>BMAU01019612.1:0-1200000 GCA_019973935.1 Trichonephila clavipes
CTTCAGTTTGTATGTAAATAAGCAATGCTTATGTAATATTCGCAATAAGTTATTTAAATTTCAGAAAATTGTAAATTTATAAGGAAGTTTGAAGAAATTTTAGGAACATTCGAAAACTTCTACTTGAAAGTCTATTGACCAGATTTATATAAATTTAGAATCAAAATAATCATTATATGTGTATCTAGAGCCTGTAGAAAAATCTATTGGTTACAAATGTAAATTAAAATTTCAGAGCTAGTTGAACAGCCAATAGAAGAAATTTGCCCTTTTTCATAACACTGTTACCCAAATACTAGACCATATTTTTTAAAAACTATTCTTGTTATAATCATTGTTTTACTACCCGCTCTAGAAAACATTATGAGAGAAAAAATGATACCAAGTTTCAGTTATTTATCGGTAATATTTTAAGATCATTTTCGAAATTTTCAAAATATACGAAAAAATTTGAGAAAAAGGCGTTTTTTGTTCTATTTATCACATAAATTTTATATTTACATTCCTACTTAAGTATTAAAACAGGGTTAAAAAAATAGTTGACATTTATAAGAAAATTATATGTGTGTGTGAACACCGCCCATTCTGAACAAAAAGTTTATATGAATGGATTTTCAATGATTCAACACTTATATATGTTACATACATTACTATTCATTTTGAAATGACCCTAAAAGATAAGAAATATATATACTTCATTTTTCACGATAAAAAAAGAACATTTTATTTTGATTACTCTGTGAAATCGCTTAAAAAAAATCAAGTGGTCGCAAATGGTTGCAAGTTTTTTTTTTTTTTGTCTTAAGATATCCGACTACGTTCGAAACCGTTGTTTTGAAAGAGCGTAAAATTGGATAATTTTTATTATATTTAGTGTAACTTAGATTAGAATATTTGTATAAAATTATTTTAAGAATATTATTATATTAAAAAAATATTTAAACACAATATTTGGGCGAAAAATGAAGATAGAATTACCAATTTTCAGAACATTTTCCTTTTATGGAAGATGCTTTTATAATAATGATATCTCAGATCTCTACAGAATCTGAACTACGAGTTTTGAAATATATAACTTAGAAGTGGAATTATCCATATTTTAATACAAAAGAGTGGAGAAATTTTAAGAAAAAAAACACTGATAATTATTTCAATTGGTAGTAACTCTGAAAATAATGTGAATTTTTCAAAAATCCTAGTTCAGGCCCTCTGGAGAAAAAGTTTTGTTTTATAAACACAAAATATTATTATTATAGAAGCATTTTTCATCAAAGGAGAATGTTTTGAAATTGGGTAATTCTGAGTTCCTTTTTCGCAAAAATATTGCATTTAAATAATATTCTTAAAACAGTTATATATATATATTATAATCCAAATGACGCTAAATATGAAAATTATCCATTTATAAGCTTTTTTTTAAATCATGGTTCCGAACGTAGTCGGATACCTTAATACATTTTTTTCCCAAAAAAATCAATCAAAACAATTCTACTATCACAGAAAACACTCACAAAAAAATATTACAGTTATTCATCTTCACAGTTGTTCAGCAACCTCTATTCCCGTTGGAAATTTTCCAAAAAAGGCGTTTTGCGTAAAACGCGTTTTACTGTCGTCAACTCCAAGCTTGAAGTGACATCTTCTCTTTCTTAATCCGTCGCAACTATTGTACTAAAGAGTGTTTTATTTCCAGGTATAGAAATTTAAGTTGTCATTACTTTCCAAGATGGCGACCGATTTAACAGCTGTCAAGTGATTTATTCTCAGTTTGGTTTGGCAATTCATCATGAATAGACTCACGCCTGAACAACGCTTTTAGATTCGTCGAATGGGCCCAAAACGAGATTGCCGTTGTTCCCGATTTTCATAAGCGAATTTTGTTTAGCGATGAAGCCCACAAACAAAACTGCCGCATTTGGAGTGAAGCTAATCCACAAGTGTATGTCGAAACACCGTTACACTCAGAAAAACTGATTGTTTGGTGCGCTTTATGGGCTGGTGGAATCCTTCTTCAAAAACGATGAAGACCACAACGTTACAGTCAATGGTGATCGGTATAGAGCCATGATTACTAACTTTTTCATTCCTGAATTGAACAATCAAGTGGCAAGTGGCATGTAGTTTACGGAGTGCCTGTCCCGGAACGGGACGTACCTCCTCATCAGAATTTTAGTATTAAGAGCCGAATTAATGATTTTACTTAAAATTAAATTTAAAAGATATAATAAAAATGGGCAGAACAATTCTGCTGGAACGGCGACAGAGTGAATCTGTCGGCCGAAGAAACAGTCGCACCGCTTTCCTGCGATCTGATTGGCCGAGACCGTTCGCTCGCAGAGAAGTGGGCGTGGAAATGGATTGGGTCGATCCGAAAATAAACGACCCGAGCAAAGGAGATCTTGAATTGAAATTCAAAAGATCTCATGCAAAAATAGGGGGAGAATATAAATTTTGAATAAAAATTTAGATGAACCAACTTGCACTTTGCCGATAAAGGGGGGTGGGGGTAGGACTAAAAAGATAGAAAAATGAACATCGGTTTTATAGGAAAAATAATGACGCAATGAAGTCACATATGTGATACAATCATGAATAATAATTGATAGATGTAGATAAGGAATGTCCAGTTCTCAAAAATATAAGCGGTCGTTCGAAGGAACGATTTAATTAATGATTGCTGGACGTGAAACGAATTTTAAGAGAGCTCTAGATAGTACAGAATCGTGCCTCCATCTGGTGGCCGAAAAGGAAAGCTGAAGCGTGAACACCGCACAATTGAATCCAATGAGGTCACCCTCCTGGATTCCGACCGCGGTGATCGCTGCTTCGGAAAACGTTAATTCCGCGACTCTCGGCGCGGAGCTAGGAATTACTTGCTGAAATGAGAGTATTTAATCTTGAAGTAGGAAGTTTAAGTTAAAAATTAAGTTATTTAAAATAAGTTCCCAATGATCAATAATTTTAAACCCGAAGCCTTTTGGCTTGGGGGAAATTTATAAAGTCGTGCTCAAGAAGCGCCCTGGGGCGTTTTTGAGACGATGGCACTGCGGGATCGTATGCAGGCTGGTTTCTAATTAACTCATTGGGAACAGAAGGAAGTTTATCGAAGAACCTTTTAGAAAGGTTCTTTATGTGAGGTAAAAATGGTTTAATTTTTAAATCACGATAAATGACTTCATTGCGTACGAACCAAGGAGCATTAACGATTTGTCTCAAAAATGAGTTCGTCAGCGTGTGTAGCTTCTTTAAGTGGCACATGCCGGCGGATCCCCAAATTTGTGATCCGTACGACATGACCGGTCGGATTATAGATTTATAGAGCAAAACCTTATGCCGGATCGCAAGTTTACTCCTTCGGGAGATAAGCCGTTTGAGAACGGCATGAACAGCCTGCGCTTTTTTGCGAGTCTGTTCTATGTGGTGGGCAAAAGTTAATTTTGCGTCTAGAAACAACCCTAGGTACTTTGCAACACGTACCCAGGGGACGGGTTGGCCAAAAATTTGGACGGGGGTTAAACCGACTGGTAGTCGGGGTCTACGCGTAAACATGAGGCAAGCACTTTTACTGGCATTAACTTTTATTTTCCAGTCTGTAAGCCAGAGTTCTAGCAAGGATACGTAGTGTTGCAGATTAGAGATCACAACGGAAAATCTCTTATTCTGTGTGATAATTGCAGTATCATCGGCAAACATTGCTAAATGCGATAGATCAGAGTAAATAACAGAGGCGAACTTAAACTTCCTTGCGGAAGGCCGCTTCTGATTGGTCGAGGCGAGGAGAGCGTTTTATCTACTCTCACTCGGAAAGATCGATCGGAGAGAAAACTATGAATGGACTTGATCAGGGGGGGAGGAAAGTCAAGTCGTATGAGCTTGATTAGTAAGCCATCATGCCAAATTTTATCGAAGGCTTTGGCTATGTCCAGAAAAAGTATACCCGTGGCCTCGTGCTTGGCAAAGCCACTGTGAATCAACTCCGTTACTCTGAGCAGTTGATGAACTGTCGAGCACTTGGGTCGAAAACCGCACTGCTGAGGAATAATAAAATTAAAAGCAGCGCAGTGTTGATTCAGACGTTGCAAAAGCACGAACTCGTATACTTTGCTCAAACAAGAAAGTAATGAGATTGGACGGTAGTTAGAGGGTAAAGCCGAATCTTTATCCGGCTTTAGGATAGGAATGACCACGGCAGTTTTCCATGAATTTGGGAAATAATTATTTTTAAAAGTTGATTTATCAGCAGAGTGATAAATAGAAGGAATTTAAGGGGGAGGTTTTTAATCATACGATTAGAAATCTGATCAAGTCCGGGGATTTCCTGGGCTTGAGTCTCTGTACGTAAGATAAGACTTCCGTTGGAGTGGTCGGTTCAATTTCTTGAACGTGGGGGTATTGATGAAGTTAGTAACTTCATCGTGTATGCGTTGGTCGAAAAGTTCTCGACCAGCGACGTGGTTGGGTTCGAATTGAACTTGCAAACTGTCTGCGATAACCTCCGCCTTTTCAATAGGGGTTATCGCGATACTGCCAAGAGCCCCTTTCAAGGGGGAATGGATTGAAAAGGCTTACGTAATAAAGAGGATTTCCTCAAAGAGTGTTGTCAACGGGCGATAACGCCCCAATGTGCTTTTCCCACTGTACGCGGGAATATGCTTGGATATCCTTTGCTATCTCACGACTGAGGGTACGGAATTGAGAATAAATACTAGGACACCTAGTTCTTTGCAAAATTTCCGTAACCTGTTTCGTTGATAAATTTTGAATTTAATCTCGGGGAGAGGATTTTCGGAGCATTATTAAATTTTGGTTTTGAGGCCTCAACGAAAGCCTCAGTGAAATTTTGATTGAGTTCAGAAATAGCTAACTCAATATTATCATTGCTGGTGAGCTCAACAGTGGGGAGGGGTTTCTTATTAAGAGCAAATTTAAAATTAAACCAATTTGTTGAAAGATGCTCTGGATTTTTAATAATTGAAGTAATTAAATTAATTTCAAGAATTACGGGGTAGTGATCAGAGCTGAGATCGTTAATAACTCTGACACTATGGTTGAAAGGAATGTGCTTGAACACCGCCAAGTCGATGACACTTCCGAACCGCTGACGCGATTGGAGGTGTGTGGCAGTCTGCGGTGCGACTAATTTCGCTCCCCGAAGGTCGCGAATTAGTCTATGCAGCGCTTGCCCGAAACGGGTCGACTTGGCATTGTGCCAACTCACATGAGCTGCGTTGTAGTCACCAGCGATGATACAATTACTGCCAGAATTGAAAATTTTCTTAAAATCCTCTACTGGGAAACTATGGCCTGCTCTTCTTCGAACGTAGGCCGAAACAACATTAATGGGAGGGAAATTATTAATTTTAATTTGCACCGCAGTGGCGTCCATTCCTTGTAAATTAGGAAGGGGGACCCTGTGGTGCACGATCTCATTTTTACAATAAATGGCTGTGCCGCCTCGCGTTGCGGTATGGGGAAATTCGATTCTATCGTCTTTAGTAAGACGATAGTTTGCGATCTGGGGGTCGATACCCGGCTCAAGCCAGGTTTCCTGGACCAAAAACATGTCAAGGTTTTGCTCTGAAACAAAATCGCGTACCTCATGGATATTTTTACGCAAGGAACTTGCGTTCCAAAATCCAATCTTTAAAGAAGTACTCACGTGGGCGGGGAAAGTTAAGCCTGGAGGGAGCGAAGCCTGCAATAGGCTTCGAAAATTACGTAGGTTTTATCTACGTCCGCAGATGCCGAGCGGAGCGTAGAAAGGGAGTTTTTAAACGCCCTGCAAAAAGTTTGTTTGTCAATAGAGGGCTCTTCCTCTATCACCTTAAGCAAATCCTTTAAGAGGCCGGCATTTATGCTGGCATCTTTGCTAGGGGCCGGTCGTAATTCGGATTTAGAGGTAGAAGGGGGGCTAACATGCTCCTTGGGAATTTTGTTCTGGACTACTTTAGAGTAGTCCAGATTAGGCGAGACTTTTCTCGCCTTGGAAATGTCAGGACGAGGTGCCTGCGCAGGTTGTTTTTTATTTGCATTTTTAGCATTATTGCTATTAGTATTATTTGGCTTAGGGCCGTTTTTATTTTTAGCAAGGTTCTTCTTCTTGCTATTTTTGGGGTGCTTAGGGCACCGGCTCCAATTAGCCGCATGAGCGCCCGAACAATTGGCACACTTCATCGGGTCGTTGAAGTCAAGAGTGCAGTCCTTCGCCGCGTGGGGCCCTGCACATTTAACACAGCGGGGAGGGAGGTGGCACACCTCCGAGGAGTGAAACCACCCCTGACATCTCCAGCACTGATTGATTTTATTTCCGCGGTCGAAGGGCTTGACTTCGATGCGCGTGCCGAAAAGTTTGGTAAAATCGTAAATTTTTGCCGCATCCGCGCCGTTCTGGATTTGAAGGTAGAACAAAGGCATAGGTGCCTTTGTTCTAAAGTTTTTCATTTGAGAGATCTTCAGAACATGGAAACCTTCGGTTTCGATCTCTGCTTTAATATCCTCCGGCTCCGTGTTGGAGGGGAGGCCTCGAATAACTACTTTCACGGGTCGGTCCTGCTTCAGCATGAAGCTTTTGAATTCGACCCCGGAAGATTCCAGTCATTTGCTAAGGGCCCTGTAGTCGACATCGTCAGCCACAGTGACCTTTAGGAATCTTCCCGACATTTGGGATTGAAAGGAGGGGGCGATTAGCTTAGCTAACGCCACCAACTGCCTCCAATCTCCCTTGGGAGAGACGAAGAACGGCGGGATGCGTGGCTTTTTCGTCACGACAGGCACCTCTTCCTGAGTTTTCGATAAATCATTATCGACAGTATCCATTCCCTCTTCGCCCTGTTCTTCCAAAGGAGCGCTATCAGTAGGCGCGGAAGAAGGTGTTGGCGAGGGAGGGGGGTCGAGCGAGGAGAGCGAACTTTTCGAACAAGTTGCTTGGGGGAGCGAAGCCGTCAGAATTGAACAATCCTGATGTCCAGGAGCTGTGGTTCCAACAAGACGGCGCAACATGTCACATAGCTCGTGCCACAATCGATTTATTGAAAGACACGTTTGGTGACCGCCTAATTTCCCGTTTTGGACCTGTGAATTGGCCTCCAAGATCTTGTGATTTAACACCGCTAGACTATTTTTTGTGAGGCTATGTAAAGTCATTGGTCTATGCGGATAAGCCACAAACGCTTGACCATTTGGAAGACAACATTCGCCGTGTTATTGCCGATATACGGCCACAAATGTTGGAAAAAGTCATCGAAAATTGGACGTCCAGATTGGACTACATCCGAGCCAGCCAGAAATCATATTTAAATTGTAATGCCACAAGATTATCTTTCGAATAAAAAAAAATTCATGTCAATCGAATAATACATCGTTGTTTTATTGCAATTTAAAGTTCTATATCTCTAAAAAACACCCTTTAGTTATCAGCAATAAACCACTTGGCATTTTTATAAAGCTAATATAAATTGACCTAGAAAACTACATCACATGTAACATTTTTGTCAATTTCTGATAAAGTCTGCGATGTTATGGTAATCAGATACCTTAAAGTTTAATTTTAACTTAATTAAAATTTTCTAAACTGTTAAATTTAAGCCTTTAGAGCAATTTTTTATTACATTAAATTAACTTTTCTATGACCATATAGCTACATTACAAATATAAATCTATGCAAAAATATATACTGCATAGATATAGATTTAAGAGATTTAGAAGAATATTATTTAAAATTTTGCTCTTTTGTGGAGAATCTCACTTTTAGGAGGAATGGTTTCATATAATAAAGAGTTTTTTTTCCAGGTATAGAAGTTTAAGTTGGCATTACTTTCCAAGATGGCTACCGATTTAACAGCTGTCAAGTGATTTATTCTCAGTTTGGTTTGGCAATTCATCAAAACGATCATCAAGCAAGGCGTAGATTCGTCGAATGGGCCCAAAACGAGATTGCCGTTGTTCCCGATTTTCATAAGCGAATTTTGTTTAGCGATGAAGCGCACTTCTAGTTGAATGGCTACGTCAACAAACAAAACTGCCGCATTTGGAGTGAAGCTAATCCACAAGTGTATGTCGAAACACCGTTACATCCAGAAAAACTGACTGTTTGGTGCGCTTTATGGGCTGGTGGATTCATTGCTCCGTACTTCTTCAAAAACGATGAAGGCCACAACGCTACAGTCAATGGTGATCGGTATAGAGCCATGATTACTAACTTTTTCATTCCTGAATTGAACAATCCTGATGTCCAGGAGCTGTGGTTCCAACAAGACGGCGCAACATGTCACACAGCTCGTGCCACAATCGATTTATTGAAAGACACGTATGGTGACCGCCTAATTTCACGTTTTGGACCTGTGAATTGGCCTCCAAGATCTTGTGATTTAACACTGCTAGACTATTTTTTGTGGGGCTATGTAAAGTCATTGGTCTATGCGGATAAGCCACAAATGCTTGACCATTTGGAAGACAACATTCGCCGTGTTATTGCCGATATACAGCCACAAATGTTGGAAAAAGTCATCGAAAATTGGACGTCCAGATTGGACTACATCCGAGCCAGTCCTATGCCAGAAATCATATTTAAAATGTAATGCCACAAGATTATCTTTCGAATAAAAAAAAATTCATGCCAATCGAATAATACATCGTTGTTTTATTGCAATTTAAAGTTCTATACCTCTAAAAAAACACCCTTTATAATTGAAAACACACACACACAACACACACATCGCATGAGACATAGTCCAACGTTAAAGTCATAAGTGAGATTTCGGAATGGTCTTTTCTCCAGAATCACATACATGATTTACAAGACAGTACACATAGCGCAGCCTTGCAAGTATCATTTTCTTCCAACTAGTTGAAAATACAGTCGAACCTCCATGTAACGAACCTCTATAATGCAAATTTTTCTATATAGTGAACTTTTTCCTGGAACCATTTCACACACACGCTTTTCTTCGTAAAATACCTCCCAATAGTTAAGTGCATTTTCTATATAACGAACTTTTTCTCTCGTGATGCAACTTTTTTCTCCCTATTTTTGAAGTATTTCTGGACATTTCGAATTATTCTCTCTTTTAGCACATTTTACGGTGGTCATAAACCTTGAAATGGTTTTATTAGGAGCCTAACTCGCCAAGAGCATCATTAGCATTCTGGGCATTTCATCCAAGAACTGCAACCTTTAACCCCATTATCCAGTTCACTGGATACATCTTCGATATTCTCTTTCACCCTCAGTGGAGTTGTCCCGTGTTCAAGTTATAAAATAATGTATTACTAGTTCATGTCCTTGAACTAGTCTCCGTTTATTTTTAGTATTGATCAGTCGTACTGGTAACTTCATTTCTTGTAGCTCGAAAATGTCAAAAAGTAAGTGTTTGAGCATCGAAGAAAAAAATTTAATTCTTCAGTTATTGGATAAGGGGGTAAAGAAACTTTTCTTGAAGCTTATTTCTTTCCATTTTTATAGGTAAGATATACATGAAATAAATATATATTAATTTACAAAAAGGTGTGAATTACTTTTTTAATACATAGTGTTTATGAATTTAAAATTTGTTTTATGTGATTTATAAAGAAAATTGAAAGATGAACCTCAATATAACGAATTTTCCATGTAACGAACTTTTTTTCGGGATTTAGCGACTTCGTTATTTAGAGGTCCGACTGTACTTCTAACAAATCTCTTTCAGTGCGACGAATTGGATTCGGAAGAATTCTTGGAATCTTTTTCTTACGTCTCCAGGAAAGCGTCGATCAAAGCTGTCAGCCGATCAAAATTTAAATAAATCACGTTTTATTTTCCTTAATGTACTTTTCTCTTATTTCCTCCAAGAGTAATTTTATGAAAGAAATACGATGTAATATTGTGATATACCCCATTATTAGTCACGAGAGGCGTTCCAAAAGTAAGTGCCGTCCTTTTTTTTTTATGAAAAAGAAGATGATTCTTCAGGTGAAACAAACAGTAAACAGAAGGAGCCACATCGGTTGCTGGTTTAAACAACGCATTTTTCTCTTAACACTAACGAAAATCGCTTAGCATGAAAATATTTCCCTTCGGGAAATGAACAAATACGGAAAAATACCATATTTAAGAGGGATGCGAAATGAAAGAGAGGTGGTTTCGTATTATTTTTCTGTATTGTTGGACTGTCCCACTGTACCATCGGAAGAATTCGTTACGAAGTGCTCCGAACGTGTTCGGATGCCTTAAGTGATTTTCACTGTATCTCTTAAGACGAATTATAATTCTCAAGGAAACGAAAATAGAATGTTCTATTTCCTTCTCAGAGTAATAATTATCTTTCTTAAGAAGATTTAGATTTTGAAATAAATTTGCGTTACTTTCTCATAATCTGGTCTATTAAAAAACGCGTCTTTTCTGTACTTCTTTATATGATTATATATTTATTGGATACAGAGTGATGTTTGTTAACAATGACGACATGCTTCAATGTTTTTTGTTAACCAGTATTACCAGCAGAAGATACAATCTTTTCTTGGCTTCTTCCTTGGAAAAATCGATGAATCTTTCCTGCAAGTAGAACTAATTCATAAGTCTTTTGCCCTATATTTGGAGAAATTTAATCGAATAGTTTTGAATACGGAATAAATTAAGCAAACGAAATATATGTACCATTAGAATTCCGAATAAGAAGATAAGCTTTTAAAATAATATTTATCTTTCAAAAAATCTATGCATTGAAGAAAAATTTCCTGCCTTAAAAGGGTTAAACCCTATGTTTCGACAGATTTATTCGCGATTTCTAGGAAAAGAGTAGCTTACATGTACTTTTCAAAGCGACAGATTGGAAACAAGGTTTTCCTAACATTTTACCATGTGATTATAAAATTCCTAATATTATCCCCCTTTTTATTCCCTATTTAAGAGAATGTGAGAATTGTTCTGGTTCTCTCTTTGTACTTATACAGAATGGATGCAAAATGGCGAATTCATGATACAGGAGACAAATAACATTTTTTTTAAAAAAATGTTCTTTTTCGAACGATATTTTTCTTTCTCGAATTAGTTACGGAA
This sequence comes from Trichonephila clavipes, assembly GCA_019973935.1. Taxonomy (NCBI): domain Eukaryota; kingdom Metazoa; phylum Arthropoda; class Arachnida; order Araneae; family Nephilidae; genus Trichonephila; species Trichonephila clavipes. Next base: position 11,033 of record BMAU01019612.1, read on the forward strand.
ACAGTTATTACTTGACAGCAAACAATGTTATAAAAATATAGATATGTTACACTTCCAAATGATTGTAAAAATTTGTAGAACTGATTACATTTTATAAAAAACATTACAGAAACTATGATACATAATGCTATTAAGTGGTCCAGCACATGAATTTTTGAAAAATTATCCATTTTGACTTCCTTTCATTTTTTGAAAGTTAAAACATTTCTGCTTAAAATGATATATGATATATAGAGATGCAATAGTTAGAAGTGTTTTTATTTATTTTTTAAAAGTAAGCCGCTTCCATTGACAAATTACAAATTTTTGCTTTAAAGCCTGTTTTCTCAAAATGCAATATTTTCTCTTTATGGACCTGTTTCTCAAAAACTAATAAATGTAGGATCCTCAAAATTTTAGTGAGCATACTTTCAACATGTTTACACATTTTAATAGAGGGTATCTAGTGAACTGTTTTAGATAATGTATTTTTAAACTAAATTTTAAGGAAAAAAATTTGGCATTTTTTAAAAAATTCATAATTGCTTTAATTTTTAACAAAAAGACAAAACCCTCCATTAAAGTCTTATTGATAGTACATATAACCCTACTGTGAAAATATCATCCATTAGTAGCTAGAAGCTTCTGAGAAAGAGGTACATAAACTTACGTAATTTAACATGGGCTCCTATGGAAGTGCCGGACCTTCTTAAAAGGTATCGTGACAGATATATTATTTTACGATTATAACTACAGCAATCACGATATTTTTCTTAATAAAATGTTACGAATTTTATTTATATTTAAACTGAGTAAGAATACATTAATATCTAAACCAAGGATGGGCCGACTTCTACATGGTACGGTCTATTTTTAATTTTTTAAGGGCGATGCGATCCACTGAATAGCTTAGGTGTAGTAAGCTACAAAAAAGCTCAACACAATGTTTATATTCTAACAATAACAAATACAGAATATACACTTACTTACATAATTAAAATTTTAAAAAACTTACTCCACGTTTTAAGCAAAACATAGTGGCTGCGGTAACCAAGTGGTCAAGGTATCGGATCGTCGCTGGCATGTCACAAGTTCGAGCCCAGTACCACTAAAGACCCGCCGTGCAGGTGACCGTTGCACGTTAAATCTGTCGAGAGCTCAAATGTTCTCCCGTTAGTGTGGTGTAGTAGTTAGGAGAAGGGTACCAACTCAGGTGTCGTCCTTGTCACTTGACCTTGGTTCAAAATTACGAGGTCCGTCGTCAAAAGCACTCGAGTAGCTGAATAATGCGACGTTAATATTCCCTCACTAAGCAAAACGCAAGATAAACATAAAAATTTTCCCCTCAAATTTAATAATCTTAAATGATGCATTTAATATCAAACAACTCAATACATTGAAAATTAAATTATTTTTCTTTAAAGTTAGTTCTCGTATAATTTTATAGTCTCAGATGTGAAGACTTAATCTGCATGTACTGTCCTCCCAATCTTGAATAGATCGTTATGAAATTACTAACTGCTAATCTTATACTGGATTCCAAGTGGTCGTGTATGAAACGGGAATGATATGTTGTCTTAATTATATTTATCGTTGCTAATGCAGATTTACATAGGTAGGTAGTGCAAGAGAATGATGTTAAATGAAATACAGTTTTTTTTTTAAAATTAGGATTCTTTACTTCTTCCATTAACCGATGTATGTTCTTAACACGTTCGCTGCCGGGTGTCTTCTATCGCAAGACGTAATTTCAACACATAAATCTAATCCCACCGAAGCGTGAGCAGTGTGATGTTTCAGTAGGCAATCGCGGGAAGTCGATTTAGTCGGCGTGTGGGGGAAACGCATTTCTACGGCTGACATCGCGATAATAGCTTTTTCCCTCTATGGTCGCAGAGAATGTATTAAGCGTCATCGTGTGCTTCCAATAATGGTACATGTGTTATCTACACATAGTGGCATGCATTTTGAAGAGCCGATACTCCAGTTTAACTGGCATTGGTGTTCCACAACTATATTTATTTCAGTATGTGAATCTTTGGTTTTATGTGATGGCGGTCATCCCAAAATGTCTTTGCAGTTCACCGGTCGATCGCGATCGACTTAATGCCTACTTCGGATTTAAACTATCTAGTACTGATAAAATATCACAGCATTCTTCAACTTATGTTCACTTCAAACTTATTTACAAATGCTTGAGCAGCAATCTTTTTTACTCTGATATTTTCCAGTTTTATTTTTAGTTGTATTACATTGATAATATTTATAGTAAATTTTCTAATTTCAAGATTCGTGTTGTTTAATTCCAAATTTCGACATTGAAAAATTTTTCTTTCATCATTTTATTAACAAATTAATCCACATAACATTTAGAACAATTACTAAAATAACAAACATAAAATCAGACGATAACGTTACATACAACAATCGATTGAATAAAAATAAATCGGTTCAAAAATTATCGTTGCCACAGTGCCACACGAAATAATTAATTCCTTTTTTAAGTAATGAAATGTGTGTGAGTGTACACTTGAAATTTTCTTTCGTAGATATTATCAAGAATCTTTGGAACGAGGTGCCATAATATTGTCCTTTCCTTGGCGCAACTTAAGATTTCTTGCAAAATGCAAAAAATATCATATTATATAACAGTTTTTTTTTACATTCGAATTCGAAACTGCGATCTATCTATTTGAGCAGGTGGATATAAATCAATATCATTTGGGAGGATCAGATGTTTCTTTTTTTATATACTACTTGATTCGCCAATTAAATTCGAAATAAGTTGGCTTCGAATAAAACCTCTTTTTATTCAAACCAAGGTTGTTTGCAAATTTAACAAAAATTGTCGAAATTTTACTTCCAGAACCTGGCCAATCACTGTAACTTTAATTAATGCAGCGCTTCTCAAATTTTTAATATTTGCGAATCAATTTAAATGATAATTTCCATCGCGCCTTCACCCCCCCATACAATAATGTATTGAATGCAATAAAAAGGTACGTTGACGTAAAGCTATAATACGACTTTAGTTATAAACCATACAAATTATCAAAATAAGTATTAAATTTTGCATACGACAAGCTTATGGTAGGCGCTAGTAATTATTAAACTTGTTTTTAATTTAGTATTGATAAATTAATTATCGAACACATTGTATATATTATATCAATGTAAATGTGTATTTAATTTTTATTAAGTCAAAATGATTTTTTTTCTTTGCTTTCTTTCAGTAAATTAATATTTATTTTAAATCTTTTATTTTCGACTTTTCACAATATACTCACTCCCCCACTTAGAGATATAACGCCCTCTTAGCACATGGGAGGTGCGCCCTACAGTTTGAGAAACGCTGAATTAATGAATTCTTATTTATGGCATAAATAACAGAAACAGCCAATTTGTTTTGTTTTTTTTAGAAACGAAACCCGAAGAGAAAAATTACGAAACAACATCGTTTTTTGTTTTTTTACAATATGATTCAAATGCATTTTTTTAGGATTACTTTAATATCAAACAAAACATTCAGTTTCGAAACTCGTGATCTTTAAACATAAGGTGCTTACGATTTTTAGAAATGTAAATTTTAAAAGTACATCTATACATCAATGCTGACTTAAAAATGGATCCAGGAGAAGCAGTCATATTGTGCACACAACTTACTTTTTAGGATCTCTTTCGAATCTTTGAATAAATATTATTTCCAAAAAAGAATCCCATTTAAACAAAGAATGGGATCAATTTCTACAGAAAATGGCAGTACGTAAAATTCAAATAAAATCTTAGACCTTCGTTTGACAAAGTCTTGATTTAATATTATAGTAACCACGTTTTAAAAAAAATTCTAGAACTTAATATCTATTTTGTAGAAACGTAATAAATATATTTCGATTTGGTGGATCAGATGGAGTCATTTCGTACTCTTTATGAGTTACTTTATACAATCTTTGCTAAATAATATCAATTTTATTAAATTTCACAGATTATTCATGGATATATTGCTGGCCATCCGATCCAAAAGGAATTTTTTTTGGCTAATTTGAATCAAGTGAAGGAAGCTGTTATAATAAATACACTTTCAGAAAGTTTAGACTTTGTCTTATTTTCTTCCCAAAGGGATTGTGGTCGGAAAGATCGTTTCCAGGCCAAGAAAGAATACTCTTCAATAACGCTAAATGAATAAAAATTACCTTGGCGACGAAAACAGATTTATGTAAGAAAACCGAAAGATTCTAGGATGATTATTCGACGAGAAAAGTCCACAAAATCTCTTAGAACTCTTCCCAATCTGTATAATGATGTATGGAAGTAACATTGGAGTTAAACATTTAGCAGTGACAGAATGTTTGATTTGTCTTATGTCAAATGGTCATTACAAATTTGAAATGATGTGCTATTGTTGCGTGATTTTTAAACTTGTGCTAATGTAGATTAAAATATAGTTGTTATTTGTTTTCTGTAAGAAAATTTACTGTAATTTCTAGAGTTCCCGAATAGACCACGATTTACCCAAGCAAAGAGAAACGTGCCTTTGTTGAGACAAATATTATTCAACTCAACAAAGAAAAATATAATAAAATTATAGAACTTTATATTTTGAAAAGTAATCAATAAACAAACAAAAATGTAATAAAATTATAGAACACTATAATTTGAATAATAATTAATTTTTAAAATGAATTTCATAATTTTATATTAGGCATTGTATTTTATGTAATCTAACTGTATTTATATTTATAAATCTGGAAACAATTCTTGTAACCTTCTTCAGATTACCCGATTGGCAACAGTCGGTATATTTTGATTAGACTTGTTGCAATGTTTTGATGCTAGCTCAGCTAAGCCTAATGGAATAAACGTGCTCTTCGAATTCTTTGAAGCAACTTTTCTATTTTTTAAATGTTATAGAACCAAACGTTCATAACACCTTTCAATTTCTTTGACTTCTCCCCATTTGAAAGACGATAAACGACGAAATGTACGTATGTGTGCACATGCATACAACATACAAGGTGCTAAAAAAATATCGATCCTTTACTTTTTCCCCTTATAGAAAACGAAATCCTTTTTTTAAAACGCTTTTATAAGTTTCACTTGTATGTAATGGAATCTTTGAATCGATTTTTACCCACTTATTTAAAAGGTCAGATTAATTCGAAATTTTGCACGTCTGTCAAGGACCGATGACAATACAATAATTTCATAATTTTGTTTCATTGTCCTGATCAGGATACTCAAAAATAAGAATTTTAAGGATTTCGAGATATGGCGACTAATTCATTATATCGTTTCCAGATTTGGCGGTTAATTGCATAAACCATTTCCAGATTTGGCAACTGATTTCAAATTTAGCGACTAAAAGATTAAGGTGCAACCCTAAGACCACAAACAGGCTTGTTGTTAATACAAATAAAACAAAAAACGTGTTCTTTATGTGAAAAAGGGTAGGGAGGGTGCGTAGTTTTTCTGGAAATGGAAATAAAAAAAAAGACTCTTGCATGTAAATAATAATAATTTATGTTCTAACTGCTAAATACTTTTGATTTTTATAAAGCAATACGTTTAGAAGTGATCATACGAATTAACATTATAGCAATACGTTTAAAAGGTGATAATACGACTGACACTTAATATTTCTTCGAAACACACTTTAATTAGTTAGACCTGTATCTATAGAGACGGAATCTTTGAAATATAACGATATGGGACTCATCCGAGGCCCTGTAAACGGAGAGAATAAATACCCTTCAGACCCATTAATTAATATCCATTGAAGAGCAAAATTAATTCAGCAGCCACATAATTCCGACTCCAAGTATCAAACTCAAGGATAAAAATTCAACAAGGAATAAATGGTAGTTTTAAAAACTAAAAAAACATGCTTTTATTGTAGATGGAACTAAAAAATGAAAAATAAATTATAGTTTTAAAAAAAAAAACTAAAAAAACACGCTTTTATAGTGAATCAAACTAAAAAGTAAAAAAAAAAATAATTAAATTTATAATTAATATTAATTTCAATTAAAATTAATATTAGAATAAAATGATTAATGAGAAAATTAAGGTCATTGTGGTAAAAGCGTGGGGTGTGCTTTGTACTACATTTTTACACTAATTCAGCATTTCGGAATAGAACTAGTAAGAAATAACAATTAATATAGAGCACCCCCACGCTTTTACACCCTAATGACATTAATTTTCTCGTTAATCATTTTATTCTTATACTAAGAATTATTTTTTTACTTTTTAGTTCAATCCACTATAAAAGCGTGTTTTTTAATTTTTTTAAAACTATAATTTATATGCATTTTAAACCTACCCAACCATAGAGGTTGTTTTTGATTTCTTTGGGCTAGACCAATGGTTCCCAAAGTGGTCCCTACGGAACCCCAGGGGTTCTCAATATTGTTTAGGGGGGGTCCATGGAAAATTAAAATTAATTTGGGGGTTCCTGAACAACGTCAGGGGTCCGCGCAATATTTAATATATAATTTAAAAAATTTCATCCATTTTTATTTTTATGGAAATTTAAATAAATAACAATTCACTTGGATATGCCTGACTGGGTGCTTAACCCTTTTGAGCGTGAACAAACTCCGATCCCAGACACAGGTGAATCCACACTAATATAGGAACATCTTATTGAAATATCCAGAAAAATGAGGGACTTAACCGATGTTTGAACAAGGGTATCACAAATTCTGATTACAAAAACCGATCTCAATTTTATATCCTGCATTATGGATTACTGTACAGAAGTTATTGAATATTTTACCGTCTTCCTAACGTAGATTCAGTGTCATTATAAACCTCATCACAAAAAAAAGAGAGAAGTTGAAACCGACTAGAAACTAGTGCTCGTGGAGATTTGCGATTGCTACTCACATTGAGCTGGACAAAAATACACTCGTAACATCTCATAAAGTTCATCTCCAAAGTTTTTTATTTTAAACAAAAGTTATAATTTCAATAACTAATTCTTCAACAAAATATTTTTTTAATTTTTATATTATGTATTTATGTAGCTTTTTCACTGGTCTGTGGTCAAGCTTTGACCATAAAGAGGGGTCCATGGGTTAAATAAGTTTGGGCACCATTGGGCTCTAGACCAACATATATTTTTCCATTGAAATATTTACCATTTAGATTTTCCAACAGCTTTTCCAGTATTATTTGTCTGTTTTATTTTATCAGTCACAGTCTTTGCATTACTGTTAAATTTCCATACTTTTCAGTCTTCTACATTTACCATTATCAAGATCGTCTTAAAACTTCTTAATGCAAATTTTCGGGAACCATTGGGAATTCTTTCCGAGAAGCTTTCGTTTCTTAGTTATGGAGGAATTTGTCTTACAGATTTCCTGCAACTTAAAGGCATTGCATTAACTATTCCATTGACACCATTTGCTGCAACTTTTCTTTCAAAATGAATAATTCTATCATCTTTAGGACAGCTTTCTTTTTGCAGCTGGTTTTCAAAAGATGCACATGTTTAGCGGGATTATACAGGGGATATTCAATTTTTCGGTAATAACAGTTAATATATCTGTAAAGTTGTAAATTTTATTGAAATTATGTGTTTTTATGGAAATTGAAACCCTCAGTATATATGCCTGCATGGTTTCTCTAAAAACAGAAATTAAGTTGATTTTGTCCTGACGTCCATTTTCGAAACATTTGGAAAGTACCTGGAATTTAAAATTGACTCGAAAATTAATCAACGCTTCTGTGTTTCCGAAGAGTACAGGCTTCAATTTTTAACTAAGAAATATATAATTCCATTTTTAAATTATACAATTCTATCTTTGCTACTAATTTACGATTTTGCCTCACTTGTTTTCCAGTTTCCTTTTCTTCTTTTTACACGCGTATTTACGAGTAAATTATTTTCCAGCATTTTCTAACAATTACGAGTAATAGGATTCGTTCTGTCACAAATGTTTTATTACTTAGCTAAAAACTCATTTTTGAAAATATTTCTCACAGTCACAAGGGAGGAGAAATACATTTTGCGTTAATGCCTCCATTTTTGGAAGATTTAAAAAATTAATAGATTTATTTGAAATTTCAGAGAATGTTTTTTTTTTGGTACTTTTCTGTTTCGCGAGCACAGGCGATGAAGTCGGCAAAAAATGATACAACCTACACCAAATGGAATCCTTTTACCACCACATTTTCAAAACAAGTCGTGGTTTTTTCTTATCACGGTAACGTCTTTTTCATAATACATTAACAATGGATGAAAAACAAAGGAAACTAATACTTATCAACATTTTTTTTAATGTGTATATTGTGCCGATAAAGCGCGTTTGGCGAGATTTGCATTGGTGAAATGGAAAAGTACCGTTTTTCCATTTGTTATAAAGAATATACCTCATTATTTCGTAAATTTCAGGTTTGAAACCAACCGTAATCCTGATTAACTATTAAGCGATACTCTATCGGATATAAGTAATTGGTTAAAACTTTTGAAATATAGTTATTTGAGTTTACAATAATATCCAACTACAAAACTTCATGTATCATATGGTTCAGCCTCTAAAAACAATACGAAAAAGTTAAAAATATTTTTATGTACCTTTAATTTCATTCTTTTTGGATATAAATTAATATATTATTAGCTTTCTTTCCTAAATAAATTTAATAGAATTTCAAATTTTAGTCATACAAATCCATCTTCGGTTTTAAATGCACGTTCTATGAAACGATAAGAAATTCGATGTGTGAACACCTTTAATTAAGTCTTCAAGTAAATTTACATTATTGTGTGCTATTAAGTGCTACCACACCTAGTATGGTGGTTATGACACTCGGCTCTCATTTAGAGGATTCGCGTTCGAATTCCGAGTAAGGCATGGATGTAACTTCGGGAAAAGAAATCGGACTTTCGCCTGAAGTGGATTCCCGATTGGAAAGCAGCGCACCGCTACTGTTCTATGCTGGGATTATCGTTTGTAATAAAATCTGTATTCTTCTATGATTGTGTTATGTGTTTCTTTTCATCTATCTCACGTCTTTTGTATGTATCCCAGTAATAAGCACACGACAACAACATAAAAAATACATCTCTTGTTTTTCAACTGAATTTTAGCAAGCTCAAATTGTTGCTTTGTGATTAAAGTATTAATTATTATTTTTCCTTTATTTTGATCTTAACCTCTCAATTTCTTGTCTTTCTTTCCCCCTTTCACCATCTATTATTGAAATTAAATCATCCTTTACAATATTTGAATCATTCGCATATTGCCCATTATTTTCAATTAAAGTTTTTAAATCAATTATCGTGTGTTCTATTTTTACAGATATGCCTTATTCAGCGGCAATCTTTCTTTAAACCTGTTACACTATTTTTCCTTCTAAAAATAATAAACTAAATTTTTTATCCTTATAACTAAAATAAGCGATTTTTTACAGGATATATTAAAATATAAAAACTTCTTACCTTTTCCTTTGAAACTCTGGTTCTCAGAAAATAAAACGTGTTGTAAGGATTAGAACGAGCAATTAGCAAAATGTTATTTAATCCAAATCAACTGATGTAACGTTTGAAAGAATAACGGTAGCGTATTCTTGGTTAATTAAAATATGGAATTTATTTACGTCACAACTATTGAATATTATTTACTAAATGATACATTAAAGTTATTAAATTTAATTATAGATTGTTAAGAGTCCAATATTTTGTAAGAGGAGGATTCGTTGGCCACCGCTCCCGTGCAAGTTCAAAGCATCTCTCCTCTCATCTTCCGGTCGACGGGATTAGATTCCTTGGGGGTAAAAAAGGGGTTGCGCTGCAGCTGCAAGATGCTCGTGTGGGTGTCGGGTCCAACAAAGATGCCGACCACTCTCGATGTTCGGAGAAGTGACGTTACACTGAATTCATTTTTTTAAGTTACATATGATTAATTTCAGTACAAAGGAAAAAGAAGCAGATATCCATCAAAATTAAAACAGTTTATTACATCATGCAACTTAATCTAAACAAAACGTTGCCAGGTATGTAAACATTAAATGGCATACAACCATCGCGTGCAGACGATTTTAAAATTTTAATAAATGGTAAAGCCAACACGAACAATTGTGCCCGTATCAGCAAAACTGGCTGACGCAATCAATCCACAAGTGGCAGAGCAGTACAAATGGTGCGCATGACATCAACGACCGCGTCGTACGGAAGTCTGAAACTTTGGCCACGCACACCGGTAGTGATAGCTATGTCACCTACCTTACACTTATACACTGGCCTCAAAAAGTTAAGGTACAACATGTTTTTCGAAGCTCACCATAAAAAATGGCAGTAACAATAAATGCATAGTTTACATGAATGATAATAACGAACTTTAAAAACATTAATGCAAAAACGATTGCTACCACTTTTATTTTATAGAAAAGAACGTATATTTATGAGTGAGAGAAAATATGCAAATATCAAGCTTTCGTACTTTTGTGTGTAAGTTGTGTTGATTTTCAACAGTTGTTGGCAGTTTCGGTGACAATAGTCAATAGAGTTTAGAAAATGTCTCAGAGACGTCGTTTGCCCAATTCGTTAAGGTGGCGGGCAGTTGGATGAATGGAAATGGGATTGTCGCAGGCTGATGCTGCTAGACGTCTCAATGTGTCTCGTAGTGTTGTTCAGCGACTTTGGGATCAATACCAATCCGAAGATTCTGTGTCCAGAAGACCTGTTCCAGGCCGACCACGAGCTACAACACTTTCAGAAGACCGTTTTCTAGCTCTTTCGGCACGAAGGAGAAGAACCACTACTGTGCCGCAGCTCGTTGCAGACCACTTTCAAGCATCAGGAAGAAGAATCTCCGCTACTACGGTGCGAAATCGTCTTCACAATGCAGATCTGTATGCAAGAAGACCAGTTGTGTGCGTTCCCCTCAACGGACGACAGCGAAGGAACCGCTTATGCTGGGCAAGAGAACATGTTTCTTGGACACAGCAACAATGGGCTTCTGTGCTGTTCACAGACGAGTCCAGATTTACAATGGAGAGTGATTCAGGGCGTCTACTGATCTGGAGGGAACAGCGCACTAGATACCATCAATCCAACACTGTTGAAAGACACAGCTATAGAGGTGGTGGAATCCTGGTTTGGGCAGGGATCTCGCTCGGTGGCCACACTGACCTGCATGTGTTCCATGGAGGAACCGTAACTGGTCTTAGATATCGGGATGAGATCCTTGATCCATATGTCCGCCCATATGCTGCTGCTATTGGTAACGACTTCATTCTGATGGATGATAATGCACGACCTCACCGAGCTAGGATTGTTGAGGAGTATCTGGAGGATCACGGTTTGGAACGAATGGAATGGCCAGCTAGATCTCCAGACCTGAATCCGATAGAACCTCTTTGGGACTATCTTGGCAGAGAGGTTGCTGCTTTAAATCCTCCTCCAAGGTCGTTACATGAGCTGAAACAAGGCTTACTCTGTGTCTGGTCTTCGCTTCCTATTCCGGTGTCCGACAACTTAATAAACAGCATGGGAAATCGATGCCGCCAATGCATTCAAGTTAGGGGTGGACACATTCCTTATTAGAACCCATTTTTGTATTGTTTTTATGCCATTTTACCACATAACACTGTGATGTGCTGTTTTCTCCAAGAATGGACTTTTCCGCAGAGATTGCTTTTTTTGTTATAAATCGTTTTTGCAATACACTTATACAAATTTCTATGACGCATTCAATAAAAACCTATTTAATGCACATATCCTCCAAATTTTTTCTTTCTACATTAATTCATTTGCAAATTAGACACAAAACCCGGTTGTACCTTAACTTTTTGAGGCTAGTGTATATATTAAAAAAGATTAACAGTAGTCGAAGAAAATATGTAACTAAATGTAACAAATTAGCTAAAAAAGCTATAAAAAAATCAACTAGCTTGACTTCTAGTCTTCTGAATCTGAAGACACAACTCTCTCTCTCTCTCAATCATTTGAAGTTTCTTACATTAGCACATATGACGATTTGGATTCAGAGTACCTCAATGATAAAGAATGCATCATTTATCGTAAGCGAGGAAAAAAGAAATGTGCAATTCGAATAAACTTTAAAAAAAAAGATGTCACTTTTAGTTAGAGCTGTAAAATTTTTTTGCAAAAACGTTAGCTAAACATTAAATTCACTACTTCCAATGCAACCATAAACACAACTTTCGATAATAGAGATTGTTAGATTATGAAATTAAGGAATGGAAACATTAATATTAAACTAAACAATTTTTTTAAATGACAAAGCTTTAAATATATAGTTATATGCAAGAAAAAAAGTAATGATTTTACAATAAAAAACTTTTTTTCATATCTATACTAATAAAAGGAATATAAGTAGTTTGGGTGTGTTTTGAGTATGGTAAAAAACCACAGACGTATGAAGCTTGGCACGTTAAAACTATAGGTCATGATGCTGTGTACCTCGACAAGATTTTTCAAAATTTGCATTAATTTTTTTAAAATTCAATTTTAAAGCGATTTCCAAACTGGTGATATGGCGTCATATGGTGTCACGAACAAGCAGCTGATTCCAAGGCTACGAATCGGCGTTCCGACTTGAGAAAAATGAAATACTATTCAAATAAAGTGAGGCATTCAAATCTCTCACTTCAAAATCAAAATTTATTCTGCTTAAAAAAATCAGTGATTACACACATTGAAAGCAAGCGAAGGCGCGCCAAAGCCACACCGTAGAGAAAACAAAGTTTTCCTTCGACCGAAAGTATGAATAAGATTTCATTTATCACTTTATAAAGATGCCATATATAACAATATTTCAAAAATGAGATTCAAATAAAAAAAAAATTACAGTTTTGCACATAACTTCAAATCAAAGTAACGCATAAGTCATTAGTTATTTTTCTTCCAAACAAAAGACACGTATGTATGTATAGGGTGTTTTTTTTAGAGGTATAGAACTTTAAATTGCAATAAAACAACGATGTATTATTCGATTGACATGAATTTTTTTTTTATTCGAAAGATAAGCTTGTGGCATTCCATTTTAAATATGATCAAGCAAGGCGTAGATTCGTCGAATGGGCCCAAAACAAGATTGCCGTTGTTCCCGATTTTCATAAGCGAATTTTGTTTAGCGATGAAGCGCACTTCTGGTTGAATGGCTACGTCAACAAACAAAACTGCCGCATTTGGAGTGAAGCTAATCCACAAGTGTATGTCGAAACACCGTTACATCCAGAAAAACTGACTGTTTGGTGCGCTTTATGGGCTGGTGGAATCATTGGTCCGTACTTCTTCAAAAACGATGAAGACCACAACGTTACAGTCAATGGTGATCGGTATAGAGCCACGATGACTAACTTTTTCATTCCTGAATTGAACAATCATGATGTCCAGGAGCTGTGGTTCCAACAAGACGGCGCAACATGTCACACAACTCGTGCTACAATCGATTTATTGAAAGACACGTTGGGTGACCGCCTAATTTCCCGTTTTGGACCTGTGAATTGGCCTCCAAGATCTTGTGAGATTTAACACCGCTAGACTATTTTCTGTGGGGCTATGTAAAGTCATTGGTCAATGCGGATAAGCCACAAACGCTTGACCATTTGGAAGACAACATTCGCCGTGTTATTGCCGAAATACGGCCACAAATGTTGGAAAAAGTCATCGAAAATTGGACTACATCCGAGCCAGCCGTGGCAGTCCTATGCCAGAAATCATATTTAAAATGTAATGCCACAAGAGTATCTTTCGAATAAAAAAAAATTCATGTCAATCGAATAATACATCGTTGTTTTATTGCAATTTAAAGTTCTATACCTCTAAAAAAAACACCCTATATATACAGTCGAACCTCTATATTGCGAATTTTTCCACATAGCGAGCTTTTTCTTGGAACCAAGAACATTTGACGATTTTTTTCGTAAAACGACCTCCTAATTGCGAATTACATTTTCTATATAACGAATTTTCTCTCTTGTGATTCGATTTTTTTCTCTCTATTTTTAAAGTATTTCTGGACATATTTCAAGTTATTCTCTCTTTTAACGCATTTCATGGTGATCATAAATTTTAAACTAGTGCCAAACTCACTGAGAGCAATAGAACTCTGGGGGTTTCATCATAGAAGTGCAACCTTCCGCCATTGTCCAGTTCACTGGAAACATCTTAGATAAATAAATAATTTAGTAAAATAATGTATGTTGATAACTGCTTGTATGCTTTAAATTATATAGAAAAAGTCCTTAAATTTCATTAATTTTAATATGAAATTTTTTTCTTAATGTTGAAGATACAGAGTATTCCTCTACATTCTTTTTTCTTTTTTTGACGGGTAAGTTATATAAAATAAATAGATATTAATTTACAAAAAGGTGTGAATAATTACTTTTTTAATATATAGTGTTTATGAATTTAAAATTTGTTTTTATGTGGTCTATAGAGTATATTTGAAGATGAACCTCTATATAACGAATTTTCAATATAGTGAACTTTTTTTCTGGATTTATAGCGATTTCTTCAAATAGGGGGCCGACTGTATATTCAAAAAACCTTTTCTTATTTCCATAAGAAAAAAAGTAAACTAAATATGCAGAAAAAGCAAGCTTTATTCATTGCATCTTAAGATATTTAATTCAAATTAATAATGAAACACTTGGCTCTTTTTATAAAATATTTTAGAACAGACCTTTATGGAACAGTTACGCACGTCAAACACTCTCTAAGCTATTATATTTATCACCTATCTTAAATTTATACCAAAAACATATAAGACTGAAAGAAAATAAACGAAATTTATAAATTTTAATAACAATAGTGCCTGTGAAAGTTTATAAATGTCGAATTCTCTAGACTTTATTGGACTTAAAGTAAAATCACACAAATATGCAAAATTTCTAAAAAGAAAAAAAAAAACTGCATCAAAAACATTAATTTAAAAAAAAATCAAACTTATTTCATAATTTAATAGATTTTTGAAATATTATGTAAAAGAATATTATAATTCAGAATCCTTATATATAGTTATATATGAGGGCAATTCGGAAACTAACCGCCGTTTTGGCGTGACGCTTGGAAGTACGGTCGAAGCACCCTCAATTGAATGCACAAGAAACCTCTTATTCAGTAGGCTTCCAGTTGGCGAGTGAGTGTCGTAGGGCCAAGAGTTTACTAGTTATAACGTGACAAAATGTGTGCTGCCATAGAAAATCCAGCACAATATGATGTGCGAACAGTGATAAGATTTCTTTGGGCCAAAAAAACTGTTAGCAGCGAATATCCATCGTGTGCCATATACCGGCCAAGCATTATGAGTGAAAGTGTAGTGCCTTCAATGGATATGCTTTTTCAAGGACGGGAGAACTAACATCCATGAGGAATCACAGAGTGAAAGGCTGTCTGTAGTGAGTGCTCATCTCATCAAAGAAATCGATGAAAAAATTCGTTTTCTCTATACTTTTACAATCTCCCAACTTTCCAAACATTTCTCGGACAGTTTTGTATGAGACAGTCAAGGGGACGTTAGGTTACCGGAAGTTCTGTGTTCGATGGGCACCGAAAATGCTCACGGTGATACACAAAACCAGTAGAATGGATGCTGCTTTAGAATTTCTTTCCCGGTACCACATGGATGGGGAGGACTTTTTAAAAAAGAATAGTGACTGGTGACGAAACTTGGGTAGCGCATGTCAATGCTGTGACAAAACCAGTCTGTGGCTTGGGGTCATATCGGTTCTCCAACCCGGCTGAGGAAAGCCCGTCAAACTTTGTCAGCGAGGAAGATGATGGTTACCCTCTTTTTGGATGCTCAAGGAATCTTGCTTATCAAATTCATGACACGTGGAATAACAATAAATTCCGAAGTTTACTGTCGCACGTTGAAGAAACTGAAAAGAGCCATCCAGAACAAACGTTGTGGCCTACTGAGTTCTGGGATTGCGCTTCTGCAAGATAGCGTGTGCCCTCACACTGCTGTAAGAAAATGAGAGGTTTTGCACAAATTCAAATGGGATGTATTTCAACATCCTCCCTACAGCCTGGACTAGGCTCCTTTTGATTACCATCTGTTCGCTGTAATGAAGTGGCTTGGGGGACAGCATTTCGCTGACAATGAGGAACTTAAAAACGCTGTGACACATTGGTTTAAATCGCAGGCAGCCACTTTTGATACGGAAGGAATTGGTAAATAGGAAATACAGTGAGAAAAAAATTCACTTCTGGGAATGAACACTTAATGAAATGCTTGAGAATGTTTCTGTATTATTGGACTGTCCTACTGCATCATCGGAAGAATTCTCCAATTATGGCAGACAAAGACATCTTGGAGTTTGTTCAAAACTCAAAAAATATCATTGAGGAAGATTCTGATGATGAAATTCTAGCTTTTGTTCCCATGTCATCCAAAATGAGGAGCATCATGAAAAGTGAATGGACATTTATTTAGACATAAATCACAGTGGTAAAATGAATAATAAAATGTTTGATATCAAACAATCTGTTGAGAATTTGATGCTATAAAAGACAAGCAAGGCAAAGAAAAATATCAGATAATTTCCCCAAAACTCAATAAATATTGTTTTTCGAAAAAACTAGAAAATCTTGTATTGAATTTCACTGTGAATGTTTTTGCTTGATTTTTATAAATACATGCATATATACATATCTATATAAATAAAATGTACTCTAAAAACAAAACAAATTTTGTTGAATATATGGTGTGTTTTTTTGCAATATCCTTTATCATGAAAACAAATTTCAGTTCCCTTAGTTTCGTGTTAAACGATGTTCACTGTATACACTATCATTCAAAATAAAAATCATTTATCAATATTATATATACTCTATAATTCCTTCTCAACAAGAAAAATCAATTAAGCATTGTGTTTTATGACTATGAAAAACAATGAAAAAGCTACTTTCCCCAATTCAGCAACTCAAAAGCATATCTTGATAATCTTTTACAGCAAACGACTTTAAATGTATACCATGAAAGTTAATTTATATTCTTATTAAAAACTAGGAAACAGAAAAGAAATTATGCAATTAAAAACTAATGCAGTTCTCATTTTTAAAATTTCATCAGTTTTACAATAGCATGAGATTAATATTTCACACATTGAAGAAGTTCTTCAGTTTACAGTAAATAATGGGAATTTAGAATTAATTTAATGTAATTGCAGCAAAATATTCAAAGTTTCTAGAGAAAGAAAAGCGATGATTTAGGAAAGAAATTTACACATCTTCAGTAAAGAATGGCTAAATTACGGATTTTATGCAACCAATTAGTATTGCATATTCTTCTTCAGGAATGTGATTCACATCTCACATAGATAATCATACAATATAATATAATACATCAATACAATATAATGTATTATAACTTAACTCAGTGGCATAACAGCCCATGAGGGCTAAGGCCTACTGTGCCCATGTCAGTATTCGTGCCTTCGGCCCTGAAGTGCATGAGTAGATGTTCTGATCAGGTGGTCAGTCTGACATGAAACCCCAGTGTTAAGTTCCAAAGCCAGCTTGGTACTCATTTATCAACCCACTGAAAGGATGCAAGGCTGAGTCAACCTTGCCCATCTCGGGGTTTGAACTCGACCTGCTGTGTGGATGGATGATGCCCTACCACTCAGCCACTGGGCTTATAATGTATTACAGGACTGTAAAAAATAGGATATGATAATTGTCAATTTTCGATATTTATTGCTCATGCATTAAAAAGCAAAAACTAAAATTAAGTAGTATTGATGCTCCTCATTGTACTTAACATACTTAAAAACAGATTGAAAATATGTATTAATATAAGTTATTTGTGAATTAGTGTATCATCAACGTGTGATTTAAAAGTAGGATTAGTTCATTGATTTTGCAAAGCCATGGAGATGCTTCCTAGATGAAAGCTTCTTTTAAAAACAAAGTCAATTTTCTAGGATCCTCACCAGGCAGTCAAAAATCAATGAATAAAAAATTTAACATCTTTTTGTATAACAAAAATAAAAGATGATAAAAAAATCCAGATTTATCTATTATACAAAAGTTGCAAAGATAATTCCAATTATGAAATCTGAGAGCATCATAATCATATTATTTAATTCAAGCAAAAAACTAAAGAAAGAATTAATTTTTTCTAAGCAAATATGTATCAATGTACACCATAGTTTCCCAAACTTTTTTGTCTCATAGACCCCTTGTCATGTTTTCAGGTTTGGGGTAGACCCCTGATTACTTAATATTGAATTTTTTGAAAATTCATCATAGAAAACTCATGTTAATTTTAAATGTTTAATTAAATTAAAATCACAGTTAATTAAATAAAAATCACAATTATTTAAATAAAAATCTCAAATAAAAATCACACTTAAGTTACAATTACAATTAAGTTAAAATCACAATTAAGCAATTAAAAATTCTCTAGCGATATTATATAATGTGGGATAAGTAAGAGGTATATCTCTTTTTGAAGCCAGAATTTCTGATATCCATTTTTAAACTGTACCTTAAGTTTTTTGTTTGTACTTATTCCAATCAGTTCCTCTTACCAAGAGACATCTGTCTCTTTAATATTACCTTATGGATTGATTATCCACTGTGGTATTACCATGTGGTCAAAATATCTTTATACCTTATTTCAAAACGTGAACAGAGGGCATTCAAATGCTGAATATAGGTTAAAATGTCATCTTCTTGGCAGTTTGTCTGAGACAAATTGAGAAACTGGAAAACTCACGTCGCCCAATATTTTGATTCATTAGCTTAATTCTGACAAGAAACGCTGCAATGATGGACTTTGTTTTAATCAAATTTAAGCTATCACCTTGTATATAAGTGCAAGTTAACATCATTAAATTGACTACACAAATCTGTTAAGAAGGCAATGTCTGTTTTCCTCTTAATTAAATTTCCTCTTAAAATTATATTTTTAGAATCCAAAAATTCTAGAACAGTCTCAAATAGTGCAAAAAATCTTGTCAAACACAAACCTTTTGACAGCCAGTGGACTTTCGTGTGAAGGAGTAATTGATGAAATGTCATTTTCTTCACATAACTGCGCAAATAAACGTATATTCAATGCGTTGCTTCGGATTCGGTTTATCATATTTATGACAAATTGAAGAGACTCATGTAATCTGCTATTTAGATTTTTAGCAACTAATTGCTGTCGATGGATGACGCAGTGTATTGTTAACACCCCAGGTACATTTTGTTTTAAATGGCCTATAAATCCACGATAGCATCCGACCATAGCAGGTGCTCCATCTGTTGCTACTGATATTATGTTTGATAAGGGTATTGAATTTTCTATGAAATATTCCTTCAAAACGTTAAATATGCATTCACCTTTAGTGTCGGTTGTCAGAATTCTTGTAAAGAGCATTTCTTCGTGGTGCTCCTGATCCATAATAAAATGAACATAGGCCAATAATAATGATTCATTTCTAGTTAAGGTTGACTCGTCCAGCTGAAGAGAGAAATGTGTCGTTTGCAAATAATCGCACAAAAAACTTTCAACATCTTGACTCATTTCATCAATTCGTCTTTGAACAGAGTTGTTGCTTAAGAGAATTCGTCTAATTATATCAAATGCTGATTTAGGTATAACAGTTTTTAAAACCTCTTCAACGGCTGGCAAAATCAACTCTTCTCCAATTGTATGCGATTTTCCGGATTTTGCTATAAGTAGCGAAATATTATAAGACGCCTGCAAACCATTATTGACTCTTTGTGAAGTCGAAGCAAACATTCTGTCCATCGTAGGACGCTTCTTAAGTTTTTCTTTGAGTATTTGAAAGTACTTCAAATCTTTACTTCTTTTATCAGGATGACATCTCAAATGATTCTCCAACTTAGATGGTTTCATAGCGTCATTACTTAAGACTGTTACATAAAAGACACATAGGCAATCTTTTGTCAGAAACTGACTCAATTAAACCAAACTTCAAATAATCAACACTGTACTGTTTACATTTATTTTTAGATTCGGCCATGTTCAGAATTAATTTCCTGTGGAAAAATTCAGTTATTTAAATTAGACATGGTAAAAAAAATATTCTGGTTGTATTTTAGATTTAAACATATAACAGGGTCAACTCGAGAAATTTTGCTACTTGGGACAAAAATGCATAATATGCTACCACTCCTCTCAAAATAAAAAAATTATTATTAAAAAAGATAAATTGTTCACACACACAAACATAGATACACACCTACAAAATCTGAATAGTTTGCGCTAACAAAAAGACAGCATGACAATATAATATATTATTTAATATATATTAAAAACTAAATCACACACAGTAAAACAAATTTAAAAGATTGAAAGATCCTTAAAAAGTCGTTACGATTTTTAAAGAATTTGATGAGACAATTGTGTGCTTATTTTCAAAAAAATTGGCCAACTTTTGATTCTAGAAATCACAACCGTTTTTTGTCTTAAAGAATGCCTTATCCTTAGAAGTAAAGTAAAACATCTACTGTGTGGGTCCCTGTTTCTCAAAAGCTTCCCCCTCCCTTTTTAGTTATATAACACCGGACATCATGTGAGCGTTAGGGATGCCAATTGCGACCCCACTCTAGGAATGGGAAAAAGTTGCAAAAAAAGTGTAAACACATAAACCAGAAATATTTCAATGTCCAAGTAAATACAAAAAAAAAAAATCCTGAAGATGCTCTTGTAGACCCCTGTTTACCCTCATGGACCCCAATTTATTTTTTCCCTGCCGTAGACCCCTTGTGAGTCGTCATCGACCCCTGAGGGTCTATATAGACCACTTTGGGAATCACTGATGTACACACTTTCTAACCAGTGCCTAATGAAACAGCTTTGATTTTTATCACAATAAAATACAATACGAAAATACTCATTTTCACAAAAAGTTTGAAGGTAGACTAACTAAATATTAAAATCAATCCTATAAACTAATAACAGAAGAATATATTAAGTAATTACTTATAAGCATCAGTATCATAACAAATAGGAGCAAAATTTTCACTACAAAGCAAAAAAGTGCAATAAAAATTTAAAAAATACTATAACTTAGCACTAACAATCCACTTAAGGGGACCCAGTACGATTCAATTGACAAAAATCGGTCAAAAAATCAAAACTAATTTTTTTAGTCTAAATTATTTTTTTACATACTTTTCTACAAACTCACAGAATTTGAAAGCTCAAAGTTTAAAAAATACAGAGTTATGATAACTTATATGTTTGTTTTTATTCATATTCCAACGTGGCCCTGTTTACATGTATGCCGGATCGAATCCACTTTGTACCCGTTTACAAGACGACCCGGTATTTTGCCAGAACGAAATGCAGGTCTAAATTTCGTATCCTCTTTCGACTAGGAACTTTGGTGGTATATTGTGGAGTCCCATGATGCATTGCGCCAGAGATTCAAGATGGCTGCTGTTGTCGAGTGCTCGCGTTGGTCAACAGAGGATACTAATTTATTCGTACAACATAGCACTAATAATTTGATGGAACTGTCCGAGATTCGGAAGTTTACAAGTGCCCATTTCTGATGCAAATAATATTCTATTGAGGTACAGGGAAGGATGTAATTAAATATTTATTTAGTATGCTCTGCATGTATGTTTCCAATATTTTAATAAGATGATACATATATTTTAAGACAAGTTTTTGAGATTGATTTGAAATTATTACTATATAATTTTTACGGAAGTACACAATAAAATTGCATTTTTTTGTTGTTATTTTTCCTGATTTATCTTATTGAGTGTTTCCCTACAAGAAGTAAAAAAATTAGTAATATCTTGTAATTAAATAACTCCATAAAGGTGCATTGATTTTTTTTTACTGTCAAAGTTGATTTAATCAATAGAATGAACTGTTTTATATGAACATTCCCTTAAATACATAAGGATAAGAACTTAAGAACATTTCATTTTCTAAAATCTTAAATTTTGATTCACTTTTACTTAACCATTTAATTTTTGTTATTAAAGCAAACCATGATTTACTGTACCAAAAGATATCCCTTTTATACACACATACGTACAAAATTATTTTATAAAAGTAGGCTAAATACTACTTTTTTCTCCTCGAAGGATTAAATAATCCCACGATTATAAAACATACTATGAACAAGTTCTAATGAAAACATTGCACATCAAAGAAAATACACACTTTTTTTACAAACAAAAATTAATTTAGCTTTTTAATTAAAGTTGGTTAGTATGAAAGTTTTTGTTTAATAATTAGGAATTCTGAGGTGGAAATAAAATTGCTTTTAACATCATTTAAAGGTTTTGGGTATCTGAAATAATCTTATAAAAAACATATTTGGTATGTTTTATACACTGACTTCCTTTGTAATTATTACCCTTCAAAAGGTTTTAATTTTCTTAAAAATGCCTGTCTCCAAAATTCAGAAATAAATTAACTGGACATTTTTGAATAAATTAAGAAACATGTTTAAAGAAATAGGCTTTTTAATAAAATTATTTTATTTACATCATTTATTGACTTTTAATTTTAACATTACTTGAATGCACTATAAGTAAATAAAGCATTTCATGATCTGCTATATAAGTCACACTCTCTGAAGGTAACATTATACTATAAAGACAAATCGAGGATCTATCTGCCAATATTCAACATGCATAATATCATGTACAATTATTATATCTCAATTTTTATCTTATTGATAATATCTAATACAATTCTCTGAAGATCTTATGAATGGCTTTTTGGAATTTATTTACAACAAAAAAGTATTAATTTTTAAAAATATTTACAAAAGAGTATTAAATGTCATTAACCCAAACAAATCAAATGAAACAAAAAAAATTAAAGAAAATTATCTCCTAAATCAAAGCTAAAAAAGGTCAAATTATGCAGAATTTCTAAAATGTTCACTTTAGGTTTATAACATAAAAACTTAAATTTTTAAACACCTAGTGATTAGGCAATTAATAGTAAACAAAAAATTATAAAAACATTTTTTTCTTCAAAGTTTCTGTGAATTTTATTTACTCTAATTTCAATACTATCAAAATTATTTTAATGAAATTAATGCTTTTTCTTTTCTTTTTTGGATACAATACATTTACAAAAGTAAGATTTTAAATGGTCTTCCCTTGTTTTCAAAGAAATTAATGGCAAAAACTAGTCTTTTAGTCAGCCAACTGTGTGAAATATACCAGAAACTAGAAAGCAAAAACCTATAACATTTGTATATAGGTAAGCTATAAAACTTTTCATAGTATTTTTGAGAAATTGTATATGGTATGGGTCTAGATTAAATGAAATATCACAAGAATTTTGAAATTTCAGATCTTACAAACTGGCAGAATTATAAAATCCATTTCTATACAGTCAACTTTCAGAATTTAAATAGAACAAATTAGAATACTGAAATCATGCAACTAATAGAAAGTTGAATAAAAGAAACAAATACATGACATGTTTATTTCGTTATCACTGATATGCAACTGAAGTATCATTTTATACATTACATTAATACTTTATAAAAATGGAAGATGAAACGACATCAGAAAAAAAGATACAGAATTCTTGCTCTGAAATTTAATGTTTGAAAATTAATAAAAATCATTATTAATTCGATAAGTTAACAAAGTTTATCATTAATAAATTAATCACAATGTGTACTAATTGTAAGCAAGATTCTTTTACCAGGGCATTCCTAAATTTCATGAAACCAAATTACACATGAGCAAAATATTAAATTACTTCAAAGTTTCACTAAGAAATGCTAAATCAGTACTCATACCATTCCACAAATTTTGGAACATGCATTAAACTGCCGACTAATTTCGCCCAGCAAAAAGACAAAACAAATTTTTAAAAAAAAATAATTTCATCACTATTATTGTTACTGTGTGCGAACATGATCAGGGACAGTTTCTACTATTGGCTGTATATTGCAACATTTGGCGGTTTTAATTCAAAGAAATTGGTCAATATTATACAATACAAGCACCCCAAATTTGTCCCGTAAGCATATGTTACACAAAAATATCAGTGATTTTGAATGATGAAACACTTATTTTTGAAAAAATTTCTTTGAAATTACCTTTTTTTACTGAATTCTTCATGAATATAGATTATTGTAAACAACAATGTCAAGTTATTCATTTAAGGGTAAATAGAGAGTTGAAAAAGGTTATATTAAAATTTTGAATATTTCCATTGCTTTTAGAAAGTATTTTATTGCTTTTAGAAAGTAAGCATCCTACAGAAAATGTCTATATGTAAAGTCGTATTTGGTTTCATGATCCTAATTTCCCATAAATATCATAAAACTGATTTAAGTACACTTCTTGGGTCAATATTTGTAACTAACTCAATGCGACAAATTTATTTAGGTCTTAAAATTTATTAGCAGGATAATATCAATATATATGATCATTTAGACTTTAATACTTATGTAAAAAATATCCAGAGTATTCTTATGCTGAATACATTTCAGCTGGGGTTGCACAGATTTCTTTAACACACAATGTTGATATTTCAATAACAAGTGCAAAGTCTTTATATGAAATTTATCAAAATTATTGAATTTTACATTTTAATTGTGCAAATACCAATAAATGCATATTTGTTATCCATAGTAAAAAAAAACGTACATCTGAGCGAGAAAAATTTATATCAGTCAAATTCTGGAAAACAAATGTGTTAAGAAATCCTCACATAATAAATAGATACAACACAAATATTTAATAATTTTTTTTATAAAAGAATTATGGATTTAAAAATGACTTTATTTTGATTATGTACAAGAGAATATTAATTTAATATTCAATATATGCACACAATTTTATATTCTATAATACACACATTTTAATGCCTTAATTTTTTACCACACTCAGAATGTAATTCTCAATAAATTATATATTTTTACTAAAATAGTACTGCGAATACAGACTTTCAAAATGTTACATGATTTTTTTATCTATAATTTTACAAATGGTAATTTCCATTTCTAATGTTTGAAAGTGGTATAAATTATACATATATATATACTTGTTTTAATATGACATGTATGATTACATATCAGATTTTTGTGTTCTTATTTTAGATAATTAAATACAGAAATATCTCTTTTAACTACTCTGAAGATGTGTAAAACAAATACAAAAAAAATTAAGCTAACTAAATATATTTTATCTTTTTATGTATGTTTTCTATATAATTTAATTTAAAATAAACAAAAATTTCCATTCCTGTAGACATCTATACAAAGTCTGATTGGATTGATCGACCACTTATCCCGCAAAGTTCTTTCTTGACAAATCGTAGGGGGTTTCTAGTCCAAAACACAACACACAAAATCGCGCCAAACTGGCGATTTTTCAAAATTTATCGGACCAGTAGCCAATTCGATCTGTTTAGAAGTTTCTAATGTGAACACAAAAATAGTAAAAAGGTAGTTTGGTTTTGGTGGCAACGGTTTCTAAATGGTTGGTATTGAAAACAAATGTCATTTTTATCTATGTTTACAAAACACTCGATTTTTTCCGACAATCGACATCTTTTACTATAATCGATCAACCACGTATAGTCAAATACGAAATTTTAGCGGGTATAATGTAAATGTACAAGAGCAGAAATAATAGTAAACAAAGAAATGTTGGGCGGTAAAAAAAACGAAAACATAATCACATGTCTTCTTCATGATAATCGCGCTAAAAATTCTAGTTGTTTCCATGGTTAAATTTTATAATCACGTGAATCTATCAACCAATCACCAGATTCTTATGTAAACTCACCCGATTCTCATGTAAATGGGTAAAAAATAAAACAGTATAATCCCGGCCCATTTTGAAATTGCCGTTATTTTGCCGGCTTCCATGTAAACGGGGCTTGTGTGGCAAATCAAAACTTTAAACTGACTTATCTCAGAAAGATAAAATAACTAGTTTGTCTTCATTTAAAATGCTAAAGCTTTTTTTTCCTATTGTGCTTAATACTTGGAAATTTTTTTCACTTGTTGCTAATAGTACAAGGAACAAAAGTTGGTATGCATTTTACAATCAAAGCAATACTTATTTTTTAAAAAATAATTGAAGTTAGAATTTACACATTTTTTAAGAAATCTTTAATAAACATTCATAAAAAGAAGTATTATACAAATACCAATCATGTTATCACAAAACCCATACCAACTTTTGTTATAATGTACTTGTAAATCAAATTTCAGAAATGAATGTCAATTTTTGTAGGAGTAGCATTTTAAAATCACTTCATAAGTTTCAAGTTTTTTTCCGTAAAAAAATTAAATAGTTAGCTTTTTATGAAATTTTGAGCACAAAATCTGTTTTACATCATATAAACAAAAAATTTATGAAAATCATTAAATTAAAAATTTTTGTGTTAATCGTATCATTTCCCCTTAACTACAAACAGTGAATTTACAAATTTGAAGAAATGGTCTATTAAACAACATACCACACCAAGCAAGAATTCTATATCAGAGATGAGTAAACTACATGGGCTATGCATTTTTTTTTTTTTTTTTTTTTTGCATGTAATACTAATGTAATTTTATGTATTTATATCTGCCATTGTGAAAATCTGAATACACTTATTCAGTGTAAATAAAGTGTTTTGTAAGTGACATATTTACTAAAACTTTAATTTATGTGTGAAGCCCTTTATTATTTATATGTGTATTGCTATTTATGCATCTTATTCAAGTCAGATATATGGATAATATATATAACTTACATTAGTACATATAAGAAATACAAGCTCATTATAAACAAGCAAAAAAAAAAAAAAAAAAAAAAACCACACACACAATAGAGAAAAAATGGCAACCAATATTCAACAAAATCCAATAAAATGAAATTTTTTTAAAAATTTATAATTAAGGAGAAGTTTTATGATAAAAGTCATGCATACAAAAAGAAACTTAAAAATATATCAAGGGAGAAATTGTAATAAAAAGATCAGTATAACAAGTCATAGTTAATCATTAAAAATTTTACAGGCATTATTTCAATTAAACAGCTAATTGAGAGGGAAATATCAAAAAAACTAAATTGGCAGCTGAGGGGGAAGTGACTGATAAATTATCTGCATAAAATTAGTAGAAATATGCTTTTAAAACAGTGTTCATAAAAAAATATATTAATTTAGAAACACAAAATTATTTTTAAGTTCTCATAGTAATACACATAAATTATAATTAAAGAAAGGTATTTTTCAAGATTAATGCTATACATATTTCCAAACAATTATTAAAATTCTACATTCGAGACCATTTTTCAAAGTATATTGAAACATACAGATCATCTAACTGGCTTATATAACTTCTATTTTAATGCATATGTTCCAGTTGATAACTTTAAGTAATAAAAATTAATATAAAAACCTATTTTCACAAAATTTGAATCACGTTGAAAAACATGTCTCTAAACAACAGGGAAAGGGGAAAAGCATTATTTAGTTTTAAATAAAATTTTAAAAATGAATGCAACAAGATTTCATTATAGCAGCTGTTTATGCCGAACTATACATTACATAATTCATTTTCCAGGACTAATCAAATTATTTTGCTTCTTATTAAAAAACATCATGTTTAATATATATTTATATAATAAAAGAAAAGAATGATGGTTTAGTAATAAATACATCTTAATCAAAAGATGAAATTCTGAACTAAGAGCATGATAAATGCTAGAAGAAAACAAAACCAAAACTAATGTTTTCTGAAGCACTTAAGGAAGTGATAAGAAGTAGCCACATTCGAAAGACATACCACACACAACTAGATCCTTTTATGACAAAATTACCAACCATGTGCGGTACATGTTGGTGAGCAAATTTTAGAGAAATAAAAATGTGTGTGACACATGGACCCAATTTCCAATTACACAAATTGTTAGTTAATTCATACCAGATTTGGAAACAAATTTAGTATTTATATTTGTATAAGTTTATTACCAATCAATCTGTCATTAATATTTTTGTCAAAAAACTATATGTCATAGGTCAAAAATTAATTAGCTTAGAATATATAAATCAGCAGCAACCTTGTAACTTGGTGTGCCAAACTGATCTGATATGATTCAGGATGCCACACTGTAGGAAACATTTCAAACAATTCGATTACCATGACGATGCATGCAGAGTTAAGAAATAGAGATCATAATATAGATTTAGAGTTTCCTTACATACTAATTTTGCATCAATTAAAGATATTGACATAAAAATTAACAATATAAAGTATAATTATTCCTTGAACATAAATAAAAGGAAATTAAAAACTTAACATGTATGTAAACTTATGTATCCTTTAAACATATTTATTGAAATAAGAAATAAACAACATAAAATATAAGTAATCCATATAGTTAAACAAAAAATATATATCTAAATGTGAACCTTTTGCCTGCACCTCTCTACTTCATGATGTAAAATCAAAGTACAGCTTTGACTCTCAATTTTACATGATTCGAAGCATTCAGTTGTTAAGCAATTTCTTTATGGGCACAATATATTTTTCATATGAGAAAAGATTTGCTCACACAGACACGTAGAACCAAAAGCGGAAAGCAAAGTACATGCAATTTCTTTCTAACACAATTAAATCTCTCTAGCAGCAACATCCAATAAACTAAAATAGTTGTTGATTTTATCAGAGTTATCATTCAGTTTATTAGTACTAGATTTTTTCATTCTGTAAATGTTGCTTTCCATAATTAAATTAAAATAGCCTCAGTTTTATTCAATTTATTTTGCTAGTTTCATGTATTCTACAGTTGCAAGCACATTTAGTTTTAGAATCAGTTTAATGAGACAAATGTACCCCATCACACTTTTCTATAATTTTCTTAAAATCAGGAGAGATTGCTTTTTCAAATTCTCCACACAGCCTGCCAGTTAATGTCAGCCAACTTGCATTCATATTTACTCTTGATCTTCATGCAAAGAAAACTTTGTTCACAAATATATGGCAGTTCAAATATAAAAAACAATTTTTTTCTATATTTGTTTCTGACCGTCTTGTTATATGCCCACCTCTGCTTTATAGGAATCTGAGTTTCCCCTTTTAGCAGAAAATGTATATATAATAGTACAAGAAAAATAATGAAAGATAAAAAACAAAATATCGAATATCAATTTAGCCTAAAATTTAATATATATTCAAACAGTACACCAATAGATAAAAATGACAAATTTGAAAGTATATCGCATAAATGGAAATAGTAGAATATAAAAATCATAAAGAACAATCAAAAATTTTAAAAAAACATACCTAAAATTTCCAAAAAGTAGAACCAAGAGATTGAGGAGATCCTAACCTGGAGATAGAAATGGGAATATCAATAAATTAAACTCAACAGTAAATAACAGTTAAACTGCATAAAAAGATTGAAACTACAGTCGAACCTCTATATTGAGAACTTTTTCCTGGAACCAAGAACATTTCACGATTTTCTTTGTAAAATAACCTCCCAATAGCGAAGTGCATTTACTATATATAACGAACTTTTTCTCTTGTGAATGGATTTTTAGTGCATCGTAAAGATGTGAGGCATATTATGAAACAAAGCCTTTTTCAAACACAAAACTAACAGATTTTATGAGTAATTAAATTTAAGGACTCGTGCAGTAAATGTATGTTTAGAATTTCTAGTTATAAAATAATGTTGTATTTAAAATTACTTGTGTGCATTAAATTAGAAAATTTCCTTAACATTTATTAATTTTAATATAAAATTAATTTTTCTTAATGTTGAAAATATAGTGTATTTCTAGACATTCTTTGTTTTTCCTTGTAGTTTCTTTTGTTTTTTATGGGCAAGATATATAAAATAAGGAGATATTTATTTACAAAAAGGTATGAATACTTACTTTTTAAAAAATATATAGTGTATGAATTTAAATTTGTTTCATGTGGTTTCTAAAGTATATTGAAAGATGAACCTCTAAATAATGATTTTCCATATAGCTAACTTTTTTTGAGGATTTAGAGACTACGTTAAATAGAGGTTTGACTGCAATAAATATACATATTAAAAAAATAATCACTTTGTGGATTTTTTAAAATAGGGAATTTTAATTGATTATGAATACAGAGTTGATATACACTGAAGAGCCAAAAAAACTGGTACAGGTATGCATATGCAAATAAAGAGATAAGGAACCAATCAGTACAGCCCTGTGGTCGGCAGCCTATATAAGACAATGAGTGTCTGGCACAGTTGTTGGATAGGTTACTACTGCTACAATGGCAGGTTATCAAGATTTAAGTGAGTTTGAACGTGGTGTTATAGTCGGCGCACGAGAAATGGGACATACCATCTCAGAGGTACGGATGAAATTTAGATTTACACATACAACCATTTCCCGTGTGTACCATGAATATCAGGAATCCAGTAAAACATCACATCTACGACATCGTTGTGGCCGAAGAAAAAAAACACGCAAGATCGCGACCAACGACGACTGATGAGAATCATCAAGCGTGACAGAGTGCAACCCTTCCATGAATTGCTGCAGATTTTGATGCTGGGTCATCAACAAGAGTCACTGTGTGAACCATTCAACAAAACATCGATATAAGCTTCCAGAGCCTAAGGCCCACTTGTGTACCCTTGTTGACTGCACGATGCAAGGCTTTATGCCTCACCTAGGCCCTTCAACACTGACAGTGGACTGTTGATGACTAGAAACACGTTGCCAGGTCTGACGGGTCTCGCTTCCAATTGAATCGAGCTGATGGACGTTTACGAGTATGGAGGCAACTTCGCGAATCCATGACCCTACATGTCAACAGGGGGCTGTTCAAGCTGCTGGAAGCTCTGTGATGGTATGAAGCGTGTGCAGTTGGCGTGATATGGGACCCCTGATACAACTCTGACAGGTATGAAAGCATCTGTACCCCTTCACATGTCCATTGGGCATTCCGACAGATTTGAGGAATTTCAGCAGGACAAAGCGACACCCCACACGTCCAGAATTGCTACAGATTGGCTCCAAGAGCCCTCTTCTGAATTTTAGACACTTCCCCTGGCCACCAAAATCCCCGTTGCAACATGCTGTTCAGAAGAGATCTCCACCCCCTCTTACTGATTTATGGACAGCCCTGCAGGATTCCTGGAATTATTTCCAGCACTACTTCAGACATAAATAGAATCCATGCCATGTCAAGTTGCGGCACTTCTGCGTGCTCGTTGGGGCCCTACACGATATTAGGCAGATGTACCAGATTTTTTGGCTCTTCAGTGTATTTTAAAAATGTATTGCACACACATATTCAAAGTAATATATAATATATTTCCATACTTTTATACTCATAGATCTTAAAATAAATATTAATTTTTACACATAAAAAGTAACCATGTGCTGTGTAATTAATGTTTGCTAAAAGACAAAAAAATTTAATGGCATTTTTAATAAAAATTTATAGCAATTAACTACAAAAAATTCATGCATTCAATTTTAAAATTAGATGTAGAATTCAGATTTTTTTGCAAGTAAATGTAATTTGCAATTTTTTGAAGAGGAAAAAACACATTGCACTCATTCTATCCTGGTTTTATTGCTACTTATTTATTTAAACTTACAGCTCCATACAGTATACTTTAAACAAGTTAGTAAATATAGTTATGAGGTTACATAGTAAAGATCCAGCTAACTAAGCTTCGAGCAAAGGAGAAATATTTACCAGCCATGCATTACACTAGTCAATAGGAGGTATCTTATCCTTAAGATTATTTTCATCAAACTGAGCAGACAGGAATTAAGCTATTAAGAGCTGGCATACACCTATCATTTATATTATTACTCTTTTAAACAAACAAGCTTTTACCAATAACTACACAGATAAGTTATTTTATTTAACCGTGTTTATAACAATTCTGATAAATTTCATTGTAACATTTTTCTAAAATTTATCTATAAAAAAAATTGAGTCATAACTTGATAAGTTTTAATATTCACTTCTTCAATTCTTAAACACACTTAACAATTTTTTTCCCCTACTCATTTATAAATGACTTTCATATGAATATGTATAATCTACTTTAAATATTTCAGATCTATTACAAATACAGATTTCAAAAATCACTATTATGATTACACAGTAAAATAAACATTAATAAAATTTTTTTTAAAAAATCTTAAATTGTAAGTATATGGATTACTAGCTGCATGGCCCGGCTTTCTCTTTCCCTCATGACGCCAGCAATTATGTGTGTGTTTGTACGCACGCAATGTGAGCGACTTCTAAAATTATTTCATTAAATTTCCCTTTTTCGAAATTTGTTCCACATATTTTCGATTTAAGACAGGTTCCCCTCCCCCTCCCTCTAGCCCGGCATAACACGGTTTTTTTCAGTGTAAAATTACTGTTTCCTCTTCCCCTCCCCCTCACAGATAAAATATAGCTTCAAATTTCGATCTATGACTTTTAAAAAACAATATTGCATTAGTTAAAGAATTATTAATGTGAAGCAATAAAAAGAAAACGATTCTTTAGTTAGCTTAAAAATGTCTTTGAAATGTATTTTTATCCAAAATAATAGACAATGTACTTTTTTTAATTAACAAATAATTTAGTAATGAATTAATAGAAATACTTTTAAATAGAAAACACACACACACATATATATATATAAAGTTATAAAAAAAACATTAAAAAAGAAAAAAAAACTAAATAAAAACATTTTGATATTTTATTTTAATTTCATAGTTTTCCTTCCACTGTCATAGTTACAAATTTTGTGTAATGAACGCTTAAAATAGTGTAAATAATTTATATCAAGAAGTGTAATACATTAATATTACTTTTTGTAGTATTTATTTTATGTTAAAATCTTGCCACCACCTCTCCCTTTTATTATGAAATAAAAATAGTCACAACAGTGATGAAGGGAATAAATGAAAAGCAAAAGCGCACTGATGGATGGCGTAGACAAAACAGAAGGGATAAAAAAGATGAATGCTGTCGCAGGCTTTTTTGCAAATGGCAGAATATTTTCCTACTTTCTTGACAATTGTCGTTATATTTTGAAAGCTTCTCACAATATCTTTATAAATTTTAGCCTATGTGTTATTCTGATTTATAAGCTATATTACTGTAAAGTTTCATTAAAATCCATTAAGTTGTTTTTGCGTGAAAGACCCACAAACTTTTGCATTTATAATACATATTAGATTTTAACCTTCCGCGATTTGAGCAGGGTATCAATTTCATCCCCAATTACGGGTCATGTGAAAACGCAGGCGAAGAATCCCCCCTATTTCAATACTGATCATGCTCTTACTCTGTATAGGTTAAAAAAATTTCATTTGATGCTGATTTTTTCCTATGCGTATTTGTGAGTTTGCATGCTTTTTGTTTGCCTTTCGCGTGATAAGCATTCATGAAAGCTATGGATTTGCCGAGTGTCTGTGGCATTACATGCAGGAAAAACAAATGAAAATATTTTGATTATGAAGATAGTGATTCGGATTCAGGAGTATTTCATAAATCTGGACAATGATGATGGCAGTGAAGACTCACTGGAAATTTAGTTATCTAGGGAAGTGAATCTGAAGATTTCGATGATGGCGAAACTTAGAATGCTCATTCATAGATGAAAATAAATATGAATAATCTTCCTCATGCTCCCCCTAGATTCCAGTTTTCCGGTGATCCAAAAGTACTTGCGAATATAAGTGAAGAGACGGACCTTTGGAGTTTTTCAGCTTATTTGTGGATAGACTTACAAGAATTGATAGTATATGAAACATAGATTTGCCTCTCAACCCTCTACTAATCTAGGTAAGCATAAATCCTGGATTCCAACAAATGTTAAAGAAACTATATTATTTTTACAAGGACTAGTAAAAAAGCTGTGTTATCATTGGTATTGATCAAAAAGAGAATCTATAAACATTCTAATATTTTCAAAAAATTATGAAGTGTGATCGCTTTTACTTGTAGACGAGAAATCTCCATTTTGTCAATAAAAATTTTGATCCGTCAACCCACCCTAGCACTAAGTTATAGAAAATTTATGATGTTACTGAGCACATTAGAAAAAAGATTGTAGATGAATCACTAATGCTTTACAAAGGTAGTTTGTAATGAAAGCAGTATATTCCTTTAAAGTGCTCGCGATTTGGAATAAAATTTTTCATTCTATGTTAATCTTCATTAGGTTATATATGCGACTTCCTTTTGTATACGAGAAAAGTTATCTCTCTGTTACCAGAATACTCATCACATTCAACTGCTATTGTTCTTCA
Organism: Trichonephila clavipes; assembly: GCA_019973935.1. NCBI lineage: Eukaryota > Metazoa > Arthropoda > Arachnida > Araneae > Nephilidae > Trichonephila > Trichonephila clavipes. The sequence continues at coordinate 45,214 of BMAU01019612.1, forward strand.
CCTATTACCCCAATTTCTAAACAGAGGATTTTGCGTAACTGCTGATAATTATTATGGGTCTCCAAGCTTGACAGATATTCTTGTTCAAAAGAAAATGGACATATGGTACACTCCACAGTAACAGAAAAAAATTTACCTCCAGGTTTTGCAAAAGAAAAGTATAAAAGGGATAATGGATTGCATATCAGCATGGAAAAGTTATGGTACTGAAGTGGAAGAAAAAAAAAATAGTAAATATGCTTAGTACTTTCCATGATACTTCATCTGTTTCAATTCATTCTGGGACAACAAAGAAAACACTAAAACCAAAAGTGATTTCTGAATATAACTTTACAACGAGTGGTGTCGACAGATGCGATCAAGAGATGTCGCATTACCCAAGAACTAGAAAACGAAAGTATTATAAGAAAATTGTTGTTATTGGATCAGTCATTGTAGAATTCATGTATAGTATACAAAAAAAAAAAAAAAAATCTCTCCTTTATTTCAAATTAACTGTGATCGAAGAAATTTGACAAATATTCTACACATGCATCACAATGTACCAGCGATGCTAGCACTAGCTGTATTTGGCTTAGTGAAAGGCATTTTACTAGCCACATTCCACCAAATCCAATAAAAAGGAACCTAGGAGACAATGTGCTGTATGTTGCTCCAAACAGACAAAAACTGAAGATACACAATGTGATTGCATTTGGTGCAAAAAGTTGGGACAATTTTTGGAGCCATGTATCAAGGTATATCACACCCAAAAAACTTTCCATAATAATGTCAAAAATAATACAATCTTTATTTCTAAGATCAATAAAAATAAGTTGTCATTTACTAATAATGAATTTTCATAGATTTATGTATATATTCTAACAAAAAGTAAAACTTATCTTTTCTTTCATTTATTTATTTTTCTGTTTTATTACAAAATTTCTGTAACATTTTTAGAGACAAAATGTTTAAAAATTATATTCATCTGAAAATAAAAATATCGCATGAATTTTCCCTACCTGATGAAACAGCAGGCTGTGTGTATTATATACTTTTTAAAAATGTAAAAGCTATAAAAATTCTTGGATTTTTTTTAAACAACTGATGAAGATGCGAATTGTAACATATGTAAATAAAGAAAATATTTTTTAAAAAAATCACCTTGTATTTTAGGACTGGGTGATTGAATATTAACATCGCACTGTTCAGCTATGCGAGGGCTTTTGGCGACAGACTTCGTAATTTTAAACCATGGTCAAGTGACAAGGACGACAATTGAGCAGGGACCCCCTCTCCTAACTACCACACCAACAGGAGAATGTTTGAGCTCTTGACAGATTTAATGTGCATTGCTTCCCTACACAGCAAGTCTTTAGTTGTACTGGGGTCAAATTCCTGACATGCCAACCATGATCCGATACCTTGACCAATAGGCTACCGCAGATATTTCAGGACGGGAAAGTATAAAAACTTAGCCCTACGTGGAGAGTTAAAAATAACTTATCTAATGTTTTAAAAAAGTCATTTACCATTAATTGTAGCATATTACAACTATTTTCTTTTTAAAAATTATATTCTTAAAAATAGTTTTACTCTGGTCTTTTAATGCATTAAAAATTTTGCTCCTCACATATTGGCTAATTACTTTTTTTCTTTTATTCAATATATAACAAAATTTGGAATCCATGTAATAATAAAATAAAAAAATTAAACTATCAACAGTATTGGTGTTTTATTGTATTTTTGCATTCTTACAAATATTTAATTTTTTTCTCTTCAAAAATTAAAAACAAATTCTTATGAAATTGATCTCTGAAGCCATTTTAAATATCTTTCAGAAAATTACACCTCCCTCCACATTTCATTAAAATGAACAAAGTTTTTAAACTGAATAAAATATAGAAACTTTATGACATAATCACTAACAAAATAAAAACAAACACAATATTTATTTAGATTAGTTTTTTCCTTGATTAACTCCAAAATTATAAATTTGAACTCCATATTTTCTGTAGGAATTAGTTGCTTCATTTACGGCAACATACTTGATAAAAACATGATCTGGATCATTATCATCAACCCTTGATGAATTTTTTATAGTTCAGCCAGATATCCTTGATCAATATCATTGGCTTTGTCAGCAGTTAGTTTCTTCCTTTTCAATGTAATCATCAAAACTCTATGAAAATTCAGGAGTACTTTCTTTCAGCAAAATAAGCATAAAACAGTACTTGCTGCAATTCATAAATAACGTTACCAGAAGTACCCCTGGTTTCCAAGACTGGATAAAAAAAATGCCATGTTGTTTCAAGCTTTGCCCCAGATCCAGAGGGTTTATTTCTCTCGTTTCTCTTTGCCCTCATGTAGTTGGATTGCAACCGATACCATTTTTCCTTCAGTTGGTCTCCTACAAAGAGAAATGTATAACTAAAAAATATGTCAGTAGAAGATTAACAAACTCTTAGTTCATTTAACCATTAATAAAAATCTAACAGAATAATATCTTTATAGACTGTTTATATACTATTTATTATTCATACATGTTTTTCCTTTATTTACAGGTATCTCACATAACAGGTCATTCATTCATATTTATATTATCGTGTGGTACTGTCGACCATCCATGAAATAGTCAAAAGAAACATCCCAAGCATTATGGAATGCTCTACAACCACACTATATGGCAGTTCCAAGTTCAGACGAATGGTCAAAAATAGCCCAAGACTACAACAATAAATGGAACATGCTGAACTGCATTGGAAGTTTAGATGGGAAACACTGTCGCATACAGCATCCACCCAATGCTGGATTTCTTTTTACGATTCCAAAGATTTCCATTCAATTATGTTGCTTGCTGTTGTTGATGCTAATGTGTGCTTCACCACGATAGAAGTGGGTCCTTATAAGAAGCAAGACAATAATTCCACATTCACCCAATCTAAAAAGGGAAAAGCGTATAACACATAGCAATTGAATATACCACAAGGGGAATTTTCATTGCTTGATTCCACACACAGAACAGAATTGTACATAGTAGATGAAGCATTTCCTCGTAAAAATAAATTAATGTGACCATTTTCCAGAAAAAGTTTAGATTTGGAGAGAAAAGATTTCAACTTTAGGCTCTCTCGTGCTTGAAAGTCAGTCAAGTGTGTCTTTGGGCCAAAAAATTCGAAGTTTTGCAATCCTGCATAGAAAAGAACATATGTCAAACTGATATAACTTTACAAAATTGTGCAATGCACAAAAAAAAAAAAAGCCAGAGGGATGCAATTTTAGAACAAGAATTGTTCCCTTGGCAGGAAGAAACTAGCCAGTCCCTCCCATTTACCTCTCAGAAAAGAGGAACAAATGAGGCAATAAATGCAAAAAACATCCTCAAGGATTATTTTTTAGCCATGAAGGGTTTTTAACTTCTCAAAATCAAATATAAATTTTAATAAAGGATTCTTGCATATTATTTGTGTTACATCTAATTTTTATTCATACAAGTGCTGTATAGAGACGTTATTTCTTTTTGTTTTACAATAATGCATCATAAAATTGCTTTCATTTTTTCCAAGTCTTCATACCTTTCTAGTTTTAATGAAATGGTACTATATATATATATATTTTGTAACTGAATTTAGTCTTTACTTTGATAAACTAATTTGTAATATTCCTAAAAAATGTGACTAAATTATAGAGAGAGAATTTTGCTTAATAAAGTAGTTTTTAAATTACTTGTATACATATATACTTATAGATATACCTAAAATTTTAAAAATTGTTGTGTTTTAGAACATCTCTTTTGTTTCACAATAAAAATACATAAAATACTAAAGATAAAAATATACAATGCTCTTTTGACTTTAAAATTTTTAAAGAAATTAGAAATATTTAAAACTGTTATAGCTTTGAAGTCTTATAACTGTAACTTGAAATTTCATATTTGAGTATGTACCTATTGCTAAAAAAAAATATTAAAATACTATAAAATTCGGCGTAAAACGCGCACTTTTAACACAAAAAATGAGGTCGAAATTTAGGGGTGCGTGTTATACGCCAGGTATAAAAGAATGATAGTTTCAAAAGTAAAAAAAAGAGATGAGCATAAGAAAAATTAGACTTTTACATAGATAGCACTATTGCTTATTTGAAAGAGACTACATACTTAATGAAATTTAAGAATTCTGATTCTAAAAATATACTATTTCTCAAAATTCTGGGATAATACCTTGAATAAATGACTTAAAAAACATACCAGCATTGTACATGCCCATTTTTCATAGAAATGGGGGTGTGCGTTATACGTTGAATATATATATATACCTAAAAATTAAAAAAGGCTGCTTGAAAGTATTGGTGCGCGTTATACGGATTTTACGGTATGTAAAACATTTGATCAAATTATGTAAAAAAATACAAGTAATTTTGTACAAACTTTCACGAGATTGTTTTGATAGTTTTAAAATATATTGTGCCAAATGACAACAAAAAAACAACTTTTAGGAAATGAACTGTTTTGAGAAAAGCTTGGAATAATTTTCGTAGTTGGCATGAATATATATTTATACATATCTATAAAAATAGTAGATTTTTTTTTCACGAAGTTTTACTTGGGTAAAGTTTACACACAAATACACATTTGCAACAACAGACCACAGAATATTTTAATTATAAACATAACCTAAATTTTTTAAAAAATGAAAAATATAAATTTTGCATGTGTGAATACAGTGATTTTTATCAGTAGTATCGTAAATTACGTTATTTTCTCGGACTTTATTGGCAATTTCACATTCATTGCGTCTGACTGTCGAAGATCTGACCTGCTGAATCATGCCTGAATGAGAATGAAGGCGAATTGAACCGGTTTCGACTGATGTGAAGTTGGGTTGATTGATTGATTGAATATTAACGTCGCACTGTTAAGCTACACGAGGGCTTTTGGCGACGGTTCACGTAATTTTGAACCATGGTCAAATGACATAGACGACACCTGAGCTGGCACCCCCCTCTCCTAACTACCACACCACACCAACGGGAAGACGTTTCAGCTCTCGACAGATTTAATGTGCATCGCTGTCCTACACAGCGGGTCTTTAGTGGTACTGGGCTCGAACCCGTGACAAAGCAAGCCACAGTCCGATACCTATACCACTCGGCTACCGCGGCCACAATGTGAAGTTGGGAGAACTGAATCTTTGCTTATTTGAGCACGAAATTACAAAACCGAATTCTGGTCGGTCAGATTAACTCAGGTTTGAGTTGATTGTGACCAACTCAGATTCCTTTGGTATGAAGGGAGCCTAAGGTTAATGAAATTTGGAAATTGCATGTCCTCTCTGTCTATGAAAGTCACATAAAAATCTATCATTAATACACTTTCACAATATACTGCATTAATACATTAGAAATGTATATAAACAAGGTAAAAATATTTGTTAATGAAGATAGAGCTATAATTAAAAAAATACAAAAGTATAAGCAATAAAAAAATAAAACCAAATCTTTTAAAAAAAAAATATGTACATTATTTTTTTTTGGAATTTTATACTATTTATTAGACAGTGTAAATAAAATAATTAAGTTTTTCCTGATCATAAGAGCATGCATGATTTTAATATCGTAGTATATATAGTTATTTTAATACAACCTTAACATTACATGGAAATCTTAAAATTTTTTTGTAATATTAATTTAGTACAGTTACATATAATTACCAATTAGTAATTACAAATACCAATTTAAAATTTCAAAAAACAATGAACTATTTATTTATAATCATTAAAAAAATCTAATGTATAATACTAATGAATTAAGAAGCAATTTAAATATATATATAAAGTACACACACACGCATAATCCTATTTTTAATGAATATTTTTTTATCAGAGGAAACATACAATTGTGTGTGTGTGTGTTCAAAAGATTAAAAATATAGATTTTACATATACGAGACAGTAATATGCAACCAAACTTTACTTACTTCATGAGATAGATAATGCTCCATTTGTTTCTGCATGACAACTGCTTGCTTTCTGCATATCCTGCAACTCATATTTTTTCCCACAATCGCCTATAACAAATACCATCAAAGCAAATTAATATTAAAAAAAAAAAAATTCTCTCATTTTACATTTTCCAAATTGAATTCAAGATACCATAAAATTCAGCGCATAATGTATATCTACACTTTCAAACAGCAATTTTCAGTTTTTAGGTATATTAACTGTATAACATGCATCCCTCACATGAAATGTGCACAATATCATTTCTTAAAAGAAACAGTGTTTTGATATATCTAGAAGTCTGATTTTTTCAATGCTCATTTTATTTATTTTATTTTTAAAGCTCTCATTTTCATACCCTGCACACATTAAATTTCGATCTTATATTTTGTGTTAAAAGTGCATGTTATATGCCAAATTTTATGGTACTGTAATTGCCGACTAGTCTAAAAAATTATTAGAATTACACAATTGAGAAATAATTATTAGTTTTGAAATTTTAAACACTATTTTTTTAAATATATTTGAAAAGTACATATTCATAACTTTTACACTACATACATACAAATATTCTACAAATTTTTTTTTTAAAAAATGAAAACTTTGATTTAATTAGTAAGATATACACACACACACACACACATATATATATACATATATATACACATACATGTAAGGATAATTAAATTAGATTAAAAATTAAATTCCCTATCTAGCACTTGACTATCTGTCTCCGTTCTCATATTCAAGTATCAAACTAATCGCCCATTTATGTCTTCCGAACATATGGTCTAGCCAATAAACATGTCTAATTCTAGATCGTTAGATTTAATAGTCAACATATGTCAACATTAACTTGCACAAGCACCATGTTCAAAGCAGCGACACTTACGTGAAACCCCCACCATGGCGTGTTTTTTACTCCCTGCTCTTAGCGGTCAGAATGGATGTAGAAACGATGGAATAAAGACCTTCCTTTTTAAACTTTAATCTGATTCCGTCTTTAAAATCATGACATACATATATATAGACCGACACGATTTGAAATTTGTACTACAAATATAAACGAAATTAGTCCAATAATATTAATAGAATTTGAAATGGGAAGAATGATATAATCTGAACTTGCAAGAAACCTATTCCCAAATTTTGGGGACAAATATTTACTTAGTTGATAATTATACTCTGACTATATTTCAGCATACCATACTTTTACAATATTTACATTTTAGATGTTTCTTATAATTCTCTACATGAATATGTATCAACCAATCACTTTTTTTGTAGATGTACATTTTTTAGCATAGTTAATATTATTTACACATTGGTATAAGAAACCTGACTGAATCGATAAAACAAATGATAAATAATTAAAATACAAAACAAATGTAATGCAGCAAAAATGATTAAATGTTTCCCTAAACACCATAGTGAAAATATTTGGATCACAGACTGGAATTATTCCATCCCTCCTTCTCATTTTAAGAAATATAAATATCCATTGTTCAAATATAAATATACATCTATGTTTCAAAATATTTCATGGTATTTATTGGATACCATTCTTAGATAGAATAGTGATTAAATAGTTCACATTCAAAGTATCTCGGTTAACTTTGTTGTTTCTTACCATTTCATACTAAACAATCTTGTTAACTATATATAATGTACTTATATGTTTGTAACTTGGTCAAACAAAACTTACAAATATAGGATCTTTGTCTTTAAAAAAGGACTGTCCAATGTGTAATTCTTGTCTTTGTCTCAAAATTTAAAAAACATATATTGACCACATTTTCTTTTCCACCCACTTTGTTTTAGATATGTAATTTTTTTTCACCAAACATACTTAGTATGCAAAAATTCCAAATAAGAATTTCATTTTTTTTTTACACAAATATTGTTAATAAACAAATTACATATGGGAAATCTTTTCATGTTAAGAAGTTTTCGTTTCGTGTTAACAGGAGAAAAGAAAATGCACAAAAATACGTATTAGTTCGTCGGGACTAATGCATTATTTCGTGTTAACCGATATTCTGTCTTTATGGCTTTCGTGTTAAACATTTTCGCCATATATATAAGATTTAATACAAAAAAAAATTAACATTACTTTGTCTATCCTATGTATTAAAATTCAAGAAATTCGGGCTCTTGTTTCATTTAACACACAAAATATAAATCAATATTTCTTAAAAACAATAACAAAAAAAAAAATTCTTTTCTTGGTTATTTTTATTTATTTTACATAAAGTGCAGTACTTCCCAATTTAAAAATTTTCTAAAATTATAAAAATATTTCATTTTAAGTTAATATTATTATACATTGTTGTATAAAGTTCTCTTTTAAAAAACAGCAATCTTTAAATATTTTTAATTATAAGACTAACAGAAAGTTTAAAATTCCTTTTATTTTCTCCCATAAATGAAACATTTCAACTTTTAAAGATTACCCCTCAATTTTCAAAGAAATACCACAAAAATACTATTTTCAAGAGATATATATAGTGCAATATCTATATATTGTATAGTTTACTGTTTCAACAATTTAAAAACACTACATATTATTAGGTCCATTTTACAGTACATTTTTTAAATGTGCGATTACGTACAACATTATCTTTATACAAACAAATGAAAACGTTAAATTCCAAATGATATAAAACAGTCAAAATTTTAAGATATGGAATATAAAATATATTCTTAAAAAGAAAATTGAAAGTAAAATAATTACTCTTTGGCATAATGAGTTGGAATTAAAATATGTAAAACACCGACAAATTTTTTCAACATATGTGAACAAAACAGTATAAGTTAAAATTTTAAAATCTACAAATCAAATTAAATTAAATGTTTCTCACAATTAAATATGAGAATAAAATTAATATATGCATGACTTAATTTTAAAACATATTTATATTGAATTTAACTATTCAGATTTTCTTTCAATCAGATCTTATCAGCTAAAGCAATCATTCTTGCTCAACTTGACAAACAGGGAACAGTTAAGCTCAACCTGAGATGTAAGGAACAAGTCAAGAAGGATTTTCATCACTCTGAAAGAAAATAATTGTTTTACTATACAAAGAAACTTCCCCACAACCAAACTAATAACAAGAGTAATATTTAATCAGTTTAGTTGTCTAATGCACAACATAGTATATGTCCATGAGCTAAAAGGTTGATAGTTTAAATCTAAACATCCAAGACAGGGTTAATTGCTCAAACCTTACAATTGCAAGTATTTTCAGGAAAATAAAAATAATTAAAGTTACAGGAGATGGATAAGCAACTGCCTTGTTAACTTTCAATACAAAAAAGCTATTATCAATACAAAAAATTCATGTTAAATACTACCCAATGATTCTCTATAGAATCAAGGCTGAATATTATAGTTTTACTTGAATATTACTTGTCTAAAAGCTAATTACCATGACTGCTCGACTAAGTAAGAAACAACAGTTGCAATTCTAAAAAATGTTGCATATCCTAATTGCATCTGGGGGAATTCGACTTTAACATATTTTTTCCAATCTAATTTTGACACCTAATTTTCAATAACAGAGTTAAATAAGTTTATTTTCAGAGTAAAATTCAATAAGAAATTAGATTGCTTTAATTATTAATTTCCTTACTTTTGAATGTAATGCTTTTATGTTGTTGTTGCACCCCCATTGGTCAGCAGTGCTAGACCAGGTCCATGACATACACTTTCAGAAAGTCAACACCAGCAAGGGAATGTCTGTTAAGTCTATTAAAAAAAATGCTTTTATTAAAGCATTTAGTATAACCTTAATTATATTTCAAGTTTCCTATATTAAGTTTAAAATAAATTTTATCATCCTGTATTAATTCCAGATATAGTAACCCTTTACCGCATTACGATTTGCTGCAGTTTTCACAGATTTTTTTTTTAATAACTACATTAAAAACCCAGAGATACATAAACAAAATACTCAATTTTGGGAAATTTAATCCATTAGAGCTAATTAATTAAAAGATATTCAACTGTAAAATTATATACACTGTTCATTTAAAATAAATAGTTACGGTATCCGACTACGTTCGGAACCGTGATTTTGCAATAGCCTATAAATAGATACTAGTTATGATATTTAATGTCACTTAGATTTAAAAATGTATATAAAATTGGTTTAAGAGTAGTATTACAATAAAAAATTATTTAAGTACAATATTTGGACAAAAAATGAACAGAGTAACCAATTTTCGAAATATTGTCCTTTTGTGAAAAATACTTCTATTATACTAATATTTTGCCTGTATATAGTTCAGACCTCTGTACAGAGGCTCAATTAGAATTTTTGAAATATATAACTTAGACGTGGGTTTATCCATGTTTTTACGACAGAGGGAAGCAATTTTAAGGAAAAAACGCCGATCATTATTTCAATGGGTTGTAACTCTGAAAATAATGTGAATTTTTCATAACTTCTAGTTGAGCCTCTGTACAGAGGTCTGAGCTATATACAGGCAAAATATTATTATAATAGAAGCATTTTTCACAAAAGGAGAACATTTTGAAAAAAGGTTAGTCCGAGTTATTTTGCCAAAATATTGTATTTAAATAGAATTTTTTTTTTTTTTTGTCAAAATGTCCTTAAAACGATTTTATACATGTATTCTAATCTAAGTGATACTAAATATCATGAAAATTATCCATTTATGCGCATTTTTAAAATCACTGTACCCGAACGTAGTCTGACACCTTACATTGTTTTCTAAGGTCTTCATTAACATAAAAAAAAAAAAAATAATAAGACACTTATCTTTCGACACTAACTATTTTTTCGGAATAAAAATGACAATCTTCACAATCCACTGAAAATGCAATTTCTGCTATAAAACTATTTGCCTTCCCTGCTAAAACTCTATGGTTATTCTACATAATTTTAAAGTGAGTGGTACTTATAAGTACCATCGGTAGAGATAAAGGGTTCAACAAGTTTTTATTAAAATGTTTTTTCTTCTATTAGACGATCGAAATTACTCATCTATTACTTTTTAAATGTAACACTAAAAACCTGTCAAAAATAAAAGTGTTACAGCTAAAAATATTGTTATATCTATTTAAAAGTAGCATTGATTGTTGCAAAAATGTATCAATGTTTTGATTTTAATTTATCACCATTTGCATTTAACTTTAATTCATATTTGTAGAGACTCTTGTTACGATGAATTAATATTATCAGAAATTTGAACTAAACATGATTTTACTCATTGCAATTATGTATTTTGATCCCCCATGTATGACTACTGAATGCAAGTAAATATTGTTTAACAGTATATAATTTCATCATACTTAAATATTTTTAAAAGCTATAAAACTAAAAATTAAACTTCTTTCAGCAAGTATCCTCCCAACAACTATCTTAAATAACAAGGACCAACTATAATCATTTTATTCAATTTGTATTTCTTCTATGGATTTCATATTAGTAGAAATTTTTTTTATAATTACTTAAATGCATAAAAAATAAATTAACACCTAATTAATTTTTAAATACTTGTTTCTCTACTAGTAAAAAATGATTACTTTGAAGTTGATTTACACTATGTCTTCTTACAACAGTTGATTTACACTATGTCTTCTTACAACAGTTGATTTACACTATGTCTTCTTACAACAGTTGATTTACACTATGTCTTCTTACAACAGTTGATTTACACTATGTCTTCTTACAACAGTTGATTTACACTATGTCTTCTTACAACAGTTGATTTACACTATGTCTTCTTACAATGATTTTACACTTACAACAGTTGATTTACACTATGTCTTCTTACAACAGTTGATTTACACTATGTCTTCTTACAACAGTTGATTTACTATGTCTTCTTACAACAGTTGATTTACACTATGTCTTTACAACAGTTGATTTACACTATGTCTTCTTACAACAGTTGTATGTCTTCTTACAACAGTTGATTTTACACTATGTCTTCTTTACAACAGTTGATTTACACTATGTCTTCTTACAACAGTTGATTTACACTATGTCTTCTTACAACAGTTGATTTACACTATGTCTTCTTACAACAGTTGATTTACACTATGTTTTCTTACAACAGTTGATTTACACTATGTTTTCTTACAACAGTTGATTTACACTATGTTTTCTTACAACAGTTGATTTACACTATGTTTTTTTACAAATGATTTACACTATGTTTTCTTACAACAGTTGATTTACACTATGTTTTTCTTACAACAGTTGATTTACACTATGTTTTCTTTTGATTTACACTATGTTTTTCTTACAACAGTTGATTTACACTATGTTTTCTTACAACAGTATGAAATACTAAATCGGAGATCCTACAGAACTTAATGGCTCTGAGGTATAACACCCATTCTAAACTAAAAGATAATATGAATAAATGCAAATAGAATACAAATACCTTGAATGTAGCTCATTTTTGCTCATAAGTTATCCAAAAAAGTTTTTGATCCTCAAGATTGACGTGCATACTTATATATGAGAAATAAGGTTTTAATATATACTTAAGAGCAGAGGTTTTTAAACCTTTGACTGCGGCAGATCCCCTTCATGTATTAGACTGACATTTATCGAAGAACAAAATTGTTCAAAATACAACTAATTTATGTAGTTGAAATATGTTTGCCATCAATCTTTTGAATTGTTTTGTGAAAAATAGATGATTGATTATGTACAAAATACATTAATATCTCTGATAATTTATACTGTACTGATACATAACATGTAATAATTCTTGGCATGGCATCTACAGAGTGTAACAAATTAGTTTTAAAATATTGAAAAGGAGGATACTTTTTGAGGAAGAACAGAACCTATGAAAGAAGGACTGTCTTATCTTAAGGAGGAGGATTGGTCACCTTAATAAAAGAAAATCTTAATGTAATACGAGAGACTTCGCAGACCGTTTAAGAATTGCTGCTTTAGAATATCAGCTCATAAAAGAAAATCTACAAAATTTCTACAAAAATGCACCCTCAACTATTGTTTCTGTATTAAATTCTTAATTCATTATGTAACCGAAGTGGCAAGATTCCCACTAATAATTTAAAATATTACAAAAATAAAAAAAAATCACAATAAAAACATCAAATATTACCACTGTGGTATAAAAATTACACAATACAATCCGCTATCGATCTCTGTATAATATAACATTGGACACAAAATCATACAGTGTTAAAACAGATATTAATCTTGCACTTTACATCACAGTATTGATGTTTTTCAGCTAAATTTAATTCAAAATGTTATATTGTGTGCATATCACTGCAACAATAAAAATGTAAGAAGAATTGTTCCAAAAATGTTTTAAATTTTGGTTGAAATGAAAACCTAGGTGAAAGATTTGATGCCCGATTTTTTAATTAATTAACCACAAAAACAGCATAAGTCTTGAATATTAATGTGCATTAATAAAATAACAGAAAAAGTAATGTATTTAAGGAATTTGACTCCCATGATAAAACAGCAATATAGTTCACAATTAACCCTCTGACCGGAACACCCATCTCTCAGACGGGGATGATTTGCTTTGATGCCTGTAGATAACACTGTGGTGTGATTCTTGGGATAGGCTGCCTTGACATCTTCAGTTGGACTCTAACCAGTTAGGGGATTACGTGGTGGTACATGGAGATTTTTTTCAACTCTCAATACGTGCAATTTTTCTTATCACCGTCTATCAGACTTAATATTCCTAGTTTTTTCATTTTTGGTATTTTTAATAACTTTTACATGAATATAATTTTTAATTAGTTTTTATAAAAATATTAGTCCCAATTCTAGTGATAAAAATATAGAGTTGTGCTTGATCCCCACACGTCTTATTTGAGCCATACTTAATTTCATCAGCTATAAGGACATTTAAAACAGTACTTAAGGTAGTAAAATTCAAAAAAATTTACAAACCTGTCTGTCAGACAAATACTCCTCAGTGTGGCAACAAAGAAATTGATGTTCCGGCCAGACTTACATCTGATTGCACTATGGACTAGGTATAAATTTGACCTGTAGTCACTTGTTTAAACTGAGGTACTTGGTTCATTGTCAGATATTTCGGGGATTTCGAAAGAGAAATTAAACAAAAAATGTATAAATGTACATTAATTTTAATTTTGGCAAGTAAAATTATACAAATGGTCAACAAACTAATTTTTTTAAAAATATGAACCTTAGTGAGTGATAAGAGTTTGATAAGAGTTTTTATAAGAGTTTGAACCATTAAAATGGGCCATTTTATCTTTTTCTATTCTGATTTCAGAATTCAGAGTACTTTCCATTTACTGACATTTTTTATTTCAAATTAATTTTTTGCATTACTTTTTCATTTTTATACCTTTTTACAATAACTGTTGGTACCTTGTACACTTCCTCTATTGTCGCGTCCCCTACAACAGATCTCTTCAACGAGTTCCCTCATACTGAACGGACTTACCATCCCAGTGGTCCCATTGTAGAAAGTGTTCCTTTTAATATCAAGTGCCCCTTTGTCTAATTTTACTTTGTTCCTAAAATTCCTTGATGAAATGTTATTGCTATTTTCCCAATGTTAATCATAATAAATCTTTGTTTTGGATTAAAGTCTTGTTTCTCACTCTTGAGTACTATCAACGTTAATTTTATTGCTGGCATCCCATCGCATTTATGCCTACCATCCCCTATTTTCAATACCCATACAATTGGAATTCAATATTTGTTTTGTTCCCTCAAAATACACTAGCAGTACTTCTGCTCAGAAAAAAAATTAACAAAGGAAAAAATCATAAGCTACTATAGAAATAATTCAAAAGAATATTTTCACTTTTCTAAGTTTATATGCCAATTTATAACTAATTGATTTTTTAATCATCCACTGTGCTTATAACTGGAACTGAAAAATATTTGTAATGTTAATACCAACATATCTAGATAATATATATACACACTTATATGTATTTTTTTACAATCCAGCATCTGTAGATTTTGCTTATAATATACCTCAAGTATTAAGGAGGCAAATTTGAAACTCAACTCAAGAAACCACAAAAAATGAAACAGTCTAAAGACTTGATCTAAATATTGTAAATTATTTGAAGATTTCTGTCAACAGAATTTCCAAAAGCCACAATAAAGCATGAATGTCCCTCCCCCTTCTTCCTTACATACAATTTGGAGGCGACAAGAAACCCTGGAAAGACAGTGAAAATCTAAAAAAAGTATTTCAATTATTTTAAGGAGATAAAGAGAAAATTTTAAAGTAAGCATTATTCTAAAATATATTAAACAAAGATTACTATAAATAAAATTAAAATATAATATAAATCAATCTAAACAGAAAAGAAAAAATTCAAAAGTATTAGAACTTTTCTAATACTTGGAAAAGTATTAGAAAAGTACCAGAATGGCTTCCTCAACAAACAGCAACCAATTACTCTCTCTCTCTTAAAGTAACAAATTAAAAATACTCTTCAGCAATATCTTAAGTATTTTTTTTATTATACTGTCATAGTAAGTCAAGATGATGATATACTGAATTTCTGCAGCCACACAAGGATCTATGTCTTAAAAAATTATAACTCAAATCTTGTAAACATTATTGCATCTCGGGAGGGGGGGAATGCTAAAATTCTTCACAGTAAACTTCATAAATATTGCACATAAATATGGATTTGATAAGCAGTCCTGCTGAAGAAATCTAAAAGGAATTTTATGATGTAAATCTGAGAGAAAAATCAATAACCCCATCCAGGTCAGTGAGAGCTATATTTACGTTGCACTATACAGTTGTATGAGAGCTATTGGCGATGAACCTTGTAATTCTGAACCATGGTCACGTGATGAGGATGATACCTGAGCTGGCAACCCTTCTTCTAACTTCCACACCATACAAGAAAGAGCCTCAACAGATTTAACGTGCAATATTGCGCAGCAGGTCTTCAGTGGCACTAGGATCGAACTCAACATGTCAGCCACAAATCCGTTACCTTGACTTCTAGGCTACTGCGGCCCCATCCAGGTTAAAAGTCTTCTATGAAAAAAGAGCACTTGCATATAGACACCACTGTCAGATTTGTACCCTACAAATCATGTTATATTATAATAGCAAAAGAAAGAAAAAAAATGAATATGAATATAATTTCACTTGATAATATACAGTCAGACTTCTATTTAACAAAGTCTCTAAATCCTGAAAAAAAGTTTGTTATGTGGAAAATTCGTTACATAGAGATTCATCTTTCAGTTTTCTTTATAAGCAACATAAAACAAATATTTTAAACTCATAAACACTATATATTTTTAAAAAAGTAATTATTCACACTTTTTGTAAGTTAATATATATTAAGTATCTTATTTATCAAAAATAAGAAAGAAAAACTGCAAGGAAAGTTTCGTGTACGACGCCTTTACCCACTTCCAGAAGAATTAAATCTATATCTTTGACGTGCTCAAGCACTTATGTTTCGACATTGACGAGCCACAAGAAACGAAGTTACGAGTGACTGATTAATGAACATTACTCAAGAGCACAAGACAACTGCACTGTGGGTGCAAGAGAATATTAAAGATGTTTCTACTGAACTGGACAATGGGGGGGGTTAAAGGTTGCACTTTTTGGATGAAACGCCCAGAATTCTAATGCATTCTGGGAGTTAGGCATCTAATAAAACTAATTCAAAAATTATGACCATAAAATGTGATAAAAGAATTTGAAATGTCCAGAAATACTTCAAAAATAAAGAGAAAAAAAATTGAATCACAAGAGAAAAAGTTCATTATATAGAAAATGCACTTCACTATTAGGAGGTTATTCCACAAAGAAAATCGTGAAACGCTTTTGGGTCCAGGAAAAGTTTGCTATATAAAAAATTCACAATATAGAGGTTCGTAATATGAACTATATATTCATACAAAAAAATGCCTTATTTTTTATTAATGATTTTTTTAAACCACTGCCACTGATTGATTATTAACGCCGCACTTTTTTAGCTACACGAGGGCTTTTTGGCGACGGACCACGTAATTTTGAACCATGATCAAGTGACGTGGACGACACCCGAGCTGGCACCCCCTCTCCTAACTACCACACCAACGGGAGGACATTTCAGCTCTATACCGTGGCCCTAAACCACTGCCAGCTTTGAGAGGGCCTTGTATCAAAATTCCGTCAGGGCTCTTTTTTTTTTTTTAGATACAAGAGCCCTGTTAGTGGGACAGTAGTTACACATGTTCGAGCCCCAGTAGCTTGGGGCCCTGTATCTTTGATACGGCTGATACAGCGGTAGCTACACCCCTGGCATATATATGTCTCTCTCAATCAGTACCTCAGATGTATACATGTCTTTCCAACACATGATTATTTTCTTTGCACCTCTTCAATGGCTCGACAGCCCTGGAGAAACTTCTCCAGGCATCTATCTTTGGCAACTGTTTTCCAGTTTGACCTTTAAAATATTTAGGTCTTTTTCGATACAGTCAATCCATCTGTCAATGGGGTCTGCCTCACGGTTTATTTCCCATGGGCTTTGCCAGAAAAATTTCTGGCAGCAATTATCTTCATTTATTCTAGTCAGATGACCAGACAATTTAAGTCTCTAATTTAACAAATTTTTACAATATCAGATTGTTTTTTCTTAGTAATGCTATCAGTAAAACTATTCCAAAGGCTTAGTAATGCAATAAAATAACCTTGAAAGGGTTTGCGAAAGATTTACTTATTTCAGAGAAAAATTTACTCATTTGCACCTTTCCTTTTCCTCCCAATGCACTACATAAGCGCATCTATGTGAAAAACAGCGGCACTGAGGACAGAATAACTTTTAATCAGCAGTCAAGGGATTAACTTTTTTAACATTATGTATAGTTTAAAGCCATGGACATTACAAGTGCAACATATTCCATTAACTTAGGAGCAAATAATTTCAAATTTAGTTGTGTTTTCCCCCTCACTGCTTAAACACCTGTAACATTCAATATACTTGGTCATCTAAATTATAGCATTTATTTAAAATTATGTCTAGTTGTTTTGCAGTTCTTAATAATAATTTTGATAATAGATCAACTTTTCCAAGCAATTTCAGTTCAATTTTCACTATTTCTCTTCAATTATCAAATTCCAAATGTAATTTTTCGTTGAGCCATTTTGAATAAAACAGAAGCAATGCAAATTCCTTAACAAATTCAAGATTCATCCCCCCATAATGAGCAATGTTAGTTTTATTCCCAATTAAATAAGAGTAAAATCAAGCAACATTTAATAGAAGCAATTCCCGCATAAGGATTTTTTGCATATTCTGGCAATGTAACTGCGTTTATTACTTATTTTCATAAAATATTGTTTATCTTACAAAATTCAATACTATCACAAATTCAATTTTAAACAAAAATTTCATAAGTCTCACTATTTTAATAGGTCTATGCAACAAACTGTATCCACAATTACACATAACTGAATAACAATTTATAATTACAGCTGAAGGGTTCTTTAGAAAAATAAAGGTGTTTTTCGGGAACGTGGTGTTCGGTGGTGGAAGAAACGAAGACATTCGTGAATTATACTCTGTTTTTGCTTCTGAAATTGGTGAAATTTTTTTTTCTTTAAGTTTCTATTCTTACAAGAACTTGGTAAGCATTCTTTTTTTCTTTTATGAACACAAATAGACTCAAGGTGAGTCTTTGAAAGTCTGACTATCCCATGTTAAAAACAAATAAAAATACAGATGGAAGATAGCATGGACGCAGGGAATGCAAAATACTTTCGCACTCCTATGTCTATAAAGGAACTCGTCTTACGAGCCGGTCAAAGAAAAATATCCGAGATAAATATGTTTTTAGAAAATAAACAAAAACCGTCAACTATCCCCAAAAAATAAACCCACAGTTGTTATATATGGAGATAAAAAGTAAAATCCCCAAATTTGATCAAATTTCTAACATGTCATTCACTAGAAATGGAAAATTACGTTTTACCACCTCGGATCCAGTATGTGCAATACAAATTCTATCTTTAGATCAATTATTCAATTTTTCGGTTAATGCAAGTGTCATATGGGAGGGTTATTACATCCCGCTTCTTACTATATGAAATTCCTACTAATGTATCATTGGAAGAATTATCTGCGGAATTACAAGACAGTAATAATTTTGAGATTGTAGAGATTCACAGATTTATAAAATCAGGTACAAATCCTGAAATATCCCCCGTTCTGATAACCATACTTGGAACTGTATTACCAGATAATGTTAAGCTTTGGCTTATCAATCATAAGATTCAATTATTCATTGACAAACCTAGACAATGCACCAAATGTTTCAGTTTTTCTCATCCATCTCGATTTTGTCAGAGTCCAGCTATATGTTGTAATTGTGGTTCTTCTCACTCGGGAGAGTGCACTGTAAATGCGAACTGCATAAACTGTAAGGGTAATCATCCGGCAAATTTTTCTCTGTTCTTCGTTCTTAGCAGAAAAACAAATTATGGAATTAAAATGTAGACGGCACGTAACATTAAGTGAGGCGCGACGACGATTTCGTGCATCTAATTCCGAAAATCTTTCGACAGTACTTAAATCTAAATCTCAAGAAAATAACATACAAGAGTAAGAAGTTTGAGAAAATGATGACTGCTTTCCAAACAGTTGTGGAAAAACACAGACGGCATTCCTAATGGAAATTTTACAAAAATCAATGGAAACAATGCTCTCTCAAGTATGTAGCATAGTGGATTCGATTACGCGTTCTTCTCCTCCAGGCAGGAAAAAAAAGAGCATCCGACATGTTAAATACATCCATAAGTCCAGTTCAAGTTTTTTCTGGGAATAGTGGAAAACCTAACACTGAACTCTGATAAAAAAAAATACTGTATATATGTTCTTGATTTTTATATATATCTTCTCATTCAGTATTTTACTACTAATATATAAATATCTATATATATATTTTTTTTCCCTCAAAAGGGAGGAAATTTTTGAAAATTCAGTGAAATAATTTTTTTCCCCTTTTTATGAACTTTTTACAATGGAACAGTAGAAGCTTAAAAAATAAAAACATGATTAAATATCCCTCCCTTTTCTCAAGCAAATATCTTGATTTTTCAAGAAACCTTTTTAACCAGTGAAGATACATTTTATTTACCAGGGGAAAAGATTTTCAGAAAAGATAGACAAAATAGATCAGGAGGTGGCTTGATAATAGCTGTACCTTTAAACGTTTCTGCTCAACAAATCCCTCTACAGATATCACAAATAGACGATTTAGAAATACTTATTGTCAATATATATTGAAGATATTTCTTTTTATGTTATAAATATCTACGCACCACGTGGACTAAATATTAACTTAATAAAATCTTTTTGAATCATTAACAGATCCTTTCTTCATTTTTGGCGATTTTAACCTTCATCACCCGATGTGGGGATCGGATCACAGCTCAAGGAATAGTAATATTTTTTTTGACTGGTTGACCGATTCTAATTCAATACTTTTAAACACAACTGTTCCTACTTATAGAAATTCCACGGGTAAAACTTCTTTAATTGATCTTGAGTCTCTATGGACATACTAACTGTTACGTTTCAGATTGTTTCTTTGACAGTGACCATTCTCCAGTAATATTACAGAGTTTTCATTAATAAGACCCAGTAAAAGGTTAATCAAAAAAATTGACTGGCAAAGGGTGAAAAATGAAGTGCAGATTATATTAAGCAACCCAGAGGAAAATATAGATAATTTTACTGATACAATTTCAAAAATTATTTACAGTAATACCAGAGTTGTTCAAATTTCTAACAAATCTTTCCCTCCATGGTGGAATGGTACTTGCCATAATTTTTATAAATTAAAAAAGAAGTTCAGAAAAAAGGCTATCTGTAGCATTTCTTCGCAATTATGGATCAAATACAAACAATACGCTAGTAAACTCAGATTTCATATAAAAAATGCCAAAAGATTGTATTGGGATAATATTTGCAATAATGTTTCTAATCCAAAGATATTTAATATTCTGAAAAAGCTCTCTAATACTAAGAAAATAGAACCCAAGTATAATCTTCTACAAGTTAATATTAAATATATTACACAACCTCAAATTCAAGCAAATATTTTTGCGAACTTTTTTGCATCTAAAAACGCTTATCATGAACCAATTCCTTTGGACTTTTTCCACAAAGAGGACAACAATCTTAATAAACCTTTCATATTTTTGAAATCCATAAAGCAATAAAACTTTCTAAAAGTTCAACTCCTGGAACTGATCATATTACAGCATCTTTTTTAAAAAATCTGGATCGTAATGGTTGTGAAATAATATTAAGATATTTTCAAGATTTGATAATGCAATAGTTCCAAACTCTTGGAAGCATGCAGTCATTCTCCCGATTCCTAAACAATGTAAAGACAAAACTCGCATATCCTCCTATAGACCAATAGCACTGACTTCCATCTTTTCAAAAACATTTGAAAGAGTTCTCACCAATAGATTAAGCTATTTTCTAACCACAGAACGAAAACTTCATCCTCAACATTACGGTTTCGTCCCTTTTAAAGATAGCAGAAGTGCTACCTATCTCATTCATAAAGCAATAATGGACGCAAAAAAAAAAAGAAATACTTTGTTGGAGTAAGTTTGGATATAAAAAGTGCATACGATTCAGTTTATGTAGATGGTCTTCTTTATAAATGCCTACAAATCGGTATTACAGGAAAAACAGCCATTTGGATCCACAAATTTCTCACTTATCGATCTTTTCAAATCAAATGGAGGGGCTATCTTTCCTCCATAAGGATATTTCCCCCAAGGTCTGCCACAAGGCAGTGTTCTATCCCCCATTTTTATATACTATTTATATGTATGATTTTTTTTTGAAACTCTGGAAAATGACATCGAATGCTCTGTTTATGCGGATGACGTTTTTTTCTTTACTGCTCTCATCATTCTCTTGATTATATTTGTAAAAAAAGGCAAAACACGCTGGAAAGAATTTCTCAATGGTGTAAATATTGGAAGCTTTCTCTTAGTCCAGATAAAAGTACAATATCTGAGTTATCAAACAAAAGAATTAATACGTTTCCTAATATTTTATTGGAGGGACATTCTCTCCCTTGGCAATCCTCCATCAAATATTTAGGAGTTCATTTTTCCAAGCAGAGCCAGAATATTTCACTAAGAAACCAATTAAATAACAAAGCCTTGAAAAAAATTAATAGCCTTAAGGCTATGGCATATAAGCATCATGGACCAAGAGCAGCAGATCTAATCAAAATAGTAAATAGTATATGCAGTATTTTCTACTACTTTAGTCATATAATAAATAAATGGTCTGATAACCAACTGAAACCTTTTAATATCATTCACACCAAAGCACTTCGAATTGCACTGGGACTTCCACAATGGACCCCAAACATCGTACTTTTAAAATTGGCTGGACAAGAAATTCTGTCAGACAAAATACGAAGGTTGGCAAATAACTTTTTCCTTTCTCAAATTTCTAATCAAACCTTTTCTCCATTATATAACAATAACCCTGAGTTTCTGAATCTCAATATTATGGAAGAAGATAAAAATTCTATTATAAATATACTAAACCCTTTGAATGCTGTTAGTAGTCAAATTATCTCAATCCCCAGAACAACAGTTTTCAATTCTCCCATGCAAAATATATATCAATAATTTCGCATTTCAGGATAAAAGCTTACCAGTTCAAATTATAAGGGGTTTATTTGATGAAACGGTAACTTCCAGGACTTTTATATAATAGCTACTGATGCCTAAAAAAAATGAGCAAATTACATCTATTGCAGGTATTACGGCAAATTCCTATTTTGCTTATAGAATAAATCACAATAATTCTATTTTTACAGCTGAAGCTCTGGCTATTTGCCAAGCTCTAGATGATCTATTATAAACAAGAATTTGTTAATTTTGTCTGATAGTCTCTGCTCTTCAAAATTACTCAATTAAATCCCATAGTGTCATCCATAAATTAGCTAGCAAGATTTACATTCTATCACTTTATAATAACCAGTTGATTTTACTTTGGACTCCGGGACACTCAATATATTGTGGAATGAACAGGCGGATAATCTCGCAAGAACTGTCACAGAGTCTAATGTTTACATCGACTGGATTTCCTCAGAAGATATCAATAAAAAAATATATCAAGAGAGTTTAAAAAAAGCCAATGATAATTTCTATTCAAGTAAATATTTTGTAAACTTGGGAAATATTCCTAACATAAGCACCATTTCTAAATGGACAAGAAACAGAAAAGAAATCCTATGTACTCGAATCTTCAGCAAAATGATCACTCCAGGACTTCTACATAAATTCAATTTATCGGACAACGCAAATTGTAGATCTTGTAATTGCTTAAACCATTTGGACCACATCTTGTTAAACTGCAATAGATATATTCATCCTCTCTCGAAATCATCTAAAACATTTTCTCAAAATCAATCCACATCACAACCTGACTTTCAAAGAATTATTGGAGAAAGCTATGTCTAACAGATTAACATTCAGATTTTTTATCCAGAAACTGAAATATTTTGACATCTACTAATTTTTAAATAACATCTGTCTTTTAGGGGATCATAGCCTTTGTTGCTCCATATCCCACAAAACCTGAACTGAAAGGGTTCTTTGTATTAGGATTTTATCTTTTATATGATTTAAAACTTTAATGCCTAGTTCTAAACCAGCACTGGAAAAGAGGTAGTCCTTCAATGGACCCCCTTTCATTGCGGCATTCATGGAAATGAACCAGCAGACAAATTGGCCTAAGAGGCTTCGACACTGTGTCCACCTTGCCTATCGATTCCTTTTTGAAAAATGGAAAGCAACATCTCAAGGATAGCTTTCGTCAGAAATGAATATCAATCGTACAGAGCTGGCTAATGGTAAATCTTGGTTTTGGGTTGAAGAGACTGGTCATCTTTTTCTGGAGGACATCCCACTTCTTAGTCGCCAAATTTTTTGTCGCCAAATTTTGAGCGATAAAGGTTACAATATGGTAACCCTTCCATTTCATCCAAAAATTTGGATTTTCAAATCACCTAAAAATGGCAACCCTAAAAAAGTACAACGTTTTTCGCCTTTTCCGAAAAAACGTCATTTTGACATTTGACTTCGTTTGAGAAAGTCTGCTCTCCACCGGTTGTTGTTAAGAATGGCGTGTGAAAGGAAATTAATTGAAAGTGAGGCTACGACAGGTTTCTTTGTGCTCCTGGGCACAAAGGGGAAGAAAGAGACATTAGAATGGTGTATGAAAGCTAATTTAATTGCTTCTCGTTATGAATGTCCGAGGTTTAAAAAAAATATGCGTTTGTAAGAACGAAAGGGAACGGTTGACGGCTACGAATGGCGTTGCCACAACCAGTCGAAAGATAATCGCCACGACGTTGTTCGGAGTGTGAGAAAGGGCACTTGGTTTAGCGAAAGCAAACTTGCTATAATAATCTTGCGTTTGACCAGATATTGGTTTGACAAGAGCATGAATGCGTTCGTGGTGAATGACTTGAAAGTTAATAAGAACAGGTCACAAGTTGGTGGATGACAATTTTCATGAATTCCTTGCATCCATCGCAAGGGTGTATCCACCAACGGAACATGACGAAATGCAAAGCGTAATGTTTAAAATGATTTTTTAAAATGATTGATTTCATGTACTTCTTCAATTTTATATTTGCGAAACGCCCCTTTCGTCCTTTTTTAAAAATGTAAATCATGTTGTACACACTGGTTTTAGAATGCTTTTTTAAAATGAATTTCATTGCTTTCTCTTTTTTTTTTTCTTTATATAATGATTAATTTAATGTATTTATTCGTTTTCATCTTTGCGAAACGCCCATTTCATCCCCCGCTGACGCATGCGCTTCCCAAGAGTTTTTCTTCATTGACGCCTTTTTAAAAACCTTCAATTTGGCGCTTTTTGGCGAAAAATTTTTGGCGCCAAAAACAGCAGTGGGTCCTCCTAGGATTTTACCAAGTTTGATATTTACATATTAGTATACCAACTAATAAATTTTGAAAATTTGTGCCAAAGTTAATTTACAGCTTAATTTAAATTCAAGTATTTTAACAAAAGACCATAATTTAAATTTTAAATTATATGAATGAAAATTTTAAATAAATGAAAATTACCAATTTTATATAAAAACACATTAAGTATTTGATTTAAAAATACTATGCCTTGTAAGAAAAATCAGTAACACAATTTAGGAGAATCCTAATGTTAAAACAATATTACTCCTTATTGAATTTAATTTTGAAAAATTTACATTTCTTTTTCAAATGGTTTGGCATTTCTTGCTCGCACTTTTATTATGTTGGAATCAAATTAAGATTTGCTCATTAATAGCTGTAATTATATAATGACTAAAGCTTAATAATGCATATTCATTAACCTGCGATCCTTTGCGTAGGGTGTTCCGTACACCTCAGCAACAAAAGTCTCCCGATACCAAAAAGAATTTTTGGAATCCTGGGGTCATTGAACCTTCAAAACTGATGTAATCAGTCTCGCTAGGACAATCGGAACATAACGAACTTCAAAAGTTTATCTTTATTGCCGAGAACTCTCCGCGAGAAATCGAGTTATGTTTTTGTACTCTAAGCATTTAAAATAGAGTAAGTTTTACTCTTTTCTTTTACATATTTTTTTGTAATATATTAATTTGCATGCACATTTTATTTAAAATCTCAATAATTGTAGTATAAAAATATAATGCTTCAAAATAATTGTAAAATATAATTTGTTAAATTTTTTAAAACACTTTCTAGAAATTATGCCAAAATCTCCATGGGAGAGGGAGCAACAGTGACCATCATCTATTAGATGAGTGAGTGAATATTAACGTCACACTGTTCAGCTACACGTGGGCTTCTGGCAATGGACCACGTAATTTTGAACCATGGTCAAGTGACATGGACGACACCCGAGCTGGCCCTCTCTCCTAACTACCATACCATTGGGAGGACATTTCAGCTCTCTACAGATTCAATGTGCATCACTGCCCTACACAGCGGGTCTTTAGTGGTATTGGACTCGAACTCATGACATGCATGCCATGATCAGATACTTTGACTACTGGGTTACCACAGCCCTCATCTATTGCATATTGTATCGACAGATTCCGAGGATGAACTAAGTCACTTTGAAGACTAATTTCAGAACCAAACCTGGAGTGACAAAACCTGAAATTGTAACTTTTTATAGTATAACCGAAGGCAGTGTTGATATTACCGATGAAATGTACAGCATACATGATGTGTTGTGAATATGTAACCGTTTGCCGTGGCGAATATTTTATCATCTACTTAATACTGCATGAATTAATGCTTCCATAGTCTATCATTCGGTTTTTACCGAGAAGAAAATGAGACATTCAAGATTAGAAGAGATTAGATCTTGTGAGATAGGAGAACAGAACTCCCCCAAACTCAACAAAACCCCAACCTTAACAAAA
Source organism: Trichonephila clavipes (assembly GCA_019973935.1). Classification (NCBI taxonomy): domain Eukaryota; kingdom Metazoa; phylum Arthropoda; class Arachnida; order Araneae; family Nephilidae; genus Trichonephila; species Trichonephila clavipes. The sequence goes on from BMAU01019612.1 coordinate 71,648, forward strand.
AAAAAAAAAAAAAAAAAAAAAAAAAAAAAAAAAAAAAAAAGCTTTACTGATACAGAAGATATTAAAGAGCATTAACCCACCAAAAAAGGAACACTGCACTGTTTGTCCATGGGTAAGATGTAAAAACTGATTGTTTTTGTCTTCAATGTTTGAAAAATGTGCTTGAAGCATATAAATACAGTCTGCTCTAAATGTTTGGAAAATGATTAAAATATTTATCTTTCTGTCCTTAACATTATTACAAAGTATGCTTATTACTGGTATTGACTTTTACTAGTGGTTTGTGGGAAAAAATATATAATTATGCATTTTAAAATGAAAATTTTTTAGGTTTAGTTTAAGTTAACGTTAGTCTCATTTATGGGTAATAAATTAATAATTTTATTTGTATAATACAAAAAAAAACATCTTGTACTTTATAAATATGTATCATAATAGACTTAATTTTTTTTTAACATTTAAATACGCGTGTTAAAAGTTAGGGGTGTAATAGTTAGGGGTTCATGAGTTCGAGTCCAATACCACTAAAGACCCGCTGTGTAGGGCAGTGATGCACATTGAATCTGTAGAGAGCTGAAATGTCCTCCCAAAGTTAGGGGTACTACACCCCGCGAGTAATGACGACAGCAAAAACATTCGCGAATGACCCCCGGGTTTAAATAGAAAACAATGTAATTGATATTCAATGCTACTCTGAAAAATAAGAATTAAAATTATAAACTTATCATAGGTTATGTAACTATGTAAAAAATATAAATCTGCTCGTTCACATTTTTTTAACTAATGTGTAAAGAGCTGCTAATTTGAATAGCTGTCATTACTTTTAATCTTTTAGAATCAACTTATAATTCAATGATAAATAACAATGTTAATTTTATTAAAAACCTATTTTGCATTTGAAAACAATAAGTTAAATTAAAGCATAAATGAATAAATAGCAATGAAATCTCATAATAGTTTCAAAAAGTACATAGATTAGAACACAAATAATTTATAACTTACCTCAGACGTGTTCTGATCTGAACATATGGCTTGTACTTTACTTTCTTCATCTAGGCTTTTACAACGCCTTTAATAAAAAAATAATCATTCACTGAGCAATCAGGTTCAGTAAGCGATATGTTGCTCACAAATTTGTCACTGAATAATCTTAATCCTTCAGGTACATTTACAACACTTTGATTCCCGCGGCACTACTAAACTTGGCGATGGAACCGAGGTCATCTTACAAATCGTCACATTTTATTGGACCGCATTGAATTTTTAAAAAGATATTCGTACCAGTTCAGTTCAGTTTATTTAAAATAGGTTCCAAGACATTAAGTGCAAAAATAAATAAATGAACCAAAAAATTTTAAAATAATTTTGTACTAAAAAATTAATTTTAAAAATTCAGATTAAATTACACTTAACAGAAACAATTTTTTTTCTTCGAAAATCAGCATTCCAAGCCATATTTTCAGATTGTTTCAAATAACAACTTAGTGTAACTGAGTACAGACTTCTTGTCTTAAGTAAAGGCAAACTTCATTCTTCAATGGTCCAAAAATTGAAAAAAATATTTACTGATTCAATATAGTTTATTATAAAACGTTGTTAAGATTAAGTGGCCACGATAACCAGATAGTCATGGTCGTGAAGTCGTAAACGAGGTTCCCGAGTAGCGTAATCTGAACGTAGTGTCTTTGAAGACCCGCAGTTAAAAGCAGCTGATGCATATTAAATCTTTCAAGATTTGGAGAGTGTAAGTTTTCACGTTGGAGTGGCATGGAAGTTTAGAGAGGAGATGCCAGCTCAGGTGTCGTCCTCGTCTCTTGACCACTGTTCAAAATTTCGAAATTCATCACCTATAATCTTCGTGTTTCTTTGAAGTGCGACCTGAAAAACTCTCGCACTCACAAAAAAAGTTATTCTTGATGTTATTTTTACAAATTTATACGGATTTCTACTGACAGATATTTTATGCGTTTTCGTCAATTATAAAGTCATATTAACAAATTCTTTGATAGGTATACAACATTATGAATTTCCTGAATTATTTTTCGCTTGCATGAAGAATATGGAGAAAAAAAAATTTGTACTACATAAATAATCAGTCATCTGTAAAAGAATGTTAAAGGATAAAGGGAAACTGGTAGAAAAAAAAAGCAAATAATAAACAAGCAATAATACTGAAAATTTTTTTCTTTTGAAAATTATTAAGTATGAAAAGGAAAAAGTCCGCTGATTATTTTATTTTACTTTTCAAATCAAACTATTCTTAAAGTAAACATTGCAAAATTTAAAATAATTTACAATTTTATTATTATTTTTTAAAAAAGAACACCTGAAATAATGCATAATATTTAACTCGAAAATTTTTACAGCAGTTCGCATGATTGTTTCTCGAACTGAATTTTGCATTAAAAAATGATTTGATTGATTAACGATTTTTTATTTAACTGTGTATAGTTATTTTAGTCTTAATTTATTCTAAATGAATACCGTTTTCCCCAATTTTTTGCACTCCCTTCGTCTAAGATTTCAAGGGACCAGTTGAAGCAGATGCATTTGTATCACCACACATTAATAGTTCAAAAATAAACCTATGAAATTATGTTAAGTGTACGAGCTTGCACGTTATGTTCGCTTTGGCATAAGAAACTCTTAATAGGAATTCTTAAAATCCAAAAATAAAAAGTAATAACGATAATTATAGTTCTTTTATTTTTTACAAAAAGAAATAACTATTTTATTTAGACATGAAAGAAATTTTTTACAAGAAAAGAATCGTCTGCAATTATTCTAAATAATTATTTTAAGAATAAGAATTTTTTTTTTTTTTTTTTGCGACAGCTCAGAATGGAATGAAATCTCATACATAAACACCACAGAACACTTCACCAGCCAACTTGAATTCGTGAATGTAATAATATTAGACCTATGGAATTTCTATTTTCTTTCTCAAATTTATAATATTCCATTCTGTCACCGTCTATTCTATTTTTATACTGAAAGTGTGTGAATGTTTACAGTTCTTTTTTTTTTGTGCTAAATGACGTTGAATATAAATACCCTTAGAACAGATTAAGATATTTTGTTGACTTATTTTCAACCATATTTCTTCTCTTGGCCATTATTTAATTTGCTTAAACCTCAAGAAACTCAAAAAAACTCCATCATGGGTTATTATAATTCTATTGAAATCTCAAATTACACGACGTTCTTATCTTTTGGATAAAATCTTTTGAAACGAAAGACAAAAACATAAATGAAAATCCTATTGTGTTGTTGAAAATTATTATATCTTTATTATGAATGGTAACTTTTCAGTCAATGTCTTCCGAAAAAGTTCCCTTTTGATGGATTGATGGCAGATGCGAGATATTGATTGATAGATCTTATTTCATGTCGTGATGTTGAAGTTCATTATAAATGAAATATTAACGACTCCTATTTGGACTGAAAACTAATTTCACTTTAAAGGCACTTCATCATTAATATCTGCTCTATCATATGAAAGGAATCTCTATTTCTTTTTCATCATTTAGCCCAAATACTCTGACAACATCACTTGAAAGTCGGAAATGGGCATTCAGAGTTTTATATAAATAGTGATTGACCTATTTATTATTTTGTCTACTTTCTTCAATGTGTCATATTCTGTCAAATAATGACAACTGCAAGTTTTAATTTATCAAACAGAAGAGATGATTTTTTAAAACGTTTTTATTCCCTCTAAAGTTTTAACGTCGATTACGCATTAAAAAATTATAAACTTCATTACCCGGTTGATTGAAATACTGCTTATATGTGCTTGAGTATTGTATTCATTCTTATAAGAATTTGTCATGAACAATTAGATTAATTCCATTTAGTGAAAAAGATTGCAACACTATATTAGTGTTGTCCAATATTATATTATCCTATATTAGTATTTGTCCAATAAGAATGCAATTGTTCTGAATTAATTTATTTATTTTAATTCTTTTTGCCTTTTTCTTTACGTCTCTGTATCTCTCTTAAACGATCTCAAAAATACTAATTTTAAGTATTTTCGATATATTTACTTTATACATAGCTTTTTTTGTGTAAGTTTATTAATATTAAATTCATTGATATTAAAACATTAATGATTCGCATAAATTATCAAAGTTATTGATGTTTTTTTATTTCCAAAACATACCAATCAGTCCACTATTTGATATTTAAATTTTAATCTTATGTTTTTCTCACTTTGATCACTTTTGGCACCCCTTTGGGCTTGATTTTTCCTCTTTAGTTTTTTAGTTTTTTTTTTAAACTATAACTTATTTTTCATTTTTTAGTTCGATCTACAATAAAAGCCTGTTTGTTTGTTTGTTTTTAGTTTTTAAAACTATCATTTATTCTTTGTTAAATTTATCCTTGAGTTTAATATTTGGATCCAGAATTATGTTGCTACTGGAATTAGTCTTGCTCTTCAATGGATATTAATTAACGGGTCTGAAGGGTATTTATTCTCTCCGTTTACGAGGCCTCGGATGAGTCCCATATCGTTATATTTCAAAGATTCCGTCTCTAAAAGATCGGTCTAACTAATTAAAGTGTGTTAAGAAGAAATATTAAATGTCAATCGTATTATCACTTTTTAAACGTATTGCTGTAATGTTAATTCGTATCACCACTTCTAAATGCATTGATTTATAAAAATAAAAAATATTTAGCAGTTTGAACATAATACACATATATACATAATACACATACATTACATACATAATACACACATGCACGAGTCTTTTTTTTTTCCAGTTTCACAAAAACTACACACGCATCCTACCCTTTTTCACATAAAGAAAACTCTTTTGTTTTATTTGTATTAACCACAAGTCTATTTGCGGTTTTAGGGTTGCACCTTAATCTTTTAGTTACTACATTTGGAATTAGTCACCAAATCTGAAAATGGCATATGGAATTAGTCGCCAAATCTGAAAATGGTTTATGCAATTAGTCGTCAAATCTGGAAACGATATGATGAATTTGTCGCCAAATCTCGAAATCCTTATTTTTGAGGATCCTGACCAGCCTAATGAAACAAAATTGTGAAATTATTGTATTGTCATCGGCCCTTGACAAGTGTGCAAAATTTCTAATTAATCTGACCTCTTAAAGAGGGTAAAAATAGAGTTCAAGATTCCATGACATACAAGTGAAACTTATAAAAACGTGTTAAAAATTGATCTGCTCCTAAGAACGCAATTTTCCACTTATATTGAGTGAGTGAGTGAGTGAAGATTAACGTCGCACTGTTCAGCTACACGAAGGCTTTTGGCAACGGACCACGTAATTTTGAACCATGGTCAAGTGACGTGGACGACACCTGAGCTGGCACCCCCTCTCCTAACTACCACACCACACCAACGGGTCCACTTATATTGAAGTAAAAATGAAATAAAGAACAGCTGCTTTAACTGAAAGCCATGTGAAAAAATTAGATTTATTAAAATTAGTAATACATTTTTAAAAATTATTTCCCTTGAAAATTTTACCTGAATACCTCACTTCGCTTAGTTCACATTTATTTTCTTATTCAAAATCCTTTCAAGATCATTTTTTAAGAACATAAGCTTGCAATTGTGCATGCAACGGATATCAGTTACAAAAACTGCAACCTTTTTCATCAAATTTCAATATAGTCAAAAATTAATTTCTAATTTTAGCTGATTTTCTCATTGTCAAAACCATCATTCATTTACAAAACTACTTGAAAGTTTGCATTCTTAACACTCTACACCAGTGTTCAAAATTAAAAGAATTGTAACTTCTAGTTGGTTTGTTTCTTAACCATTTCTGAAACACAATATACGCTACTGGCCATTAGAATTGCTGCACCTGGAAGAAATGCAGATAACAAAATGATATTTATTGGACAAATATATTATATTGGAAATAACAAGTGATTAAATTTTCAAGAAGTTTGAGGGAATTGATCCTGAGAAACCAGTATCCAGAACAACTACCTCTGGCAGTAATAACAACACTTATACGCCTGGGCATTGTTTCAAACAAAGATTGGATGGCATGTACAGGTACCGATGCCCATGCAGCTTCAACGTGATGCCCCAGCTCATCAACCATCGTGACTGGCGTATGGTGATGAGATAGTTGCTCGGCAACCATGGACCAAACGTTTCTATTGGCGAGGAATCTGGTGAACATGCATGCCAGAGCAACAGCCGAACATTTTCCGTATCAAGGAAGGTCCGTTCAATACCAGCAGCATGCATTCATACATTATCCTGCCGAAACGTAGGGTTTCGCAGAGCTCAAATAACAGATAGAGCCCTGGGTCGTAACACACCAGAAATGTAACGTAGACTGTTCAAAGTGCCGTCAATGCGAACTAGAGAGGAATGAGACGCGTATCCAATAGAACGCTATACCATCTCGCCAGGTGATGGACCAGTATGACAAAGACAAATGCACACTACCAATGTGCGTCCACCACGATGCCACCAAACACGGAAGCGGCCATCTCGATGCTGTAAACAGAACCAAGATTCATCTAAAAAAATGATGTCTCATGATTCGTGTGCCCAGGTTGATCATTGATCAAACAATTGAAGACGCTCCTGTATGTAATACAGCATCATGAGTAGCCGCAGCCATGGTCTCCGAGCTTAGAGTCCATGCTGCTGCAAACGTCATCGAACAGTTGATGCACGCAATTGTTGTCTTAAAAACGCCCAGGATTCTTGACTCAGGATATGTGACATGGCAGTACGATCCATTAAGGCTATGAGGGTAACATGCCTGTCTTCTAGGCTGCTAGTGATAGGGGGCCGTTGAGATCCAGCAGTGTTCCGTATTACCGTGCTGAACCCATCGATTACATATTCTGCTAACAGTCATTGGATCTCGACCGACGTGAGTAGCAATATTGTGATACGGTAAACCGCAATCCCAGTACGCTACAATTCGACCTTTATCAAAGCCAGAAACATACTGGTACGCATTTCTGCTTCTTACTCGAGGCCTCACAATAACTTTTCATCAGGAAACAACACTCACAAATTCAATTTGTGTATGAGAAATCGGTCGAACAATTTCATCATTTAAACACATTGTAGGTGTCACTATCGGTGCTAGCTTTGTATGAATGAGCTGAAAAGCTAATCATTTGCATATCACAACACCTTCCTGTCGTTTAAATTACATGTTTGTAGCATGTCACCTTCTTGGTGTAATAATTTTAAGGACCCGTAGTGTACTTTAATGAATTACATTTGTACCTATAGGTTGATATAAAAGAAGAAAGAAACTACACTCACAACAATTGCGATACACAGGCAGAAATGTGAATATGCCTCCATAAACACTGAAAAATCTAAAAGAGAAGTTACGCGATTAAATTTAAAAAATGAATTTACAGGAAATATGGTACCTGCTGGCAGTTGTATGGTTTTAACTTGAATTGCATACTGAAAATGAGATGGTCTGGCAGTCGGCCTCACTAGACCAGCAAAGGTATTTTAACTTCGCCCTATAAACCAACGCATGAGCTACTGGCAACGGACTTCGTAATTTTGAGCCCCGGTCAAGTGACGAGGTTGGCTTGGCGACACTAGAGCTGTTATTTCCCTCTCCGAAGTTTCACACCCCGTCAACAAGAGGGCATTGAGCCATTACAAATTTAACGTGCATCCGCTCTTCTACAAGGCGGGTTTCCAGTGGTATTACGGCTCCAAACAATGATACGCCGGCTACGTGGACATGACCACTAGTCTACCACAACCATTTTCAGATCTTGGATGGTTCTGGAAGGGGTAAAGCGAGTTGTAATCATCCTCTCAAGAGCATTTAAACAACACTCCATAGTGGTTTGAAGGTTTTGCTGGACAATCTATCCTTCATGACTCAAGAAGACGAAGCTTACCCATACAAGTTCAAAGCTATAAGATTGGTCTTTCGATACCACTCTCGGCCACGGTAGCCTAGTGGTCAGGGTAACGAACTTGTCGCTGGCGTGTCATGATTAAGAGCCAGTACTACTGAAGATCCGCCGTGTAGGGGAGCGATGCACGTTAAATATGTCGAGAGCTCAAATGTTCTCCCGTTAGTGTGGTGTTGTAGTTAGGAAAGGGGGGTGCTAGCTCAGGTGTCGTCCCCTTCACTTGACCATGGTTCAAAATTACGAGGTCCATAGCCAAAAGTCCTCGAGTAGCTGAACAGTGTGACGTAAATATTCACTCACTCATTCGATAGCCCCCTCTTCCCAGCGCTCTAAAGTCATCGGATGCCAGTTCTATAGTCAACATTTAATAAAACCTCAACACATATACGTGACTCATACATAATAAAATATCATTTAGCAATCATGTATGACAAATAAATTGTTGAAAATAGACAAAACATACATTATGCATACAGCAAAACATGTGTACAATAACACTGAAAAGCAGAGATAGATAAAAATGCAGTGGCAATGACAATAATGCGTCGTAAAAATCAAATTAACCTTTATAAAAACAACACGCGCGAAACATATTAATTATTAAGATATCAATTATAATGATTGTAATAGGAAGTGGAGATAATGAAAATGCAGGGTTTTATACTTATTAAAACAGAAGATAAATATAATAAGTTAAATCAAAGACGATGATAAAAAAAAAAGTACAAATGTGTCAAAGGCAAAATGAAGATAATAAAGAAATAGAACAACTGGAAAAAAAGTATAATCTTTTAATATGGATAAAAATAATGAGATTTTATACTGGAAATAGCATAATTCAATAAAAGGAAATATGTAACAATCAATTTACACATTACATAACTTACATTGTACGATAAATAACGAGGGGTGAAAAAAGTTTCCTTGAAATATTTAGGGGAGGGGGATAAAACTCAGAGAACAAAATATTTCAAAAAAGTGCGAAACCATCTGTCGAATATCATCCCTGAAATTCCTAAGCCGTGCGAGCCATTTGTGAAAGAGCGGTGTGATCCATAAAAATAAAACGAGGGCCAGCTACACCTTTGAAAAAGCAAAGATAGGGCCCCACGATTCTGTCCCTGTACCTCACAGTGATCATCCCTGTCAAAGATTAGGAGATTTGTGCACCTGTCCAGTATGATGCCTGTCCAAACCATCAAACCTCCCCTATTTTGAGGATGGGTCTTTTTTTCAATTCCTACTATTAGTTCACACTCCCCCCATAAATATATATATATATATATATATATATAGGGCCACATGTTTAATAAATTCATAATATTATTTAAAAATTTCTAGGATTCATTTATTTCCCACTAATATTTATATCAATATATATTTATGATTTGTTTAAAAGTACATATATATTTATATATAAACTTTATATTATTCTATCATAATTTTAACTTTATGCGGAACTGTTATCACTCTCTTGAATTTGGCGGGAAACATAACCAGTTGTTACACTCCCGAAGTAAGTCTTATTATCTATATTTTGCATCGAATTTAAATCTATACTGTGAATACTAGTAGGCTATAATTTTATAATTATATTTTATTAGTTTAGTGATTTTATTTATAAAATTTAAATTTCTCCTAGTGTTATTCTTTCCTATTCCTCTTGGTACGTACTATGACAAACTACAGGTGAAGGTTGGCTAGCCCTAAAACTTGTTTAAACCTGCAATCCTGGTTCCTAAGGCCAGGAGTTTGTTATTGTACTACTGTGTATATTTCTTCCTATTTAGTATAGTTAGGTTCTATAACTATTTGTGTATTTATATATTTTAGATTATATATATATATATATATATATATATATATATATATATATATATATATATATATATATATATATATATATATATATATATATATATATATATATATATATATATATATATATATCTTGTTCAAATTTTCAATCATTAATAAAATACTTTCTATTCATCCATTCAAGTTCAATTACATTTTTTAAAACTTGTAGTGGATGACACCTGATGTTAATACAGTTTTTTTCAAATACTTATTCATTAATTAAATTCAAAAATAAATAAATAGTAACAAAAAATAATACTCCAACATCATATATAGCAAGGAAAATCGTCCGTTCTGTCCCTGTAGCGCAATGGATAATGCGTTGGACTTTTGATCTAAAGGTCGTGGGTTCGAATCCCACTTGGGATGACCTAATTTCTGAGAACGTGATTTCTTTTTTACTGTACTATTTTATTAGAATAATTAAATTAAATTAATGAATAAATAGTAACAAACAGAAACAAAATAGCCCAACACCATACATTGAGTGGAAAATGGAAAATTATAAGGAAAATCGCTTTCTATTTTGCCACTTAATCTTGCGATTCTGTCATATGTATATACATACACTCATGTCCATAAATTAAGGATAATGAAGTTCAGGCAAAGAAAGAGACAGAAACAAAACAAATTTGATTTATTTGTAAAGCCTATTTATTAAACAAAAGGTAAAGAGCAAAGAAGATGTTATATGTTTGACATAATTAATAAAAATTGCGATTTTTACTCCCTGGAGCAAATTTCAAAAAAGAACCTATTTACAAAAAACAGTATAACATGGCTAGTATGATGGTTAATACGGAGTATGTCTCCCGGACGATGCAATACAGGCCTTGCAACGCCTAAGCATGCTGAGTATCAAATTATCAATCTGATCTTGGGGAATATTACACCACTCATCAAGCAATGCCCTCCGAAGTGTCCCGGTAGACAGGTGGGAGGGAGTTGACGGGCTGCAATTCGTCGGCCAAGCATATTCCACACATGCTCTATTGGATTCAAGTCCGGTGAGTATGCTGGCCAATCCATACGGGTGATATCCTCCGATTGAAGGCATTCGTCTACGGAGTTTGCACGGTGAGGACGGGCGTTGTCATCCATAAACAGAAATTCAGCACCCATGGCGCCCCGAAACAAATGTACATGTTGTTCCAGAATGACATCCCGATAGATGTGGCCTGTCATCGTTACACTCTGAACATGCAGGTCAGTTCTGGAACCAAGAATAATTCCTCCCCAAACGAGCCATCCTGCACCACCGTAACGGTGTCGTTCAATGGTGTTCTCTTGGTGGTAACGGGTACCTGGCGCTCTCCATATTAAAGTCCGGTGAGAATCAGACTGCAAACTAAACCTGGACTCGTCGGAAAACATCCCACAAGACCACTGTTGTGGTGTCCACAAGGCATGCTCTCTACTCCAGGTTAATCGCAAACGACAGTGAGTTGCGGTAAGTGGAACACATCTGACAGGCCTACGGGTATATAGACCAATGTGCCCTAAGCGTCTGTACACGGTCTGCCTTGAAACTGTCGTACCGGTTGCTGAAAAGAGCTGACGAGATAGGTCTGATGATGTGCTGCGTCTGTTTCTTTCGGCAGTAACTGCCAAATACCGGTCCTCATTCAGCGTTGTATCTAGGGGGCGACCTATGCTGTAACAACTACTCACATTACCATCATCTTGGAATCGTTGCCAAAGCCTGGTGATGACACTCTGGGCGATTCCAAGTTCCTCGGATACTTCCAGCTGGGTACGTCCACATTCCAGTCGTCCAATAATTCTACCACGTAAAAAATCCTCCAAATGCTTCCTTTGTGCCATAACTAAGCGGTTATTGCACTGAAAGGCTTTTAAAGCGCTTTTGAACAATTTTACTTCTTTACCACCATTCCTTATATACCCCTCTCTTAAACTCTCGTCATTGTGACGTACTATCCACGCCATCTGGTGATTTCGTCTAATTTGCATATTCTTCTTCAAGATGTGTGTGATAATTTTACAGGTGAAATTTTTATTTTAGAGTTCAATTTCTGTGTGATTCTGAATTATCCTTAATTTATGGACATGAGTATATTTATATTAATTTTAAAAATTTAATAAAAAGTAACTAAAATAAAATTTTACTTTTTTGACCTAAGAGGGAATTGTCTTAATTTTTTTTATATTACTTGTTCGACTGATGAATGAAATGTAAAGTGAAAAATAGAAGTATATTTCTCAATAAAATGGTTGCTAAAAAATTCCTTTTCATGATTTCTTAGAATATTTTTCCACGTAAAAAAGTTGCTGTTATACAATAAAAACTGCAATAACAAAAATGTTTTTAAAAAATTCTTGATTGCTTATAAAATATATGGATAATACAACAATTCTTGTCACCCGAACATCAACAATTTGAATCCAATGTCGCCGCGTGGATGTGCTGTTAAATTTAACGGTACAGTTTCAAAAGCAAAGATGATCAATATGTAGACCACTCTGTCTTGCATTCGATCTAATTTAAAGAAATCTTGTATGAAGAACAGTAATCCTAAAACAAAACTGTATACTAGTTACAAAAATATATTATATTCTTTTATAAATGGAACTTTAAATTAAAATATATTTACAAATTGAAATTATTTTTTTGCCTTATTTTAGAAGGTAGCCTGCTGGAATAAAAGTACTTGGAATTAATATTGAATAATTTGAAACAGTTTAAAATAATATTAATTAAAGGATAAATTGTACGTCAATATTAATTATAAATCATGATAAGAATACAAATATTAATAAATGTTAAATAATTAAAAAATAACATTTAATAATTTTTCGAGGACTAAAGAATTTTTTCTGAGAAATTTAAATTAGCTGCAATTTTACTGGGTTGACTTTGGAAGAATTCCTTTTTTAAAAAAACGCAGGATTTTTATAAAAACGATACGCTTTTTCGACAACTTTATTCGTAAACATTTTATTTTATGTTCAATAATTCCTCTGTATGAGTGTAAAAATTGTATCACGTGAAAAATGTTTTTTGAGTAAAAATGTATTAAAACCACTATATTAAAGATAATACTATAAAAGTATGTTTTTAAAATGTATGATAAAAGATAAAATGCTATTTGTAATAAAGTAAAACAAATAGAGTTGACTGTGGCTGTTGTCTGTATATTTTAAAGCTTGCAAAATTAAATCAAAATTGTACAAAAATTCTTGCATTTTATTCCTTTCCAATGATTTTATATGTGAGTACGCACAAAGTGAATAAAAACGATTTCTATGCAGTTTTTGTATTTTTATTTAATTTTCGATAGAAAGAATGAAAGTTAATGTATTTTAAAACACGATTGTATACAATAAAAAAGATATATTTTTGCGCTCAGATACACTTAGCAATGTGTCTTGTTGCCAATCCCCTGATGTATAATAATGTCGAGCAAGATTCAAAAGGTGGTTGACTCTAAGGAAGTCCAATAAAAGAGAAGGGAATCAGAGTAAATGTCTCGTTTGGAGAAGTTCAAACAACCAAGAATATGTTCTGAATTTGCCAATTAACAATTAAGGCATTTTATATACAGGGTGATTCTAAAATCATGGGACAAACTTGTGACTGCTCTATCCGTGTTCTTCCATTAATAAAGTCCTCTTGGGAAATCTTGGGTCTTTCAAAAAATTATTCGTAACCAACCCTCTGAAGAAGAAACCCTGATGATTCAAATTAGGTCTGCTATATATGGTCTAAGTTTTCAAGCTAGAGGGAGAGAAAGGGAGGAGATAGGATAGATTGCTACTGATCAGGTAATATTCAATTTTATAGTGTATTTCAGATATTTGATAAGTGAAAGAATTGAGTGACGATTGGTCACTAGATTTGATAGATTAGATAATTAGGAAAGTAGATTTGGTCCTGTGTGTGTGTGTGGATGTTAAAAACACACACACAAGTGGGTCGATATTTAAAGTCTTCTCATACTTTGCGTATCTCGTTATTTATCCACATATTGCTTAGATTGGGAACATCTCTTACTTAAAATTACTTGAATTTGTGTTGCTAATTGTGTGATCAATAAATAGATTGTTTTTGAATATGGCTAGTCTTCATTTCCTTCCTCCTACATCTCTAGGCTCGGACCAAAGATCCTCACAAACTTTGAGGGTTGGTAGAGCTCACTGAAACAAACAATTTTTGTATATTGAAAGTGCTGCGTTGTGTAAGGCACAAACAGGAAGAATAACACAATAACGGAAACATCCTGAGGATCAATTTTCCCTAAAACTATTTTGTAGCGTATCTCTACGCCATGAAAGAAATCTACTTACCAAATTTTAAGACTGTACGTCTAATAGTTCAAAAAAGGAAATAATTATCTATAACGCCCCTTAAGCCCCCGCAACGCCACTTAGGAAACGATTTCCACAAAACCCATCTTATAGGGGATCTCTACTCAATCAATAGAATCAGCTTACTCAATTTCGAGATTTTACGCCTAATAGTTTAAAAAAGGAGATAATTGCCTATAATGCCTCTTAATTCTCCACAACGCCACTTGGGAGTCAATTTTGACAAAACCCACTTTGTAGCGGATATCTACTCTATGAAAGGAATCCGCTTACCAAATTTTTTTTTCAAGACAGTACGTCTAATAGTTTAAAAATGGAAATAATTATCTATAACGCCCCTTAAGCGCCCTCAACGCCCCTTGAAGGTCGATTTTCTCAAAAATCATTATGTAGGGAATCTCTACTTTATGAAAAAAAATCTGTATACCAAGTTTCAAAACTGTACATCTAATAGTTTAATAATGGATTTAATTATCTATAACGCCCCTTAAACCCCCGTAACGCCCCTTGGGGTTCGATCTTTGCAAAATCTGTTCTTAGCTGATGTCTACTCCATGAAGGGTACCTACCTACCAAATTTCAAATCTGTAGGTTTAATAGTTCCGGAGATATCGTGATTAATCAGTCAGTCAGTGAGTGAGTCGCTTTTCTCTTTTATATATATAGATTGGAGGCTAAAACTGTCATTTACAAAGTTTTGAGCAGAGTATTTTTTTAAGGTGCATTATTGGTAAAAGCAGGCATAAGTAGTGATATATTGTTCTATTCGTATATCTGCTCAATAGTTTTATTATATTACTTTAATTGTTTAGTTATTTGTTGTCGTGAATAACTTTTAGTCACTTCTGTATCAAATAATATTGAATAAGAATAATAATAATTAGAATTTCTTAGTCTAGTGTAAAATCAGACACAGCTTTTATAACGTTCAATTTCTGAAGCCATTTAATGTAAAACTAAATTTTTACTTATCACCACAATAAAACCAGTTGTTTCCCAATTAATCCGGTCCTCTGTCTCGAATTTCCTAAATCGGCCTCTCTGTGAATTCCACTATTTTTTTTCTAACTGTAGTTTCCTGGTTTTTGATGTCTTTATTTATCAATTTTCCTCTTTCTCCCTTATTTATATTCCGCACGACATATCAGTTCTTTAATTTATTTGATTACATTCTGGATTACTTACCTATCAATTTTCATCAATAGAAGAAAAAATTCTCACATGAGCTTTTTCCTCTTATTTCTAAAGTAAAGAATGTAGATTACTTATCATGTAAAATTGATTTTTCTTTTACAAAAATTGAAGAATAATAAAAGGTTAGCATATACTCAAGTAAAAAAACTACATTTCATACAAAAAATATTTAAAATTGAAATAATAGATACTTTTTGTTCCTTTGAAATCGTTTCAGAAATAATTTGAACTAGTAATTACATTTTCCCATTGAGAATAAAAAAAATGCATTCTACATTGAAACAATGTTTTAATCTAAAACTGAATTTCAAAACATTCTGTTGAAAGTAGCCACAACATAATTTATTTAAAATTCAATCGTTTACAACAGTTATTTTGAAATGTTAACTTCGGAAGAATTTACAATAGATATTTCTTAAGAAATTTCATGTAGATTTTTAAATCAACAAAGCAAATTACATACCAAGATATTTTATCTGATGAAGGTTTAAACAATGTTCACACACAAGCCATGTTTCTTTTTAACAAAGGATAAAACCAGATAATATATCTTCGTATAATCATTGATATTCATAACAATATGCTATCCTTACACAGCAACCTAAAGTTAAAATATTTAGAATAAAAGCCATTATCTTGTAACACTTTTTATCTGCAATATCACATTTCTCTGACGATAGATATTTTGAAATTCCGAAACAGGTTTTTTTAACTTTATGCCATCAAACACAAAAGAAGTAAGCTGGAATGAGAAAAAATTTTGTCGTTTTGTAGGTTTCAATTGGAATTATTTTGGGTTATTTAAATTCTATGTTTGTTTTCTATTGTGAATGTAGGTTGTTTATATTCAAAATATTTTAAAGACTTTTGTCTTTGAAAAAATATCAGTTTAATGACTGTTTGCTTTCGAAAAGAATTAATTAAGTCGTCACCATAATTTGAAAAAGTAATTTGAAATAATCATACATTCCAAAAGAGAGGTTATGAGTACGATATTGTTGCCGTAAAAATGGTTCTAAAACAACAATTTATTTCAGAATCCATGGACAAGTGGTTGATGGTTAATTAACTTTTGAAAATTTGGTAAATTAATTTTTTTTAAATCTTGATTCTTAAAAATGATTAAAACAATTCCAATTTCTTTGATATATATTCTTTATTTTCAGAAATGAAAATCTTAATAGTTTCAAAACATTTAAGAGTTTAAATCTTCTAAAAGAATTTAAATTTGCTATTTTTTTTCTCAACAGCATTATTCTCAACCGTACTGATTGTGCATATGAGTTATAAAACATAAATGCATCAACTTTAGCGAAAAACATTTTATTTAGCCAAAAAATTTAATTTTCATGCATAAATTCAATTTATTCTCAGATTTTATTTACAGTCAAAACGAAAATGAATTTATAAGCTTATTTTTTATTATCAAATTATGTTCCACTAAATTTGAGCAAAGGAAAATTGTTAACAGGAAAGTGTTTTATAAAAAGGGTATTTAGTGTCAGAGATAAAAGGCTAAATGGTAATAACACGAACAATTTTATCTCTTTCCTTTTTTGAAACCTATTATTTAAAGAATTGGTTGACATGTAATTGTAAAATAATCATTCTACAATGCGAAAAAATTAATCAAGAATTATGTTTCTTCTCTTATGCATAAAAAAAAATTATCACTCTTCATATCTGCTTTCACTAGTAATCAGATCTCAATCTTTCAAAATATACAGATAAAAATTTCTCGTAAGTTTTTATTGGACTGAAGTAAAACTCTTATAAAAGTTAATTATCTTTTTAACAATCGATTGATTTATTGCTTCAATTTATACCTGATCAGGAACCAATGAAATATGACAGAAAATAGCGTCAAGTTATTCGAAGCCAATTTGAGGGCGCCATTTTTGTCCCGAAACCTTCGAATCCTTTCTGAATTTCGATTTTTCAAAACATGGTCAAACAACTTTTATTACTTTTATTACTTTGGTATTTATTTTCATGTCTTTAATTATTCATTCTCTCTCTCTCTCTCTCTCTCTCTCTCTCTAATTCATATACAAAATCTTTGTATGATTTTAAATTTGAGAATGAAGTAATAATTTTGTTTCTTGTTAGATATTTTCGTCAAGTATCCAAAAATTTAAGTATCGATACTGAATAAATTTTATACTAAATTTAACTAGAATTTTTAATTTAATTAATTGTATGCTAAAAGTGGGAGAATTTCTCTATAATATACCATGCATTATTTTACTGTACTATTGTACAGTTTTGCCTTTTTTATTATACTGTATAGTATTTTTTTGTATTGCATTTATTTTTTTATTAATTTTTAAAGAAAGAACATTGCGTTGTGCTTTGATAAAAAATTTGACTTTTCTGTGTTGAACTTTTTTTTATTAATAACATAATTATTATTTTTAAAAAAATTTAACTCTTATTCAATGTTGACAATTTCAGATAGCATTTAACAAAATAAATATTTATTAATTTTCGAAATAATTCACCGATAAACAACATATGAAACATTTTTTAAATTTAAAACTCAGTCAAAGTAAACGTAACGTAAATTATTTAAACATTTACATTGTAAAGAGGCCCCCCTCGGGTGCCCTTCTCTTAAATTTTCAGCGTGAGCTAGAGGTGTAGGAATAAATGAAGAACTAGAAAAGCTGCCATGATCTCAATATGACTTTATTAAGATCTTAACTTAAACCTTTAACAGATTAGATAATAATATGATATGCGAGAGAATCTACGGTGGCTAAACACACAATATATAATACCGAAATAACGTAACTCGGACCACTATCAATAACTAACTCGCCTAAGCTCAATTTCAATGCGATCACAGATGCGAATATTTAAATAGTCACTCCTACCTTAATGTCCGACGAAACGACGGTCTAACCAATCCTAGCTGAAGTTGCGGTTCACTGGCGTGCTATGGTATGCACCTTGACTAAGGGCTCTCTGTCATGGGTAACTTCTCTTGGCTGTCAATCTTGTCTTGGCTGTAACTTCTTGAAATACTTTTCACACTTGAAAAACACTGACTTTCATAACATTCTCCAAATGCCACCACGCTTACTTTAAACTTCTGTTATTTAAAAGCTTCCTAATTTGCATTTTTCCTTCACGTTTTACTTCTTGGGTTGGTTGGAAAAGAGTTGCCATTTAATCTGGCCCCAAATAACCAAAAGGACATGTTAATGAATAAAAACGCGTGAGCCCGTCACAACATGAAACAATATATAATTGTATTTCAGAACTACTGCAGTTATTTGCATAAACATTTAACATTTCTTAAAATTTAATTTAAAAGGATTTCAGTCAGTCGTAAACAATCTTTTTTTGTGTTTTTATTACGTACAAGTTTGTGCATTTGTAACCTCTCTATTCTATTTTTATCAAACTTATTTAATTTCTCAACGGAATGGAATAAAATGACAAAGCTTACTCCGACACAAAAATGGGTAAGTTAATTTAAATAATTACTTTTTTCACCGACTGGGTCATTATAAATTAATTTTTAATTAAAGAAAATCTGCATTTTTTTTAACTAATGATACAACACAGTAGTGGAATAAATTAAAAATAACTAACCTGATTCACACGCATGTTAATACTCTTATTTTTTGTCATAAATATCACAAGAATTCATTCTGATATTATTTGTATAATATTATCTATCATTTCCAATTACGTGTCTCAACCATTCATTACTTATTTATTCGAAATTCTAATAATGCATCAAAAACATAGAAATTTAAACATAATTTTCTCTACCATCCACTAAATGATGTTATCCTCGTATTATGTAATTATAATTTTTCACACAAATTTTATGCGTAACTTTATTTGTATTAGAACATAGGAAGTTTAATTTAATTTACTTAAACCTTTTAATTAATTTCTATAACTATTTATTATTAAGTTAGTATCTAAATTGTCAAATTAAGTTGAAAACTTAACTTTATTCGATGAAAAAATTAAACCTAGATTCTGATCACTTAACATTGAAATTACTTCTATGAAAATATTATTACTGTAGAGAGAGAAACCAATAAATATTATTTCTTCATCTTAAGGCAGGGATGGGGAACCAGTGGCACGCGGCACAATATTTTGGGCACGCCAGTGTTCAAAATGGTTTGCATTTTATTTCTAAATAACGAGATTCACTATGAAGAATTACGAACAAACGCAAGAGGTTGATCGCGGGGGCACACTCGTTTGTTATCGTCTTGTCATAGTTACGTCGTTACTACAATTAATTACGATGCGTAGTTCGTCTATGTCTTCATTGACACAAATGTATTTTAAAGTTTATATTTGTTTTATATATATGATTTTTAATTGTTATTTAACATGGCTAGTTCAGCCAAAGAACAAAAAGTGCAAAATAGTAAGTGTAACAGAGAATTTCAAATTTGGTGAATCTACAGAAATTAGTAAAGGGGACAAAGCGGTATGTGTTTTATGTTCTGCAATAGTGGTATGCAGTACATCGTCTGTAAAACGCCATTTTGAAACAAATTACAAATCCTCTTGTCAAAAAAGTGGACCACGGCAAAAAAAATTAATAACATAAGTTATTTACCATCCAATCTGCAACAACAGAAGTCACACTAGTATTTACTTTAATTTGAAATACACGTATAATTAAAACATTTACCACTATACAGTGCAAAAAGTATTTTTTCGCATTAAATAAAGAATTTTGTGTTGCTAATATTTAGTTTTATTATTTTTACAATAATCACAAGTAAAAATTATTTGACGGCACGTCTATACCTCATTAAATACTTTTTGAGAAAAAAAATGGTACGTTAATATATAAATGCTCGCCACCTCTGTCTTAAGGTATACGACTACGTTTGGAACCGTGATTTTAAAAAGCACATAAATGGATAATTTTCATGATATTTAGTGTCACTTAGATTAGAATACATGTATAAAATTGTTTTAAGGACATTGTGACAAAAAAATTATTTAAATACAATATTTTGGCAAAAAATTAACTGAGAATAACCTTTTTTCAAAATGTTCTCTTTTTGCGAAAAAATGTTTCTATTATAATAATATTTTGCCTGTATATAGCTCAGACCTCTTTACAGAGGCTCAACTATGAATTTTGAAAAATTCACATTATTTTCAGGGTTACAACCCATTGAAATAATTATCGGCGTTTTTTTTCTTAAAATTTCTCCCCTTTGTTGTCTTAAAACACATGGATAAACCCACTTCTAAGTTATATATTTCAAAAATTCTAGTTGGGCCTCTGTACAGAGGTCTGAACTATAGACAGGCAAAATATTATTATAATAGAAGCATTTTTCACAAAAGGACAATATTTCGAAAATTGGTTACTCTATGTTCATTTTTTGTCCAAATATTGTACTTAAATAATTTTTTATTGTAATACTACTCTTAAACCAATTATATATATATTTTTTAATCTAAGTGACATTAAATATCATAACTAGTATCTATTTATACGCTATTGCAAAATCACGGTTCCGAACACGTAGTCGAATACCTTAACCATATTCTTAAAATTAATTAACTTTTGTACTTAGACATGCGCTTCATTATAATCAAAGCTAAAGAGGCCTTTCTTTAATGGCCACACCTTTTTCAGTTGATTACTTGCGTGTGACACACGTGATAAATATACTATTGACTTAGCTTCCGTAACATGATTAGTTGAACCTAAGCGTAGAAGGTGATGATCTTAATTTTTTACTGCATATCGTTTATTCTTTTATGTCAGGGGCGGGCAATTGTTTTGGCTAGAGGGCTACATTGTGGAAGCGCAAGATACGGGAGGGTCAGGCCGCACCTATTTAAAATAATTCTCAAGGTATAAATTGTACTATATAACAGTTAATAAATATAAGTGAAATAAAATAGTGTCAGTTTTATTCAACTTATTTTTTGTGCTTATTTCGTATTGCACCTACAGCTGCAAGTCCATTTAGTTTTAGAGTCGGTTTCATGAGACAAATGTATCCTATCTCCCTTTTGTAATTTTTTTAAGGTATCCGACTACGTTCAAAACCGTGATTTTGCAAAAGCGTATAAATGGATAATATTTTTGATATTTAGTGTTACTTATATTACAAAATGTGTATAAAATTGTTTTAAGAATAGTATTACAACAAAAAATTATTTAAGCATGTAAGTTCGCCCCCCTCGGGTGCCCTTCTCCTTGATTATCAGCGTGAGCTAGAGGTGTAGGAATAATGGAAGAACTAGAAGCTGCCATGATCTTAATTTGACTTTATTAAGATCTTAAAACTTAAACTTCTAACAGATTAGATAATAATAATATATGTGAGAGAATCTACGGTGGCTAAATACACAATATATATAATACCGAAATAACGTAACCCGGACCACTATCAATAATTAACTCGCCTAAACTCAATTCCAATACTATCATAGATAATAATATTAAATAGTCACTCCTACCTTAATGTCGATCCATCAATCCAATCTTACTGAAAGTTGCGGATTTACTGGAGTGCAATGGTATGCACCTTGACCTAATGGCTCTCTGTCACGAATAACGTCTGTTAGCTGTCACCTAATCTTTCCAAAACCTCTTCACGCTTGATTCATAACATTCCTCAAATTGCCACTCAGCTTACTCTAAATTCTGATATTTAAAAGCTTCCTAATTTGATTCCCTGTAAACCAAGGATGTCACACTCAAAGGCTAACTTGGGTCAAGCAAACAAGATTTAACTGTAGGCGGGCCGCAAAAAACAATCACTATTCATAGAAACGTAAGTTTATTTCAAATAATGCATTATGATAACATAAGTAAAAAAACGAGAAAAATTTAATGTTTACATCCTGACACGACATCTCTTCTCTGCTACTATTTCTCCTATTTCTAACGAAATTTTGATATTATATTATGTATTATTGTGTTCTCATATACTGGCCAGACCGCAAAAAATGTTCGTTGTGAGCCTCGAGCTTCACATTCGTTAACATTCGTTAACGAATTCGAGAACGAGCTAAACATTCGTTCAGAGACATACGCATAAATCTAAGCAAATCTACAACATATTAATTGCAACGAAAAAAAGCTACAAATGGCCAGAAATAAATCTTTCAGAGATATTTTAAGAAATGAGGATTCCAATTAAGAGAGAGCACCCGGGTTTTTCTTAACCCAAGGAGAGTTGCCGTCATACGTGCTGTACGTGAAATAATTTGGGTAAATATCAAATTCCTCATAGTAAGAGTGTAGAAATTTGAATTACAAAGCTTCTTGTCCCGTCACTTGGTCAAGATTTAAAATTATCAGGTACGCCGCCAATAGTCTCAGTGCAGCCCCAGAGTAATGCTAAATCAAAAAACTAACCGATCTTTGTAACAGATTTTTTTAAAAAAAATTTTGACTAATGTTTTCTAAAACTGTATAAGGAAGTAAAGGATGTATTTGAATCCACATATGAAGTAGAGCTCCATATGCTGTTGACCTCAGTGTGTCGACCAGATAGTTAGTCTCTTGGGTTGGGCATTGTACAGATGTTCAAATGTATTTTTAAGTTTCTCCCCTCCCTCTTTTTGACAGTAAAGATTTAGTTCTGAAGACTTACTTGCTCTGAAACAAGAGGTTTTTTTTAAAGAACAATCAAATGATGACAGCCAGCAATTAGCATTTTAAGTAAATGTCATTTTCTTAAGACTGTCAAAACAATAAACATCAATCTGCTAGTGAACATTTGCAGAAGTGGGATTTAAGGTCGGTTTTAAATAAGTAGAGATTTTGGTTTTTTATTCCATTGAAGCCAAATAGAATATGTTTCCATAAAAATATTTTTAACTCCTAGGAAGTCCTTTTTTCTCTCTATTTTCGTCATTTGGAATAGTTTTTATTAATTACACCTATCAGAAGCTGGTAGGGGATAGAATTTGTTTTGGTATTCTTCGTAGAATCACAATCGTATCGAACGAATTAATCCTTACAGGACTATAAGGTCTTTGAGAGTAAATATTAATATGTAACTGATTATTTTAGTTAGTTTAGACATAAAATAAATAAAAATCATAAGAAAATTTCAAAAACAATGTGTAGTCTTATCAGGCAAATATACTTTATTATTGCTCAAAATTATACTTGCTATAACATAAAACATGTGAAACACAACAATATATATATATTGAAATAGTGTGTGAGTCATTTGTAATCTTCCCGCTCGCCAAGCTTCGGCCTTTGTGGTCATTTGCATAGCTTTAATCAGACTGTCTCACCTTTGTGTGTTTTGTGAGATTCTGGACAAGTCATGAACACTGCTCACTTAGACGTGTGCTCTACACTTAAAGAGTTCGGATTGTGTTGTGAAGAAGCATTGGAAACTCGTTGTTTAATGACCTGATGGTCAATGTCCAAGCAATTGATAAATAATAAATAAATAAACCTTCGGTTACGTAATAAAAATTATCTTAAAACCGAAATAATAAAATTAATAATATCGTTTCTACCAGGGACGTTTTAAGGCATGATCCAACCGCGTCCGGGCCCATGGACTCAGCATCGAGGAGGACCTCATCTCGTTCTCGACTCGGCCTCAATAAGATCACGATCCGAATAACTTTATCGTCAAATGCTATTCCCGGACAGTTTATCCAAAAATGGGGAGTACAAATTACACAAGAACCGGCAACAGTAGCGAAACTGAATTTTTATGCCCTGTCCATCGTTTTTGTCTGAACTTAAGCCTACCACCATACACCATCATAACTCATCTAGTCAAAAGGCGGCAGCTGGTCGAGTCGGTTTTTACTTAGGTTTGTGAGATTGTGAGTCATGCGCATTGATTTTTTACAGCTTACCGTTTGCCCGAGTATTTGACAAAGTTCGCAGTAAACCGTCTACTTAAAAGGGCAGTAGGTGATGCTTGCTTTTGCATAGGGGTTCAGTTCCTCAAGAAATCTTTTGACGTCACTGCCTATAGTTTTTTAAAATACACTCCCCCTCATGTCACACGAGATTTTGTAGTATGGTTTTGCTTTAACATGGTTCGAGAACTGGAGTAAACCCTCATACAATGCGTCATCATAAAACACACAGAGATTCACTCTTAACTATACTCACAGTTCAATAGTTAAATAAATCCCCATTCAATCCATAAAGTTTTTAAGGACAAGAAACGTAATTATGGAAACTCCAATATGACAAAATGGTTCTTTGGTTACAAAATATCTGATTAGAACCTTTGATGCAAATTACTTTAAAGAAAGTATATTTTTTTCTAATTATATAAATTATAATACTGTTTCTTTTCTAATTTTTGGAATCTAACTCTCGTTTTTGCACTTTTTTGTTTCATGTAACACGGATTCGCATAATATGGTGTGTTTTTAATAACATAAAAAGCTTATTGTACGGAGAAAGGTCACTTGTACAAGAAAACTTAAAAGTATGCAAAAAAATAATAAATAAATAAATAAGTGGTTAAATTAAAAGAAGGAAAATAAAGTTACTTTCATTTTGTTTTTCTTTTTTGTTATTGCTATTGATTAAAATTAGAAAAAAAGATTAGATTAAAATTATTTGTTATCCTCTTAAATTAAAATCTTCTCAAACCATTTATTTTTTATTTACTGAGCTGAATTTTGTATTTGAGATCGTTCTGGTGTTCTAAAGAAAATTCTGATGGAGAATGAGAACAAAGAAATTTTCGTTCTTACCAATTTCATTAATTCTTAGTCACATTTCTAGATATTTCTTTTGAATGTATCTTATCTTAATTGGATAGATTAAACAGCCTAAGAGTGTGAGGTATAATTTTAAAATCAACATAATTAACACTACAATTATTAATTTACTAGCTGGTATACCCGTTCTTCGCACGGGTGAATTAAACAATACAGATTGAAGGATAAAGAAATTTTTAATGAGATAATTTTACGTGAATTGCAAATTACTCACAGAAAAAAAAGCTTTTTGCATATCTCAGCTGAACAAAAAAAAACATATTTGTTAAATTTTAAGTCTATAGATCTAATAGCTGATAAAAAGGATTCATTTTATTTAAAACGCCCCGTAACTCTCTTGCGGGTCAATTTTTGTAAACACCTTCCTAAGTTGAACTCTGTTCAGCAAAAATAATGCATTGTTACAAATTTTTTGTAATGAACGCTTAAAATAGTGTAAATTATATCTGGAAGTTTAATACGTTAATATTACTTTCTGTTGTATTTATTTTATGTTAAAATTGTAATATTCGCAAGCAACGCCGTTCCTTACATTATAATGGCGATTCAACACAAACACAGCAAAATGTTGGGGATAGAGCCAAGTTGGCATCAATTTTGGCGACCACGTTGGCTACTTGGCGATTGATTGAACGGTGCAAAACTTGATATGCTGTAGCGCCACCTGATGGAGAACTGCAACAAAGAAGATAGCACAATAACCTTAATAAAATACATGTGCTTGCCAATTCTCACAGTAATCGATTAAACGGTGCTGGAGTGATGCGATTTCATATATACAAACATCCATTTATATATAGAGATAGAGAGATGACTTAAACAGAGAGAGAAAGTATTTCTAATTAAGAAAAAAAAATTTACGGATTAATTATTTTATTCACGTGCGCTGCCAGACTTCGATTAAATGCGTTGTTATCTTACATGTGTACTCTTTGTATTGTTTCTGTATTGAAGTCTTGGAAAAATAATTAAAATTTAGCATTGATAACAATGCATGAAGTGAAGTGTAATCACTTTCCATCATACGTAATTATTCAACTGTTTCATACTAGTTAATTTTTCGTTAACGAAGCATAACTGGCTAAAGAGAAACTGTAACGAGCTTTTGGTTATACAAACTAAAAATAAATATCTACATAGTCTTTCTATTAAAAATTAATGAAATATCTATAAGATCGTAATTTTTTTTCTTAAACATAACAAACATTATCATTTTCGAGGTTATTACAAAAACACTCGATGAGGTTGTACGCAATTGGTCATAACTGCTGTTGCTTCGAAAAAAATTTAAGCTTTTCCAAAAGAAAAAAGAAAGTTCAAAAAGAAATAGAGAAACCTAAGATTTATGAAATGTATGAATTTATTTCTCCTTGAGCACTTATTAAATAAAGTTATGTGTTTGCTAAAGTAAAATACATACTTTAGAATCAAGTTTCTGGGAAATGTATTATCAACACAGTAAATGGTGTGCGCTTAAGTCCGATATAAATTTATCCAATCTTTTACGAGGCTCTTATCTTCTGCGTGGGGTTTCGTTTAAAAAGTTCTAAGAGTTTATAAGTGAATCCTTAGAATTTACAGATATTATCACCCTTAGCGGGATGTTTCTTTATAAAAATTCTATAGAAGAGTTTACAAGTGAATAGTTTGTTTATTTCTGTGACATCACGATACACAAATGATAATAATGTATTAAGAATTTGTTAACTCTGATTTCTGATGCCTAGTTCCCGAGTGGTAGTGTATCGTGCTTCCACGCCACAAGACCGGGGTTCAAACCCCGGTCTGGGCAAGGTCTCTTTCATCCCTTCAGTGATGTGTAAATGAGTACCAAGCTTGCTTGAGATCTATATAAACACTGATACTGATCACCTGCCCGGGACATCTGCTCATGCACCTCAGCGCCCAAGGTCACAAAAACTGAGATGGGTGCAGTAGGCTTTGGCCCGCCATCGATTTTTGCGCCACTGAGTTTTGTTTAATTTTAACTATTTCTAGTTTTATATGAATTAAGATTTTTTATTTAAACTCTTACTTCTAATTTAACGATAATTTAATGAAAGACCAAGAACTTTTTTTATTCATTAGAACGTACTAAAATTTTTCTAAAGTAAAGATAAACTTCGATGTTTCATAATTTTGAACCCTTGATGTGATATTAAATTTCAAAGGAAAAGATTTAGATTTTTTCCTGTACACTGACACCAATTTTGTTATATTACATTTAGTGTGTAAAAATTACGATCAGTTCAAGTATCCACTGCAGCCTAGGGAAAAAGATTACGAACTCTGTCGAGTCGTGAGACCACTGAATGGACCGCTGTACATTAAGAGTACTCAATACCCCACAAATTTCAAAAAATACCGAAAAAATTTTCTTTGCATTTTCTTGTGGCCCATATCATTGGGAAGCCTACAAACAAATTTCAGATCTGATAACACAAATTAGTTTTTAAAATATTTAAAGATTTCTGAGCTAATGTTTTGGTTTCTGTTTCATTTTAAAGCCTTTTTCCACCGTTAAGTTGAGTTAATTAAAAATACTTTTGAGCACAATCAACTCTTTCAGTGTGAAATGGATATTAATTTCGATGGTCAATTATCTAAAATAATTTCTGCTTAAGTATGTTTTAAGTTTTGTGACGGGGCTTTATCGTATTTTCTTACTAATCCTCTTGGGGAATCTTTGAGGCCAGAATAGCATTATTTCTATCCAATCTTCTCAAGAAGAAACCGTGATATGCAGATTAGTTCATAGATACATATTGGAACTTTAGCATTCGCGTGTTAGTAGAATAGAAATCGAATAGTAATAGAATGGAAGAATAATAGTAGATGAATTGTAGAAGAATATAAAATAGAAGAAATACAGAAAGCTGAGATGCTGATCGCCGTGAGATATTGGTAAGATATTAATTATAAAAGTTGGAACGGACTTTAGTGTGTTAAGGAATCTAAGGCGGAAAAGAATTCTTAGGATAGATTTTCATAAAGATAGTAATTAGGATTCCAGGCGCTAATTACTAGAAACTTATAATTACGTAGTATCACTCCTGACTTTACCCCTCTAGTAAGACTTGTGTTGCGTTGATCAATATATATTTAGACAATAATAAATTAGATTTATTATGGTAAATTTGAGTGATCAATCATTTCTTCCAACTAATCTAGGTCGCGTGGATGAAGAGATGATACCCCCGAGCCGGGGGGTATCACGGTTTATTGAGTTCTAATGGTTACTTAATTAGGATTGATTTCAAGGCCAATGGGGGCTCAAACGGACATTTCTTCTTCTAAAGAACTCTTGGCGAATGATCGAAAAATTGTAACAGTGTGGTCAGCTGAAACTTACATCGGAGGTCGAAATTCACTGTCAAATCTCCAAGCTAGCTACTTCAGATTATTTCAGCCCCGTGTCGTGCCCGGGAAGTATAGAAATTTTATGATTTCTCGGGAAAGAAACCCTACCCACCATAGATCTAAATAATGAAATGAATTAACTTCTTAAAAAGTTTTTATCGTAACGGATATCGTCCCCCTCCCAAATAACTGGTTTCTCATAAAATTAGCTCAAATGTTATAAAATCCTGATTAAAAGTTTATGAATAATAATAAGTATTTAAAGAATAGATCGCCTGTTGTTAAATAAATGTGTTTCAGACATTTAATGATTTTAAGAATTTCACACAAAGTTGATTTCATTTCTAATTATATTGCAACAACTTCTTTTCTTTCCACTCCCTGTTTCATTTAGTTGACATTTTTAACTTTCACTAAAATTTGAGTTACATATATTGCAGATGTTTTAACCCTTTATCTACCGACGGTACTTATAAGTACCACTTACTTTAAGGTTCTACTAAGGTAACTACGTTCGGAACCGGGATTTTGCAAAAGCGTATTAATGATATTTAGTGTCACTTAGATTAGAAAATGTATATAAAATTGTTTTAAGAATGAGATATTACAATAAAAAATTACTTAAGTACAATATTTTGACAAAAAATGAACAGAGAATGACCCATTTTCAAAATGTTCTCCTTTTGTGAAAAAATGCTTCTATTATAATAACATTTTGCCTGTCTATAGCTCAGACCTCTCTACAGAGGCCCAACTAGAATTTTTGAAATATATAACTTAGAAGTGCGTTTATCCATATTTTACGACAGCAGAGGGAAGTAATTTTAAGAAAAAAACGCCGATAATTATTTCAATGGGTGGTAACTCTGAAAATAATGTGAATTTTTCAAAAATCCTAGTTCAGACTCTCTGGAAAAGTCTTTACTTTTTATAAGTAAAATACTATTATTGAAGCACTTTTTATAAAAGGAAAACGTTTTGAAAAAAGGTTATTCTAAGTTAATTTTTTGCCAAAATATTGTATTTAAATAATATTTTTTGTCATAAATGTCCTTGAAACAATTTTATATATGTATTCCAATCTAAGTGACACTAAATATCATAAAAATTATCCAATTATACGCTTTTTTAAAATCGCGGTTCCGAACGTAGTCAGATACTTTAAAATAACATAGAATAACCATTTTTACGAATACTCTGACGATACTTAGCAGAAATATTCTTTAAAATCTATTCTTCCAAGATATCTGGCAGTACAGGTTCTATGATGAGTATTTTAGCGGGGAAGACTAATAGTTTTTATAGCAAACATAGCGTTTTCAGTGGATTGCGAAGATTGTCATTTTTGTTCCGAAATAGTACTTAATGTCAAAATGTGTCTTATTTTTTTGTATGTTAATGAAGACCTTAGAAAACGATTTGACTACTTATTTTAAGCAAACAGTGTACATAATTAATTTTACAGTGGAATATTTTTTATTAATTTATTTGCTCTAACGAATTAAATTTCCCAAAATTGAGTATTTTTTTAAAAATATATCCTTTGATTTTCAATATAGTGATTCAAAAAAATATTGCATGAAAAAAAATGCAGTAAATCCTAATGCGGTAGATAAAGGGTTAAATTATCTAATATTGAGTTCGATTTTTTTACTAACCACAAAGGGAAAATTGGCTAATAATTATTTTCTTTTATCAAAGGTTTGATGAGGATCGTGACACTTAATCATAATAATTCTCCGCACTTTTTCGCTGCCTTTGGACATTAAGAATTTTTTTTGAAGTAACGTAAAGCTATTCTCGTTATTTAACACAAATTTTATAATAGAATTGAGATTGGAACCTTGAACCTCTGACCACGAAGGATACTATTAGATTCCCAAACATTTTAAATAATCGTAAAAAGAAACAGTAAAAGGCAATATTGTGGTATTAAAAAGCCCGCACAACTGATAGTTCGAATTACAGGTGTCAGTCGTATAACAGCGTTAATTCGTATCGTGCTATATTGAATCCGTGTTATATGAGACTTTTTTTCAATTCCTACTATTAGTTCACACTCTCCCTATATATATATATATCTTGTTCAAATTTTTTCAATCGTTAATAAAATATACTTTTTACTCAAATACATTTTTTAAACTTGTAATGGTGGACACTTGATGTTAATATAGTTTTTTTCCAATGTTCATTCAGTAATTAATGAATAAATAGTAACAAACAAAAATAGTAGTCCAACCCCTATATAAAAAGGAAAATTGCTCGTTGTGTCCCTGTAGCACAATGGATAGCGCGTCGGACTTCTAATCCAAAGATCGCGGGTTCAAATCCTACCTGGGATGGCCTAATTTCTGAGAATGTGTTTTATAAATGAATAAATAGTAAAAAACAAAAACAATAGTCCAACACCCTACATATAGAAAACAAAATGAAGAATCACTTTCTATTTTGCCACATTACTGTAATTCGGTCAAATGTATATACATATTTATATTAATTGTAATTATTTAATAAAAATTAACTAAAATAAAAATTGTCTTAGGTTACCTAAGTAGGAATTAACTTAAATTTTTTTATATTACTTGTTATTAATTTATTTTATA
Source organism: Trichonephila clavipes (assembly GCA_019973935.1). NCBI lineage: Eukaryota > Metazoa > Arthropoda > Arachnida > Araneae > Nephilidae > Trichonephila > Trichonephila clavipes. Next base: position 102,638 of record BMAU01019612.1, read on the forward strand.
TATATAATTATTATTTTATTTATTTTTATTAAATTAATTATGTATGTACATGACACAAAATATGGCAATATGTACTGTGATGTATCGAAATCGTGTTTCGTGTTGCATCGAAAACGTGGGATAAGACACTTTCAAATAATATAAATCAAGGCAATATATGTATCGTCTAACTTCGATATCAAGCCATTAAGAGCAAACTTTTATGATAGCTGAAATTTCGTTCTAATAAAACATACAAATGAAAAAGTAAGTTAGCTTCTAGTTTTTAATCAAAAACAAAAATATGAAATACAAAAATTAAAAATACCACAAAATAAACATTCAAAAAATCACAATTAAAATAAAATAAATAGAAACGGCTTATTAGGATCACAAAATTAACTTTCATCATCACTCTCATCAGAAATTACAGCTAGTGTACTTTTCCCCCAATCAAAGTTGGCTAAAGATCCTCTTATTAGTTATGAAATAACTTTCTTACGAAAGTTATCTGACGTAGTTGCAATTAATTACCAGTCGGTTTCAATGTTGCAATTCTTTCAGAATTTCTCCGTATAAGGAACTAAAAAAATTTTCAATTCTCTTTTAAATTTTCTGGTATGTACTACTGAAAGATCTCTTTTAATAAAAATTTTTCTAATTTTCTATTTCAATTTTTTTAAATCGTGGTACATCAAAACCCAGAAAACTCAGTAATATTCAAGTTTTGTACCGTGTAATATCGAAACTGCTTTTTACAAGCACCGTGTTATACGAAGGATGCCTGTATGTACGATTCTATTTCTAGCTCAACCGCAATTAACGTATTCACTCTATATTCCCCAAAATTCAGGAAACCATTTCATGCCTGGCCTAAATATTTTTCTCCACTGTCTTCTCCTTAACATATTCTAATTTAAAGGCACCAATGTGCTTAAACTTTCCCATTCTTCCTTACATAAAAGGCAAGAACAAACAAGAGCTTGAAAAATTAGAACCACTTGACAAGATTTTCTGCTGACAGGTTCCAGGAGAGTCATTTATTGAGTGTCAGTTGGCATCCTTTCTCTGGACTCGTTCTTTTTCTTAAAAAAGACTGTTAACAATCACCTACCAGCTGAGGAAGGTGATTAAAAAATAGTCTGCGGAAGCACTTGTGGAACACAGTCGGTGGTCAATCAGTCACAGTTCGTTCATTCATTTAGTTACGCACTTTGATTGATAGATGGACCGGTTCCGGTTTTGAAATGAGTGGACAGAGATGGATGAAGAGTTTTCATTACCAGGCGTGTCCTCGTTTGAAAGTGTCATTTCCCTAAGTTTGTGAGAAAGTTGTGTAATATATTCCGGTTTTATAGTACGAGTGGACTGATTTCATATTATCTAGAACAGTGTTCTTCAAACTTTTTCGACCCATGGAATCCTTAAGTTTATAAGGTGTTTTCGGGAAACCCCATTCCCCACACACTTTAAGAAGAATTTATCTTAAAATACTATTTAAAGTAGATCAACATGTTATAGGTACTTTATGTATTATGAAAAGTACTACACTTGTTATTAAAAATATTTTAATGTAATTTACTTATTAATATAATTTATTTGTCATCCAAGTATCACCTACCCAGGCACATTATATTTAGCAACTGGGATACATATTTGAATTTTTTTACATAAAACTGTTGAAATCTAGGTCTGTTAAAATTATCTGATGCTTGTTTCATGTTCTGCTTTTAATTTGTTACTATATTTTGTTTTTGTAGCAGCTCACAATGAGAAATAACTTCCACTTAAATATACCATTCTGAATGCTATTGAAATTGTTATAGCTAGGTTAAGAAATCCTGTGTACTTTGCAAGAATTTGAAACCTAAAGTTTAGGAGCTTTTCTAACTTAAATTTAGGTTTTAACTTCGAATCTGTTGATATGTCAACAATTTGGTCTCTTTCATTATAGGTGGTTCCCCCCTCCCCATAAATGAAAAAATTTTCCTTTTCCATTAGAAAACTATTTAATTTTGCAAGATATTGTTCTAACGAGATTAAAATTATTTCGTGGAATCGTGGTATAGTAAGCAATAGAATATTCACAGTCTAATAAATAGTGCATATAAAAAACCGTTTTAATATTCTTTTACTATATTAAAGTTAGAAAAGTATTTCAAAACAAAGTTATTATGTATGAATAAAGTTTTAATTTTTTTTAATGACGGGAATGAGCTTTAGATATTTTTGGTTATACGAACTTCACAGCGAATGTGAATTCATTTTGTATACATATTTATAATTTTCTTTTCAATGTTTTACTCGCGGAGCCCCTCGGTATGCTTTGTGGATCTCCAGGGTTCCGTGGAACAGAGTTTGAAGGCCACTGATCTAGAAAATGACTATATATATGATTTAATGTCTAAGATTGTAGCTAAATAATGTATACTATATGGAATATGAAAAAGAATTATTCTACGGAAAGAAGGAATTTATGAAATAAATGGATCTGTGACATAAAATTCAGATGTATTTCGTGGTTTCATTTGTTATAATAGTACTTTGTGATCAATTGTTTTGATATTGAAAAAAAATTGCTTAGAGTAAAGGTGAAAAATTTATAATTTTTTTTTAGAAAAGGAAAAGCAAATCTGTTTTAACGTTCATTTAGATTATTTTCTTTTGCTGTATGAAAACAAAACTACCGTAAAATCCGGCGTATAATGAGCATCTTTAACACAAAAAATAAGATTGAAATTTATGGGTGCACGTTACACGCTGAGTATAAAAACGAGAAGCATTAAAAATAAAGAAAAGATGAGCATAGGGAAAAAAATTAGGCTTCCTGTTTATTCAAAAGAAATGATATTCCATATGAAGTTAATGGGTTGTGTTCTAAAAGTACACTATTTTTTTTTCTTCTAAAGCTTGGAATAATACCTCGAATAAATGACTTCAAAACATGAAAGCATTGCGCATGTATATTTCAGGTTTCTTCGTAAAAAAGGTGCGCGTTATCCGGCGAATGTACCTAAAAATTAAAAACTGCAGCTTGAAAGTATGGATTCACGTTATACGCCGGATTCGACGGTGTTTCCTTTGTATTTCTAACTTTTCCTCGGGTTGGCTTTGGTGGAAGTCACGCTCATTAACCAGATACTCAGGGGGATCTGAACGCAGCACATATTGAGAGGCCTTTATTGACCAAAAAGTATTCGCAATAATTCATTTTTATTAATCTAATTTTAAACCTGATTAGGCAACATGTAGACAGGATAATCAACTAGTAATCACCTTTAACTTCGCACTGTGTTGCATTTCTGCAATATATGATTTATTTTAATTTATCAGACTAAATATTTTTAATTACCTACAAACCCCTTATCCGAGAAAAAAAAAGATTACTGCAACGAAATACATGCTAATTTTGTCACTAGATGGAAGTAAATTTTTTCCAGAAATCGCAACAATTATAAAAATCTCTGATGCCTCAAGAACTGTGCTTTTGCTATAAAAAGAATCCATTATATTTTATGCTTCCTCTTGTTTATGGACGAAATAAATAACCAGGTAAGAAATTTAAACATTTTATGATGAATAATAAAATCCTTATATAAAAAAAAGTTTTGTAATTTACAGCACTACTGCGCAATGTTACACTTCTGCAACAAACAAAAAAATGACTGAAATTCAATTTAAAACTGCTTAATTTTTTTTTCATATTATCCCTTTTATTATTACTTGAGAACTAACTGATATAATTTTTTCATAGAAATTTAAAAAATTGCGAAGTTAAGGGTTAAATAATGAGTATTTATCTTTAATTAGATGCAACCTCAGAATCACGCCCACAAGAAATCTTCTAATAGCGAAACGACTATAATTCCGGACTATAATTCAGTAATAAGCGACTATAATGCCGGACGCAAGTTCAAGAATAAGTGACTACAATTCAGCAGTATTAGCGTGGTTATATTGTCCATATAATATCTTTCTCACTGGCTATTTATATTCTAATTGGTAGTGACATCGTTTTGCAGAGTGGAGTTGTTCTATCTCAAAGTGCCAATTTGGCTGGATAGAAAAAACCGAGAAAGATAAGATAGACCTCTCGGGTAGCCCATTGTTACATCTTTCCAAGACTTAATATTTTTTCGCTGAATAAGCATAAGTTTTATAGATTTATTTAAACCATGTTTTTCATCTTTAAAAAAAGCTTCACCAAAACATATTAGATTTCCTTAAAATTAAAGTGAATTAAATTATTTATTAATTTGCTACTTTTTTAGAAATGAAACGTAATTTTTTTTTCCCTTCTGTGATAACAACCCTTCAATGTAAAACAACCTTTTTTTTTTTGTCCAAGCAACCAAAATTCTAAAAACTTATGCCATTTTCATTCATGGCCTCATTTAAACAAAAATTGTGTTAGATAAATAAAATCGTTTTTTGATCATGAAGATATATTTCGACCAATAATAAGACGAATGGCAGCACGCAATAGATAAATAAAATACTAAAAAGTTGAAATCTCAACACATAACAGTTAAATTTTTTAAAAAAAATCTGTTGTGTGTTCTCGAATTGGTGGGATTAGTGGAAACGATTTTAACATGTTAAAAAGGACTTATATAATAATTATGATCGTATATGTTTAACTATTAGGGATAAACATATGTTGCCAGTTTAAAAAATATCAATTCTCGTTCGATAAGAACACTTAAGAAAATTCGATAAAAAGATTAGTATTTGTTCTTAAATAATAGAACTTATTTCGTTAACATGTATAAATGATATGATAATAATCGTCCTTTTAAAATATCCTCAAATTTTTAAAAAAGTCTTACCAAGCGATATTTTATCAATCCTTGTGTTAGATAAATAAACATTTCTTCCTTATTCGAAAACTTCAATGTTACACTAGTACTCAAGGAGGAAATAGACTGTATTCATTTGTGTATGATAAGACATTAATATACAAACACATACATATACAAAATGGATATTACGATAAGATAGTTCCATAGACTGAATGTAAGTAAAAGGAAAAAGAAAATATTCAAATATATATACTATATATACTGAGATAGTAAATCTTTCACCTGGTTGTTCCCATCAATTGGATGATACAAACGTGCTTCTAAAGTTAATCTAAATCGGTGATTTTCAACCTTTTTTGTTGTTGTTGTAATTGTAGTACTCTTTTAACAATTTCAAAATTTAACGGCACACTAATAATAAAATAAATTTAAACGAATTTCACTTGTGACAATTTCACTTACACTATGTAAAATAATTAACAATAGTAATTTCCAATATTGAATGAAATATTATGTACGACAAAGACTCTACAAATTGTTACAAATTAATCATAAGAATACATTTAATGCTAAATTTGAGCGTGAGGAATTTTGATAATTTCATTTATATTTGGTCTTAAAAATGGTAATGCCACTCTCATTTCGTCACGTACATTTAAAAGGCTAGATCTTTTTTTACGTTTTTATGTTTGTGAATGCTGGAGATTCGAATTTACACAAATAAGACGCAGAAAATTATTGTAACAATATTTTTAAAGCTTTTTTGGCTATTATGGAAGAATCACCTCTAATTTTAATACAAAATGAACTGATTCTTCTGAATGTTTTGAAATTAAATCTGGACTATGTCAAAGAGAGGCATTATATATATATATATAGTTTTTCCTCTTCATTCTGAGTTAATTTATATGCAGATGTATCCGTTATCACAAACGGATAACGAACCCAATAAAAAATTTTATGTATAACGTTGGGAAGTATCAAATAACTCTCTCCTCTAGTGTTGTCAAATGGTCAATAGCAGTTTTATGAATGGTCTAATTCTATAAATCGGTGAAATGATTCGGCTCCAGATTTTTTTTTCTCTGAGTATAATTAAAGATAGATGGGGCTTGTTATTTTTTGCGGACAAAACAAGGTTTTTGATTTCAACTAATAAATCTCTGGATTTATCTCCTTTGAAGATGAGTAACTATACTTTTGAAACTGTAAAACAGTTTACTTACTTAGGAACGCTCATTTCATGAAGCAACGATCTGAAAATTAAAATAAACAATGAAATTTGTTTGGCTAATAGATTCAAGTCTAAGTTTATTTCAATCAACACCAAGTTGAGCATCCGTAAAACTTTAATCAGGCCTATTGCTCTGTATGGAAGTGAATGTTGGACCTTTAACAAAGCAGAGGAAGAAAAGTTGCTCATTTTTGAAAAATCTTAAGGAAAATCTTTGTATCTATTTATTAGAACACAATAAGCGTAGAACTCTTTACAATTATAAAATTTACTGGAAATATGGCAAATATATGGAGGGACTGACATAATGAGAACAAAAAAGCATCATGTTTTATCAAGATTTTTGTGCAAAACAATAACTTAATTTAAATTAGTTTGCGAAAAGGACACCATATTTCTTTTAAAATTACCTTTGTAAATTTTCTTATTTAACATCAAGTCTTTACCCTTTTGTTTTTAATTTATATCACAAAATCTATAAATAAATGGTTTAAAAAAAGCTTTACCCACAAGCAATTCGTTAGCAAGCGAAAGATTCTTCGCAGATTAGCTTCTCTCGAGTTCCTTCTTTTTTAAACACCCCCATTGAAAAAAAAACCAAAAATTCATGTATAAACGGAATATTTATGATAAAAATCGTTTTTTGATCATGAAGATATATTTCGACCAATAAAAATTATTGATGGATATCTTCCTTCGTGTATGTGTGTGAACTTCATTCTATTTCGGTAGTGAAAAAAGGTGCATAAATTGTACCCACTTTCGTATATTTTCTTCCGCGTTTTAATTTCATATTTGCAGTATTCCACCCCTTCTTGTTGAAATTCATCCTTTCATCCACTTGAAACAATGAAGCGTAATACTTTGATTGATGTCGCTCTATTCATTACGGTACCTGCGCGTCGACACGACGTACGCGTTCTTCCGCACACCCTGAACTGGCGGGGGTTGTCTAAACATTGAGTTATGATGTTTCTTAAATCTTTCTCGCATAACTAAAAGAGACTGAGAATTTTTACTGTGCAAATTTTTATTGCTATAAGACAGTGGTCCCTACGGATCCCTAGGGGTCCTCGATATTGTTCAGGGGGTTCGTGGAAAATTAAAATTGATTTGGAGGTCCCTGAATAACGTCAGGGGGTCCGCGTACGGTTTATTATAAAATTTAAAAATTTGATCCATTTTTATTTTTATAAATTTAAATGAATAACAATAATTCATTTGGATATTCCCGACTGGGTGTTGAACCCTTTTGCGCGTGGACTGACTCAGATCCTAAACACATATGAATGTGTACTAATACAGGAGCCTCTTATTTAAATATCCACAAATTAGGAATTTAAGCCAATATTTGAACAAGAATACCACAAATTATGGTTACAAAAACAGATCCCAACTTTATATCCTGCATTATGGGTTATTTCACAGAACTTTCCCATCTTCCAATTTGGTAGAACGGGGATTCAGTACCTTAAAAAACCTCATTACGCACACAACACAAAAAAAACCCGACTAAAAACTAGTGCTCGTGGGGATTTGCGGTAGCCACTCACAAACATTTTGAGGCGGGAAAAAATACACACTCTCAACATCTCAAGTTCATCAAAGTCATTTTTTTAAATTTTATTTAAACAAAAGTTATAATTTCAGTAAATAATTCTTCAACAAAATGTTTTTTTTTAATTTGTAATTTTTATAAGATACACACATTTAGGTAGCTTTTTTTCTTGGAGGTCCTTGGAAAAGTTTTGACTATAAAAAAAGATCAGTGGCCTAGTTTTGACTATAAAAAGGGGTCCATGGGTGAAAAAGGTCTGGGAACCACTGTTATAAGACATAGCAGAAGTTTTTTTCCCTGCTTTTAAATTGTGTATTAGCGATAAGTTTGAGCATTATATTTATTCCCGGTTAGGCTGGGTCAGTAGACGGACAGCAAACTTTTAGAGAGAAGAGATAAGATGTAAAAAAAAGTTAACTGAGTTGTCAAAGAGCCTAAAACACAAAGAGCCACATACGCGTCAGAAAGGAGGGGAAGGAGAGCCTCCAGTAGCAGTCGCGATACAGTCTGTTGCACTTCAATTATATATATATATATATATATAACACATTCTTTTATAATGTTTTTTTTTTAAAAAAAAGAGCTGTACACAAAATAACACATTTTTCTATTCCTTCCAAAACTAAGAACTTTCGGAGATATTTTTATTTATATGGCGTAATGCAAGAGCATTCAATGTCAAGATACTATAATGTAGGGAGTTAAGATTCCCAGCGTCGTGAAAAAATGTTTCTACGGATAATACCGTTTTTAACTTAATTATGAAATTTTATGTTTGCACTGTTAATTAGAATTTACTTTGATCGTTCCTGAATATAAAAGTCAAGTCAACTCTCTTTTGATTAACCTTTAAACATGTCACAAAATACAGAATACATTTTTTGTCACTTCTGTTGGAGGCTTATGTATATCTCTTGCTCATATTCAAGAGAGCTTCCTAACTCATGTATACAAATAAGCAAACATTTCTGAAAATCACTTAGAGAAGTGTCTTCCCATGGCTGCATTTCTACCAATAAATTATACTTTTACTGATTTAGAACTAATTTTAATATTTTCACTGATTCTCAATATACTTTGTTAATGAAGAAAAGTTTAATATACTAGGTGTCCCAGATTCATAGAAACAAATTTGAAGGGGATGCAGGGAACATCATAAAGATGTAAATAAAGATCATTAGGAGGTAATAGTCGTAACGAGGGCGGGTCTCGAGTAACTCGAACTTCCAACATGGTACTTGGATTCCTTCGAACGATATCCAACACATTTTGTTCCATGCATGAAGCAAAATGTGTTGGATACCGTGTCCCGTTGGAATGCTTCGCCACCCTCACTATGCCTATTACCTCGTAATGGTCCATATTCACACAAATTCTGATACAAATTAGCAAACATCAGGTGTGGTCTGCTGCATCTCTCTGTGGATACCTATCGCGATAAAATCTTTCCGTTGCTTGTACGTTTCCTTTTGCCAATCCGTAAATCAGGTGAATATCTACCAGTTCGGTGTCTGTAAGACGTTCCATACTCCCCTGCGGTCGATGACAGCTCAAATGACTGCGGTAATACAGGTCTGTTTCATTTAAAGTTCTTGTGAACAACGCCACTTAGCGGTGAATGAAGACGTTTCCGATCGTGGGTTGTTATGCAAATCTGAATTCTTATGATGCCCCCTACCTCCCCTTAAGTTAGTCCCTATGAACTTGGGACCCCCTGTATAAATCTAAAACCAGTCAAATGTTTTATTTTATAAGCAAATAAGGTAAATCTTTTCAACAGATAACGATAAAGGAGAAAGAGAAGAAAAGAATAGTTTTTAATAGATATAATTATTTTTTTTATAATTCATATAGCTGGAAATCTCAACAATCTATACAAAAGCTGCAGTTTACCGACTCCTAGGCTAGGTTGATTGGTTTATTGGCACAGTGTGACCGAATATGTCCAAAATACTCCAAATATTAATTTATGGGGAAAAAGCTTCCACAATTTTAAAAGAATGTATCAAAGGAAGGATGTAATATCAAGAAAAAGGTGTTGAATTAAAGAAACATGACTAAGGTATTTAGTAGATGCTCACCAGTGTTTACATAGAATAGCAAACCTCAGTAAAGGATTAGCATGCAGAGATGATCTGATTGATCGAAAGAGGGTGCTCTGTTGCATTGATAAACTGTTTCTTTTCTTCCTGAGTGGGAAAAGAATGGAATTGGAGCAGAATGGAAACACGGGATTAAAACAAGACGTCCGAAGAAGGTTTATAAGTTTCTATGCACATTGTGCTGAGTGTTAACAAAAAAAAATATAAAGTTATTCCAGTAAACAGAAGTCATGTTTTCAATTAGAATAACATAGGATTGTAACATCCCATAGAAGTAAGGACCAATTGGAACCCATACTTACTTAAAGACGATGGTCCTTTTGGAGGGGTTATTTAACTTAATATTCTATTTCATTTTAGTTGAAAAATGTGACTTCTTTTTCCCACTATTTTTTAAAATTATTATTTCAAAAAAAATCTTTTCCAAAACTCTGATTATTTGAATCTATTTCGATTTGTAAAAGCACCAATCACTCTGTCAAATTACAAAATACATCGAAAGTTGCATTTAACCCTTTATCTACCGACGGTACTTATAAGTACTCACATTAAAATTACATAGAATAACCATTTTTATGAATATTCTGACGATACTTAGCAGGAATATTCTTTGAAATCCACTCTTCCAAGATATATGGCAACATGGGTTCTATGATGAGTATTTTAGTGGGGAAGGGGTGAATAGTTTAAGAACAGAAATTGCGTTTTCAGCTGACAGCGTTTTCAGTGGATTGTGATTATCACTTTTGTCTCGAAAAAATAGTTAATGTCAATGAAAATTCAAGTGCCTTGTTGTTTTGTATGTTAATGAAGACCTTAGAAAAAGATGTGACTATTTTCTTTAAGTGAACAGTGTATATAATTAATTTTACAAATGAATATCTTTATTTAATTAACTAGCTCTAATGGATTAAATTTTCCAAAGTTGAGTGTTTTGCTTATGTATATCCCTTAATTTTAAATGTAGTGATCCAAAAAAGAATATTGTGTGTAAAAAATTGCAGTAAAACATAATGTGGTAGATAAAGGGTTAAAAACAAAAGAGCATTAAGATAATTCTTGTTGTTGAACGAGTGGTTCTCTTAGGCAGTTTCCTTAAGACCCCAGAGGTATGATTTCATTCAATGCGCAATTAAATATAATACCTAACGAATATCGGCCAGAGGGAAAGTTTCTCCCATCTCGCCGCCCGAACATGGTTCTATCCACTTAAAGTATTCTGCTTTGCCAATAATTACAGATTATAGCAAGCAAACTTATCCATGTTGTCTATTTTTATATTTTTTATTTCTAACTTTTTTCAAAATAGTTGTTTATCCATCTTAAATAATTAATTTTAATATTTCTATTGAGAGGTACGTCCCCGTTTGGGGACTTGAACTCCGTGATTTCCCCTCCATTTGTTACTTTTGCTTACATATCACAATTGAAACTAACCTTTATTCTATTTATTATAAAATAAAGAGATTTATGAAGCTTTTTGTTATCAAACTCAGTAATTTAATCATCAGGATGAGTGCAGACCTGTCATGATATGCTTTGACCTAAGACCATCATGACGGGTCGCACTTTTCATTTGAGAAGGGTCGTGACTTAAGGCTCAAATATCTTCTTGAAGTACGCCATTTCTAAATGTTGGGGTTCAGAATCTGTTTTATACTGTCAGAGTTTTCTTGTATTAATACATGGACTTTGTATGCTTATGATTATAATAATTCGAGTGAGTGCTTTTTGCTGTACTATAATCATGATATCATTGGGGGTGAGTGCTTAGATAATAAGCATTTAAATTAAAGTTTCCTGGATTTTTTCTCATTCATCCTAGATTTCAAATAAAATGGTTGAGTACTTCTCTCCTTATTTATGAGCGAAAATGAATCATTACGATTTAATTAGAAATTATTGAAACTGTTTATTGGATCTTATGAAAATAATTAAGATTTTAAAAAGATGTTCTCTCTTTCTCATATAAAAAGTTTTTATTATGAATGAATATTGTTCATATTTAACAAGGCTGTGACGGATGCTATTCGCGACCTTTCACTGATCCTCACTTAACTGTTGTTTCAGTTTAAAACCGCCTTCCGTAGAGTCCGTCCTTGATTTTATGCTAATTGGGTGCTATTTAAACCCTGGCAATGTGAGTGTTGAAGTTAGTCATTACGCTCTTATTAAAGTGAGATTAGCGAAGTGCCTTTTGGAAACTTCGGTGAAAAAAGAGGTTTTAGATTAGATTATAGTCGACCTAGGAGAGATATGACGAGTGCTCTTCGATTGGATCACACTCATATAAATATTTAATTGTTTGTCTTACGAACTAAAGATAATTATCTGAATTGATTGATACCTCAGATTATAAGGCTTGATTGATTATAAATTGATTGAATCGGAATAAAACTGACTATTTTTATAACAGCGTCTATTGATTCAGGGTTCCAAACTACACCCGTGACCATAGGGTCGTGACAAAGCTGATATGCATGATACAAATAATATTTATCTAGTTTCTCGATTAAAAGAAAAATATTTGTGCTTCTACAAAAAGAAGAATTTTTTTTTCTTTTTGTTTTTTAGCGCTCTGTCCTCATTTGAGATCTCTTGCATATATTACTTGTCAAAATATCCATGTCAAAATGACAGCTACTTTTGCTACTAGCAAATTACACTATATTTATTCTAACAGAGGTTGCCAAAGTGGTGGTCCGTGAGAAAATTTCGCTGTTCCCCAGAGAAATGTGTGGAATATACTTACTCATAACGTTAAGTTATGTTTTAAGATGCAGGAAGTAGTAACCCTAGTTAAGCACATGGAATCAATCACTTACAGAATCTTTTGTTCGTTATTACGCAAAGAATGAAGATCCCAGACGTGGTAATATGTGGATAATACTTCCTTTTGCAACGAAAATTCAGGATAATAATTTAAGCATGCATCTCTAAAAGAAAGCTTCATCGACTTGTCCGATGAAACTCTCAAATTTAAATTTCATTTATCCTTATCAAGATCTCAGTTTTGGTTTTTCATAAAAAGTTAATACCCTTTTCTTAGTAAAAAGGCGATGAGAATTCCGATTCAATTCTCCGCAACTTAGTAATGTGTAAAGGCATTTTCATGTCACACCCATCAAAACATGGTACCGATTTCGGCTTGAAATAAATGCAGTTCGTCTTGTAGTAACAACATTGGATCATAATCTTATTTCAAGTAAGCAGGAACAAGCATCACACACTAGGAATATATAATGCTACAAGTTTGATACACTTAAACCATTTTTAATTGTTTTTTTACATTTTTTGTTTATTTTGTTTACTTTATTATGGTTTATTAATAAACCTTTCACAATTTGCTTACAATTAATAGTTTCATTTTATTAACTAGATACATTCTATGTGTTCTTAGATCACAATTTTTTTATAAATATACTTAACACTTTAAAATGCTATAAGTGGTCCGCGGGGCTTAAATTATGAATTTACTGGTCCGTGAGGTCAAAAAGTTTGGCGACCGCTGATTCTAAAGTAGTAATTATGTAAGAGTTTTTAGATACATCTGCTTAGGAAGATAATGTAAGGTAAGTACTTTTATTAAATATGTTTCTTTTTCTTAATTAGCGTAATCTTTTACTTCATTGACCTAGATCAGGGGAGGGCAATTGCTTTGGCTCATGGGCTACATTGTGGAAACGGAGGATACCGTAGACGTCGCACCTCTTTAAAATGATTGCATTCATTGGTTAACTTTGCATCTCAGATAAGGTAGAAGTCGTATCATAACAAGTAATATACACTTAGGAACATTGAAAATAGCGACCCAAGAAGAAAGCATCGGATTGAAATGAAATTTAATACACATAATGACACAGATGAGAGACTCACTTGATCTAAAAAGAAGACAATTAAAGGAATACAGGCTGTACAACGACACAAATACTGTGCAACTTCAATAGCGCGCTGGACCACCTCCAGCTGCAATACATGCCGCCACACGGTCCGGCATTGAGTTGATTAGACACCTTATGTTGTCCTGAGACAGATGAGCCCACAAATCTTGAACAGCCAACTCTAAATCATGTACAGATTGACACGATGGCATCTGCCGTTTTAGCTGATCCCAACCATGCTCTACAGGGGACAAATCGGGGGAGCGGGCCGGCCATGGAAGAGTCTGAAAATGACGTAGGAAGTATTGAGCAACTCTTGCTGTATGCGGACGAGCATTATCTTGCTGGAAAATTGCCCCAGGGAGACCATTTATGAAAAGTCCTGCATGGGATCGAAGAATATCATCAACGTAACGTTGGCTCTTTAAGGTTCCACGCATCACAATTAAAGTGGACCGGCTATCATAGGCTATGGCCCCCCAGACCATTACACCAGCTGTGCGGGCAGTGTGGGGGGAATTGTATCGCTCACCAGGGCGCCTCCACACCCGTACACGGTTATCATCTGTCCCTAAAACAAACCGGGATTCATCACTAAACACAACCTTTTGCCAATCTGTGACATTCTACATTGATCTGGCTTGTCACCACTGTAGACGCAGTTGCTGATGCTCCGGTGTTAAAGGGAGTGCACGGAAAGGGCACTTGGATTTAAGATTTGCTTCTGCAAGGTGTCTGGAAATTGTTTGTGGAACAATTACTACGCTTACGTCTGCTCGTATCGTTGAACGAGTCACTGTGGGGTCCACAAGTGCTTGCCGCACAATCCTTCGATCCTCTCTTCTCGTGGTCTTCCTGGTCTCTCCAGACTCGGTTTTCCACGCGTGGGTACCTTCTCGTGTCCACTGCTCCCAACAATTTCTAACGGCACACTCCGAACGATCCACCTGGCCAGCAACATGGCGCGTGGACCAGCCTGCTGTTTTCATCCCGATGATCAGGCCTCGCTCAAACTCGCTTAACTGTGAGAAATGTCTTTTAGCACGTTTACCTAGCATGTTTCGCTTACCAAATTCTTCCTGCAATCGGCGGGTAATCGTCACGTTTATGAATCTTCGAATTTGCGCTGGCTTATATAACACCCTCTTCCTGATTGTAGCGCCATGGATTCCTAGACAATACGTCCGCGACAACATTTTGGACACCCGGTCGATGCTCCCATTCTATGTTGAACTCGGATAACTTGAGTGCCCATCTAATCTTCCGACTAGATAAGTTTTTCCCATTCGTTAGTTTTGTTAATGCCGCGTGATCTGTGATTACCTTCACCGGTAGGGATCCGAAATAAGTTTTAAACTTATTTAATGCCCATATCACCGCCAGACATTCGCGTTCAGTAACAGTATAGTTTCTTTCAGCCTTATTCAGGGTTCTAGACGCGAATGCAATAGGTCTGTGATTTTGATTAAACACAACACCAATTCCGACCCCACTAGCATCCGTAAATAAGTTAAACTGTTCTTTAAAATTCGGTAACTGCAAAACTTGTGCCTCTGTTAATGCTCGTTTTATTTTATCAAAAGCATCCTGTGCTTCCATTGACCAATTAAATTTAGCCCCCTTTTCTTTAACCGATATAATGGTTCACATATATCTGCATAGTGTGGCATAAACTTCTGATACCACCCCGCCATCCCTAAAAACTTCAACACTTCCTTATTATTTTTAGGAGGTTTCATTTCTGCGATTGCCTTGACTTTACTATTGTCGGTTTCAATCTCTTCCTTACTAATTATGATACCTAAATACTTCAATTTGTCACGTGCGAAGTGACATTTTTGTTTGTTAAGAGTTAACCCTGCATCTCGCAACAATGTAAATACCTGATTCAAATGATCTATGTGTTCATGAAACTATGGAGATGTTATAATAACATCATCCATATAAACCATCACGAAACGCCCAATAACAGGTTTCAATATAATGTCTATGACCTTTTGGAAATTTGGCGCCGCGCCTGAAAGGCCGAAAGGCATTCTGAGGAATGCAAAGGTGCCATTGCGAGTTATAAACGCGGTTTTCTCGATATCTTTCGGACTAATCGCCAATTGAAAGTAACCACTTTTTAAATCCAATGTCGACATGACGCCGGTATGCGGAATGTTTGTGATTAGATCATCAATCACCGGTAAAGGATATCGGGGGTATTTAGTTATGGCGTTAAGTTTGCGATAATCAATCGCGAATCGATACGCCTCTGGAGAATCTGGAGGAAGGCCATTATTTTTGCGCGTTAAAACTACCGGTGACGCGTATGGGAATTGAATAGGACGGATTTTACCCTCTTGTAACATTTTCTCAATGTGATAATCGATTATTCCTTGTTTGACCCTGTCATATCTGTAGGGCCTTGACACTACCGGTCCCTTGTCCCCAGTATCAATTTCATGGTATAAAACATGAGTTAACCCCGGCGGATCTGAAAATAGCCCTTTAAAACCATTAAATAAATTCCTTAATTTTTGCTTTTGCCCTTCACCGAGCTTTGTATCTGATAGATCAATCTCGACCGGCTTTTCCACTTTTGGTAACTGCTTAATTTGGTCATCTGGAATGATCAGAGATTTCTTATCGAAATCTAAAGTCAATTTGGACTCCTTCATAAAATCAATGCCTAAAATACATTGGTATTGCATATTGTTAAGAATGTGAAATTCCCAGGTTTTCTGGAATTCTCGGATCCGAATCTGTAACTCTACCCGACCTAAGTGACAACACGGGGCTCCCTGGGCCGTCACTACTCTATCTTTCGTCTTTTGACGAGGTCGATACGAAAAATATTTGCGATGGAGCTCCTCTGATATGAAAGATTTCTCCGCTCCCGTGTCCCAAAAGGCTGTAATGAATGTCTCATTTAAAAGAATGGGGACATACGGTAAATCCACTGGAGTCATTCGTAGTGAGGATATCCTAATAGTTCGGTGTTCCGTATCTGGAGGATTTTCTGTACATCGCGATCGATCACCCCCATACTCGCATCGATCGCTTAAAAGTTTAAATATCTGTTTTGATCATTCGGATCCCTGAAAGCACTATTCCTTGAACCACCTTGTCGACCGCCTTGATTGTGGAATCTATGATCCGATTGACCACCTCGGCGTCGACCATCGAATCTCCGATTATCCGCAACACCTTGAACTCTCTCCATGATCTGCTATTGTCCGAGTATCTATTGTTACCCCTCATTTCCCTCCAATTTTCCTGCCGAATCCTGTTAGGGAAACGATTGTTCTCTCTTAAGTTTGTATCTCGGAATTCCCAACTCGAACCTCTGATCTTTCTATTTAGAAACCTTTCCTCATACTTATCAATTATTTGTAGAAGGTTAGATGTGGTTTGCGGATGCCTAACCTCTACATAATCTAAAATCTGAGTTCTAACCTACTAATAATATGATCGATCAATTTTTCCTCCATCATTTCGAGTTTTAAAATTTTGTGGATCTTTAATAAGTCATACAAAAAATCAGACGGTTTTTGATTATGCTTTTGAGATGATGCGAAAAAACGAGTTTCTAGTTCCGACCTATTCCTAACCACGGGGAACTGTTCTGTCAAAGCTTGCTTTAAGTGCGCGTAATCCGTCGCCTAATCTTCAACAACCCTATAACTTAGAACCTCAAACCAATCTAGTGCCTGTCCTCTGAGATGAACCTTTAAATATGCACAAGCTAGTTGTATGGGTATCTCGTAATATGTTAAGTTATTATCTATATTTTCCAAGAACTCTGCCACGTTCTGCACCCCCGAAAAATACTGGTCAGGGATGATTCGAAAATTAGATCCGACTCTAAACTCAGGAATTACTCGTTGGGCGCCACTGTGGAGACCTCCCTGGGTCTCACCCTGAACACCAAGATTAATTTGAGGTAAAGAACCACTAAGAGCCATTTTGTATAATAATAATTATTTATTATTTCAATTTCTCAAAAAAAACTCTAATAACATATAATACTTTTATGTTACGTCAAAAAAAGGGATTTAACTTTATACTAAATTAAATTACGAATTATGCAACTAATTAATAATTACGCTCAAGATCAAGTCAGGTCTACCGAAATAGGAGATCCGAGAAATACACGTACTCGAATTCTTAACTTTCATTAACTTTAACTAATTCGACTAAACTAACGCTTATTTTAAGCGTACGTAAATTATATTTACCGCTGGCTATATCAGCTTTCTGTTACTTCCGTCGAATAGCAGCCCGACGTCTTCACTATCCTAATATCCTGGAATCCTCTAAGATTGCGGTTTAAGTTGCTGGCTCAATAGCCTTCCATCATCTACATTGCTAGCTTACAACACTCGACTTAAATACCTTATCTATTTTGCATATCCCGTTCATCTTTTTGGAGTTGATTGGAAATATACGCGAATTTATATTTCCCAAAAAGACGCCTAAGAAGATTAGTGGAATGGTTCCGTACAGATTCGTCACAATTTTCCTACATTTTTTAAAAAAAATCAGGAGTCAGATAGCTTGTTCAAAATAAATGCAATTTAATATTAACCAACTTGCCTCTATATTTAATCTTGTTGACATTAATGCAAGAAAAACTTTGCGCACAAATATATCTTGATCCAAATATAGAAAACATTTTCTGTCTATTTGGTTTTCTGACTATCATTGCTGGCCACAAAAAAAAAACTCGTTGCGAACCTCTATTCCCCCCCTTGTCCTAGATTAATCATTATTGGACAACGGGTTTTATAGTTTTGATCATTTGAGCTGAGAGTTGAGTTCTGAGTTACACACTCCGCCAATAGGATAATTCTTGACATTCTTTCAGAAAATCATGTCTCAGAGCAATTCTTGTAACCATGGTAGCCTATGATTTGATGCATATTAAATTTGTCCAGGATTAAAGTCTTCCTGTTGGCGTTGTGTAGAAGTCTGGAGAGGGAGGTCCTGGTTCCTCGACCATGGTTCAAAATTACGACGTCTGTCGCCAATAGTGGGACGTTAATAAGCCCACTCTCAAATCAGACCAATTCTTAGCGTTCATATTTTGCTTGCATGAAAACCCAGCTACTGCAATTCTATCAATATGAGTTACTTTTGAGTAACGAATTTCAAATTTTTTTATTAAGACTTATAATTGTTTTACACAAATTTAAATATTAAAGTGGTTAAGGGGTATGATCGAGACTATTTTATATATTTCATATACCCCAATCCCAATAAAAGGATTTAGAGCTTAACAAAAATCAGTTGATCTGATACATTATCATATAAAGATTATAAAAATTATTTGAATGTATATAGTTAAAAAAAAAGTGCAAGATACACACATAAAAGAATCCAATGGAAGGTCTCGGAAAAAATTGTTACCTGAAGAAACCTGGAAAAAGAATTAATAAGAGCGGATAAAAAGCACCCCAAAAGGGAAAAAAGATAAAATAAAAGAAAGAAATAGTCCCAACAAAAATGCCGCATGGACCAAAAGGGAGGATTGACAGAAGAACACCAAATTTGGTGAACGTCAAGAGAAGAGGGGGAAAAAAAAGGAAAAATCCTCAGTCACTAAAGATGAAAGGGATGAGAGATGATGAATATACAGGTGAGATAGGTGGAGAAAAACTATCCAATTATATAATTAGTATAGTAAGGGGTCAAAGAAGATACTAAGTCAAAATCCAGAAGTAAAAGGGTGAAAAAACACACACCACAGTAAGGAGCATAAGTTATTTCCAATAAAATCCAAAAAAGAGGTGGTGAAAAGATAATCCCCCTAGGCTTACTAGGGTAACCAAAGGATCTAGTTATGACAAATACTCAGCACTCAACCACCAAATATTGTGCACACACTACATTGCAAAAAATGCCATTTTACGACGCCCCCTTGTACAACACTAGCAATTTTCTCAAAGACACACTCGCATACCTTTGAAAGCGAAGACGAAAGAGAAATTGTGTCAGAACTCTCTCCCGATGCCACCTTCAGCTTCTTATTGCACACACTCTCCCTCCCTCTCTGTAGACCCTTTGCATCACTCGTTAATGAATGGAGCTTTGATGTAAGACCCGTGTGACGTCACGTGTGGGATGGGACTCTCGCTGGAGAGAAACAGCGAGTTCCAATTTTCCCTTTTGTTTAGGTTGTTCTTTATAGTCGTTTGGCGATTTGATTATCCGCCACGGTTCGCTGGGAACGAAACGAAGTGAAATGCCGGATTGAAAATCGAAAGTGTTTCCGGTTAAAATCGGAAGTTGGGAGAAAGGGTGTTGTTTTTTTTATTTCCACCAGCGGCCAGGATCGTTTGGGATTAGATGATGAGAAGGATGATGAAGTTGGAGACATGTGTGTTCCTTGTGCTGGTGCTCTGCACGTGTTCGAAGGGAGAGTGCTCTGATGGAGGAAACAATAGCACGTGTCTTGGACATCATCTGCAGAAGAGGAGTTTGTGTAAGGAACTTTTATTTTTGTTCTTATTTTTTAATTTGAGTATGGATTTATTAGTGTATTTTCTAATTTAAGGGGACATGGTACGATTTACACAAAAAATTTTAATTCAATGATTTTTATAACTTTTTGGTTGCCTTCTATGTTTATGTATGATATAAAACAGATTTTGTGCTCAAAATTTCATAAATAGGCTAACCATTTATTTTTTTAAGGGAAGAACGTGAAACTTATGAAGTGATTTTATATAAAAAGCTACACACACACACCTCCTACAAAAAATAACGTACATATATAAAATTTGATTTACAAGTACATTAAACTATGTATAACAAAAGTTGGTATGGGTTTTGCAATAACATGATTGGTATTCGTACAATGCCTCTTTTTATGAATGCTTATTGAAAATTCCTCAAAAAATGTATAAATTCTGAGTTCAATTATTTTTTAAAAAAATAAGTATTGCTTTGATTCAGAAATGAATACCAACGTATGTTACGTGTATTATTGGCAATAGGTAAAAAGAAATTCAAAGCATTAGGCACAATAGTACAAAAGCCATAGCATTTTAAATGAAGACAAACTAGTTATTTTATGTTTCTGAGATAAGTCAGTTTAAAGTTTTGATTTGTCGTAGGAATGGGAATAAACACGAACGTATAAAAGGTATCATAATTCTGCGTTTTTTAAGTTTACAGCTTTTAAATTTTGTGAGGTTATTGAAAAGTATATAAGGAATAATTTAGGCTAAAAAGTTAGATTTGATTTTTTGACCGATTTTGGTCAATTGAATCGTACTTGTCCCCTTAATTTCTAATTTAACTTTAATAAGATTTTACATTTAAGTCCTCGCTTGTTTCATATCTTACAATTCTCTCTGGTGTTTTTGATCGAGTTAGGTCAGAGGTTCCCAAACTTTTTTGTCTCATAGACCCCTTGCCATGTTTTTCGGTTTTGTGTGTAGAGACCCCTACTTTCCTAATATTAAATTTTCAGAAATTTATCAACTTAAATGTTTTTTACAGCTGGTACAGCACTACTTACTTTAAAAGTTTTATGTTTCTAGCAGTAGTTTAGTAGAGTGTTTAAAACTTAAGAAATACATGTGAGTTAATTAAATTAAAATTTAAGGTATCCGACTACGTTCGGAACCGTGATTTTAAAAAAAAACGCGTAAATGGATAATATTCATGATATTTAGTGTCACTTAGATTAGAGAATACATGTATAAAATTATTTTAAGGACATTTTGACAAAAAAAGTTATTTAATGCAATATTTCGGCAAAAAATTAACTTAGAGTAACCTTTTTTCTAAATGTTCTCCTTTTGTGAAAAATGATTCTATTATAATAATATTTTGCCTGTATATAGCTCGAACCTCAGTACAAAGGCTCAAGTATGAGTTTTGAAAAACTCACATTATTTTCAGAGTTACAACCAATTGAAATAATTATCGGCGTTTTTTTTTTTAATTTCTCCCCTCTGTTGTCGTAAAACATGGATAAACCCATTTCTAGGTAATATATTTCAAAAATTCTAATTGAGCCTCTGTACATAGATTTACAAGCAAAATATTATTATAATAGAAGCATTTTTCACAAAAGGAGAATATTTTGAAAATGGGTCATTCTATGTTAATTTTTTGTCAAAATACTGTACTTAAATAATTTTTTATTGTAATACTATTCTTAAAACAATTTTATATACGTTTTCTAATCTAAGTGACACTAAATATTATAAATATTATCCATTTACACGCTTTTGCAAAATCACGGTTCCGAACGTAGTCGGATACCTTAATTAATATATGAAAACATTGTTAAATAAAATAACTGAGCAACAGAAAATTTTTTGTATTGGTTGGGAGGAATCTAATTTTTGCTTTAATAACAAATTTTCAACACATTTGGCTTTAATCTTTTAAAGTTTAACCCTAATTCTCCTCGGTTAGTAGTATCCAATCTTTCTTTTTTTCTTTCTGTTCTTATTTTGGAGATCGGCAAGCGCAATGAAACTCCTCCTCTCTGGGAAAAGTAATTAAAATCTTTCTTGAGATGTTCCATAATTCGGGATAAATAACAGGGTATATCTTTCTGAAGCCAAAATTGCCTGCATTCGTTTCTAAGCTTTACTTTAAGATCGTCATTAGGGCTATTAAAATCAGTTGCTTTTGTAATCAGATATTTTTTTAATGTGACAACATGAATTCATTACCTACTGTAATATTACCATAGCCAAAGCATTCTCAAAACTAGTTTCAAAACCCGAATAAAAGGCATTTAAGTGTTGAACAGAGGTTAAAACGTCATTTTTCTGGCAGAATGTCTGTGACAAATTGAGAAACTGTTAAAGTTTGCGACGTCCAGTTTTATAATCCTTTAGCTTGTTTCTGGCACACACACAAGAAACACTGAAATAATGATCCTTTTTTAATAAAATTTATGCTATTGCCTTGTAACTACAAATTAACCCCAGTAAATTTAGTTAATAAAGCTGTTAAATAAGTAAATCTGGTTTACACTTGATTGAATTTTCTTTTGAAATTAAAGTCACGATCCGGTTTAGGCTATCGTAGACCCCATTTACACCTCATGGGCCCAAATTATTTTTTCACTGACGTGGACCCCTTACAGGTTATCATAGACCCATAGGGGTCCGTATTAGTTAGATATGAGTTAGATAATCATCGTTACTTAATAAAATTTACTTGATTACAATTAAGTTTAATGTTGTTTTGCCCAAAATCAGAGAGAATAGCTTGCTTCCGAATTTAAAAAACCTTTTCAGAGAGAAAATTGTACGCAAAATTCAGAATTTTTTCTTAGAATTTAACTAAAAATCTAAATATTACATTTGTTACTTTATGTTAAAATATATGTGTGTGTGTGAGTACATATCTCATCAAGACATATTTTTCTTAGTTTTTAAAGAGAAATAGTAATTGGATATATTTATAGGGGAATACATTGTTCGATTTAGAGGCTAAAGAAATTATTAAATTTAATAAATAATATATATATATATATATATAAATAAAATAGCATTCTAATTCGCGTTTCTCTTAAGTGGTACTTTAGTCATTAAAGGCCAATTAGAGTTAGAGGCAAAAAAAAGGTTTCTTTCGGTATATTTGGCAAAAATTTGGTAAAAAAAGACAAAAAGGAAAAGAAAAAAATTTAGAAAAAGAGTTTAAATAGAGATTTTTTAAAAGAGAGAAGAATTAAAAAAGAAATTAAGAAAGGAATTGCATAATTTAGTATACTTTATTAAAAAAAGTTTTTTGCTGACACTTTATCGTATGAGAGATGTACCTCTTTTTGCATTATTAAAAAATAAATTTTTTCTAACTGCTACCCTAGAAAGCCTCATTAGCCAAAATGTAGAAAAATACAATAAAAAGCATGCATTAAATTTACTTATTTTACTTTTATACATGTAAGCACTGTTATTGTTACCTTATTTCAATTTTCTAGTACATTCAGTTTTCTTTTTCGTGCATACTTTTCTTGCATATTTTCCTGCGCTTGAAGCTTTCTTTCAAACCACATTGCAGAAAATTGCTTTCAGGGAAACAAACGTTTAAAATATACGAGGGAATAAATATACTTTCTATACTTTCGAGAGTAACAAAAAAATTGTAAAGTGCGCTCTTCCCCGTAACATTCAATTCAAAGGGGAAAAAATCTTAAAAGGAATTTTATTCCTTGAAATCTTGATAAAATTTATTGTGAATTGTTCATTTTAAATTTTATTTATTTAAAATGCAGTGCCGCACTTTCCTTTATAAAACTGATTTAAATTATATTTTTAAGCAATATATATTTAGAAAAAAATCGGTAAAAAAAAAAAACTTTTGGAGTAGAAATCGCTTTAGAATAAACAAATAGCATTGGAAATAAACCTTGTAGATTTTTACTACGTATAAATGGAGAGGATTGAACTGAAACTGAATTGATGCCTCATTTTCCAGACTTCCACGCCACGCCACGTAAATTTTTACGATCTCGTTCGAGCTAGATCCAGAAATATTTTTTCGAATCTATTAATTAATAATACAAGCTTAAAACAGGGAAAGAAGTTTTCCATGTTACAAATACCGAGCTCATATTATCTCGAATATTGTATTTTGGGAATGAGGAAAAGGAAGGACTCTATTCCTGCACTTTTGGAAAACGAAAATTAAAAAAAAAAAGTCCTCCTCGAAATTTCAAGAAAAGTTGCACATTTCAAATTCTTCTAAAAAATTTTAAGATGGTCACGGCAACTGAATGATCAGGGGTCCCGAACTCGTGGTGGCGTTGTAAAAATCGGAAGGGGGGTTGAGTTCTTGCATCACAGAAGACTCGCTGTGTAAGGCAGTGCTTCTCAAAGTTTTCATCGCGTCCCCCTC
The DNA here is from genome assembly GCA_019973935.1 of Trichonephila clavipes. Classification (NCBI taxonomy): domain Eukaryota; kingdom Metazoa; phylum Arthropoda; class Arachnida; order Araneae; family Nephilidae; genus Trichonephila; species Trichonephila clavipes. The sequence continues at coordinate 127,051 of BMAU01019612.1, forward strand.
CATCAATACCAATGTATTGAATTCAACAACTTGGACGCTAAGGCTGGAATAGAACTTGAATCTCTTAAGGGCCACCGGCGTATATAAACGTCTTGTTCAGCCAAAGCGTTAATTTCCCCGGACGTATATATACATCTATCCGAAGTATGATCTTTTCTGTGCACTGCTATCCATAAAATTATTCCGAACGCAATAAAAGAACTTTGGAATGCAATAAAAAGGACATTGACAGTGTTTGCGAAGGATTTACTTATTTATTTCTCCCCCCTTTCACAATGCATCACATACGCACGCTTACGAGGAAAACGGGGACTTTGGGCAGTTAAAGAATTAATTATAAACGATACAGAGTATCAAGATAAGTGTTAATTTTTGTATATAATTTTATATATGACAAGCCCACATGGGGGACCACTGGTAATTATTAAACTTGCTCTTAACTTAGTATTGTTAATTTAATTTGAAAATACTTTGTGCAGTACTGATACATTTATAAGTGTATTACATCAATATACAGGTGTGTTTTATTTTTTACAATGGCAGAATATATGTTTGTTTGTTTTACTTTCAGTAAATTAATCATTTTTTTCTTAAAATAATCTTTTGTGATTTCAAACTTTTTCAATATGCCCGCACCCCCCTTGTAGAGTTATCACGCTCCTCTAGGAGGGTGCGGTCTACAGTTTAAGAAACGTTGATGTAAAGGGTTGAATCTGTCAAGATTGGAAGTCATCAGGCCGGCATAATGGAGAAGCTTAGAGAGTGGAGTTCCATCTCAGAAACAGACATAATAAAAAATAAAACTTAACACAAATTTTATGTTAAGTTTTAATTATTGTTCATTTATTAATAATCAAATATTAGTTATTTTAATCTTTGACAAGATATTACCTCTTTAAACAAAGAACTATTGAATAATTAGCCTATAGTTGGGAAAAGCAAGAAAAAAAGTTCACCTAAGAAGAAGGCTGTTAATTATTATCTGCTTCAACAGATAAAAAAAAAAAAAGTAATATACAAAAAAAATTAAGTTAATTCCTACTTAGATCAACAAAGAAAAATTTTATTTTAGCTGCTTTTTATTAAATAATAACAATCAATATAAATATGTATATACATATGACAGAATCACAACATTGAGGGGTAATTAATTTTTATTAATTAAAATTAAAGTATCGTATTGTCTTCCAAAACAATATCTCGTGGATATAAAATTTCAGTTCAACTGAATGCTTTAACACGCGAGAAAAAAAAATCTTTTCAAGTTTTAACCCAAGTCACCAAAAAGGATGCCAGCGTGGCTGTATTTGTAACTCTTTAAATAATTAATTTTAATCAATTAATTTTTATTAGTTATGATTAAATTATTGTATTGCCATCCAAAAAATCAACATGTATATAAAATTTCAACTCAATTGAGCGCTTTAAAATGTATTTTATTAACAATTGAAAATTCCACCAAGATAAATAAATAAATATACAGAGAGTGTGAACTAATAGTAGGAATTGAAAAAATGAAACGAGGTGAAAATCTGTTCAATAACTGTTTCATAGTTTCTATAGGTTATTCGTATTATCAACTATTTTACATCAGCCTGATGGTGAGCCCAGAATAATATTTTGGTAGTTTCTATAAAATGCTTATTTTAATCCGATACACATGATAGATTAAATTTCTTCTTAAAATAAACGAAAAAATAATTCTTAACTTAAATTTCAAGACTTTAATGTTGCTGCCAACTATATCAAATAATTGATAAGAAATTATCTAAAATTGCCCTTTTTTATACTTTAAAGAAAGATTAAACTATTTCATTATGCTGAAAAAACGATCATATTTTGACTAATTATTTTTATTTTCGGAAATTTTTTTCGCCAATCATGACAATAAGGAAAGCTTTCTCGGAAATAAATTTGGCGGTCGCAATAACCCATTTGGCACACCGCGACCGTTTATTGTCCCCCTTCAAAACAGAATCTTTACTAAATTATAGGTAATAATAATGTAAAGTCAAGAAAAAGAATCCTTCTTTACTGTTTTCATTTGTTTAAAAAAAAGGAATACGTGATCAAAAATGAATAATCTGGTGTTATATTTTTCTCTGAAGAATAAATGTGCGCTTAAGTAATTTGGTGCTCGTTTAAAAAAAAAGAATATACAATTCTTGGCAGGAGTTTCCTCAAAAGTTACTTTGGTTTTTACTACTAAAATTAGTTAGTGGGTCTCTGACCGACTTGCACGCGTGTAGACGTTATGCGCATGCTCGTATACCCCGTCGAATTACTAACGTCGAATTCTATTTCCTTCATCGCGCCTTTTTTTTTAAAATAAAAGTTGTAGTGGAGATGTGCTTGAGGCCAGCTAAACAGGACATCCGAAAACAGGATCAAGAGAAGAAGAAAGAAATCGACCCGATGGGCCCAGGCCTTGGGCCTCGTCTCGTCTCGATTTGGAATCAATAAAATCATGATGTGAATAATTTTAATTGTCAAAGTGCATTCTTGAACATATTCTCCAAAAAACTGGTTATTTCCATATGACAATTGGCAACAGTGGTAAGACTGCACTTTTGTATCATGTCCGTGTCTAGTCCTAGGCATGTCACCGTACACCATTATTTAAGTGAAAGGTGGCAGTCGGTCAAGTTGGCATGTGAGATTGTGAGTTACGCACATTTATTTGTTACAGCTTATCGCTTGTACAAGTATTTGGAAACGTATTATATATATATATATATATATATATATATATATATATATATATCAGTAGCGTACACAGGAATTTTTCAAAGGGGGGGTCCAGAGTCGGAAGTTCACCATTCTTGTATCATGCTCCTTTTGAATTTGTCGATTTTGGGGAACAAAACACAGTAAAAAACTAATTATTGAATAAACAATTAGCATTCATTAATAAAATTAATCATTAATAACAAATATTTAATTAAATTTTACGTATTTTATACTTAGAATTATAATCAATCGCAAAAAAAATCAAGGGCTTTGGGGAACCCCCCTTGTGTGCACCGCTGATATATATATATATATATATATATATATATATATATATACTGATTACAAAAGGCATTATTTTTGCGTAAGAGGACAGGGTCTCAAGAAATTTTAAGATGCCGCTGCTAATTGCAATAAATCTTTGTTGAATTGGTGTTTAATTAACATACATTTGAGCAGTCTGCCTAAAATTATCTATAAACTGATAATTAAATTAAATTAAATTAGGAATAATAGAAGAGTCATTATACTATCGTTATTACTGTAAATGAAATACCTAATTAAAAACATACGACGCTAGTTGAATGCATATTTAAAATTTAATTTTTTTATTCGTTCCTATTTATTATCTTATAAGTTGGCATAAAACGCGCACTTTTAACACAAAAATTAAGCTCTAAATTTATGGGTGCGTGTTATACGGCGGATATAAAAACGATAACTTAATTAAAAATAAGATGAGCATAAAAATTCAGATTTCTACACGCATATAAATACAGTTTATTTACAAGAAATGACATACTTTCATTATTGAACACGAAAAAATCGCCCTGTTTGTCTTCCGTTATATTTTCATGCACATCATGGAATTATATTTCATTTTTTCGCTACCAGTGTTACTCTGGTCCATATATAAATAATCATCTTCCATTCTATCTAGATTGTTAGACATGCTGTATTTTTTAAATGATTGTTTAATTATGTCAGATTTGATTTCATTCCATGCTTTGATTATCCCCTCACAGATTATTTCTAGATTTCAAAATATGAGAGTACATGAACATTTCAGATTTAAAATAAAGATGTACGTTATACGGCGAATATACCTAAATCTTAAAAAACGCAATTTGAAAATACAGATGAGCGTTATATAAGCCGAAATATATGGTTAATGTGTAATTAAAAAATAAATGACTAGAAATGCATAGGTTAAAAAACACACTATTCTATGTTGAATTAAATTATTTCCTCTGGCCTTTTTTTTATTAGGCTGAAATGCATGCCAACTTATACTGATGCACCTATGCCAATAGCTATACTAATGTATTTGTATGCATCAAAATTTGTATTCTTTCATTTGTTTTTTGTAAAGTATTTACTTTTTCTTTATGTATGCTGTCCCTTACATACAAATAACACGAATTATAAATAAAGGAAGTAATTTGTCCTTGGAAAGGAATGGGGAAATTAAGGACAACAATTTGGGGAAGGGATCTTGCCCTCGATTTGATTGGGCAAACCCATTACAAATGAGAAGGACAACCTCCTTTCTTTTTTTCTTCTCAGGGCTGGGAATCACCCTGTCCCATAATGCACCGCGGCACAGTTTTTGTCATTTCCATAATTAATCAAGGAGTAGTGTCTTTTCTTTCTCTCTTTTTGACGGGCAAGTAAGTCGTTTGCTTTTGTAGGCTGTAAAAAGAAACCTCCCAGTTTTGGCAAAAGTTGTGCTTCTTACATTCGCTATTAAAATTACTTCCAGTGGGATTTTTTTGTGTAGTTTTGTTTATTTTTTGCAATGGTTTGAATTCATGTCGCTTTGTTAGCAAGAGTTTAAGAAATTCTTTTGATCGGGAGGCCATAATGCTTCCAACTTTTACTAAGAATACACAAACAAATCTCAGGAACAAAATATAGGATAAAATTAAAAGAAATAGAACAGTAATTTAAATCTTTACAAAAATATCATAAGTTTTAAGTTATTATTAATTAAAACTAAAAAAAATATACAATATGAAATACTAAGCTCTTACTAAATTTCTATTTGTAAAAATAAAATTTAAAATTGATTCTATTACACTTCTTTAAATATAAATTTTTTATTTAGGAAATCACTCAGAAAACTAGAAGATTTTGCATCTTTAATTCTATTTTAAGTTTTCGAAATATTCAATCATATTGCATGCCACGTGGGGAAGTTCAAAATAATTTTTTTTAATAAATTAATGATGAGGAATTTTTCAAAAATGTTTTTTAAATTCTCATTTTTACTTAATTGTTATGCACATTTTTTCAATTCCTACTATTAGCTCACTCTCTCTTTTTATGTATATATATATTTATATATGTAAGTAAAATTAAATTAGATTTAAAATGAAATTCCCTATATGGCACTTAACTTTTATTTTTCATTACATCTTCCAGTATTAAATTAATCACCCAACTATTTCTCCGAAACATATGGCCTAACCACTAAACATTTCTGATCCCAGATCATTATATTTAATAGCCCTATATGTCAGCATTAACTTTCAAGTACACTCATAAATTCAGAGGTACTTCTCACATCTGGGTTTAAGAGGTAAAACACTTAGATTTAACTTTGGCGTTTTTTTTTTTCTCTCCGCCTCTTAGCGTCAGATGATGTCGAGAATTCATCGAATAAAGTTCCTATTTAAAATTAAGTCTGATTCTGACTCGAAACATGTCATATATATATATCTTGTTCAAATTTTCAATCGTTAATAAAATACTTTCTATTCATTCTATTCGTCCAATAAGTTCAAATAAATCGTTTTAAACTTGTAGTGGATGATACTTGATGTTAATACAGTCTTTTCAAATATTAATTCAATTAAATTAATTACCGGTTTTCGACGCCAACTTATATTCGTCTCCATTGCTGTAACAATGTAACTGTTAAAACAATGACAAAAGTTGGCATTGAAAACTGGTTTTTCAGCCAAACTAGCCAAACCGGGTGTGCATTGTTACAACAATGCAGGCAAATCATGCTCTTTTTCAATTTCTACTATTTGTTCACTCACACCCTATATATATATATATATATATATATATATATATATATATATATATATATATATATATATATATATATATATATATCATGTTCAAATTTTCCATCGTTAATAAAATACTTTCTATTCATCCATTCTAAGTAAGAATTGACTAAAAAATTTTTTTTATATTACTTGTTTCTATTTTAAACGCACTGATTCAATTTCAATAAAAATACTCTCTCTTTCAGGGTTTTTATTTATTTATTTATTTTTGACGTTTAACAATTATTTCTATTGCTGTTTCCTAAAATTAGTTTAGACGGGAGACGGAGAACCGATTCTATGATATACAAGAACTAAAAACAAACTGAGGTCATCTCAAAATAAGCCAGACGCTAAATAATTAAAAAATATTGCGCATCCTGAATTTTGATCTGTACAACAAAACAATTACACACTGTCGCTTATTCCGGATATTCTTTCAAAAATCATTTGTATTGCTGCATATAAACTCCCACTTTCCGTCACTGTTTATAAATATACATTGCGATAACGATTGGTTTGACGGTTTATTACAGGAAATGCAATTAAATAGGAATGCATATGTTTTACTTGTTAAAATTACTTAAGGTGTCCGACTACACTAAAATCATGATTTGTTTTCAAAAAATGACAAATTTTTATGATTTTATTTTATAAGAGCTTATTAGATTTATAAAAATACCAAGCTTTTTATTTTCCGATCACTAGTACAAAAACTACAATAGTGCAGCACCCGGGGCGTTAAATACATGAAAACCTCGGATTGCAGTTACAGTGAATGAAATTAAAAAATTCAAAATGGAATGTTCAGCTAATGATACATATAAAAAAGTTTACCTATTAAAAAATTACGATCTTATTATTTTCTTTTCAAATTAGAAAATTTTTTATAATAGCAATAAAATAGTTTTTAAATAAAAAAGGCTATTAATAAACTATTTGTTTATTTAAACAATGTACCTTTTTATATATATAACATATCTTCTTCGACTTCATTTATTTGAACAATAGGTGGTGTTTTGGAACAACTATTTTCGATGCACTACAGTAGAAGCCACTCTTTCGACAACCACAAGCAGCCACACATCCTTTTTTGCAATTACAAAATAATATTTACAATAGATGATCCGGAGCTGGCAATTGATTCATTGTTATTAGGATGAGCATGTTATTGAAATGCTTCCATCCCCAATTATCAATATCTACGTCATTTCCTAGCCATATCTGGATTTGCAAGTACACTCTTTTTAGATGTTCAAATGCTGCATCAGTTGTAGGAGGTAACGATGATAAAAGAACACTTGTATTTTTTGCCGTTTCTTTTACGAAAGAATTGTATCTCAATGTGTTCAAATCTTTAATTTTTGCCGATGCTCCGTATAAACCCAAAATGCATGTTACACCCGCTTGAAATATATTATTCGCGAGTCTTCGTTGATATTTTCGAATACTTCTCCTGATTTGTGAAGATATGAAATTTCATAGTATTGATATTGAAATCAGCATTATCATGCACAAATTGAGCGAAGCTGCCAGTTTTTATTTCAGGTGGAGTTGCAAATGTAGCTGAAGCTTCGTACAATGTTGCCTGTTTGTATGAAGCACAAAAGCCTAAGGAATGACATATATTTATAACTTTTTTGGAGCCAAATTTCCTGTGAAACATTACAGTTAAAGTAATATGCAAAGGTGATAGAAATGATCTTGGTCGCACTGCTGATATAATTGCATGTGCGATAGTTTTGCACTTTTTTTCATACGTAGGAATTGTTTCGATTCCATTTTTATCTTTTAATATTAATTCTGATAGTAAAATGTTTAACGATTTTAGAATTGAATCATCAATATTTTCGAGCATTTTGTCACTGGGTGTATAATTTTCATTATCGTACACTTGAGCTCTCATGTCCCTCCTAATAATTTCACTTGCTGCTTTCACTATATATGTAATTCCTCTTCTCTTTTACTCTTATGTTTTTGATTGTCCCAATTTTCTGTTAGTATATTATGGTTAATTTTTTTGAAACATATGAGGATATTAGATCCAAATTTACGCGATATCACAATATCATCATGATAGTGGTCTATTAGCCGTTTTCTTATAGTTTTTTCATCCCGGATATACTCAGTAGTGATGGCATTTCTCAACTCTTGCATGGTAAATTGGCAGTCGTCATTTTCCTCTATGTACGTGTATATTTGCTCCATTGCTGTATCAATCATCAAAGATCTCGGAGCAACTATCTTGTCAACATTACTCAGGTGAATAGAATTTTTGATCAAGTTATAACAATCTGTGCATGATATTTTGCTTGAAGTGCCTGTAAATCTGTTTTATACCAGAAATTCTATGAATTTCTCGATAATAATTATTTTTCTGTATGGCAATAAAATTCATGACAGAGTCATTTAAAATTGAAGTATTAATGTATGAAACTTTTCTTCGTCGATTTCTATTCAATTTTGCTTCTTTTTCCTCATCAGCTTCGTACCCACAAAGGAAACAGTTTTTTTCTCAATCAAAGTTTGATGAATCAATGCTACTTCAGAGCTTCTTTTTCGGAGGCGAAATTGGAGTTTCAACTGGCTTCTTTTTATACGCTTCAATATATTTTTTTATTTATATATTTTTGCCGACTACTTTTGTGGGCGTAAACAACATCAGTTTGTAAGTGAGGTAACAATCGATCTTGTCGTTCGCTTGAAGCAGTTCTCAACGTGGTTACTCATCTACTTATTTTTATAATATCACCCAAATCTCAATTGTTTTCAGAAGATGAACCCAATTTTTCACATATTATGCAGCTATGTTCATCAGCCATGCTACTGGTCGTTGGTTTATCCATTGTTCGAAAAATGTAATAGAAAATAATTAAATACTTCATTAATTAATTTATTGCATTTTATTCATTATTATTTTTTTCACTTGAATTGACCTTTAATCATCAATTCTACTATTATTTAATTGATCTTCTAATAATTAACTGCATATTTTCAATCTACTTACTTTAACGAAGAAATCAAAATTCTTATGTAGAAGTTTGAGAGGAAAAAAACGTTTTCAATATAACTTCCGTCAGAAATATACAAAAATTTTCGTAAAATCACCAAATTTCCACTTTTAAATATACACAACGTGCACACTGTAACGACGTTCATTCACTGTAACGAAAGTCCGAGGCCAAAACCCCCGGGAGCTGCACTACAAGTACTTTAGTAAAAGAAGATGCCATAACTTTTCACAAGATGTCAAACTTTAAAATGCGTTTTACTGGAAATGTGTTTTTTTTCGAAGCTGAAACAAGGACAGCGATTGCTCAAAAAGATTTTAAAATAATTTGCTGAAATTTTGTGTGTATGCTCTGTATAACAGTAAAAGTGTTTTAAGTTTCAGATTTATCAATCACTGCAGTATTGAAAAATTTACAGTCTTTTATGTGAATATAATCACTGCCTTTTTTTAAGCAATTTCATATAACTAAGATAAAGGGCTCTATAGTTTTTGTAAAAATTTAAATATCTCTTCTAAAGGTCATTTCAAAAAGGAAGAGCAAAGTAATACTTCAAAATTGAAAAGTTGAGAATTAGTTCATGAACTTTTTATACAGAGTGGAAGCCATTTATGCAATTATTTGTCAATTTTTACCAATTTCTTCCCATTTTAGTAGTAATAATTTATTTTTCTCTTCTTAATTTTAGCTTTTTTTTTCTTAAAATATACTAAATAAATCTAAAAACCACGAAAAAAAAATCTCCATTTCTTTTTTAAAAAGTTGTCACGAGTAATCGGATACCTTAAGAACTGAAATCTTTAGTGTAATAGTTCAAACAGTGATGTATATCATTGTATCAAGTAACTTTTCTTTATTTACGTTTCCGAAAGAATAAACTGTACTAATTAATACTTGCAAGAAATAGAATATTTTTTCGCCTTTCTTTAAAAATTATGCTCCAGTAAAAATTTTCAGTTCACAATTGTTTAGAAATGAAATCAAGAGTTATTAAAGATTGTATTTTAAAAAAATTGAAATTAATCAAATAATTTTACAAGTATGTAAAAACCGGTATTTATAAGTTAATCTTTAATAAAAAATATTTGTAAAATAATAAAAATATTTGTATATTTTCTTTTATGTTGTAGTAAAAAAATTGTTTTATATCGTGTTTCTTACTCAGAAATATGAATTTCTAAGATATATAAAAAGATTTCATAATTAATATGGATTACGATGCATTTCATATTGCAATAAAATAAACATAGACTATAGAAAAAATAATTTAAAGAAAAGGGCCTATTTAAAAAAAAACTTTTAAAACTAATTTTACGTTCAAGAATCATAAATTCTACACAGATGAGAGCCCGAAACATTGTGTTTGACATCAACTTCAACTTGAGAAAATTCTATACTTTTAAATCAGTAGTTCTAAAACATTGTAATGATATTCTCGTATTCAACACATCCTGGACATTCATATTTTCTTGAAATATTTGCAATATTTATAAAATAAAACTAATTGTCTGAGTGATTAATTGACGGTGAAAGTTTTCACGCAATTTTCCACTGATTTTCAAGACTCATTCTCGTGTTCTTTAAAATTTGAATTTTTTTAAACATTTCCGATATTAAAAATTAACGTTGCAAAGGAGAAAAAAACTCAACTAATGAAAGTTTGAATACCTGAAGTCATTTCTTTCAGCTTTGATCACAATTTTTAAAAAAGTCTTTTTTTTCGAAATTACATTATATTGTGGCGGACATTACTCTTAAAATTGTGTTACTAATAGGTTATATTGTATTGAATGCAACTGAGATTATGTTAATCAAGGTAAAATCCTAATTTAATTCACATTTTTGGCAACAAAAAAATGTGTGCAATACGATGACAATAATTCACCAAGTAGTTGAAAAATAACGGTATGGGAAAAAAAGAAAATGATAAGTTAATCGACAAGAATTTTAAATGATAATGTAATTTTCATTATCATTCTTTGAAGTTGTGATTAATGTGTAAAAAAAATTATGTGTGTTTCTCCATCAATAGTAACATAACAAACCGTCCAAATCTATATTACATTTAACAATACATCTTGAGTTATCGAAATTATTCAAAAGCAACATGAAATCAGTGAGTTTTATGCCACGCATAAACGATTCAGAGATCAGGTTTCGAGATTAATTGAATTTCTTTTCACCGCTGAACTCATGACATCAATTACAAAAAGAAAAGAACATCGTCTTATAATCTAAGCGTTTCGTGTTGATGTTTCAATTTTATAAGGTTGTTGATTTTATTTGATTTTTAAGTGAAAAAGGGATCATGTTTTGACTGAATAATTTATCAAACTAGATGCAGAAGTCATTCATTTTTCATGCTTAACGTTTAATTTGAACATTTTTTATGTGATTTCGTACAGGATATTTTTATTTTGATGGCGATCAATTAATTATTTAAAATTTTGCTCGAGCTCTTGAGTGTAATATAATATTCCCTTTTTAATTAAATGATTCGAAGTTCTTTAATATATTACATTTATGAATCCAAAACGGAAAGTAGATAGCAACCTCAAATCTACAATAATAACAGAGAACCAGCAGAGTTTAATCAAAAAGCAAACGACAAAGAAAATAATGAATTGTAACAATTATGAGGAACAACGACGTGTAACGAACCGTACGAAATAAACAATAAATGATTTTGATGAACTAGACAAAAAAAAAATATTCAGTGATAGCCTCGACCTCAGATCGATAGAAAGAGAGGGGGGTGAGTGAGTGAGTGAGTGAGTGAAGATTAACGTCGCACTGTTCGAAAGAGAGGGGGATGAAAGACTATGAACGAAGCTACCGTTGTAAGAAAAGGAGTTCTGACTAAATTTTGGGAATAGAGCTGTGAAATAAAAAGAATGTAACATTATCTCTAGACTAACTGCTTTCCGTTTTTTTGTAATTTACAATATTTAAATACGTAAGATATGATGATCTGTAGCAATGATACTTTATTAATATTTATGCTTAATTTCTGTTTTAACAGTTTCTCTGTTAACATTAGCAACACATTATTATTCTTATTAGTTTTGTTTATATAATCAAAGGTCAATTAATGTTGTCGATTTCATATTGCTCTCTTACAGATATTTAAATGTTCAAATATTAGAAATAATTTCTTAAAATTAAAAGCCAGACAATGACAGAAAAACGAATTTATAAATTGTATTAATTATTTTTCAGAGAAAAAAAAGAAACTATATTTAATTATATTTCTAGAGAACAGACAAATAAATAAAACTTTGTAAGACTAAGCATGATAAATATTTTATAATAATTAAATAACTATGCGTGTAAAAATTTAATCCAACATATAAATCATATAAACTTAACATTAAAATTTAAACATGACATCCGCGTTTATCTAGTATAGCAGACCACAAAATGTTTTTTCTCCTCTCTACAAACAGAGGTTTTACCCGTTAGCTATTTTGCTGACCTTTTTTAAAAAGCGTTTTAATGCACACACACACACACAACTGCAACCATTACAAAGCTATTGTGCTTTGAAAATATTGAAGAAGGTTACAATCATGATAATGATTGCGTGGGTATTTGAAAAGCATTTTACAATTTACAGTCATATGGTTCAAACTACCTTACCACATTAAGGATTAAGTTTTATACCTAAAAATAACTATTTTGAATAAGAAAACTTCACGATAAACTTTTCAAGTATGCTTAGAATAGAATGTAGTAGTCACTTGAGTTCTGAAATATACGGTTTGCTTAGAGCAGGAACTAGTGGCGCAATGGAAAATATTAGGGTCTCCCTGCAAAGTCAGGTTTTGGGCCCCAAGCTGGATCTTATGAAAGATTGGTAAACTATTACATCAGGCCTTGGGCCCTCTAGAATCCTGCCCCCCCCCCGTGATGCAGGGGTGTACGTTACGCCACTAGCAGGAACGGGCAATTGTTTGGTCTCAAGAACCATAATGTGGAAGCAGAAGGACATCAGAAATCCACACCTTTTTAAAATGATTGCCTTCATTAGTTAACTTTGCATCTCAGAAAAGGCATAATTGGGCAGTAGAAATCTAGAAATATAAATTAAATAAAATTATGGCAATTTTATTCAATCTATTTACTATGCTAATTTCCTGTCATCCATAGCTGCAAGCATATTTCATTTTGAAATCTGTTAAATAAGACAAATCTAAACTATCACACTTTTCTACAATTTATTTAAAAATTGAGAGTGTAGTTGCTCTTTGAAATTCGCATCACAGTTTGCAATTTACTGTCAACCAAATTGCGCTTCTATAATTATTCTCTTGTTTATTTTCATGCAAGAAAAATTTTACTCACAAATATATGTTGACCCAAATACAAAGTATATTTTCTCTTCATTTGGTTTTCGGATTATCTCCCCCCCAAAAAAAACCCCTCTTTATTGCTATATTGTTCAGAGCTTAAACTCAAATCTATGGTAAAAAAATAATAAAGAGATAATATCAAAACAAGCATTTTAAAACTGATCTGCTTTTTGATGCACCAGCTGAGTGTGCGATGGTTCGGTCATTTTCTTTGATTTACTAATAGCTTGGATTTCACCAACAGCTTTGTTTGTTTCGTGTAGTTTGCTGATGAAGCACTTGATATCTAAGGCAACTATAACATTTGTATACGAAAAACACGTTCACCTGTATCTGATAGTCTGCGTATAGGTACTCATTGTACGTGCTTGTGCTAGAATTACTATTAAAACCTCGTTGCAGAAAATTAACATACCTCTGTCAAGGATTCCTCAAAATTTTCTTATTCAAAAATAACCACAAAATTCCCCTTAGTATGAAAAAACAAGAAAGACCACTATATAATCACCAACCACTCCCGCCAAATTCTGCGTACTCTTACAAAATAAAGCTTTTAAAGACCTTTAATTGTAAGGTAATTGCACTAAGTTTGTTTTTAAGTAATTACAAGCTTTTATAACGATTTATGTAGGATTTGAGATTCGAATGCTCGTGCGATTCCATGGCAGGTAACAGAAAAGAGATCGATATATTTACTACTGAAAGAAAAATCATCACAGATTATTAAAAAAGGATGAAATCTTTTAAAGTAATTGCTGAAACTGTTAATAAGAGACATTGATTGATTGAAAAAGTAAACGTTTACTACTGATCAAGTAAAATTTTAACGTCCAAGTCAAGATCTGACCAGCCATCTGCAATGTCACCTCGAGAATAATACGCTCTGTAAACATAAATCCAACACTATAAGCTTCACAAATAGCTAAATGTGCTGCTCAAATATTCCAAAAATATTTGACTGTAACCACTATTTGAAAGGAACTGAAAAAGGATGACTATTATAGCCTATATTGCACCGTATCAAGCTATTCGTCTCCTGAGTGAACACAACTAAAAGAATGTCCTTTGACAAATTACATCTAAATATGATGCATTAATTTTGAAAAAAATGTAATATATTCAGCTAGTGACGGGACTTTATCGCGCCTTCTATTAAAAAACCTCTTGGGAAATCTTTGGGGCCAGAATGGCAATTCTTTCCAACCAACCCAAGAAGAGAACGCAATTATGCAGATTAGGAAGTATATATATTGGAGCTTTAGTATTCGCGTTGAATCCTAAGGGTCCTGAGAGCTCTATGAGGAGATCTTATAGTGCCAGTGAAGTTCTAGGAGAGTGCTAGGTAAGTACTAAGTGAGTTCGAAGCCAGAAGATTGTCCATTTACCGGATGAAGTTGGATCAAGGATTATATTGACGATATAAGGACTGGTAGCTGTTCACCGTGGAATAACGGTAAGATTATATTAAACTTTAATACTAGAGCGGATTATAGTAAGTTAGGAAATCATCTATAAATATATATTCGGTGGTTTATTGCGCTATTTGTTAGTATTCTATGTCATATCACTCCTAATCATAAGCCTCCTGGACTTTTTTTCTTTGCTGAATATAAATTGATATAATAATAAATTAATTTTAGTATGGAATCTTTGAGTGGGGGGGGTCAGTCTTTTGTTCCCACAAACTCAAGCCGCGTGGATGAAGAGATGATACCCACAGCCCATGGGCTATCACAAGCTGAAAGTAATTTTGGTATTTTATGTATTAAAGGACAAACATATGTCTGCAAAAAATCCTGTACGGATCTTAAGAAAAATAATCATTTTTTGACTATCAAGAATACAAGAGGAGGCATAAAGGCGCGTTTTGGGGCGCATTGGAAAGCCTTTGGGTTGGTAATCTGGAATTTATTGAATCAACAATGAACAAAAGTTGTGAAGACCCCCCCTGGGTTCCCCCCTGGACACGAAGATTAATTTGAGGCAAAGAATCACTAAGAGCCATTTTGTATAGTAATAACTTGTATTTATTATAGCACTTCAAATATCAGAAATTCTAATAACATAGACTATTTCTATGTTTCATCAAACAAAAGGGATTTACCTTTAATATTAAATTAAATTACGAATTATGAAATTAATTAATAATTATGCTCAAGATCAAATAAGGTCTACCGAAATAGGAGGTCCGAGAAATACACGTTACTCGAATTATTAGCTTTCATTAACTAACTAATTTTATTAAACTAACGCTTATTTTAAGCGTAAATAAATTATAGTTACCGCTTGGTATATCAGCTTTCTAGTTCTTCCGTAGAATAACAGCAATAAGGCTTCACTAACGTAATCCAATGGAATCCTCTAAATTTGAGGCTACTGCTGCTGGCTCAATAGCCTTCATACTTGCTAGCTTACAACGCTCGACTTAAATACCCTATCCCGTTCACTTTTTGGAGTTGATTGGAAATATATATACGCGAATTTATAATCCCCAAAAAGACGCCTAAGAATATTAGTGGAAAGGTTCCGTACAGATTCGTCACAAAGTGATTACTTGAAATGATTGAAGTAAAATATATCAGGGAAAGTACCGAAAAACTTGTGGTGAGGGATGATTTTACTTTCAGCAGGACATGATATCAGGCAAATGGATTACATTGCTCTCTACCATGTCCTAAACCAATTCAGTAAGTCATTCCAGTCCCCAGACCTAAGCACAATACAACATTTGTGGGATTTATTCAAGTGGAGTACGTAATAACATCCAAAGAAATGCTCAACTCTGCCGTAGTAGAGGAATGGAACAAAATAACCACAGAAGAGACAACTAAGCTAATTGAATCCCTGCCAAATATAGAAAGAACGGAATAGCTTAAAAAGTATATTAACTTTTAGTTATAATCCATTATTGCAAAAGTTTTTTCCAGTAAATGTAGTCTTTGGACGCTTACAATCTGTATCGATATCAAGTTATAAATATTTGTATTATTGTATGAAATAATCAGGTGATTGTTGCTTATACTATTTGAATTTACGATGTTAGAGGAATCAATAAAAAGTTTTATTGATTCCGAAAGCATGAATATGAAAGATGATCGTCTGTACGCAGACTTCCGGAAGCAAGTATATTTTGGACATTGAGTTCTTGAGTTTGCTTATATTGGTTTGAGGTGCTCCCTTTTCACCAAATATGTCAGAAGGGAGTTATAACTAGAATTATCTTTAAATCGTTATTTAAATGAATAAAAAAGTGCATTATTTTTTTTAAAATCCTTCATCATAAAATTTCGAATACATCAGGCCAGATTTACACAAAAAACACCATATTTAGTTTATATGTTTAAAATTTCGTATGTTATTAAATCTCAAAATTGGCATGGGTAATCTTAACTAAAAGATAAGGAGAAAAACTACCGAATATATCCGTGAATAAACAGAAAAATTTTGGAACTTTTGTTAAGTAACGGAGTCGATTTATATACGAATCCACTTATCCCCCCCCCCATTTTTTTTAGGAGCGCGTGTGTGTTTTTTCAATTTTATTAGCCATCCGCAAGCAATTTTATATTTTAAAATTAGATGGAGCTTTCATTGAAAAAGAAAGGGAAAAAAACCCGCATAAATCCTTCAAAATTGGTGTCCGAATATTTAAGAAGTATACTTTTTAAAAAGGACACTTATTCATTGTGATGTCTGAATGCTAACGTTCGGCATGGGGGGAGTTTTTCATTTAGGGCATAATACATAGGTCGACGATCCCTTACCGTACCCAAATTTCTTTTTCGATTCATTTTCCAAGGGAAAACAAATGACATGGAAATTAAGACTAGGACAGGATAACAAATGAATGGGGGGAAACTGTGTTAGGGTTGGGAGTTACCAGAAATAAAACAATTAACTTTGGCATCTTACTTTACAGCAATTTTGTTGAAAAATATCTCCCCTCCTTCTTATTACCTCCTTAGCAACATTTGAAAATTACAGGAACTCTTTTCCTGTTTTTATCAGTTGTTTCCAACAGAGTACGTTGTTGCACAAATATTGCCAATGTTTACAAGTTTTGAATTTGGGGTAAATTTTTGAAGAAAAGACGCATTCTCGGCTTATACACGGATTGGATTACATTTAGGAATATACAGTATCAGTTTTTAGCATGTATGAAAAAAAACAGTATAATGTCATTTTTTGTCTAGTATTATATAATGTCTAATTTGGTCCCAATTCTCTACGTTGACAAAATAAATAATATTAAAAACTGATTTATCTGAGGAATTCTAAATTAAAAAGAGTTCTGTTAATTGTTAGTGTTTAAATACCATAACATCAAAATGAATCCATTAAACTCTCTAAAAGTATTTTGCAGTTAAGTATCCGACTACCTTAAAATGTGAATTTTGCCAAAAACTGACAAATTTATATATTTTATAGGCCATCTTATTAGCTTTATAAAAATACCAAGTTTATTATTTTCCATTCATCAGAACCAAAACTGCAAGTGTTTTAGTAAAAGAAAATGCCCCTATTTATAAAGCAAGATGTCATACTTTAAAATGCACTTTACTCGAAATGTGCTTTTTGAAAATGCTCAGCGGAGACAGCGATTGCTGAAAATTTTTTGAGAATAATTAACTGAAATTTTTATGTGTATGTTCAGTGTAATAGTAGAAATGTTTAAACCTTCAGATTTATCAAAAACTGTTTCATTACAAAATTTACAGTCCCTTTTGTGAATATATAATCACTGTTTTTTTTAAGCAATTTCATATAATAATTAAGTGCTCTAGTTTTTGTAAAAATTAAAATATCTCTTATCCTGAAGGTCACGAATAACAAAGCAGCACATCAAAATTGAAAATTTGTTCATAAACTTTTTGTACAGAATGAGCCCCGTGTATGTAATTTTTTGTAAATTTTTACCCATTTTCCCCCATTTTAGTAAGGTCCACGTCACTTGACCATAGTTCAAAATTACGCGGTCCGTCGCCAAAAGCCCTCGTGTAGCTGAACAGTGGGACGTTAATATTCACTCACTCCTATTTTAATAATAATAATTTATTTTTCTCTTCTTAATTTTAGCATATTTTTCTTAAAATGTACTAGGTAAATCTACAAGCCACAGCCACAAATCCCCATATATCTCCATTTTTTTTTAAAAAAAAATTGTCTCAAGTAGTCGGGTACCTTAATGCCAATCTTTTGATCGAGTTTCTGGTTGAAATAGAATACCAATTTCGGATTCAACTTGAACGTCGTCACCCGTGAAGCATACAACCTTAGTCACCGGGCTATGAAAGCCCCAGACAATAATAAAACCACCAAAATCCTGTTCAGACATTTCACTTTAGTCGGTGGCAAATTTTCTCATCACAAAAGCATAATGGGTTGTTTTATTTATTGCTTCATTTCACCTGACGGAGAGGGTTTTGTTTGTGAGACAGATTTAACCCTTAATTGGAAACTTTTTTTTCTAAAAAACAAAATAGCATTACTTTCTTTTGCAATACCTTGTTTAATAAGTGCGACCTCTTTCCGGTACTAATTAAAAGCGTGTCATCAGCACCTTTCGTGAAATGTCCCTTTTTTCTGCTGCGGTGAATTAATTTAATAACTGTGAGAGGTGGTTTAGGTTTTTCCTCCGTCCTCCCCACTTACCATGGCATTGTAATTTTGGCTTCTATTTCGTTTTCATCGTAAGTGATTTATCTGCTCGTTTCCAATTTCGGGCACTTCCGCCTCAGTGGAGAGAGAGGTCAAGCCGTTTGGGGTAATGGTATGCATTAAGACATAGGTATTAATAGGTTGTAGTTATGTGCTAAAGTGCTTATTATCACATATATTATCTTGGGAGATTTATGAGGGGATATAAGTGACATAGATAAAATAATTTGCATTTCTTAGTTCTCTGTTTATGTTACTTCACATCTTAAATCCTGACATTACGGCATTTGCTGAAAAGCAGAAAATTTTCCGTCAATTCCTGTTCAACACAAAATTTTGATGATATAGATCATTGCGCTTATATTTCAGAAAACTCTGAAACTTAGAAGGAATGCTTAACCCCTTATGCGGTCGATTTTTTGGTCCAAAATGTTCCAAACAAGGCACAGTTTACAGTTTTCATAATAATTTTTTTTACAATTGTGGAAAACAAACCCCACTAAATGTTTGCTTTTTATAAGATACGCGATAAAATAATACATGATAAGATTTTATAAGATACGCACTTTACGCGAAAGGTGGGACTGGGTGATAACCGCGTAAGTCGGGGTATAATTTCGCATATAAATACATGTAAATTAGTTTTATTTGGTGAGTGTGAATATTAACGTTGCACTGTTCAGCTACGCGGGGGCTTTTGGCGACGGACCACGTAATTTTGAACCATGGTCAAGTGACGTGGACGACACCTGAGCTGGTACCCCCTCTCCTACCTCACCACACCAACGGGAGGACGTTGGAGTTCTCGATAGATTTAATGTGCATCGCTCCCCTACACAGAGCTCCTTGGGGTAATGGGCTCGAAATCATGACATACCTGCCATGATCCGATACCTTAACCACTGGGCTACCGCAGCTCTATTTTAAATTGGAGACGTTGACAAAAGGAAAAAAAAATTTTAGGAGAAAAAGAATATTTAATAAAATATTAGATAACACAAACACAAAATTGCAAACTCAAGTTATTTTGATATAGAACTTTCATAAAATCCAACAAGTAGTCTGCCGGCTAAAACCTTTTTTTTTTTTTTTTTTTTTTGTCTAATGCTAAATTTCCTCGTAGCAGGCTAATAATTTTTTTTATTCCTCGTTTTGTTGAAAAATACGTTTTTCATTGGAGTTCATATTTTCTAAAATTTTTGTCAATTGAACGTAGGCCTTCTGTCAAATTGCCAACCGTCGGTCAATCTGATTGAACTGGATTTAAGGACTCAAATTCTTCACAATGCCTTGTTCTTGCTCTAGCATGTCAGCTCCTGATAGTGGGAATCCAACTGCTCTTGAACGTCACCACTACCCACACCTAAATTTATTTGCTTGACAAGATCGCGATAACTTTTTGAATCTAATTACGAATTTTATCAAGTTCTGGCATTGATTCTACCTGAGTTTCAGTGATGAAAAAAAAAGACAAATCGACGAGATTTGGAAACTACGTAACTCAGAATTTGTGTAAGTCGGGATAGCCTAAGTCGAGGTATTACTGCATTCGCTAAAATAATCGATACACACAGAAACTTCTCTCTCTCATTTGCACTCTCTATTATTTAGATTTCTCTATATTTTGTTATCAGTCCAGAGATATATATTTTTCTTCCGGCGTTTTTTTTCTTTTATTTTTAGAACACCTGCATTGCCTCAGCAGAGATTGCTTTCAAAAACCATTATTCTAATTCTTAATGTTGTTTTCGGTTAATTTTAAAAAATAGGACTCGAATTTGGAACATTTTTCAGACATAAAAGAAATGAAAAATTAATATGATATTCTGACTTCACTATCCTTTAAAAAGCAGTATTTTTTTTATCATACTTCCCATTTTTAGCCGAGTTGATTCATTTTTTCTGGTATAAAATGTGTTTCGCGTTTTTTCTCCTATACCGTAATGTTAAATAGGCTACGCCTTCACGTATTAAAACAAAAAAGAAAATACTCATGGAATATTTTGAAATTTTTAAAAACACTATATTGTTAACAGAAGTACGAGTTATAATATTGTAAATTTTTCCATGGAAATTGAGGCATTTTTCTGTTTGAAAATGTGCTTCGCGTTTAGTTCAAGCTCTCGTACTTTTATCGAAAACAGCCTTAAATGACGCCCTTTGTGTTCTCAAATTTCCAATTCCGCTTTAATTTTTTTGAGTTCTGGGAATTAAAAGATCGAGGGGATAGGAGGGGTGGAATAAAATTTCAAAGGCTAATCACTTTAATTCCTCAACAGCATCCTGAGATGTGTGAGCAGGTGCATTGCCAGCCAGAAGACGGAAGCCGTTGGTGATTATTTCACACCGTTTCTTAATCATAGCTTCACGGAATGTGTTCAAAAATATGTTTTTAAGCAAGGGAGTGAATATTAACGTCGCACTGTTCAGTTACACGAGGGCTTTCGGTGACGGACCACGTAATTTTGAACTATAGTCAAGTGACGTGGACGACACCTGAGATTGCAGCCCCCCTCTCCTAACTACCCCACTACACCAACGGGAGGACGTTTCAGCTCTCGACAGATTTAACGTGCATCGCTGCCCTACACGGCGGGTCTTTAGTGGTACTGGACTCGAACTCATGACAAGGCCAGCCACGATCCAATACCTTGACCACTCGGCTACCACGGCCAAGATATGTTCAGTTCAGTTCAGTTCAGTGCAAACACTGAAAAAGTGGAGACTTGGCTAACGCCTTATGCTCCGATAAAATTTTGATCAGTTTCTAATCCAAGTTATAACACACAGTTCGTGATTGCAGTCTATCAGTAATTTGAATTATCGCGTTGTGCTTCAACTGAGATTGATTTAGTGGCCGCGGTAGCCGAGTGGTATAGGTATCGGATCGTGGCTTGCCTGGTCACGAGTTCGATTCCAGTACCACTAAAAAGACCCGCCGTGTAGGGCAGCGATGCACGTTAAATCTGTCGAGAGCTGAAACGTCCTCCCGTTGGTGTGGTGTGGTAGTTAGGAGAGGGGGTGCCAGCTCAGGTGTCGTCCACGTCACTTGACCATGGTTCAAAATTACGTGGTCCGTCGCCAAAAGCCCTCGTGTAGCTGAACAGTGCGACGTTAATATTAAATCAATCAATCAATTCAACTGAGATTGATGAAAGCAGAGTATAGAGTAACTGGAATTTTAGAATCTATTGGATGATGTCAGAAATTTTTCAACTTTTTGAACATGCTCTATTGATTTACATTTCGCTATTGAGGAATAAGACCATTCACCGTGGTTGGAGATAAAATTTTTCAATATTTCACGCTGTGATTTGTATTTGATACACAGTTTAATATAAAATGTTCACTAGTTTCTGGTACTTTACAATCTGCACACAAAGGAGAATCTGTTAGTTTAAAAAGGAAATATATATCATTTAACGGTAATTTTTTAACTCGCAACTTATTGATTAAAACTTCTGTATTTCTATTTTTTGCTGCCTGTCTGTTCCATTTTTCAGGATGAGAAATATAAAAAAAAAAATTTATGTCTCTTGCTCTTTTTCCATATTTCTTCACTTTTGATTTTGTGTTGTTTTTTAAAATATGTTTGTAGATCTTCATAAGTTATCCAAGAAATAATATCCCACGGCTCTGGAGAGGCTTTAGCTAATTTGTCAACTTCTTCATTAATCCCTATTCCCTTGTGAGCTGGTACCCAAATGAATGTAATTGATTGAGCTATTTGGAGGCACTGATGTAAAGTTGAACTTAAATTTAATATTATCGTATTGGATTTTCTATTAATATTTTGGATGCTTTTTAGGACTGATAAGCTGTCCGTCAAGATGATATAGTTTTCTGTTTCAGAAACCCAATTTTTTAATGCAGTCCATATGGCTATAGCTTCAGCTGTGAATATTGAAATCATTTCTTTCAGTATGAAATTTTGTCGAATTTTTTTCTTAGGGATTAAAATTCCTATTGATGTTTGATTAGTATTTTTTGAACCATCGGTTGCTATTATGATATTGTTAGGAAATTTTGGCTGAATGTAATCATAAACATATTTTGTACTATATCATCTGGAAGATCTTTGTTTTGAAATGGTAGTTCATGAGTATATATATTTATTTTGCGATTATCGTAGATTGGGGAAGGAGGGATCCATTGAAGAATATCTACTTTAGAGATGCATAAATCTTGGAGAAGGTTGACCAAGATATGTTGTAATAGACACCCTTCTTCAGTTACGGTTACAGTTAATATCCTTATGTGGGATGTGGAGCAACAAAGGCTATTATCCCCCTTCTTCAGTTAGTCTGTCGACTCCACGACTGTCTTTAAAAACAAACAACATGACCTTTCTTAAAGATTTCTGCACCTTAAAGAGAAATATTTCGCTTTCTATGAGCATACTTCTCTCCAAGTTTCACATACATATTATTCGTTTCTCTCCTCCCCCTATACCTATGTCGTGGGCAAGTAAGTCAATTCTATGATAGATTTCATATGGAATTATGATACTTGATGCATGTTCTATTCAACTCAGCTATAAGAGGAAGTTTGGAAGATAAAGTACATATTTAGACGAAGTTCTCGTCATCTACTGAAGTTCTGAAGTACGAATAAAAAATTTTCAACACATTTCTCTCTACATAACTCTAATATTACATGAATTAAACTTAAGCATGAGTTTTTATGGGATATTCTATATCGCAGTGGTAGCCGAGTGATTATGATTGCAAACTCGTGACTCGAGTTTTCAAGTCTAGTTTCATTGAAGACCCGCCATGTAAAGGGGCTGATCCACGTTAAATCTATCTTGGCTCAAAATCCTAATGTTTAAATTGGTGTGGAAGCTTAGAGAAGGAAAGTGCCTGCTCAGGTATCGTCCCTTTCATTTGACCGTGGTCTAAATTTCCAATGTCCGTCGCCAATAGTCCACATGTTGCTTCAGAGAGCAATGTAAATTAAAATCAAATCAAAGAGAAAATATTAATTTTTCTCATATCTTCCAGTATTTGTGGAGAAGACCGTCTGCTATCACGGGCTGGGATGTTTTTCGAATGGCCCTCCTTTTTATCACCCCGTCTACAGACCCCTGAGTCCGCCCCCGCAGCCTCCAGAGGTGATCAAGACCATGTTTCTACTGTACACCCGCCGCAATAAACACCGCCCCATCTTCCTCAACCAGAAGAACGTGAAGAAGTCCACCTTCGACCCTTCCTCCTTGACCCGGGTCATCATACACGGGTTTAACGACAACCAAGTCCTCACATCGTGGTTCCAGGTAAGCTATCGATTTTACTTCTATTTATAGACGTAGTTTGGGTTTTCAGAATGCGAGGGATGATTATTGATTTATCTTTGGTCAGAGCTTAGCAAGATAGGAAAGAGAGGTTTCCGTTTTCTTATTTTATTGATTCGTGGGTTGTTGGGTCGAAATGAAGATACCTTCTTCAAGCGGTAATAGCGTTTTTGGAATAATCGGGAGTTGAATAAGATGTTGAATTTGATCTTCAGCTGGATTGGATAGCGCAGTGGTTCCCCAAACTTTTGTGCCCATGTACTCCTTTTTTTATGAATCAAGTGAAATAGCTCTTTCAATGCATAATAGAAAAATTATAAATTTAACTTTGATATCCTAAAGAGCAAATGGGAACGTAATATTAAAGTATAAATAAAACATTGAAGTAGTATTGAAATTGCTTAAGGTATCCGACTACTCTAAAATCATGATTTTTTTGAAAAGTTGACAATTTTTTGTTATGATTTTATTTTATAGACCCCCTTTTTAGCTTTATAAAAATGCCAAGTTTTTTATTTCTCATTCACTAGAACAAAAACTACAAGTGTTTTAATAAAAGCAGATGCCATAACTTTACGAAAGATGCGTTTACACGAAATGTGTTTTTATCCTAAAGTTCAAACGGGGACAGTGATTGCTCAAAAAGTTTTTTAATAATTTGCTGAAATTTTGTGTGTGTGTTCTGTATAACAGTAGAAGTGGTTTAACTTTCAGATTTATCAATCGTTGTTTTATTGCAAAATGTACAGTATCTTTATGTGAGTGTAATCACTGCTTTTTTTAAGCAATTTTATATAACGCAGATAAGGTGTGCTTTTGTTTTTGTAAAAATTAAAATATTTCTTATCTCTTATGAAGGTCGTTTCAAAAAGTAATAGCAAAGTAACACATCAAAATTGAAAAATTAGGAATTTGTTCATTTCCTATTTGTACAGAGCAGGCCCCGTTTATGCAACTTTTTGTCAATTTTTACCTAATTTTTCCCATTTTAGTAGTAATAAATTATTTTTTTCTTTTTAATTTTAGCCTTTTTTTCTTAAAATGTACTAAATAAATCTAAAAACCACAAAAAAATCTCCGTATCTCCATTTTTTTTTAAAAAAAAAAAGTTGTCGCAAGTAGTCGGATACCTTAAGGCGACAGCGTGAACTTAACGAAAAGAATATTTTTGGACAGAAAAAATGCCTCATTTTCTATAAAAATTTGTGACATTTTAGCTCATGCATTTTTTTGTGATATAGTATTTTTAAAATTTCAAAATACTTCATAAATAATTAGTTTTTTCTTTTAAAATGTAAAGAGATAGCTCATTTAGCATTACGGTATCAAAGAAAAAATGCGAAACACATTTTATACAAGAAAAAATGAGTCAACTGGGATAACAAATGAGCAGTATGATAAAATAAGTTATTCTTGTCAGGATAGCGAAGTCAGAACGTAATATTAATGCTTGAATACTCTGAAGAAATATTCCGAATTTGGATCCTATTCTTTAACATTAGCAAAAGACGCGCGGCCTTAAATATATAATATTTGCATTAAAACATATAGGAACACGTTTTTTTCCTTTCAAAGAGATGAGGGAACTAATGAGATGGTTATATTCACATAACATTATAAAAAATAATATTGCTTTATGATCAACATTAAAGAAAATTTGTTGTGTGTGTGTGTGCATTAACTCGACATCTCGGGATCGTACACAGAACAAAATTAAACTGCTGATTAGATGTACGACTTTTTAAGAGTGTCATATTTTAGACAAGTTAGTGCATGTAACGGCGAAATTTCGTTTCTATTTAGAGGAGTTGGAAACCACTATATTGACTATGTTAAATTGGCTGTTTTCGAAGTACCTTTTCTCAAAATCTGTTATATGTACAAGCTTGAAATTTTTCATACAATTAAGGTATACATTTCTCATTATACTGAAATGAGCTTTTAGCTATAATTTTGAATTTTTTCATAATTTATAAAATATTTTACCAAACATAGCGAAATTTGACAAATTTTTCACATAAAAAAAATTTGTAAAGAATAAATTTTTGAGTTTTTTACAAAAATCTCATTTTCGTGTATATTAACCATCATTATAAATATGTCATAATAAACTTACATACCTGCGAACATTATTTTCCCATAAAAGGTACATCGAACCTCAAAATTTACATTTCGAGATAAATGAACTTTAATGTGTAATTACTTTTTGATTAAAACATTCCACCCCATACTCTAAATGATCTCTCTACATTTTTTTAAATCTCATTTTCTTCTCTCTTCTTTTTAAGTCTTTTTCTTTTCCAACTTCCTTCGTTTTTTGTAAACATGAGTATTTAGCCTTTAACAGCCTCTGTTTTTTTAGGAGCTCCAGTGCCCGTACCATGAGTTAAGTAATTAAACATTAAACAGATTTAAGTAAAGAAACTAAAACAACAGCGCCATTGTCTCGTTTCATTCGTTTATTTATTCTTTAGTAAACAAAACAAAGCTGTTGCCACTCACAAAATACTTAATAATTTTTATCAAATTTTATATGATTCATTTTTTTAGCGATCGAATGCTTGAGTACTTTCTAAAAATATATATATCTATAGATAAAAAAAAGTTTTTCGTGATAGTGTAATAAATTTATTACGTGCTATCACAACAATGCCAACGTTCAAGGTAACTCGTCAAATTGACATCCCCGATTTCGCATATGTCGTACGTGCTGAATTGGCAACCAAGTGCTTCGTTTCATATAATACTGCCAATAAGGTTGATATAGTACATTATTGTTAACTCTGCAGAAAATCATCGCAAACGATTGCCTGGACTGGAATCGTTGTGTGAGAAGAAAGACATTGTCTTATACTAAGACTTATGAACAATCAACGGATCTAAATACTCAACTTTCCAGGAAGCTGCAAGAACTGCAGTTTTATCAAAATCTGAGGACTTTATTTGTGAAGTGTTGCACGATGCACAACTTCAGTGATGAATTTAACTTCGCCAAGAACGAATTTTGCGAAAAAAAGAATAAATAAATAGAACTACATAATATATACGTGAATCACAGTTTTACAATTTCAGAGAGAGAGAGCAATAAGTACTAACCAGTGGCGCACACAAGGGGGGTGTCCTAGGGGTCCGGACCCCCCCCATAGCACTTGAATTTTTTTCGAAAGGCTATAATCTTATGTATATAATACGTAAAATTTAATTATGTATTTGTTATTAATAATTAATTTTATTAATTAATGCTAATTATTTATTCAATTATTAATTTTGTATTGTTTTTGTTCCCGAAAATTGACAAAATCAAAAGAATATGTTGGGCGGCATATTGGAGCATAATACTAAAATGGTGGACTTTCGACACTGGACATCCCCCTTGAAAAGTTTTTGTGTGCGCTACTGGTACTAACAGTTGCATAATTTGTACATTAGTGGTTGATCTACCGTTAGGCGGACAGGTGGTACCCCACTCCTAGTTTTGTTATAAAGAATTGTTTGAATGTATAAAATAATTACAGATTAAATTTGGTTAAAATTTTCTTGTTTTTTAAATCCAATAACGCAAACGAAAGTGCAAGACTACAATACATTAGAATCCGCAGAGATAAGAAAATGGAGTTTTTCGACAAATGATCTGAAACTGTTTTTCTCAATTAACAGCTATTTTACGATAGAGTTGCACTGAAGACGCTTTGTTTCAGTTATTCCATTTAACGTTATTCGAAATGTACGCAAGCATTTCTTTGCTCAAATCAGCACTTTTAACAACAAAACATTTTTAAAATTTGAACGAAAATCTTGTTTAAAAATATTTTTTTGAATTAAATAGAATAAGTTTTTTCAATATATTCAGATAGTTATTTTTTAACTTTTTGTCTGCTTCTTTTCAGCGTATCAAAGATGTGCTGTTGGAGCGAGCTGATGAAAACGTGCTGATCGTTGATTGGACAGCGAATAACCGATTGCCGTATTCGGTGACTGTCGCCAATAGCAGAGTGGTTGGAGCCCAAATCGCCCACTTCATCAATTATTTATACGTGAGTCATTCTATCCATGTTATGTATCATTTTTCTACCTCCAAAAGTATTATATAAACTTTTTTTATATTTTATTTATTACGTTGTAGTGAAGAATTATTTCATTGTATTTATTTGAAAATATGAAATGTTTTAATTATTTATAAAGGCTTAAATTCTAACACTTTTTAACAAAATTTTTACACACATATATTGTTAAATCTGTACAAAGCTTCAATTTTTTTTATATTGTTTAAATGTGATTATTCTTTTTTGCTTATTTTAACCTTTTCTTGCTGTTGTTGTTTTTAGAATTTTTATCTTTTTTTACACAGCAACTAAAGTGAATTAAGAGAAATTAAAAGGATATTTAATTATTTTAAAACTTCGAAAAAGCTCTTATTTAATATAAATAAATGGGAGGGGGAGATTTTTTCTTTTTATTTAAATAGAGAACAAATAAAAAAATACAATTCATGTGAAATTTTAAGTAAATCAGTAATAAACTTAAAATAAATTGAATGGTTTAATAGGGTTTGATACCGCAAAGGCATTCTAAAGACGATTTTGCCATCGCAGTTTACGTACCTGCAAGCTGAGTGGCGTAGTAGGTTTGTTGCTGGCCTTGTACGTTTAAGGTTGCGGGTTCGACACCGGCCCAAGTCTGTGGATTTTCTTAATGCAAAAAATTGACAGCGTCCACGTCGTATTATTACGTGGCAAGTAAAAGATGTCTTGAGTGCCTCTTTGTGGATTGGGTACTCTCGGCAAAATTAAATTCCTGGAACGGTCTCGCAACGTCAAAGAATAGATGCTTCCTTCTGGGGAGGAAACTGGGCTTCAAAATTACTTGCTGTGATTGGTATGACACCTATATGGTACAACATTGAAAAGAGATAGCAGCTCCCGGGGAATGTACTAGGTCTGAGAATGGTAACATACCAATTCTCAGTCCCATTGGAAATAGAGTAGAACGTCGTTTATCCGAATCAATGGGAACCGGACACCTTTCGTATACGCGATTGTTTGGATAACCGAAAACTGAATGCGATCCATGCAGTATATTAGGGATGGCGATCTGAGATCAATTTATCGAAGAATCGATTTAACGGGCCAAAAAATCGATATGTAGCACTGAATCGATATAGTGAATCGATATTTCATCCTAGAAAATCGACATTCGATTTTTTTCTGTTTTGGTAAAAACCATAAAACTACTTACAATTAGTAGAATGTGTACTATCTTTAAAATTATTTATCTTTATCATTGGGAACTATAAGCTATATTATCTATTTTCTAAACTTTTTAGTGTAACAAATACATTTAGAAAATATAAATGTCTTTATACCTGATGCTTTGATACGGTAATAAAAATAATTGTAATTGTCGAATTCCCTGAGCTAAAAAATTTCCTGATTTTACTGATGAGAGATCGTTTATTATGATATCTTTCTTGTTTTTCATAAATGGTTTTATATTTACATCGTAAATGCAGACTTGATAAAAAATCGATTTCTTGGAAATCGATCTTTTAGAACTAGATTTGTTGTGAATCGATCCATCAGATTACGATTCGAATCAATTTAAAAATTTGATAGAATCGCAATCCCTATAATATATGACACCGGACACTATCCGAATATTGAAAATCATCACATGCTGGAAACCAGCTTGAAGAAAAAGCAAAATAGATGCAAAATATTGCAATTTTACCTTTATTGTGGAAAATAATCACTTATTTTTCACTGTACCATTGTACACCTTAGTTTTTTCGCTTCAAGGTCACGGTTCTCTTGAGCAGCAGTAATTGAGTTGGACACACTCTGATTGTTGTTCGTACCACTCCATAGCTGTCTCTAACGCAGAAAACGCGTCAGCATTTGATGAACCCTTACTACTTTCGTCGTTGTTATTTTCCTTGTCATCATCCCTTTTATCGTCGACAGGGTGGGATTCTTCTTGAACGGTAGTCAAAATCTCGTCATCATTTGGCATTTGAAATCCACAGTCTTCTGCATCGCATGCCATCCAGGTTTCTACATCTTCATTCCAAAAGCCCTCGTGTAGCTGAACAGTGCGACGTTAATATTAACTCACTCACTCTACATCTTCATCGCATTCTTGAAATCCTGGGATCGATTGGAGAAAGTCGGTAATCTCCTCGATGTGGTCGTCATTGAAGTCTTTTTAAACTTTTAATTCTGAAATTCTCCAAATATCCCTGGCCTTGGCTTTTCCCGTCACTTTTGGCCTCACGCGAAAAACTGTTGAACATAGCACTGTTCGATAACGTATGCATATACAGTATATATAGTTGACCAAAAAAACTGGTCCGGATAATAAACGTTCGGACAAACGACATTCTACTGTAAAAAGATTCACATAATTTATTTTTGTCTTTATTATGATTATATATTATTAGAATAAGATATTTGTTACAAAATCTCTCTTTAAAAAAATTGTAATGTTTTGAATTCTATACTTAACAAAGGAAACGAAAACTAAATAGATAATTTTAAAAACAATCCACATCTATAAAGGTTTTTGTGTAAAGTTATTTAATATTCATATAGGGCTTCGATAATCAGACATTCTGCAATGGTCTTTAATCTTTTATAGAAAACCATGGGTACCAGTCCAGAAAGTTTTCATTTAATTGGCCACAGCGTAGGAGCCCATGTGGCCGGATACGCCGGAGAAAGATTGCACAAACTCGGCAGAATTACTGGTAATGAGAAAACCTTTCTGTATTTTCGAATATGTTTGCCTTTTGAAGACAATTTTACAGTCTGAATTTAAATTATACATTTATATTATTTACTCTCTATTTTTTATCAAATGGCATGATATATTTAAACATTAAATGGCACGTTTATAAAACAAGTCACTATCCTGCAAAAGTTTGAACGATAATCTTACATAATATCTGGTATTCTTACATAGTCAAATTGATTGATTGAATGATTATTAATGCTGTTTTCGCCATATGCACGAGAGCGTGAACTTGACGCGGAGCACATTTTCGAACAGAAAAAAATGCCTCAATTTCTATAAAAATTTGTGACATCGAACTCATGCATTTATTTATAATATAGTGTTTTTAAATTTTCAAAATATTTCATAAATAATTAGTTTTTCCTTTTAATATGGGAAGGGTTAGCTCATTTAGCATTACGGTATAGGAAACAAATTGCAAAACACATTTTATAAAAGAAAAGAAAATGTGTCAACTCGGATAAAAATGGGTAGTAGGATAAAATAAGTGATTCTCGACAGGATAGTGTAGCCAAAATATAATACTAATGTTTGAGTATTTTTATGTTTGAAAAAATGTTCTGAATTCGGCTCCTTTTCTTTAACATTAGCCAAAGATAGCCTTAATGTAGCATTAGGAAGCTATCCAAGTGCTATTGGGAATGAACCTCGTAATTTTGAATGCGGTCATGTGACGATAACGACACTGCAGGTGGCATCCCCTCTTCAAACTTCCACCCCACGCCAACATGAGGACTTACAGACCTGAATATTTTAACTTGCATCAAGCCTTCTACACAGCAGGTTTTCAAAGCCACCAAGCCCAGAACTCCCAATTTATTAAAACAACCACGATCTCTATAGTTCTCGAACCTGACTTGACTATTTGATTACCATAACCGGCTAACTCTCAGAAATCAATAACAGTAACACTATCTCTGTGCATATCCTCAAACTTAATCTCAGTCCTCTCAAAATAACATTTTAACATGAACAGCCAGAAAATAGTTCTCTTCGAGTTTACGGGAGCAATTTAGACCAGGGGTGGCTAACCCAAATGACCTTGCGGGCCCCTTCGGAAAAACATTATAATTCCGTGGGCTGCTGCTTATAAAAATATATATCATATTGGATTTTGAAACATTTATTGAAGTGAAAATTTAAAACGGAATGAATTATTATTATTTTCATTATTTTTCATGTATACAAATATAGATTATTTACTAATAATAATACGATGATCAAATGTACCTAGCTCTAGCAATAAGCAGCGAGATAAGGTTATAGGAATCAAGCGTGATACTACGGGGGGATGTCACTGCAATTCAATACTTCTAGCTATTTATAAAAGAGAAGCAACGTAATAAAATAAAAACAGTAATGGAATATATTTGTTACAATGTCACCCATCCAGTATAGTGGTTAGCGACGCTGACTGCTATACCGCAGGGCCTGGGTTCGAATCCCGGAAGAGACATGGATGTTTGTAAATATATAGTGCTTTCGCGGCATGGGGGCACTTTAAATACCCGTTGAGCCGCAAGTCCTCTCGTGAGGTTGGTGGAAAAGGAAAAGAGATGGGAGACCCCTGACCACCCCCAGAGTGCTCTCCCTCTAAATTGCTGGAAACCGAGCTAAATCGTTCTGTCATCTGTATGGTGTTAAAAGCTACGGCTAACGACGGGTGTCACTCAGCTCTTTGTCATGATGAATTTCGTGGGCCTTGATCTGGCCTTTGCTGATCAGGTTGCTTTAATTACAACATTTGTTGCAAAACACTACACTAAAAACAAATATATTGCACAAAATAATCGCATTTTGTAAAGTTGCAATGAATCTCGCGAGTCGCAAAATTATTCATGGCGTACCGCGGGTAGGCCACCCCTGATCTAGACTCTAATAAATTATATCATCGAAAATTGGAAATTAGTTGTATATGATTGTCTTATGTTCATGACTTGTTTGCAGTGCTAATCTATTCCCAAATAAATATAAATATTCTTAAAGAGGTGAAACGAAATTATAGCATCTGAACATGTGCATGTGCGCGAATAAATTTTGTAGCAAAAAATTGTAATAAATTACAAATCAATAAACTTAATGAACGTTAGTTAAATCAAAACTTTATATACATTAGTCATCAGACTGCATTAACAAAAAAAACCGTAAATTAATTGGCGGGACATAGCAGTTTATATTTAATAATCATGATTTCCATAACTGCGAAATAGCAATGAATTAAAATGTTAAACAAGAAATAAGTTTTAAAAGATGGGTCTGTGGCGCATACAGCAGTTTTTCAACGGGGAACTCTAGGGTCGAAAATTTACCACATTGTTGCATCATACCCTCATAACCAACCAACGCATTCTTTTGATTTTGTCCATTGTAGGGAACGAAAAACAGTAAAAAATGAATTATTGAATAAATAATCAGCATTAATTAATAAAATAAATAATTGATAACAAATACGGAACTAAATTTTGCGTACTGTATAATTGGGATTATAATCAATTGAAAAGAAATTCAGGGTGATAGGGGATCAAGACCCGGGTCTTCCCCCCAGTGTGAACGAAAGTGGTTGATGAATAATGGATTTCTTTAAAAAATTCCTTCTCCACAATTAAACAAAAATAATAATAGTTTGACAATTTTATGATTAAACGTTATAAAAACCAAGTTATATTAATATCTCTATTCTTCCAAATGACTCTGAAATTATACGAGGGTTAAGGCATAAGTCATGGCAACTATTTTTTTTCTTGTAGATATATGAATGGATCACAAACGTATATGTGTCGTGTGGAAGTTCTGCAGCCATAGTGTGTATGTAAACCAACAGATGGCTCTGTGATATCTGGTAGTAGCGCAGCAAAGGCTGTGAAATCAGTCAGTTGATGAGTGACATGTGAGATGGAAGTAACCCGTTTTGAGCAGCCCGCTTACATCAAAATGGCCGTTCTCCGAGAGAGAAATGCGATGGAATGTCACAGTGAATTTGATGCGACCCTGTGACTTTGATCT
The DNA here is from genome assembly GCA_019973935.1 of Trichonephila clavipes. Lineage (NCBI taxonomy): Eukaryota > Metazoa > Arthropoda > Arachnida > Araneae > Nephilidae > Trichonephila > Trichonephila clavipes. Next base: position 160,949 of record BMAU01019612.1, read on the forward strand.
ATTCCCAAGATTAAGGAATCTATACGTGGTAAGCGGTTTGCAACACGAGGGGACATTGCTAATGCTGTGCGCCAACTGGTGACCTCTGAGGCTGGTGGTATTCAGCGCCTCCCACATCGTTGGCAGCGTGTGGTGATAGTAGCAGGGGACTACATTGAGGGTCTTTAGGCCCAGGTTTGACATGTCAACTTTATGCGTACTGTGTAGTCGTTCTTTTGCACCGTGAAGGCCATATTGCTCTGTATACTACCGTAATAAATCAGTGTATTACGATATTTCAGTGATATTCATTGTCCACACATGTAGTTAACACCTTATCCTTCCGTCTGTGTGTGTCACATTTTCCAACCGGACTGGTATTTTCAAGAAAAAAATATAGTTGCCATGACTTTTGCCCCAACTCTCGTATTATCATTATTGTTTAAGCAAATCAAATAAGAGTGAATAAATTTAATTCAGAGAATTTATTACACAATGTTCTTATACCAGTTTAAGAATAAAGAATTAAAATCAGCAACATTTTAGTGTCAAATGTAAGAATAATTCAAAATGATAAAAAAATTAGTATTTATTTAAAAAACTGATATATATATATATATATATATATATAAAGGAGAAAAGCGACTCACTCACTGACTGACTCACTAACTCACTGACTAATCACGATATCTCCGGAACTATTAAACCTACAGACTAGAAATTTGGTAGGTAGGTTCCCTTCATGGAGTAGACGTCATCTAAGAACGGATTTTGCAAAGTTCGAACCCCAAGGGGCGTTATAGATGATTACTTCCATTATTAAACTATTATATGTACAGTCGTGAAACTTTATACACAGATTTCTTTCATAAAGTAGAGATTCCCTACATAATGATTTTTACAAAAATCAACCACCAAGGGGCGTTATACATAATTATTTCCATTTTTAAACTATTAGATGTACAGTCTTGAAATTTGGTAAGCGGATTCCTATCACAGAGTACAGATCCCCTACAGAATGGATTTTGTGAAAATCGACTCCCAAGTGGCGTTGTAGAGAATTAAGTGCCGTTATAGGCAATTAACTCCTTTTTTAAACTATTAGACGTAAAATCTCGAAATTTAGTGAGCTGATTCCATTCATTGAGTAGAGATCTGCTATAAGATGGGTTTTGTGAAAATCGTTTCCTAAGTGGCGTTGCGGGGACTTAAGGGGCGTTATATATAATTATTTCCATATTTAAACTATTAGACGTACAGTCTTAAAATTTGGTAAGCGATTTCCTTTCATGGTGTAGAGATCCACTACAAAATAGTTTTGGGGAAAATTGATCACCAAGGGTCACTGAGGGGGATTAAGGGGCGTAATAGATAAATATTTCCGCTTTTCAACTAATAAAGAGTGTTTTTTCCCCAGGTATAGAAGTTTAAGTTGGCATTACTTTCCAAGATGGTGACTGAATTAACAGCTGTCAAGTGATTTATTCTCAGTTTGGTTTGGCAATTCATCATGAATAGACTCACGCCTGAACAACGCTTTCAAATTGTGCAATTTTATTTCGAAAATAATGGTTCTCTCTGTGCGGAATACGTATCGCGCACTACGTCCATTTTATCGTCGACAAAATCGTCCATCAGAGCAGTTAATTCGATTAACCATGGAACGTTTTCGCACCACGTTTACTCTAATTGATAACTCGCATCCCCAGAGACGCCGTACGGTGAGTACAGAAGAAGCTACTGCTACTGTAGAGCGTAGCATTGAGGAAGACCCGAATGAGTCCATCGGCCATCGAGCACAGGAATTGGATCTGTGCCCATCCACTTTATGGACGATTTTGCGGAAGGATCTTGTTTTTTTTTGCGTGCTTACAAAATCCAACTCGTGCAAGAATTGAAGCCAAACGATCATCAAGCAAGGCGTAGATTCGTCAAATGGGCCCCAAAAGGAGATTGCCGTTGTTCCCGATTTTCATAAGCGAATTTTGTTTAGCGATGAAGCGCACTTCTGGTTGAATGGCTACGTCAACAAACAAAACTGCCGCAATTGGAATGAAGCGAATCCACAAGTGTATGTCGAAACACCATTACATCCAGAAAAACTGACTGTTTGGTGCGCTTTATAGGCTGGTGGAATCATTGGTCCGTACTTCTTCAAAAACGCTGAAGGCCACAACGTTACAGTCAATGGTGATCGGTATAGAGCCATGATTACTAACTTTTTCATTCCTGAACTGAACAATCATGATGTCCAGGAGCTGTGGTTCCAACAAGACGGCGCAACATGTCACACAGCTCGTGCCACAATCGATTTATTGAAAGACACGTTGGGTGACCGCCTAATTTCACGTTTTGGACCTGTGAATTGGCCTCCAAGATCTTGTGATTTACCACCGCTAGACTATTTTCTGTGGAGCTATGTAAAGTCATAGGTCTATGCGGATAAGCCACAAACGCTTGACCATTTGGAAGACAACATTCGCCGTGTTATTGCCGATATACGGCCACAAATGTTGGAAAAAGTCATCGAAAATTGGACGTCCAGATTGGACTACATCCGAGCCACCCGTGGCAGTCCTATGCCAGAAATCATATTTAAAATGTAACGCCACAAGATTATCTTTCGAATAAAAAAAATTCATGTCAATCGAATAATACATCGTTGTTTTATTGCAATATAAAGTTCTATACCTCTAAAAAAACACCCTTTAGAACCACCTGCTTGAAAATTAGAAGGTATGTTCCGTTCATGGAATAAAGTTCCTTTTACAAAGATTTTTGCGAAAACGGACCCCCAAAGGAGTGGGATTGCGAGGGATTAAGGCGTGTTATAGAAAAATTCCTGTTTTTGAATTTAACTCATTTACTTGAAATTTGTTGAGCACTTTTTTCTTAAGTTGAATAGAGTTCCACTAAGAATGGATTTTACGGAAATCAACTCCAGGGGGAAGCGGGGAGAGTTATTGGGGCGTATTGATTGACAAAATTCCCGTTTTTGAACTGCTAAGACTATAATAATAAAATTTGGTTTGCATGCTTCTTTTGTTGAATTGGAATCCGCTAAGAATGCTGTCAACAAGGTATTGATGATAAAAATTCCGTTTTTGCTCTGTTAGATTTGACTTGAAATTTAGCACGCATGTTTATTTTATGGTGAGTGAGTGAGGGAGTGAAGATTAACGTCGCACTGATCAGCTGCACGAGGGCTTTTGGCGACGGACCACGTAATTTTGAACCATGGTCAAGTGACGTGGACGACACCTGAGCTGGCACTCCCCCCCTCCTAACTACCACACCACACCAACGGGAGGACGTTTCAGCTCTCGACAGATTTAGCGTGCATCGCTGCCCTACACGGCGGGTCTTTAGTGGTACTGGGCTCGAACTCGTGACAAAGCCAGCCACGATCCGATGCCTATACCACTCGGCTACCGCGGCCACGTTTATTTTATGGAGTAGAGATCCACTGAAAGTTGCTTTGGTGGAAATCCACTTGATTGTTAGGTTAAGTGAGCGATTAAGTTCAGCGAACCTTCTATATTTTAGATATAAATAGAAATTAGATATTATAATTTATATTCTATTTATATCAAGGGGCGAGAGTGTAACAGCTGTAAATATATTTTTCAATACAATCGAATTCTTAATGCTTGATATCAATAATTAATATATATGTAAACAGTATACATATAAACAACATCGTGAAATACCCAGTGAAGCGGGTGGGTAACGGCTAGTATCATTTTGCACGACTTGCATCATTTTATGTTATATTAAAGAGAATGTAATTTCTTCAGTTTCAGTGGCGTAACGGAGAAAATTAGAACCCTTCGGCAAAATCAGGTTTTGGGCCCCAAGCCGGATCTTACAAGAGATTGCAGAACCATAACATCAGGGTTTAGGCCCCCTAGAATCCTGAGCCCCTTCACGATACGGGGGTTGCCGGGGTGTACGTTACGCCACTGTTCATCTTACTGATTTTATTTTCAATCGGAATTATTCTTTTTGTCTATCTTCCCATTTCTCTTGAAGTTTGAAATTGTATTGGTCCTTTAATGACTTCACACAGCTCTGGGATAAACTATTTATATCAATACGTAAATCATCAGAAAATATTTTATCACAATTAATTAGCAAAAGGGTCCACAAATTTCGAGTCTCTTTCGCTGCAATATCTCATCTCTCTCGCATAAAATAATGAAGTAATTCACTCTCGGTAATTCCATACCAAGTCGGGTGAGTTCGCTGGCTCCAAATTCGCCTTACTTCGCGGACTCAGTATCGCTTTCCTATCGCTGATCAGGACTCAGACCATTCCCAGATCTCCTCAGTTCGGATTCCGTAGTACTTCGCGGTCTCCCCCCTATCGTTTTTCCTCTCGCTGAAGGGACCTCACAAGTACTCCCTCAAAAATCCAGTCTTTCGCTGGAGGAGCTTCACAACGGCTCTCTCTAAAATCCAATCCTCTCTCTCGGGCGCTCTCGCTCCCCTTATATCTTCTCTCTCATACCATCCCTCGCTTAATCATCCTTCTGTGATCTCTTGTTCTTTTGCCGCCCCTGTCGGTCTCGGCTCCCTTGATATCTTGTTTTTCTGCCGACCCTGTCGGTCTCAACTCCCTTGATCTCTTGTTCTTCTGCCGCCCCTGTCGATCTCAGCCCATTTCATCTCTAGCCCCATCGACGCCGATGTCTAGATGCACATTGTAAGTTTTCAGACGCCCTGTCGTCACTGAATCGTGGGGAAACGAAAGCACAATGTTAATGCGTCTCTTTTTGACGCCGAGGACAGTCTGGGAAAGGATCCAAATCTTTGAACTCCCAGTTCCGAAATTCTTTCCCAGCAATTAGGGAAATGTCTGGAATTTTCTCAACGTCTGTCGGCAAGGGCCAAGGGTACGTTTAGTAATTAGGGGGAAGAAACCGGCTTCGTCACAGTCCTCATATTGGTGTGTTGGGAAAATTTAGAAAATGAGGTGTCAACTCCGGTGTCGTCCTCTTCACTTGATCGCAATTTAAAATCACAACGTGTGTCGCCTATAATCCTCATATTGTATCACAGAGCTAACTTAACAAATAATTAATCGATCAAGATCGAGTGAGTGAGTGAGTGAAGATTAACGTCGCACTGTTCAGCTACACGAGGGCTTTTGGCGACGGACCACGTAATTTTGAACCATGGTCAAGTGACGCGGACGACACCTGAGCTGGCACCCCCCTCTCCTAACTACCACACCACACCAACGGGAGGACGTTTCAGCTCTCGACAGATTTAGCGTGCATCGCTGCCCTACACGGCGGGTCTTTAGTGGTACTGGGCTCGAACTCGTGACAAAGCCAGCCACGATCCGATGCCTATACCACTCGGCTACCGCGGTCACTCGATCAAAATCGAAGTATCAATGAGTAATTTCAAAAAGTGTGAACATTGTGAAGCGAGTGATAATGTAGACTAAAAGGAATAACTTTTTAAAAACTATTTTTATAGTGATTAATTCTTATTAGCATAACAAGCCACTATAACTGTAATTAAGAAGTCACTCCATGAATTTCTTTTTGTTGTTGTTGTTAATGTAGAATTATTTATTCCTTGGGCTTTGATAGTGTTCTGTTCGTGACGTCTATGTGTTCAAACAAATTAAACCTGTAGAGCTTTTGACGTTAAAGAGTAAACTAAATATGGAATATTCGGGGCTTAAGTCTCTCCTTAGTACAACAATTATTTATGAATTTTGGTTAAGTTACTCAAAGACACTACGTACCATTGACATAAATTTCAGACAAACAACATGGACGATTTTTCATATCGAGTCCATTCCTTTTTCGCTTGGCCTGTACTAAGGTTGAGAAATCGCTAGAGGGCACTTCTGCTGCCTTGGATGGTCACTTACAATCGTTATGACAAGAAAGATTACCAGCACAAAAACGAAAAAACGAAAAATAGCCTTCATTATTGCCTATATATTAATTTTTCTCTTGCATTATAATAATTTTTTACATAATTTAAAATGTGATTTTTAAAATTTAACATGAATTTTATATTGAAATATTTTAATTTTCTTTCTTTCTGAGCAGGGCTGGACCCAGCCGGCCCCTTGTTCCGCAATGTCCCCGAGATAGTTCGCCTGGACCCCAGCGACGCAGTATTTGTGGATGTGATTCATTCCAATCCGGGGCCTACTCTGCTCCAAGGTGAGTGCGTGTAGCGTACGGTTCGGGGATGAGGGTCATAGCTTGCATAAAATCAATTTCCTACTTTTCCTATTCTTCGTGTTTTATTTTATTGTTCACAAATTAATGCAGCGGTTAATATATGAGAAAGTAAATAGAGAGAATTACACAAACTAGTTATATTTACATTTAAATATATGTACAAAATTATATTTACGATTTTCAAGGTAACTGTTAAACAGAAGCTTTATTTAAGGATTCTGTGTTAAAATGTGTAAGAAGAATGTTCATTATATAAGTTTCTAACAAAAACAGTCAAATCTATGAACATTTAATAGTTTTGTTAATAATTTCAAATGTTGATGGTGAAAGAATATATGTATTCATAAAGAAACAACAAACGTTCATACATATAATGTATATGTACAGGGTGTCTCAAAAATAACGCCCAAACTCTGCACAGCTAAATTCCTAGATGGTAATGCATAAAAAAATTCCCAAAGAACTATAGCTGTACGCGCGCTCGCATTCCATGCTTTATAAGAAAAATACGGAAAACACAGCATGATGCGAAATACAACAGCATAGATTTGTAAATATTTACGAAGGCAGATGTTCAGAGTGTCAGCCGTGTCTATCGTGACAGGCTTGAATGCATCGTGAAATGGATGAGAGTTGAGAGCTTACATCGTAACAGTGCGATGTCCATCGAAGTACAAGAAGCGTGCAGACAAACAATTTGTGCAGTCCTTACGTTTCAATGCGCCAACTCCTTGAGATGGCTCTATAGGAAAAATATCTAACAGTGTGAGATCTGGTGATTGTGGTGGCCATAGAAAAGGCCCTCGCCTACGCCCTTTACAACGGCCGGAGTATGCCAAATCAGGCCAATCACGTTCAGGAGCACAAAAATGCACCCGAACCCCATCATGAACCATCATGCATCATCATTCATTCATCAGCATTTATTGTGTTTTTCTCGCAATATACAGATCGCACAGGTACAGTTCTTTAAAAAATTTTATGTACTCCCAACGAGCAATCTTCTTGTGTAGATTTTGAGCGCTGTTTTTGGAACATTTTGTACAGAGGAAAGTGACTCTTTCACTCACTTATCACAAGATCTCCGGAACTATTAGACCTACAGACATGAACCTCGGCAGACATGTTTCGTTTTTTTGTTCCATAGAGATCCGCTAAGAACGGATTTTGCGAAAATCAACACACAAGAGGGTTTGTGGGGGCGTTATGGACAAAAAATCCCCTTTTTGAATTATTAGACCCCAATAATTCTTTTAGACTATTAGACGAATATTAATTTAGACCCCAATTGATTATTAGACCAATAGTTTAGAGCAGGCATGCCCAACCCGTGGCCCAATTGAAGTTTCTGTCTACATTATTTTAGGCATTTGGACTACAGACGGTTGAATCGAAAATATCGTGTTTTGACCCACCCCCGCCTCTCCCCGTGCAGTTTTTACCGAAATAATTTTTTTCCTTCATTTGACTTCCAAGCAATTGTAATAACAGGTGTTGATGGATGAGGGAAAACAGATCAGCTTGGGTGTGTTATTCCTCTTTCAACGAGAACTTCGTTGAGAGTGAGTAGTGTATTTAGTTCTATTTGTCAGAGAAATAATTTATGTGCATATTTTTAAGTTCAGATTATTAGTCTTTTTCCTTCTGAAATTATGTAATTTTTTCATTTTATGATATATATTTAATCACGGTGCAATAATTAATATCATACAATAAGAAAATAAACATTTCGCTATCGGGCAGAACAAAAAACTTTTTTTGATAAACAGTGTAATAATTACAAAGCTGTTCTTCTTTACTTAATTGCTTTTTTGCATTTGAAATAAAAAATTTTAAAATCTAAATCAATTTTATTCCAACATACTGTAACACAAGTATAAAATGTGAAGATGTTACGCACATAGTTGTTATACTACGTAACCTTAGATGGCAGCATAAATCTACTGTAGATAAGAACCTTCTAGGTTAAGAGATATTCTTCCACCAACAAGTGCAATCGGTCGACTTTCAACTTTGTTGTGATTGTGATTCAGTAAAAGGTAAACTTGGTGTGTTTTTTGATCATATCATATTTTGAATGCTGTACGATAGTAAAATATTTTGAATATTTTTTTTTATTTTGATATGTGTGGCCCACCTCAGTTTAGTAAATTTTTACGTGGCCCATTAACCAATTTGGGTTGGGCACCCCTGGTTTAGAGCAAACTTGTTTCTTTTTTGTTGGGTGGAGATCCGTTAAGAACGGTTTTGTGGAAATCAACTCTCAAGGTCGGGGAGGGGAAAATTGGAGTGTGTAATAGAAAATAGTTCCCATTTTTGAGATCATTATACTTACAGACTGCAAATTTGGCAGACATGTTACTTTTGTTGAGTAGAGATCCACTTTGGGGAAATTGACTTTGAGGAGGTAGGTTACGGATGCAGAAAGATAAATATACTCCCATTTTAGAAAAAAGATTCAAGTCCTGTCCTTTTTAATACCTATTAGTGCTATAAAAATGTTTTTCAATCAGTGGTGCACACAGGAATATTTCGAGGGGGCGGGGGGGGTTAGAGTCGAAGGTGCACCATTCTCGTATCATGTCCAATACGCCGCAAAACATATTCTTTTGATTTTGTCGATTGTCGGGAACAAAAAAACAGCAAAAAATAAGTTATCGTATAAATATATATATATATATATATATATATATATATATATAATTAGCATTATTCAGTAAAATAAATCATTAATATATAACAAATAGTTAAATTACTAGAAAGCAAAAGAATTTATGTATTTACTTTTTCTCATAATTAAAAAATAAAAACAAAAAAGCGAATTCATCCTTATAGAATCACCAAGTCATTTATTAGAACTGAAATTATTGTTACCTTTGTTTGGAGTTATTTTACGTATTATATACGTAGGATTCTAATCAATCGAAAAAAAATCAAGGGCAAGGGGGGTCTGGCCCTTTTTTAAACCCCCCATCCCTTGTATGAGCTACTGTTTTCAATATAATAGAAAGTTTAATGCTGGAGATTATATTAACGTATGAAAACAATATATAGCCATACGACACCGTGAAATACCCATTGAAGCAAGTGGGTAACGGCTAGTATAACATATTATTATGGGTATTTCTCTCATTTAAATCAATTGAAGTGCACACGTAACATCTAATAAAGACTGTCTTGTGAAGAAATGACGAAATACGTTTTGAAGATAATCTCATTCCCTTCAAATAAATGAAAGCAAAAAAAAAAAAGACTAATCTTTTCTGACAGAAGAGCTGTTTCCAACATTTCTTTTGTCTAGGTAAAAAATCTCACCAGATTCTACTAATATCGATAAGGTAATCTGACATAAATTGAATTTCTCTTCTCTTTCACCACCCACTTCCAACTCAAAAAACAACGCACAATCGACTATCTTATCTACCATCCCGATCGATAAATATCCACAATGCGGGTCAGTGGATGCCAGTTCCGCGGGTCTGCGGAAATGACCACAGTCCACGCGTGAGCGATCACTTTCATTACAATGCCACTTCTTGCAATTTTTTAATGGTCATTGGAATATGAAATTGGGAAATGAAGACGCTCATTTTATATACATGTTAAAGGGGGTTATGCATTTTGACAACTGTTGCATAATCTTAGCAAGTGACAGAGAAATAAAACGTGCACAGTTCTTATTGTGATTATATAGTAATACTATATCGTGTCATGAATTTCCTAATATTCACGAACGCAACGTGATTAACTTATCGAAAATGAAGAATGTGCAACGAAGCAAAACAAAAAAAAATGACATAAATATCATGGATAAATGTAGGCAAATTTATGCGAAATTTGAAGACATAAATTTCAACTTGATTCTTTTCTTTTGTTACATAATGAGCTGAATTCAAGTGACGCCATAGTCACATGTTGATCACACACCTGTGTTTCCAGCCAATCAGCTCATAAACGCATGTGACGTTTTAGTCACACGATAAATGCAATCACATTTCCAGCCAATCAGTTCATCAGCTTCGCTGCTACTAACTTTTGCTTTTTGTGAATTCTTTGAAAGATATATTTGTGAACATTAATAACGGAAACAGGTGATTAAATTGCACTTGATACACGTATGTGTGATGAAAGTATTTTTTTTTTAAATTCTTAAAAACTTTTTTGAAGAATCTTTTAATATCTATAGACATCGTTACCAAATAACCAAACTTGAAACTATCTAAATTGTACAAGTAGAACACACAAACAAGTACAAGTTTATATCTGTTTTGAAATCAATAAAGATCACGTGATTGTATTTATCATGCGACCGTCATGAATGTATGGAACCATTTGTATGTATAAGTGTATTTATTTCCTTGTTCATAAAAATTCTCAGACCAGAGATGGAGAAAGAATGCCTCTTTGACTAGTTGCGCCCACCTAGAGGTTCTGAACAGTCATCGGAAGATTTTCTAACAGTAATATAAAAATGACAAATTTTAGTGTTTTTTAAATAAATCATTTAAGGTTGAGTTTTGTTTATTACATGTGCGAAAACTTCCAAAGAAATTTGAATATTCTTTTGTAAATTCAGAAAAAATGGTTTCGAGAATTTTTTAGAAACTGATTTAAAACCTCCGCATGTGCAAAAAAAATTTAATCACGGCCCTAATTGATGTGCATAAAATATACTTATTTCTTAACTAAATTTTTTTAGAAATTTTTTTTTAAAAAAATATAAAAGCAAAAGCAGTTTTTTCAGCTTTATTTATCACATTATGGTTAAAAAAAATTTCAAAACACCATTTTTTAATCTTTATTGAGCTCCTTAAAATAAATTATACATTGGCCCAAAAAATACATATTATTAATCTTTTTGACTCGCTTCCCCCCAAGTTTTTGCTTATCTCTGTTCCAGACACTCTAAATTGCTAATGCATACTAACCATTAAGATGGAAGAAAATAAATTAATTGGATATTATCATATACAATATATATAGCAGATAAATTCTAAAGAAAAAGTAACTTACTTATTCTGTTCAAGTTTTCCGGTATCAATTATCTGTTACGAAGAATTCCAGATACGTATAAGTAAAAATAATTCCCCGGTTTTTTTTTTTTTTAATCTTTGTATGTTCTATTTTATGCTAACGAATTTCAGTTGCAGACGCAGTTATAAGATAGAAAGCGAATATGATTGAATATTCCAGTTATTCTAATAACGCAGACGATAGTGCACGAACACTGTATATTAGAAACTTCAGAGAAATAAAAAAAAACAAGTGTGTTTTATTTTTCGAAAAAATCTCATTACTAATGATTTTATGACCAATTAATCCACTAAGCGATAGTTTGAAAAAATACTGATTCATCGAATTTAACAGATATGGTGTTGCAGTGTTTTTAACAATAAATATAAACGGTAATAGTTAAATCAATCGATACAATTAATCAAAAGCTACTGCAAAAATTTAATCGTAATTTTTGTGTAAAAATGTAATGTGAAATTCATTTAAAAAGCATTTTGCTCGCACTTAATCCTTGAAAAGAAGAAATCATTTGTAGTTGTAAGTTATTGCAATGTTTGAAAAGGTTAGAAATTAGGAAAGCATATGCGTAATAAATTTAATATTAAGAGTAAAAAGTGTTTGCACTGTTGATGTGTGTACGCGAAATACTTAAATTAAGGCTAACTGAAAAAAGCATAATTAGAATATTCCTTTTTCAATACCTTACTTGCCCCTATAGTAATTAATTATGTTGAGAAGTTGTTTTACTTTAGAATTATCGACAGTGTCTCCAGGATTGAGTCTCAAAACAATTCAATTATCTTGCTTACTTATCAGCGTACTATCATCTCGAAAATGTCTTTTCTAGAATTTTGTAATTTTATAGACATAATATTGAGGACAAAACATATTAACTGTTAAACAAGAAATTAACTATTAATAAATTAGCTTCTCTGGAGAGAATCTTTGTTTGCTAGAAGATTACGATTTATATATCTTCTATTTTTTAATACTTTTATCAACATTCAAAGTCAATTAAATTAGTTTTTTTTTAAAAAAATAAAAAAATATCTTAGTTACAATAATTAGAATCTATAATCTGAATTTATTATTAGCATTTGAAAAAGAAACTACAATTGCTGAATTTTGTAAATGAATTTCTTAACGATATTGTGGCAACACTCATTGAAATCGGATTTTTATTATCAGAACGCAGTAACTGCTACAATCCACAACTTGGCAGCATCGATCTCTAAAAAAAAGCTCGTTAATTTAAAGGTACAAATTGTTGTAAATTAAAAACATTTTCTTCAGTTTGCTTGCTTTTCTAGCTTTACTGCAAGTTCTACAATTGGGTTTTTTTTCTTTGTAGCAATCCATCAAGTTGTCGCGACCCGGAGGTCGCGGGTGTGGGAGGATTCGAGGAAAAAGCAAACATGGTCTTAGAATAACTAATTTTATTGGCACTTTTATAACTTAACCCTTTGGGAGTAATAATAAATCTTAACCCGAAATCAAAAAACTAAAAAAATTATCTAAACTACTCATCTTGATTAAAGCTTCTTGAATGATCCTACTCGCAAACTGATAGCTCGTTCAGCTGCAAGGTTGATACCTTCCACTCTATTCCAGTGGTTTCTCCTACTATTAATCTTAAGATCATCAGCCACTGCTTACTAACACTTGGATTTCAGCTTGCGATCAACTCTTAACCATTAAACAAATCTGAACAACCCAAGTTAGAAAATGCACCTTTAGATAAATATGGGAGCAAAAGCGAGGTAGACGAGATAATTGAATATTTAATTATAAATCGAATCACTTACTCTTGGAGCGCCCTAGCAATACACCTTCTGAATATTTGAAATTACGTTCTAAGTTAATCGACTTCAATTCGACACAGTTCCAATTTAAACAGCTAATTGACCAAATCGTCAATCTTAAACATTAAGCAAGTAATCTACGAATTACTCTCGACTAGCTTTCTATTACTTTACGTTAATCACTATCATTTAGCTCCTAAGCCCTCATTTTGGACCTGACAGTTAATGTTTAAATTGCCTTGATTTGCGTAAGTCACGTCTTCTTCTTCGGGAGAAAGTTTACAACAGGATAATATTTTAAAAAAAGTTTTTCCCCTAAGAGGATTAGTGGGAAGTACGTGAATAGACCATTTACATTCTCGCCTACTCAACGACTGGCACTTCAATAGAAGCTTTGCATAAATCGTCAGTTAAAATCACAGTTTAAGCTGCACAGTTAAGCACAGTTTAAGCTAAGTTAAAGAATATTTCCCCCAAGAGGATTAGTAGAAGACCAGAATAGAGCCCGTTACAACGTTTCCATTTGCTTAAAACTGAAATTAACACAAAAAGTTTCCGTCAACATTTGATTAAGCTCAATAGTTTTTGATGAATTCGGTTTTCGAAGTCACTCCTTTTTCATATATAAGCATTTCCAATTATCTAATTTACTTCCAAAATAAAGATCGAATTATCTAATGTAAATAGTACTTAATAACTTATTTTTTATAAAAACATTCACACATCTAATTGAGTATGTTTTTACGTTGCAGGTTATGGGACTACAGAAGACATGGGAGATTTAGACTTTTTCCCCGGTGGCGGCTATCCCCCCGGGTGCGACCAGACACTTGTACGATCTATTGTCGAAGACACCCCAACAGAAGGTGAGTACTGGAATAAGATCGAAACGCGTTACACAAAAATTTATTCCAAATTAATTGATTTGAAATAACATCACTTTAAGAATTTAACTTCAATTCAAGTCTTCATCCACAATTATTTCAATTTAATCTTGAAAAGAAATTACTAATATAAAAATAATAATATAATAATAATATAAAAGTTAACCCCTCAACTGTCCCCAGCGTATATTCATTGTGAGCGCGGGAACTTCCTTTTTTGAACATGTTCCAGTGATGTACGTAGGGAGGAGAGAGACGTGGTTAGAGGTCCAGTGGAAGGGGTGGAGTGGGATATTTATGTTCCCACGCGTCTCAGTCTCAAACAACCAGCAACCAATCAGACGGCAGCCTCTAAGCTCTCACTCAAGCCAAAAAACTCTTAACTTTTTCGCCCAGATGAAGCACCATAGCCACGCCTCCCGGATCCCATCGTTCAACCAATCGCCGACATGCCACTCAGCAGAATGAAAGCCACCACTTTTGCCAAGCCCAACATCAAAGACTTGTCACGATATGGGATTGAGGACTGTTTTAAAGTCCAGATGCCCAAAGAAAAACGCCTATTCAGTCTCACACATGTTGTGGTCGAGGCAGCAGTGCGCTTTTGCCGTCTAACGGTAGGTCAGCGATAGCAGTGCAACGTGCCTTTAATAATCATTTCGATATTTTTCCACGAGGTCATGTTCCCGATCGGAAATGTGTTCTAATTTAAAATGATGCCTTCAGAGCAACAGGGAATGACTCCAAAGAAAAGAACTCCGAAGACCGTTAGAACATCTGAAAATATGGATCGGTTCGTGTGTCAATTCAGACCGGTATGTGACAATGATCCGACAATTCTTCTTACCCAATCTCCAAGAAAGGAATCTTGACAACGTGTAGTTACAAGATGGGGCCACAGCCCACTCCTTCAGGGTTTCCATGTGTGTTTAAAGAGCAGCCTTCTCCGAATGACTGGTCTCCCTGCGAGTGGACGAAAACAGGGCTGCGTGCTCCCTTAATTTATCCCCTCCTGATTGCTTCCATGTAGGGATTGCAATACCGGTATACCAAATACCGGTATTTTGAGCCAATTGTACAATTTTGTAATACCGGTATTCACAAGTTTAAATACCGTTTTTTCGGTATTTACAAAAACATTCATATGTTTAGGGATCGCTTACATAGAAAAATAGTATAAGTTTTTATTTTTATGTCTCCCTAACGTGCGAAATTAATTACACTGTGAATACAAAATTGCATGGAACATTCAAAAGTGATAAAATATATGAATCATCCAAGGGCTCAAACTATCCTATTACATCTCAGAGCGATACTGGACAAGCGCAGAATTCGTAGTCTCATATTCGTATCTGTGAAAACAAGGATGTAATTGCAAAGAAAGTACGTAATTTTTCAATATTTTTTAAATTGGTGAGTTTTTTATATTCACATTGTATTTACATATCATACTTTAGGGTTTAATAAGCTTTTTTTAGGTATATCATATATATACCCATAAATAATAACTTGTAATAATGAATAACTTTAAAGAACATAAGAAATCACTTGATAATACTTCGGCTTGGTTTCATTATTTATAGGATGAAAACCACATACTGAATAGTGATGTTTGCACTTTTTTTATGATTTAAATAAATAAGATGTTTATTTACCTTTTTGTGATATATACTGCTATAATTTATAAGTAACATATTATTTTGTATGATATTTACTCTATCTAATAAAACTGGTAAATAAAAGAACAAAAAACACCAGTGTTTTCTTTCTTTTTCTAAAATTTCTGCTATCGGTATTACAACCGGTATTCCGGTATTAAGACCTAAAAAATACCGAATATCGGGATTGAACTTTTGGTCCGGTATTGCAATCCCTACTTCCATTGTCTTATCTGAAGTCCCTTGTTTATAAAAATCGCTCCAAGACCCTAAAAGATCTAAGGAATCTCAACCGAGCCGAAATTGACAATATCCCCGTCGATAGACTTGAAAAGGTGACTCAAAGGTTTCGAAATCGACTGCATCAGTATATTGATAATGGAGGACGACATTTAACAGGCATCGTGTTTAAAACTGTATAAATTCAAATTTCCGATGTTATGTGGTAAGCGGAAAATAACAATAAAGTTGAATGAACCATGTAGTGTGTTTTACTGATTTTCAGAAAATGAGGTTCCCACGTCCCACTCTGTATGTGTTTCACCCCTCGGTGTATGTATACGTCTTTCCAAAAAAAGACCCTTTTCTGTACGCTTATCTTACCTTAAAACTATTCCGAAGGCTTTGGAATGCTATAAATTACCTTGGCAATGCGAAGGATTTACTTATTTCAGAAAAAAATTTGCTTATTGATGACTTTTCTTTTCTCCCCAATAAACTGCACCCACACGTCTATGTGAAAAACGATTGCCCTGGGGAGCGAATCGCGTAACTTTTGAACGCGAGTTAAGGGGTTAATGTTTGAAGAATCTACACTCGCATGCATACTTACAAACTTTGTAAAAATAGTTAAGGTGTAAATCGTGTGTATAGCACATAATTTAAGTAATTTTAAGAAATGATAAAAAGAATAAGTACTTTTTCACTTTTATTTCATCACAATATATTATTTCGATATGATCGTAGAGCTCTACTATCATAGCGCAATATTATTTTGTGGGTGTGTATTAAAATAGCATGGAGCTGGAAAAAGTTATTTGAAATTTTTTAACTCTCCAGCATGTTCAAATGTTTTCTAATCTCCCCCCAGGTAGCAAATATTTTATATTATCTGAAACTCAATAAACTTGAAGGAAAATAATTAATTCCCTTTTCAAATCTCTTATTTGCATTTGCTAAAATTGCTTCACCTTCAAAAACTTCATCCCCATTTTATCGTCCAAATGAGAAGAAATTGGAATATTATTCATACCAATTCTCGTTTTTCCATAAAAAAAAGTGCTAATTTTTGCTTAAAAGGCGTTCCGAAATTCCTCTCTAACATTTCCTGTATCCGCTCAGAAATTTCACGCATTGAGAGTTTGGGAAGTTCGTCTCCTTCTGCTGCGTTAAAAATAACAACCTTCGAAACGATAAATACTTTTAAAAAGACAGACGATAAATAAAAATGTCAGAATTTTGGTGCAATTATTATTTTTCCTTGTTGCAGCTCTGGCGAATTTAGTTGCATGTCGACACTTGCGAGCGTATGAATTTTTCATCTATTCCTTCAACCGTGATGGTTGTTTATTTGTCGGCACTGAATGCTCCTCGTGGAAGGATTTTCTGCATGGTCACTGTAACTGTGGTCACAATGGAGAGAAATGTGCCATCATGGGAATTTTCGCTCCAACTTATACATTTCCAACAGGAAAGCATTATACTGACAGAAGACTATATCTCAAAGTTGGACCAGAAAGACCTTTTTGTGGTAAGTAAACACAGAATTAAAACATTCAAGTCCTTCGTTCACTAAAAATATTCAGTACCCATGTATTATACCATCGACCAATTTCTCCAAATCGAAAGACGTCGCCATTTCAGAAAATTTCGCCAAATATTGCCATCGTTATAACTGTGTTTGTACATAGGCGGGAACGATTTACCACCACTACTAGCTGCATTTCACAGTTTTTAGCGACGTCTTTGGAACTGACGAAATTGGTAACGTAAGTACCACATTATTCCTTTCATTGAAATTGTAGAGAAAAGCGATGGAAAACTTTTTACCTCTTGGGTCAATGAAGGACAAACTTTTTTCTAGAAGCGATCCAAATAAAAAGCTTTAGGTGGGCCAGTGCAATTGCCACAATACCATACCAATGCCGTAAAAACAGTAAAGATTAATACATCTCGAAAATTCTTTAATGTTAAGGTGATTAATGAAGACGAGACCACATTCCTTTTTCAATTTTTCAAAATTTAAATATAAAACAAGGAAGAAAATTCCAATAATTTTTATGCATATTCATTAGAACGAATTCCATTATCTTTTGCATATACAAGACAATTTTTAATAAATTTCAACATAAATTGTCTCATATTTATTTTTATATGAAAAAAATATTAAAATTTGTTTGTTTTCGAATATATACATACACAATTTTAGAAAACTATTGAAATCGAAAACTTTGTACCGTTGTTTAAAATCTGTGTGTGAGAGCTGTAATAAAACCTTTAGACGGACTTCTCAACTCCTCCAGGCGCACTAGTTTTCCTGGACAGTCATAGGTCAAACTCTTCAGAAAAAGAATGGAAATTTTTCTTTTAGTATCTACAGTTCCACTAACTGTGGCATTTACGACATTAGTGAGATGACAATGCAAGAAAAATTTCAGCATTGTATTTGGGTGTTTCAGTCATCAGTTATTTATGTATATTTGATTTCGTAGTGATAATAAAATAAAGGTTAAAATCAAGAATTCTCGTATACGAAAACAGATTTCAAAATCCTTTTGAACTGAATAGCATTTGAAAATTGTTGGCTTATTTAGGCGAACACTGACCTAGCAAAATGTTCGGCACAGCTGAATATGAACTATCTCAACAATCCCAATTAGTTGTGCCTTTATTTCCATTGTTCATCAATAAAATTCAAATCTAAATCCCTCCCCCGTATGTGTGTGTGTGTGTGTGTTCACAGTATTGTATATCATAAAAAAATTACTCTAACTTTATTGTTTGATAATGAAAGAATTTTATTTTGTCTTGCATAGTTTTGTACTACTTATTTTCTTACACTTCGATGCACCTCAGAACACCCTTTCAAAGCCTGTGATAAAAAATCGATTATAAAAAATATACTATGCGTTAAAAATTGCTAAAAGGGCAATTTTCTTTTGAATAAAACGCTTTTTTACTTGAAATTTTTTCCAAAGCAATGGAGTTGCTGTAAAATTTAGTCCATCTAAAAATTCTAGCGAAATTACGAGTTAAAGATTATCAAATTAGAAAGATATATATGTATGAGATTTTAAAAAACCTCTAAACACTGAATTATGTGTATATGTTACCATTAAAGTATATAATTCAGTTATTTCAAGAATTACAAGGTATTTCACGAATTAACTGGAGTAGTCAGTTCAAGTATATAATAGAAGAAAAATTTCTTGTTTTACCTAGTTATTCTATGAAATAACTAATGATCGACGGCTAAAGTGAAAAATAAACAATTTCAAAACTATTTTATAAATTAATTGATCATAAATAGCTAAAATCTCTCGAAAAATATATGTTATCTCTATTGCAGATGATTAATTGATAAATAATAAGGAAAACCGATGATATAACTTATTGCTCATATTGCTAGCATTAGTTAAGCATAAAGGAAAAAAAGAATATGCTTTGCATTTTTTTCTGTGCTGTTTTAGCACTTTTTTAACACGTTTTCATAAATTTCACTTGTATGTAATGGAATCTTTGAGCTCGATTTTTACCCTCTTTAAAAGGTCAGACTACTCGAAATTTCGCACACTTGTCAAGGACCCATGACAATACAATAATTTCATAATTTTTTTCATTGATCTGAACAGAATTTTGATTTTAAGGATTTATGAGATTTGGCGACTAATTAATTATATCGTTTCTAGATTTGGTGACTAATTGCATAAACCATTTTCAGATTTAATAACTAATTCCATATGCCATTTCTAGATTTGGCGACTATTCCAGATTTATCAACTAAAAGATTAAAGTGCAACCCTAAAACCGCAAAATAGGCTTCTGGTTAGTAAAAAATAAAACAAAAAAGTGTTCTTTATGTGAAAAAGGTAGGTGCGTAGCTTTTCTGAAAATGGAAATAAAAAAAGACTCATGCATGTAAATAAAAATAATTTATGTTCTAACTGCTAAATATTTTTTTTATTTTTATAAAGCTATACGTTTAGAAGTGATTATACGAATTAACATTATAGCAATCCGAGGCCCCGTTAACGGAGAAAGTAAATACCCTTCAGATCCATTAATTAATATCCATTAAAGAGCAAGACTTATTCCAGCAGCCACATGATTCTGGCCCCAGATATCAAACTCAAGGATAAATTCAACAAAGGATAAATGATAGTTTTAAAAACTAAAAAAAAAAACAATCTTTCATTGTAGATTGAACTAAAAAATGAAAAATAAATTATAGTTTTTTTTTTAAAAAAAACTGAAAAACACGCTTTTATAGTGAATCGAACTAAAAAGTAAAAAAAAAAATTCTTAATATACGAATAAAATGATCAACGAGAAAATTAATGTCATTGTGGTAAAAGCATGGGGTGTGTGCTTGGTACTGCATTTTTACACTAACTCAGCATTTCGGAATATAACTAGTAAGAAATTATAACAATTAATATAGAGCACCCCACGCTTTTATCCCAATGACATTAATTTTCTCGTTAATCATTTTATTCGTATATTAAGAATTTTTTTTTTTACTTTTTAGTTCGATTCACTATAAAAGCGTTTTTTTTTTAGTTTTTTAAAACTATAATTTATTACTTCTGCTATAAAATATAAAATTTAATAATTTTCCAGGAGTATAAGTGCAGCATTTTTTTTCCCTTTGTGTCCTCTACGCTTAATTAATAAAAATTCAAATCTCTCGCACTGAATCTTTCTTATTTTCAAGTTTGCCTTCCATTCTTGCAAAAGTTATTACTTAAAAACAGGTTGCAAAAATATTTTTTAATAATCCGAAATGTAAAACGTTAACATATATACAGCGCCTAAATTCTGCTTTTAAAAGCAACGGAATGAAGCGTTCCTCCCTACACACACGTCATTGCAAAGCATCTATAAACGGTTCAAAACTGATTAAAAGCAGCTAAAATCGGTTCAAAGAACTTTCGAGTGCTGTATTTTATACTTTAACGATAAAGTAGTCGTTATTCTATAGAATACAGTAGAACATATTTTTGTGTGATTTTTTTCTGTCTTTTTTTATGCGGTATATGAATTTCAAAGGCCTTGACGCCACTGTAATATTTTCTATCAATGTACCAGTGACGTAACGGGGAATGTTAAAGCCCTTCTGCAAAGTCAGGTTTTGCCTTTAATATTTTATAAATTAGGCAAATACGTACAAGGCGTTAGTCATACCTAGGGTCCCCTAGAGTCCCGGGGCTGCGGGGTTGTACGTTACACCACTTCAATGTACATATATACACTTCAAGACGCTCTCTTCATTTATTATAAACAGTCTCCCGATAATGCGATTGCTTTCTTCTCTCAACGCGCGCCAACAGACCGCGCTTGATTGAAGACGAAACTTTCAATGACTGTGGCATTATCAATAATTTGATAGATTGTGTAGATGGACAAGAAAAACTGGGCTCTTTGAGAGCGGATAAAATATGTACAGGAATACAGCTTTCCAACAAATTGGGAAAGCATTTTCTTCAAATAGATACCAATTCCGAAAGGAATATGAAATTTTAAAAAGTGCTTCTATCACGCATATCTGGTTATCGTGACATTTGCAAGCAATTAACTAACCGACCTTCATCACACTTACTCTTACTTTATTGTGCCAAAAAATAAATCAATTGAAATTGTATCTTCAAGTGACGAAAGCAATTTTGAACTAATTCATCACAAGAAGATGAGCGCTTTGGATTATACGATGAGTAGCAGTAAACTATGTATGTACATTTTGTGAAAATTTCTTCATGTATACAATGCGAAACGAAATGTTTTTAAAATATTTCCATGCGTAATTCAATTATTTATTTAGTCATGGAAGTACTTTCTCATAAATTTTGTAAATGATTAGCGTATTTTCTAAGTGCTTCTTTTTTTATGCGGTCCCTCCCACCGCCTAAAAAAATTCTGTGGTATTTCGACAAATTTGTTTGTTATATGTAAGAATTTAGGAAATTTTAGATTTTTTTTTTCGTGCGGTTATTTTTATGCGGTCCCTACCGCACAAAAGCAGGTTCTACTGTACCTAGTTAAATCGTAGAATTCAATAATTTTATATACTTTAACTAACTCGTCCAATTATTTCATGAAATGTCTAATTATTCTATGAAAAATAACTGAATTATACACTTTAATGGTAATGTATATATTTCACTGAAGTGATTATTTCACACACAACGTCAAACATTCTTTAATATTTAAAAGGTCCATTCGCGTTCAGTGAAATGTTCTTTTCGGTACATTTCGAAAATTTTTGTTCTTTTTATCAGGATTTATTTCAATATGCATGGAATCGAATGATTTCAATCAGTGTTTGAGTTTAATCAAAGATCTTGTGAATAATCGAAATTCATTTTGTAAAAACTATAATTCATACAAAATAAGTTCTACTCCTAATTTTTTAATGCTAATTATGCATAATATGTATAATATTCGAAGAAAGTATGTTTCAAAAATACAAAATCTCTTTCCATTCATGTTCTATAAATTAAAGTAGTACTTACGTATTATATCGTCGACCAATTTAAAAATGTCGTCGAATGCCGACCTCATTATTATTATTCTGTTCGAACGTGCGCGGGAACGGTTACCACTATTCGCTGTATATCGTGGCATTTGGCGGCATTTGACGAAGTATATGGTATAAATCGTAAGCACCACTTTTATTTATGGAACATGAATATATGTGTGTATATTTATATTCTAGGCAAAACTTTCTATCGTAAGTAAATTAATTGGTTTTAGTATATTCCATCCAAAATCACAAGTGTTTTTTTTTTCTTTTTACAGTCCACCAGTATCAAATCATCTTACATTTTCACGCCTTTCCTAGTCATCATCACACATACGGGATCGAATCGATCGACGTTGATATTGTAGTCCTGGGAGAATTGGAAAAGTTGAAAGCCAACCTACATGTCGAGTATGGCAACATTATTTCATTTAAAACTTTTCTTAGATAAAATATTGATTCCTGCATTTTATTTTTTAAAAATTGATTTAAAATAAGCATGAAACCGTACTTAGATGTTATATCTGTCTTGGCGAAAGTCAGGCGCTGAAGCTGCCAGTAAGGTAACCTTACATTTCAAGCATATTTCTCTAGGGCTGTCATACGCAATTAAAGTCAAGAAAGTAATTGCGATCGCTCAGCAAATTAAATATATTGTTTAGCGAGTTGTTAAGGTTATTTTCTGCTTAAATTATAGTAATTATATGTTGGTGTATTTTTCAAATATTTCAATAAAACTATTTCTGCCGTTTTTATGAATGGGGTAAATTCATATGATGTCATAGTCATAACTGTAATCACGTGTTGCCATCCAGTTAATTCATACAGTTATGTGACGTCAAAGTCACATGATAAATGCATTCACAAGTTAGCAGTCAATGAGTTCATGCTCTTTGCTGTTGTCAGCTTTTGCTCCTTGCAAAAACTTTCTTTTAAAAGTATATATTGGTCAACAACAATAACGCACAAAGGTGAACCGTTGATATAAAAGTACATGTATAAAATAAGATTTTTTTTTTTAATTTGAAAAACGTTTTGAAGAAATTTATTACTTAGATATATTTCCCTTCCTTAGTGGCTCGACAGCCTAGAGTGAGCCTTGGCCTTCTTAAGAAGCCTTTTCCAATCCAGCCAATTTTAGTTCTCAAATCTAGGAGATCTTTTTCTAGGCCATCAATCCATCTAAGACTTGGCCAGCCTTTTCTCCGTGTGCCAATTAGCTTGGCATTGAAGACTTTTTTAGTGGGCGGTCTTCGTTCATTCTGACAACGTGACCTTCCCATTTAATTGGTTGTAATTTGATGAAGTTGACGATGTCAGATTATTTATATGAGTGATAGAGCTCGAAATTTGATCTCTTTCACCACTTTACATTTTCCTGAATTCCTCCAAAAATAAATCTGAAAATCTTCCTTTCCTAGATACTTATGTCCTCATCTGTTCGAGACATGGACCAAGTTTCACATGTACAAATTAATACTGATCTTAAAAGACTTTTATACAATCGAACCTTTTTTTTTCTTTTGATTAAATTTGATTTCATAAATTTTCCTATTCCATTAAGACATCTATTAGCCCTAGTAATTGTCTTTTGAATTTCAATAGTACAATCGTTTCTATTGTTAATTTCCGAACCTAAATAAGTGAAACTGCCAACAACTTCCAAATTATACACTATTGTTAAATCATTATTTAGTGCAAGGCATGTATTTGGTCTTATTCTCATTGATTTTCAGTCCCATCCGGAGGGCTTCTTTCTCTAAAGATAAGAAGGCTTGTCTTGTGTGGTGGGTGTTCAAACAATGATATCAATGTTGCAAAGCAATGATGCAAAAGCTAACAATTGTATTGATTTATTAACGATATTTCCTCTGGAATTGAAATCGGAATCTCTTGCCACTTTTTATAATGATAAATTAAAAAGAAGACACGCTAGTACATAGTTTTTATTTCCAATGGGTCTGAAAGATCATTCTGTCCTCTTGGATATCTTTATAGGGTCACAGGGGTGTTAAATTTCTCTAGGGGTCTGAAAATATAAACAATTTTCAAACAGGTATAATTTCTTTAAATTTAATTTAAATAATTCGAATCTTTTACACAGTACTTATAAAGGAATGGGGCTTCAGAAAAGTATAAAATGTTTAAAATATAATCATAAATTTAAAAATTATAAGCATATGAAAATAAGAAATTTTTCTATAAGAAATATTTATTAAGTTTTACGTCGCGCATGCTATTTTCTTAAAGAGTAGGTTTAATTACTAGCTATAAGTTGATTTATAAAGGCAAATGTATTCTTAATACTTTGTAGCTACTTTTATATAAATAGAATAATAACTTACATATTTTAATAAATAAAAAATATACATTTTTAAAAAATATTTAAAAAATTGCAATATTTTACAAATATTTTGAAATACAAAAGATATATAATAATAAAATTAGGTAGGGTTTAAAGAGTATGATGCATTGTATAATTCTATAAAGTTTTATACATTAGAGGCTAATATTTTAGAAAATAGCGTGCAAAGCAAAAAAATACTTAATATTTATTATAGAATTTTCATATGCTTATGACTTTTAAAATTATTATTATATTTTAAACATTTTATACTTTTCTGAAGCCTCATTCTATTTTAAATAACATGTAAAAGATTCGAATCATTTAATTTAAATTTAAAAGAATTATACCCATTTGAAAATCGTTTATATTTTCAGACCTCTAGAGAAATTTAACACCCCTGAGACCTCTTATCCAATTGTAAAATTTGAAATTTTATGTAAATTTTACAAACAAATTTTACAATTTTTGTTTTGAAATCAATGGAAAGCACGAGATTGTATTTATCACGTGGCCGTCATGAATTTAGCCCATTGCTCTCTCAACTCACAATTTTTTTTTCTCACTTCTAAAATTTATCAATATTTGCTTATAACCCTATATGTAAATATAATAAATAAAACAGTCATTATATGTTGGATAATTTTCATTCTTTTTACGGCACCTTCGTATGTGGTAGTTTATTTTTGTGGCTTTAGGTATTTTTTTATCCTATATTAATGACAGAATAATAAGAAACTAAAAATCCTTTTTAAAAAAATACTTTTTCCAGCATCAATCTTGGTGAAACGGTACAGTTGAAGAAATTCCTTTTATCCTCCGACCGCCCCCTGGGAGAAGTGCGATCGGCCTATGCGACACTCGGTTCCGATGTCTCACACGAAAGCGGACATTACAGGGATAAGTCCAACATCATGATAGAAAAGATTGAAATCAACTATCTCTATCCATTGTTAGTATTATCCTTTTTTATATGTATTTACAATTTGATTTTAAGTTTTAAAAAATCAAAGTCAGCTTACATCAAAAAGGCTTAGCATTGAGAAACGATTTGGATTCTGTTGCTTTTATTGCTAATTTCATTCTGTTTCCATACAATATTTGCGCCATTTTCTTTGAAAGTGGTGCAAGTCCATTTCTGACAAAAGTTAATTATTATAACATTGAATGCAATCTGCTATGACCTTTTTGTCTATGAAAAAATCCCAAAAAATCTTCAAAATTATCATCATTTTGTCAATATAATTTTACGCAGTTAATGAAATTACAAATATAATTACTTTGGAAGTGGTAAATATCTCCATGTAATATGGACTTATACCACTTTCAAAGAAAATGGTTTCTTTATCTAAATCATTTTACATTTTTTTTTATTTTTATGAATGAATATTTTAAGTTTACATAAATTTCTGATAGAAAAATATTTATATTTAAATCTCGAATCAGTTTCAAGCGCCCGATATGATAGAAATTTCTAGAGAAATAGGTGGCAACGAAAAGTCAAATTTTCAAATAGACATGAAAGCGAGAAATTATTAAAATGTCAAATACCCTTTTTGGTATTATAAGTCAGTAATTTTTTTATGCGTTATAAGTATAGAAACAAGTATTTCACAAAGCATATTTTATTTCTAATAGATGGAAAAATGGTGAGAATATTTATTTCTCTCCTTCTTAACTTGTATATTTTTAATTCTCCAATTGTGAACTATGATAAGATTTACGAATTAGTCTTAACGAATGTCACTAAATAAATGACCTAGACATATTTAGAAAATAAAACAAATCTAACAGCGGAATGTACACTCATGGACAAAAAAATTAGCGCACCAAGAAGGAGTAGTCAAAATTAAACAAAATTTTACATACGTAATGATTACTTTGATATAAGTAAATGATTAGAAAATCAAAGAAAAAGGATCATTTGTATTTTTCAGAGAAAAAGGCAAAATAACGGAGGATTTAATATCCTGTTGAACCAACCACCTCTAGCACAAATGCACGATGCGATACGATCGGGCAATGAGGCATACAAGTTCTGTATGATGTCTTGAGACATTTCGTTCCATACTTGCAGTAACCTTGCCTCTAGTTCATTCAAACTCGGGGGATGCCCAACTCGCTGTCCCAAATTATCTCAGATAGGCTCGATTGGAGATAAATCTGGGAATCGGGCAGGCCAAGGAAGGGTAGTAACAGTGTGTAGACAGTCTTGTGACACCCCTGCCGTGTGAGGCCGAGCATTGTCTTGTTGTAAAATGGATCCTGGGAGCCGTTGCATGAGTGGGAACACATGAGGTTACAGGATGTCGTGGACATATCGCTGGGCTGTCATGATGCCACGGATCAATACTAGAAGTGACCGTGTATTGTAAGAAATGGCACCCCATACCATCACACCAGCTGTGGGAGTAGTGTGTCGCTGTAAAGCAAAGGTAGGATTGAGGCGTTCACCACGGAGTCTCCACACACGAACACGATTGTCATCACTGCTGAGATTGAATCTGGATTTTTTTTGTGTGTGTGTGTCGCTAAAGACAACCTGGTTCCTTTTCGCTGCAGTCCAGTTTCCTCATGCGCGGCACCACTCCAATCGGACGCGTCGATGGGTGGGTGTCAAGGGCAGCACACGTAATGGGCGCCGCGATCCCAAATGTCCTTCAGACAGGCGCCTACGTATGGTTCGAAAAGATACATGGGCCCCTAGTGAAGGTGCTACCTGTGCCTGGATGGCGGTCAATGAAGCAGTTGGCTGTACGCGTGCATTTATTACGATGTGGCGGTTTTCTCGATGGCTGGTCTGTTGAGGGCGTCCTGAGCCTGGTATTCGCGTAAATGTCATCTCTCGGATCAACTGGTCCCAACACGTCCTCACAACACAATCAGAGCGGACTAATTGACGAGTTACTCGCCTAGCTGACCACCCAGCTTCCATCATGATTCTCCCCTCTCAAACTGTGCAGCTTGGCGCAGCTTGGCCAAAGTTGGCCCTTGCGCCGTTAAAATTAACAATCATCTCAAACTGTGACAGCTGCTCATTTTGTCTTCGAAAACGGCGTAATGGTATGTCTATCTCAGCTCTTCCATTTCAAACGATTCAGCACACTCAAACAAACTTTGGTTACCTTTTTTATACTCTACGGAGAACAACGTTAAACGCCCTCTACCGGCTATACGTAATGCGCAATCACGCTGCATTTCTAATCATTTGCATATCTCCCCGACATGTACCTTCATACCAAGATTCGTCATGATGCCGCTATTATTTCTTGGTGCGCTAATTTTTTTTGTCCATGAGTGTAATTTGCAAAATGAAATCAAAGACAAATTTAAAAAAGAATTTTTGCATTTATTTGCTTTTAAGAATGCGGATATTCTAATTTTATTTTTAAAGAATACATTTATATCATTTCACAGTGGAATTTTCGAAAACTTACAGAATTGTGAGCAATATTTTATTTTTTTCATTCCATAAATTTTTATTACGTACCAAAATAAAAAAATAAGTGTTAAGTAGTACAATTTTCTTAAAATTGTTATAAAAACAGAGATATATTTTTCTAAAAAAAATTGATTTATTTCACTTTTAATGAACAGAACTAAAAACAAAATATTTATTCTTAATTTATTTTTTTCAATTTCTACTATTAGCTCACTTTCTCCATATATTCTCCATATATATATCGTTCAAATATCCGATCGTTTTAATAAAATACTTTCTATCCATCCAATCAACTTCAAATAAATTTTTTTAAACTTGTAGTGGATGACTCTTGATGTTAATACAGCTTTTTTCAAATATTAATTAATTAATTTAATTTAATTAATTACCGGTTTTCGACGCCAACTTAGATTCGTCTTCATTGTTGTAACAATGTAACTTAAAACATTGACAAAATTTGGTGTCGAAAATCTTTTTTTCAGCCAAACTAGACAAACCGGGTGTGCATTGTTACAATAATGCAGACAAATCATGCTCTTTTTCCAATTCCTACTATTAGTTCACTCTCTACCTATATATTATTATATATATTTATTTATATATATATATATATATCATGTTCAAATTTTCAATCGTTAATAAAATACTTTCTATTCATCCTTTCAAAGTAGGAATTGACTTAATATTTTTTTATAAATTACCTGTTAATAATACTATCAAAATGGATTTTTCAGTAAACAAATTACTTGCCAAAAAATTTTGGGAATTATAACTGTTTCATTTTATATATATTTCTTAAGGTATCCAAACACGTTGAAATGACCAATTTCAATCAAAACACACTTTTTAAATTTATTTATTTGAATAGATACATTTTTTGGCTTTACAAAATATGCATCATTCAATTCCTACTATTAGCTCACACACTTTGTATAAATTTATTTAGTTATTTGTTTATCTTCGTGGAATTTTCAATCGTTAATAAAATACATTTTAAAGCGCTCAATTGAGCTGAAATTTTATATACAGGATTATTTTGGATGACAATACAATAACTTAATTATAATTAATAAAAAATATTTGATTAAAACTAATTATTTAGAGAATTACAAATACAGCCACGTTGGCATCATTTTTGGCGACTTAGCGACCATTTGGCGACTTGAGTCAAAACTTGAAAAAGTTTTTTTTTCTCACGTTTTAAAGCATTCATTTGAACTGAAATTTTATATACACGATTGTTTTGGATGACAATACGATATTTTAATGATAATTAATAAAAATTAATTACCACTCAGTGTTGTGATTCTGTCATATGTATATGCATATTTATATTAATTGCAACTATTTAATAAAAAGTAGCTAAAATAAAATTTTTCTAAGTAGGAATTGACTTAATAATTTTTTTTGTATTACTTGTTTTTTTCTACGTTTTATAAAGGACGAGTTGCAATAAATTGCATAAAATTTTTTAAAAGAAACGTATTTTTAATCTACCAGAAGTTGGTATTTAAATTGTTTAAAATCTATCGCGGCGAGTCTGAAAACTCAAAATATAATAAATGTATTTCTGTGAAACATTTTAACGTGTTATTTAGTTAATTTTCTAAGGAATGTACTAAAATATAATCCTTACTGTATGAATATTTTTTGAGTTATGGCCTGTTATTTCAATAATAGCCTCATTATTATGTCACATTGTTGTAATATTTGTTCGATCGGCATTAAAATTTGTATATTTTAATTAAACATAAAAATTTTAGTACACTTCCTATATAAATTTATGTAGTTTATTTTTGTATTATTGCACTGATGGCAGAAGTTTTAGAAGTGTGGCATTTGTAAAATAAAATTTTCGTTATACTTTTATCAATATAAGTTTATTACTTTTTCTCTAAACTGCATAAAAGAGTTTTTTTAAAATTGCTAAAATTTCGCTTATAATTGTGATGTTTGTAAAATTCAGATAATTTATTTTAAATATTTCTGTGTGGTTAAGTATTGATATTTATTCGTACCGATTTGTAAAAAAATATTTATATAATACCGTATTCACTTGAATCTAAGCCGCCATGAATTCTAAGTTCACTCTTGATTCTTTAAACGTTTTTGAGAAAAAAAATTTAAAAATTGTGCAAAAGGTTCATCAATATCCGATACAGAGGTTTTTTTAAAAAATTTAATGAGAAATATAACAAGAAGTTAATAATTAAGAAGAGCTGGAAACCTCTCTCTTTATGTATGCTGACAATGTTAAATTGACTGTTTTCGACGTACATTTTCTCAAAATCTGTTAAATGTACATGCTTGAAATTTTTCATACAATTAAAGTATACCTTTCCCATTATAGTGAAATGAGTTTTTAGCTAATTTTGAATTTTTTAATAATTTATGAAATATTTCATCAAGCTTTGCAAAATTTGACCCATTTTTATCATAAAAAAATTTGTAAAAAAAATGAATTTTTGTGTTTTTTACAAAAAGCTCATTTTAGTATATATTAGCCATCATTATAAATATATAATAAGAAAAATTATATATATATATATATAACTTTCTTATTATATATTTATATTATATATATATATATATATATAACTTTCTTATTTATATATTTATATTATATATATATATATATAACTTTCTTATTATATATTTATATTATATACATATATATATAACTTTCTTATTATATATTTATATTATATATATATATATAACTTTCTTATTATATATTTATATTATATATATATATAACTTTCTTATTATATATTTTATATATATATATATATATATATATATATATATAACTTATTATATATTTATATTATATATATATATATATATAACTTTCTTATTATATATTTATATTATATATATATATATAACTTTCTTATTATATATTTATATTATATATATATATATATATAACTTTCTTATTATATATTTATATTATATATATATATATATAACTTTCTTTATTATATATTTATATTATATACATATATATATAACTTTCTTATTATATATTTATATTATATATATATATAACTTTCTTATTATATATTTATATTATATATATATATAACTTTCTTATTATATATTTATATTATATATATATATATATATATATATATATATAACTTTCTTATTATATATTTATATTATATATATATATATATAACTTTCTTTATTATATATTTATATTATATATATATATATAACTTTCTTATTATATATTTATATTATATATATATATATAACTTTCTTATTATATATTTATATTATATATATATACACCTGTGAACAGTAGTTTCTTAGAAAAGGTACATCGAACATCAAAATTTACATTTTGAGATAAATTGATTTTAATGTATACAGTAAGGCTTCTAATCGGCTAAGAAATAAAAAAAATAAAAGGCTTAATTTACAATAAAAGATACATGTTTTGGTTTCTATCAGACGTTTAACTTTTAAGCAAAAACGAAGTACTTTGTTTACATTTTTTGCCTTTCAAATGGGCGTGGCCCGGTTTCAACGATTATTTAAAAATAGGTTTTAAGGGCTTCTAATTACCCTAGAGGTTAAAGTAAGGTATTTTTAGAAACGTTAAATTCTGTACAATATGAAAATGTAAAAATCTGAAATAGTCAAAAAAATAAGATTTTAGCTTTCCAACACATCTTACGTTATTTCACTAGAATTATAAAAACTTTCAAATACATTCATGAACCTATAATTACTTTTACCGTCAGTACCACGTTTCGAAAATAATTCGTCACTCCCATTGTCACAGCTGACTTCAGAATTGGTGCCGGCGTCGGCATTTTACCACACGATGTCGTCTCCCATGCCATCCAATGTATTTGTTAGGATACATTTTTTTAAAGAATGTACAGGAATTATATAAGACTGTTGAACACATTTTTATAAGCAAAAATACCGTAAAATCCGGCGTATAACGCGCACCTATATTTTCAAGCTGCATTTTTAAATTGTAAGGTATACTCGCCGTATAAGGTATTCTTACGAAAGGGGGTGCGCGTTATACGGCGAGTATACCTTACAATTAAAAAATGCAGCTTGAAAATATAGGTGCGCGTTATACGCCGGATTTTACGGTAATTTTTGCTTAGGTATACTCGCCGTATAACGCGCACCCCCTTTCTTACGAAAAAACCTGAAAAGTACCTCCTATGTTTTGAACTCATTTAATCGAGGTATTATACCAAGCTTTAAATAAAATATATAGTACTAGTACTACATACCTTTAAGTTCATAAGGAATGTCATTTATTTTAAATAAACTGTGTTTCGGTGTATGTAAAAGCCTAATAATGCATGTCTCTTTTATTATTTTTAGAGCTATCATTTTTATACCCGGTGTAGAACGCGCACCAATAAATTTCGATTTTATTTTTTGGGTTAAAAATGCGCGCCATACGCCGGATTTTAAGATACGTCATTTTGTTTACACCGTCGACGTATATTTGTTTCATCCGTGTTAAATTTTCAGTGGCCACTGCTCTATTTTCGTTTTTTTTTCCTGCATACAAAACTGCTTCCCTGTTTATACTTACTTCATAGTGAAGTCTTCTCGATGCTATTACCGATATCTTTGATGTTTAGGTGATTAAAATAAAGTGTACACACAAAAAAAATTCCCTAAATACGAGCAGACAACGATGTTCAGAATAAAATGAATTCTGTGATAAGTCATCCATGCAAGTGGCCGGAATGAACGGATACATTTTTCCTTTTGGAAGAGGTGGACATTCAACTTCCCCAATCTAACAAATGTTTTGACTTCGATTCTAAGCTGCACCCAATTTTCAGAAGCATTAACACCGGAAAAATAGTGCGGCTTAGATTCGAGTTAATATGGTAAAGAGTGTTTTTTTCCAGGTATAGAAGTTTAAGTTGGCATTACTTTCCAAGATGGCGACCGATTTAACAGCTGTCAAGTGATTTATTCTCAGTTTGGTTTGGTAATTCATCATGAATAGACTCACGCCTGAACAACGCTTTCAAATTGTGCAATTTTATTTCGAAAATAATGGTCGATTTCATAAGCGAATTTTGTTTAGCGATGAAGCGCACTTCTGGTTGAATGACAACGTCAACAAACAAAACTGCCGCATTTGGAGTGAAGCTAATCCACAAGTGTATGTCGAAACACCGTTACATCCAGAAAAACTGACTGTTTGGTGCGCTTTATGGGCTGGTGGAATCATTGGTCCGTACTTCTTCAAAAACGATGAAGGCCAGATTGAACAACATCCGAGCCAGCCGTGGCAGTCATATGCCAGAAATCATATTTAAAATGTAATGCCACAAGATTATCTTTCGAATAAAAAAAAATTCATGTCAATCGAATAATACATCGTTGTTTTATTGCAATTTAAAGTTCTATACTTCTAAAAAAAACACCCTTTATTTAGAAAAGAAAAATTCTCCACTTTCACTTCAAATTCATGTCCTTTTTCAATTCCTACACTATTAGCTCACACTCTCTCTATATTTATTTATCTTGGTGGAATTTTCAATCGTTAATAAAATATATTTTAAAGTGCTCAATTGAGCTGAAATTTCATATACATGATTATTTTGGATGACAATACAGTAATTTAATTATAATTGATAAAAATTAATTGATTAAAACTAATTTTTTAAAGAGTTACGAATACAGCCACGTTGGCATCATTTTTGGCGACTTGAGTCAAAGCTTGAAAAGGTTTCTTTCTCACGTTTTAAAGCATTCAATTGAACTGAAGTTTTAAATGCACGATTGTTTTGGATGGCAATACGATGCTTTAATTATAATAAATAAAAATTAATTAGCACTTAATGTTGTGTTTTTGTCATATGTATATACATATTTAAAAAATTTTTAGCTATTTAATAAAAGTAGATAAAATAAAAACTTTCTTTGTTGATTTAAGTAGGAATTGACTTAAAATTTTTTTTATATAACTTGTGCTTTACGTCTACTTTGTATTCATTCCCTTTCTAAGACTGATAGCTATTGAGGAACAAGTAGATTAACGAACTTCATCTTGTAATTAACAATGTTTTTAGAATACATTCTCCTTTGTGAATATAGTTTTCCTCCTAAATCTCGTCCTTTAAATGCCATTTCAATTTTATGTCTTATCAAAATCATCGCAGGAACCATTTAAAACCAGATTTCTTGCGTGATTCATTTGAAATCGGCCTAAAACCTAGCAGAAGTGATTGACATTATCAACAACGTTATCACATATATTGCGATTTGATGATATGACGGCCTTTTCTTTTACTGTCAACAACACTGCTCTGTTTTTTGTATACAGTACGCGTGACAAGTTAACGTAATAATGTTTATATTCCAAGAATAATCATAATTATTTACTTGGAAAATAATATGTTCACACCATTCCTAGATTTAGATGGAAAGCGTCTGGAGGGAATATTTTTCAGTTATTAAAATTAGGGTTTGTATTATGTGACATGTTTTACTAGAGGAAGACTAATAAATATTCTTTTTATAATATCAGAATTCATTCAAACACATTTTTACCCAAAACTTGCTCATACTGATATTAATCTAATATTTTTAAAAAAATGTTTTGAGGATCATATTTTACAAGTAGAGTTTCTATTTAATTTGAATCTTAATCTTGGTCACAATAAATTGCACCGTTTTTGAAGAACTGCTTTGTTTTTTAAAACTGTCGTTCCATAAAGTCCACGAGACCCGATCTACCTAACAATATTATTATGACAGAAAACGTGTTACGTGTTTGAAATTTTGATTAAATATTTCATTGAGTGTTTGAACAAGAAACAACTCATGAATGTTGAATGAACAAGTGTGATATGTTTTGGACAATTTAATTGCTAAAAAAAATTAAGTAAAGTATTCTATTATTTTTCTTGTTTTTAAACTTTTTTTTCTTTTGAAACAGGCCAAAGGAACTAACCTCATCCAAACTGTGCCGGACATCGGAAGAACCTGATATCCACGGAAGAAAGCGATTCATTTTTTCACCCAATGTTTGTTATTAAGGAACAAGACATTTCCCGCCAGTGACATAAAGCATTCTCTATCTTCTCCTGCTTGTCACACCTCATCAACTCTTTAGTTTGGTCAAAAAGTACAAATCACAGCAAATTAATTATAAATGTTAATTTAATAATTAATCCATCATTAGAATTACTTTCTTTTGACAATTGTACGTACTTAATAACTCTGTAACCTTTAAATTATTAAGAGTGCGAATGAGACTCGAACGGGAAAAAGACGTCGTAATTTCATTTTTAAACACAAAATAAACCTTCTAAAGTTGTATTTCAGAAGCTTAATGATATTGTACAATGGCGTTTTGGTATAAAAATTGTAAAGCAAATTCTTCGGATCATATGTATTTCTTTTGATCTCTGTTTAAGGTATCCGAATACGTTCGGAACTTCAATTTTGCAAATGCGCACAAATGGATAATTTTTATGTCACTTAGATTAGAACACATGTATAAAATTGTTTTAAGAATATTATTACAGTAAAAAATTATTTAAATATAATATTTTAGCAAAAAATGAACATAGAATTACCTATTCTCAAAATTATAATAGCATTTTGCCTTGTAACGACAGCACATTGATACGACTAAAACCCTTCCATTCATGTCTAGGTTGATAAATTAGAGCAAGAGGCTCACTAGTGGGTCGGAGACAGTGCATGTGGCTTTGGGGTCATTGTCTATTATTTGGCCTCGGGTCCGGAACGACAGCAAGTCTGTAAGTCATAATAGACAAAGTGCCCAGCCGGGTGACAATTGGCGGGGTCTGTCTGACTGAGGAGGCTGACGCCTTCGAGGATAACGGGAGAATGGTTTCAAGAAACAATGGTGTCGTGGTTTACAAAGTGTTCAGATGTACGGATGACCCGTCTGGCACCGGTACATTCAAGAAGGACTAGAAAGAGCGATTGTTAGGTCCGCGTGAATAGGACGCTAATGAGTCCGAGAGCCGTGTGCAGACTTTTGTAGCCCTGCTAATGAGCAATGACGAGGGACGTGTAGTGGACCCACCCCTGCACTTTAAAAGGATTTTTTTGGTGAGAGGAGATCGGATTCGAGAAGATAACGGATTTTCCTGGAGAATGGGGAACGATAAGAGAATGAACGCCGGCGGCGTTGAGGAAGCTAACTAGCAACTACAGAGAACTATGGGGAAGTGTCCGTCGGACAATACAGAGATGTGTAGAGAATGAGAGCGAATGAAATCCAACGTCTGAAAGAGACTGAACGCATCGGCTTGGCACAAAGATACATTTCCATATCGCATTATTAATAATTATTTTGTTGAGAAAATAAAATCTTATTTTATTTCTACGATTTGCTGTGAGTTCATCATCACGCTACCTGTCCATGATGTTACAGCCTATATATAGCTCAGACCTCTGTACAGAGCCTGAACTAGGATTTTTGAATTATATTACTTAGAAGTGGATTTATCCATATTTTACTACAACAGAGTGGAAAAATTTTAAGAAAAAAAAACCCACCGATAATTATTTCAATTAACAGTAACTCTGAAAATAATATGAATTTTTCAAAACTCTTAGTTCAGGCCCTCTGGAGAAATCTTAGCTTTACATAAGCAAAATATTATTATTACAGAGACATTTCTCATAAAAGGAGAATGTTTTGAAAATAGGAAATTCAAAGTTCATTTTTTGCCAAACACTATTGCACATTTAAATATTTTTTTTATTCTAATAATATTCTTAAAACAATTTTATACATGTATTCTAATCCAAGTGACACTAAATATCATAACAATTATCCATTTATAGCTTTTTTTTAAATCATGGTTCCGAACGTAGTCGCGTACCTTAAACAATAGAAAGAATGTAAAATGTTTATTTTGTATATTTGCAGTTTTTTTTCTTAATATCGTTTAGCTTGGAAACATTAAAAAATGATAACCCCCGATATGACTTTGCTTTCTTTTTTATATAAAATAGATTAAAAAACCCTTCATAGTAAATAAAAGTTAAAGTTGTTTAATGTCATTTTTTTTTCTGTTTGCGTTCTTTAATCATATTTGAGCTATTAAAAGGCGACGAATTCTCTGTTGAGTTTCATTTTTTCTTGCCCTGTTAAATTTTAATTTCCTCTTTAAATTTACTGTAAAGATAAGAACGATTATTTTTAAAGTTCATGTAACTTTTAACTTCATTTCATTTTAAGTATAAAATGAAAATGATCTCCAGTACATTGGAACATTTTGTTCCTTAATAGCTGAATTTTTTATTATTTTTTATGGTAAATTATTTAGGAAAATAAAATTGGTACTCATATAAATCTAGGTGATCCGACTTAACAATGGAGTTTTTTGATTTTGTAGACTCTAAAATAAAAGTGCTGTATTGGTTTCTTCAATTAGATTAATGGGCTAAATGCATGTGGTGTCGAAGTCACAAGATAAAACGACAAACACGTGTTCCCAGCCAGTTCATAAAATAATGTGATATCATACTAAACTCAGTGGCGCAAAGGCTCATTAGAGGGACAAGGCCTACTGTGCCCATCTCAGCTTTCCTGATCTTGGACGCTGAGGTGCATGAGCAAATGATCCGGTCAGGTGGTCAGTCTGACGCGAAACCCCAGTGTTCAGTTCAACAAGCACAATTCTAAGGGCAATTTTAAATTCGATTAAGATCACCTGATTGTATTTATCGCGTGACCGTCATGAATTTAACCTATTGTCACGTTATTGGAGATGCCATTTCCTTTAAAAACTAAAAAAAGTTTTAAAAATCTTCGGGCTTTATTAACGTACTTATATCTAATAAGTGCTTCACGAGGACAAAAAATATTAAATAAAAAATTTCAACAACAAATCTCATTTTGTGTAAATAATTGTTCGTAATTCACTATCCTGATGGACTAGATTGAAATTAGACCAAATGTATTATATCTATCCTGATAATTGTATATTTATAATTCTCCTAAAAACAAACTTACTTTTTAGATTCAGTAAATGTACCTGAACAATTAACTTTGTTTTGTCAAATGAAAGATATTTGATTGAATTCATCATAACAGCCTGTGTTATGATGTAAAAAAAGAACTATTTTGATATTTCAAATAATGCTTATTTTAAATGTATTTTTATTTTCTGAATTAAAAAAAATACTTAAGTTTAAATTTTATAATATATGAAATATTCCGCATCCTTCTCTTACATAAGTACTGGTTGAAATTTAATTGTTAGTTATTTATATATTGTTTTGTTGTTCTGTGTATATATTGTATTATTGTAGATAGGAAGTACAAAATAAATAAAATATATTACTTTTTATCGTTTTGGTTCTTATTTTTTCCTTAGCAATTAAGATCTATGATACTTAGTCTTGATTTTCGATTTTTCGGATTTTTTCAAAATTATAATGTTTATAAATTAACAGGAGCTTAGGAATTAATATGGATGATTGTGATTTGATTGAGAATTTGGATATTTTTGCATTTTTGTAACAGACAATTGAATACTTCGATTGATATCAAGAAACATATAAATCTGGGGCGTAGCTACCGCCGTATCAATGATACAGGCCCCCATGCTACAGGGTTTTGGCAACATGTGTAACTACAGTACCACTAACAGAGCTTTCTTTTCTAAGAAAGGACAATGGAGGAATTTTGATACAGAACCCACTCAGAACTAGCTACGTCAGTAATATAAATTGATACATTTTCGTGAATAGTGTAAATATTAAAAAGTTATATTTTACATTCCGTTATAGAACTTTAATTTTTAAAATTTTTTTTTACATTTCTCTATAATTAAAATCCATCTTAAAAACTAGCTCTATAAAATATAATAAAAATTCCAAATGCAATGATTATTTCTATTACTATCAGGAGGTATATTTAAAGTCCTGAAATTAATATTGATACTAAAGCTGTTGAAAATATCATTCGAATGCCTTATTAGTACATTTTTTTTACATCTATACAGTGAAAATTGCTTAACACCAAACTGAGGGAACTGAAATATTTTTTCGTGTTAAAAGAATTTCGTGTTGAAGAGAGAAAAAATATATTTTTGACAAACTTAAGTTTATAAGAGTACATTTTATTTACATAGATATGTGTATATACATGTGTTTAATAAAAAACCAAAGAAACAAAAGCATTCATGAGAGCATATTGAAATTTATTATAAAATTTTCAAGTTTTTCTAAAAAACTTAGCAGTTTTATTAAATTTTTGGAAAATAATCTGATTTTTTTGTATTGTTTTTTTAGCATCAAATTGTCAACACATTGTTCGATGTCGTCCATTTTGTTATTTGTTTCACCATTGGAATATGAATCTAAATAGCTGTGCATACTTTTCATTATGTTGTTCATTTTGGATGATGAGGGAACAGGAGAGCTGCGTCATTCATTCCATTTAAGGGTGGAGGGTGAAAGAAACTCAGATAAACCAAATTGGCTCGCGCATGTCACAGGCTATTCCAAAGGTATTTCAGAGCAAAGTTACCTGCTTTTCTACGAAACATGTGAAAACATCTCTCTTCCATTTCACACCTTTCTTTAATCTCGCTTGCACGGCTAATGTTTTCCGTATTTTGTTCATTCCGAAAAGGAAAATCTTTTTCCTGTTAAGCGATTTTTTCGTTTCGCATTAAGAGAAAAAATGCATTAAAACACATAGTAGTTTGTCAGGACCACAGTATTATTTCGCGTTAAACTATATTTCTCCTGAAGCGTCATCGTGTTGAACGCATTTTACTGCATTTCTAAATATGAAGAAATATTTTTTTTGTACCAATCGCGACCGACCACTCATATTTTTCTTTTGAACGTTTATATTACTTGAGTACTTTATCCTTTTTTTATATCTGTTAATGAATTTCCAATAAATAAATTGCAATTAAAATGCAATTATCTCAATAACATTCAAATTTTCTTCATTAGTACCCAAACGAGAAAAGAAAAAAAAAAGAAACTTGGCAAACTTCCAAGAAAAAAATAAAAGAAATCCCTCTAAAAATAGTCTTGTGATGATGTCACTCCAAATTGATC
This sequence comes from Trichonephila clavipes, assembly GCA_019973935.1. Classification (NCBI taxonomy): domain Eukaryota; kingdom Metazoa; phylum Arthropoda; class Arachnida; order Araneae; family Nephilidae; genus Trichonephila; species Trichonephila clavipes. Next base: position 201,094 of record BMAU01019612.1, read on the forward strand.
TCGACCCTTCATATTGCTTTTGGACATTTGAAAAATTTGCTGAGAACCAAATATCCCTTAGAGGAGGAAAGCCCCTGCTAAAAAAAGGAAAATTTAATTTAAAAAAATTGCTATTTATTCATCGCCATTTACCGTAAACAGAATAAAATTCTCAAAATGCTTTAACGTTTCGCATCCTGCTTGGGATTACATATATATCGTAATGTGTACTGCGTTTCACAAGGCATTTTTGACAGACAGTTCCAACGATCGCCTCGAATATCCAGTTTAAACATTGGAAATGATCTTAATGAAATTGATATCGCCAGCAGTTTTTTTAACAAAATGTTTGCTGAATGTTATTTCATGCGTAAAAGAGAGAGTCACATTTTCTGTTCCCTTTTTTAATACAAAAAGGTTTTAATTAAAATTATTTGAAGTTGTTGACATTTTCACTTATTTAAGTTCTGAAATTAAAAACAGAAACGATTGTACTACTGAAATCCAGAAATGAATTACTATGGCTAATAGAAAAATGGAAGACGAAATATATGAATGGAACACTTAATGGAAGAATAAAATATAGGAAATCGCGCGAATGTAATCAATATATATATATATATATATATAGATATATACACTGCTGGACAATTGCTAAGGACGGATAACACTATCATCCATAGCAACCACAAAATGAAAGGAAGCAAAATGTGGAAAAATAGAATAAGTGCGGGATATTAGTAAGAAGAAGTATGAGTATGCAAATTTTTTCCACGTCTGTTCATAACGTGATAGCGTTCATAAGAGCTTTAAAGGTTTTGACGCGTGTAGACAGTTGTTGTTTCAAGTCAAAGTTTTACATGAAAGATTTAATAGACGAACTTAAAATTTTTGGCATGTCTTCCCGACATCACATAGATGATTTTATGCGTGGCAGAATTATTGGAAAGATCGAAGAAGGGCGAAAAATAACAGATGTTGCCAGGGAGTTCGACATCGCTCCCAGCCTTGTTTCACGGCTGTGGAAGTCATTTAAAACTACTGGAATGTGTAGTAGACGGCACGGGGGAGGTCGTGTTAGAAGTACGACGCCTGCAGAAGACAGATATATCGTCCTATCAGCAAAAAGGAACAGGCGCACCACAGCTCAGCAGGTGGCAAATCAGTTTCTTGCTGCCTCAGGAAAGCAGATCTCCCGAAAAACTGTTGCCAGACGTTTGAGGGGAAGAGGACTATACACACGCAGACCTGTTTTGTGTGTCCCATTGACCAGCCAGCACCGTACTGCCGGTTTGCAATGGTGTCATGAGCATCACAATTGAACTGAACAGGACTGGGCATGCGTACTATTCTCAGATGAGAGTAGGTTCAGTCTGTCATCGGATTGTAGACGCCAACTGATCTGGCGTGAGAGTGGTACTGCTTATCGTCCAGAAAATATCCAGGAAAAGGACCGATATCCGACATGCAGTATCATGGTTTGGGCCGGCATCATGATCAATGGCCGCACGCGCCTACATGTGGTTGCGAATGGGACTAGGACGGGCCAACGATACATTGATGAAGTTCTACTTCCTCATGTTCGTCATTTCCGTGGTGCTGTCGGTGATAAATTTGTTTTTATGGACGACAACGCAACATGTCATCGAACACTCGCTGTTCAGGATTGTCTAGACAGCGAGGGTATTCAACGTCTCGTACGGCCAGTGCGTTCTCCAGATCTAAATCCCATTGAAAATGTGTGGGATGCTTTGGGGAGGCAAGTTACTGGTCGAAACTATCCTCCGACAAACAAGAACACCCTCATCCGTGCACTCACAGAGGAATGGGATAAATTGCCTCAACAGCTGCTGGATAATGTTGTGCAAAGTATGGTACGACGTGTGGAATGTTGCATCACACTCCACGGTGGACATATCCCGTACTGATACCTTTCTTTAAGGTGCCTGCTGACTTTTAGATGCATTGTTCCATTTCTCCGTACACAGATCAAATGAACATTTTTTTTCTTTCAGATGTTTCACAGCTTTTGTACTTTCCAGAACAATAAATATTCTTTATTCTAATGTCTGAACAGTGTGGCAACTATATTTTATCCTACTAGGCCTCATGTCTCGCTTAATGTTATGCTACATAGCAATTTGTGATCCGTCCTTAGCAATTATCCAAGAGTGTATATATATATATATATATATATATATATATATATATATATATATATATAGTATAATAAAATAAAAGTGAAGAAATACTAGGACCTACAGTGCTAAAAAGTAAGAAATTGGAATTCAGCAGATACAACAATTGTAGATACAAAAAAAGTCATTAGAATAAACTGGAGATCTATTATGATTTCTAAAGCAGACGCTGAATTAGGCCAGGGAATTAGAGTTAAGCAATGCTTTGTGGATCCAACCTTCCCCGTACAGCAGAAATTTTCGACATTATAGAGGGGGGAAAAGCCAAGTTGAAAAGTTAAGCCTAATACAACACTTGGATGAAGAACCTAATATAAAATCATAAAAAGAAATTGAGAAAAGAGAACAATAATGAATCTCTCAAGGAGAGGAATAATATAAAAAAATTATGAAAAATATTAAGAAAAACTTGCTTGTTAAACAAAAATCCTGAACTCAAAAATACAACCTACTGCGATGAGATCCTACGTGAAATGGCGTAAAAGATTGAAGCGCCAACACGAGAAGTAAAAAACCGTGGCTTCATCTGGATAGTTATTATGCAATTAAACTAACCACAAAGTTATATAATTAAACAAAACATAAGAAGTTATAAATAAACTAAAGAACAAAGTTCAGAATAGATAGTATCAAATAGAAATATATTAAAGTAAATTTACTTGGATGAATACATACTAGTAAGTTATATTGCAATTAAAATAAGTGCATAAAATATTTTAAAATATTTTTTTAAATATTTTTTTAAAAATAAACTAAATAGTGAGAGAAAAGAAATATTAAATAAAATATTGAACTTAGATAAAACTAGATTAAATTAGAAATATAAATATATTTAAAAATAAATTTACTAGGATAATTGTATTCTAAACAATTCTTGCAAAATTTCACAAAATTGCTATGGATTAAAATTTTATCAGTAACTAAATCATTGTTTCTTTTTATAAAATTTAAGATAATATTTCTAAATATTGATAGGTGTAAGTTACTACCCCAGAATGGCATTTTTATAATGTTAAAATCAATCGAGTCTCTTTTATCAAAAATATTACTTAAAAGCAAATTATTCTTAACGTTTAATTGATGGTCCATAAAGTTAGCTGACTCATTATTATAATTAGTTTTTAATAATTTTAAATAGTGGGGATAATAATTACAGCTAGGAACAAAGTCTACTAAATTACTAAAAATAATTAAGTTATCTATGTATCTAAAAAAGTAACAAGATTCATAACTAATACTTTCATTTTCATAAAAATGCAAGTAAATATTTGCTAAGTAGTTGCTAGCTGATCTATACCTTGTGGTAATCATTTAATTTGCTGATAATGAGTGTTATTATAGAAAATATAATTTTCTTTTAATACTAATTCAAGAATAGAAATATATTTATCATATTTTATTATCTTATTCAAAAAATATTGCTATATGCTATTTTAAGATTATATATAATATATATTATACTACATATATATATATACATATATGTGTGTGTGTAAAGTTCTATTGTGTATAAAAATCTTTTAAGATCAGTATTAACTTATAAATGTGAGACTTGGTCCATGTCTCGAACACATGAAAACATGATAAGTATCTACGAAAGGAAGATTTTAAGATCCATTTTTGGAGGAATTCAGGAAAATGGAACGCGGCGCAGAAGATCAAATTTCAAGCTTCATCAATCACATAAAGAATCTGACATTGTTAACTTCATCAAATTACGACGAATTAAATAGGCAGACCACGTTGTCAGAATGGACGAAGACCGCACCACTAAAAAAGTCTTCAATGCCCAACCAATAGGCAGACGGGCAGGTCATATCTTAGATGGATTGATGGCCTAGAAAGAGATCTCCTAGTTTTAAGAACTAAGAATTAAAGAACACTAACAGGAAGAAGGCTGGCCAATAAAAAGTTTCTTGAAAAGGCCAAGGCCCACCCTGGGCTGTCGAACCAACTAAGGAAGCAAGGAATTAAAATAATATTACACTGTTAGTCTTTAAAATTGCATCAGGAAGAAGTGCAAGCAACAAATCTTTACTTACCATACATATATAGCGTAGTAGGAATTTGAAATCCGATTTTAGTACACACAGATACAATTTCCGGCACCTAAAACAGTTAGAACATGGTAAGCATCGAGTTGAACCGGGCTTAATTGATGCGGGCAAGTTAATTCCATGATGCTTCAAGTCTATGCCATACTTCATCAGTTGTAATGATTGGAGAGCGGTGGTGATCCGCAACCCAGGGCCAGGTGTTTTAAATGGGTGAGAGACCTGTAGATTGTGTTGGTCAGTGGAAAAACGTTCAATTTCAACAATCTCTCTCTGTGTTGGTTGGCAACATGTGATGTTGCATTATCTTGTTCAAAAAGGACATGGTGGCTGCGGTAACTTAGTGGTCATAGTTGTTAGCTCGTGGCCGACTTGTCATTAGTTCGAGTCCTGATGCCACTGAAGATCCGTCGTGTACAGGGGCTGATGCATGCTACATATGCTGTGGCATAATGTCCTTCCGTTGACATGGGCTGGTTGCTTAGAGAGGGGGTGCTAGCGTTCGAATTTCGAGGTTCGTCGCTAATAACCCTCATGTTGCTTTTTAGGGCGACATTATAAACACTCGCTCAAAGATGACGTTGCGACTGCGGCATGAGCATAAATTACTCATAAAAAGAACGCAGTCAAGATCAATATATTCGTGTTCATGTACAACAATTTACTCTGATTTGCTTCAAAAAAGTACCTCTGGGTTTTCACACACTTCCTTTTATTATTCTTTGCCCAAAGGAAAGTAATTTGTACACAATTTTTAAAATGAGGCTAAACTTTTCGGTTGCATAATGATTTATCTAGGCTGAAGTCAGGCAACTTTTCTGGTTTCTTGTTTTTCCAGTGATTTCTAACCTTCCCAAAGAATTTCACGTTTTTATACCATTTTACAAAAACGGAAATACGACATCATACGTTTAAAACTACCTCACTCATCAGTGGTCTGCTGGCCACTGACAGCTTCTTCAAACCTGAAAGATTCACGCAGGCGCATTAAGATTTCTTAAATATATGTACAAAACCACTCCTCCTGGCTTTCTTTATTTACGTACAAAAAATTACGATCGAATGTCTTTTAAACAAATATCTTACTAAGGAAAATATTTGTGAGCATTCAAAGCGATGAAATTTCAACATTATACAATTTGAAAAATTTTATCCCATATTTCTAATTAAAAGTACTGATTCTGTATACTTACAAGTTTTAAAAAAGAGATTTAAAAGAAATTTTCAGTGTTTTTAGGGGGAGAAAAATTCATTTTCAAAGCAACTTATCTTTGGGAACGAGATAAAAAATGAAGAAGATATAATTTCCCCTTTGATAAGAAATGTCCTTTCGGAATCAAAACGATGCTTTCCAAAGTGCGGAGTAAACTACTTCATGAACTCCGCCTTCGACTAGTCATATCAAGTGTGAAAATGAGTCCTATACTGATAAAACACACACACATACACACAGAAAAGAAATCAATTTCCTATCTGAAGCAAGAAAGATACTCGTATCCTTCTGCGAATCAAACGTGGAGTAGAAAGAAGCTTGTTTCATTTCCAAAAAAAGACACAGGATTATTTATTTCTTGCTGAAAAAAACAAAATAATAATTCTTAGAAACTTAGATAAATATTAGATTTCCTAAGCAATGCTGATAAATTTTGAAACTGTTCATCTTTACAAATTAAATGTAGAAATAAGCGGGTAGAATTCGAATAATAAAACGATCAGTTATAGCTTCGTGAATGATGTATTAAATATTAAAAAGAAATACACTGACAAATAGTTTATCAGTTCATTTAATATTTAAGTAAAAACCATAAAACAAACCATAAACAAAAAATTTGCGTAGAGACGGCAACGCGAAGGCGCCTTAGCACCCTAATAGCGAGGCAGGAGATTTATTTAACGCAGGGGCGAGCGGACTTTACCAGGGTACGGCTTACTTCTAAAGTTTTTAAGGTGTTACGGCCCACCCAGTGGCGTAGGTGTGGCCATTCTGTATTAAAATGATGTATTTTATTTCTATACACTCGTTTTCGACATTGTACCCCTCTTTTAAAATATGACAGATACAAATGTTTACTACAAAAACATAAGTAACAAAAAATTGTCAAGTTGAATGCTTGAACAGCTATGAGCGACTACAACACCGTGGAACGTGGACGTATTCAATGCCGCGAGCAGAGAACATACGTGAACCGATGAATCTGAAACCGATGTATGCACTTAAATTGGTTCGCTGCCGATCTCGCACCATCGCGGGACATGACATGAAATCGAAAACCCAATCCCCTGGAGGCATGAAGTGTGGGAGGATGTCTCAATAGCCAATCTCGTGCTGTCGAGGGAAAAGCTAATCATCAACATTTATTCGCGATTTCAGTCAGGGTGTGGGGGGAATTTATTTCTACGGCTGTGGTATGGCAGTGATCGCTTTTCTCCCCTACAGCGACTATGAACGTGTTAAGCGTCACCGTTCTCTTCCAATGAAGGTATATGAATGTGTGTGTTTACACATTCATTGTATCATTTGCTTAAGTAAACACAGTTGCATCGATTGCGAAAATCCGATCCTCCAGTCACGCTCGCATCTGTTTTCCATAAATTTTTATAATTTTTTTTAGTATGCATGTCTAAGATCTTAAGGTAGTCACCTCGAAATGTCTTGGTGATCTACCGGTCTATTGCGATCGACTTAATACCCATTGCTGATGACAAAATGATCTACTCGTTCAACGAACAGAAACACAGTAGTGCTACTCCACCTTTGAACAGAAAATGCTAAAAAATAGTCCCTCTCAGGTGTTGCAACTCGTGATTGACCTAAAATTTGTTTTCTAGTCACAGAACCTTCAGATTTAAACTGATTACATATTCTTTGATCAGTACTACGAGACACACTAAGGCATGTAGTAGCATCACTATGCACATGATTTTCGGAGTCTCTTCATTGCAAGGAAAGAAGATCATATAAACGCTTTAAGCTTACGTTTATTTCAATTAATTTTATCTCTAAGTAGTATGTTTTGGGTAACCCTTATTTTGAATAAAAATTCCACCATAAAAATCATGTAGCCTAATAGAGGAATAATATAGTATAGTGTTATAGTTTGTTCCGGGAAATCCAGGAACTGTAATAAAGTATTCTGTTCCAGGAACTCCAAAAATGCCATTTTTTTCCTTTGAATATCTGGCGTGCTTTCGTGGCACATAGGAGACTGCAGCTGTATTTACGGTATTCACGATCCACTTTTGGATGTTAGATGGATTTTAGAGAGCCGAAATAAGTAGAAAACGCATCATTTTGCGTGGACTATTTATTCTCAAGGTGATCACATTTTAGGTTCATTTCTCATTGGCTGTCGAATTAAACGTGATACGTGAAACGTGTCTGTTTTTTTCCCTACGTGAATTCATTTGCATGGAAAAGGAGGTCAACCAAAAGCACGAAATTGTAATAAATATCAATACTATGATTTACGCAGTCGAAATTCGATTTCGACATGTGCACGTAGATAATGAAAATATTAATGCACATAATTGAAACCTACTATATAAAGCTTTAAAAATCGTAAGATGTGCTTAAGTCTTGAATCAAATGCAAATGTTTTTTTTATGTTTAATTTTATGTTCTGTACTTTTGTAAACATCTATAATTTTGGAAATATTTTTTTTCTGTGAACTTTTAATTCACAACTTAAGCGTACTTTCGTATAATATAAAAGAAATAGGATTGAAATTTGGAATATTTTTTTAAAATAGAAAAAAAATGGTGCAATTCATTTTTATACTCAAGTTTTATCGTCATACGGAGCAATTATATCAGTGGATGTTCATCATATTAACCCTTTAAGGGCCGAGGTACTCAACCGGTGCGTTGAGTGCCCCGGGCGTGTATATACGTCTTTTCGAAATGCGATTTTCTTTAAGCTGCTATCAGTAAAACTATTTCGAAGGGTTTGGAATGCAATAAAAGGACATTGACAGTGTTTGCGAAGGGTTACGTACTTCAAACAAAAATTCGTTTATTTGTGCTTTTTCATGCCCTCATACACCGCATATGTGCGCTTATGTGAAAAACGGTGGCTCTGAGGAGCAATTTGCTTGTCTTTTAACTGACGGTTAAGGGGCTAAGAGTATATATATACATCAAGGTCTTTAGTCTCTAACTGAAAAGGAAAAATTTCATTAGAAAAAAAAAGAGACTATTTTCGAAACATTTACAAAACAAATCAACAAATAAAAAAGAAATACAACCACAGACTGTGGAAGTTATCAATGTAGTAATTTATTTTCAGTAATAATGTAATAAAATATAAATCTATGATAATAAAAGAAAATGTATGGATATATGGGCGCTCACCTCGCGGAGAAATTTTTTGAGGCATCATACAGTTTGTTCAACGGTGTGCACTAATACACACCAATGAAGATCGAATCTTTTTCCAGGTAATCTATTAGAACGACTCCATGATCATCCATCTTCTTTCCCGAAGAGAGACAGAAAGACCGATCCTGCAAATATTTGCTTGCTCTATCCTTCTTGGGAAAAGGTGAATCGATATCTTTCCATCCCATGCTCATTTTTTTTTGGATCCTGTTGATAGATTCAAGGTTCGTCCATAGTTACACGATGACCATGAATGATGATCTACAGGGTGATTCTAAAATCACGTGACAAACCTTGAGGGGTGGAAAGGCTCACTAAAACAAACAATTTTTGTACAGGAATGTTTGCGCGGAAGTGCCACGTTGAGACACAAATAGAAAAAATAGCCTTTAACGGAAACATAAAAGGCTCCTTAACAACCTACTTACCGAGCGATTCCGAACAGAAAATGTTAACAGTTTTAAAAATTGTATCCACTGTCCGGTATTAAAGCTCTTCAAACAGCTGATTGACTGAAATGCAGACGACATGCTACAGCCCTTGTACTTGAGCGGGTGTTTTGTCCACATGGTCCAAGATGACTTCTTCCAGGTGTGTTTGTTGTACAGTCCACTATCTACCCCTTCCATCAGTACTGGTGATAAAGGGACCATATTCACACAGCTGTCGATGAATCACTGAAACATTTTGTGGTACTGCATGCGTCTACTTAGAAAGCGTTCCTAATGCAGCCGTAGCGCTTTTCTGCCGTTACCAATAGCAGCACCGTACATTAGATGGATATCTGCCATTTCGCTATAAGTAAATACATCCATAACGAAGAGAAAATACCGATTTTGGTGATGCAGTAGATCAATGGCATACCGCTTGTGACGGGTCTGTATCGGTACTTCTACTAACAGCCCTCTTGGGATTTCTTTGGGGCCAGAGTGGCAATTCTTTCCAACCAACCCAAGAAGAGAGCGTGGTTATGCAGATTATGTATTGTATATATTGGAACGTTAGTATTCACGGGAGCATTAAATAGTCCTAAGTAAAGCTAAGTGAAGTAAAGTAAAGTTCTAGGAGAAGAGTCTTAGTGTATTATATGAGTTCTGTGAGTCGGTCTAATAGTGCCAGTGAAGATAAGTAATAAGTAGGTCCGAGACCAGAAGAGTATTGCCTTAGCCGGAGCAAGTCGGATTGAAGAATATAGTGATGATTTAAGGACCGTAGCTGTTTGCTAAGGAAATAGCGGTAAGACTGTTTGATTAAGCTTTAAGACTAGAGCGGATTCTATTAAGTTAGGAAATAATCTATAAATGTAGATTCAGTGATTAATTGCGCTTTTTATCAGAATTACGGTTTGCGTCGCATCACTCCTGATCATAAGATTCCTAGACTAGTGTTGTTTTAGTATATATAAATTAAGATCATAATAAACTAATTTTATTACGGCAGAGTTTAGTGGTCCATCTTTCATTCCTTCAAACATAGGCCGCGTGGATGACGAAGAGATGATACTTCCAGTGCGTGGGGTATCACACGCTTTGCTGCCTTCCTCAATATTGTCAACCAATCACGCCATATAGGTCGTCAAGCATACATGACGGTTGATGGATGTAATTTCTAAAACTGTTAAAATATTTTCTGTGCAAAATCCCTCGTTAAATAAGCTGCTAAGGAATATTTTATGCTTCCGTTAATGTGTTATTTTTTCTGTTTGTGACCTCAACGCGGCACTTCCGCCCATATATTCTAATACAAAGATTACTTTTGCTTTAGTGAACTCTACCACCCCTCAAAGTTTGACCCATGGTTTTAGAATCACCCGGTACTTCTTGAATCGTCTATAAGAGATTGTGCGTATTTAAAATTCCCTCTTTATTTCAATAGAGTCATCTAACGGTCTATCGTTTTCGTAAAAAGCCATAATTTTATTGTGAATTTGCACTAAACTAAAGAAGTTTTCAGAAATTACAACTATTTTTGAACCGAGAATCTCTGGACTTTGCCATGACATTAGAGTTAATCTTCTGTTATTTTTACTTAACTATTTTTTTGTTAATATAATTTTATCAAAAGCCTGGAGTTAATATTATTATGGACTCCTGGAAATTCAATTATTTCTGAACCCTCTCAAAACTTCTATGAAGTGCTAACGATGAGCTATAAAAGCCTAACATGAAACACTGTAAGTTCTGCGTATACGTAAACATAAATGGAAGTGACATTTAACACCCTTATATAAACACTAGTTCGGCAAATTAATACTCGTCCCCCTTTGTCATATCCCCTGATGGCAAAAGAAGTTGCAGTACTTGTCTCCGTTGTTCTGAAATTCAACCATCTACTAATGACATGTTTAATTGTCCTTCTATACTGGCTTAACTTCACAATGTGGACCCAAACCCTATGGACCATCAACTGCTTTATACTCCAAAAGTCTTCGGCAAAGCAAGGGTCGTTTCTGACATCTTCGGAGCCATTTGATTTCTCTGCACTACTAAGACAAGACATCAACAACCCATTATCCCCTTTTTATACTATTCACTTTTTATATTATTTTCAGTCAAATACTACAGTATGTGTGGTGTGTTCTATTTTTTTCCCTTCCTTTTTTAATTCCTACTATTAGCTCGCACTCTCTCTATAGATTTATTTATTTACCTTGATGGAATTTTCAATCGTTAATAAAATGCATTTATGAAATGTGCTTCACAATTTGAAGAACGAAGAAAGATAACACACGCATATGCTTTATATAACTACATAAACATACAGGGTGTCTGGGCTTAAAGTATCCAAAAGAAATGGCTTATTATTACGGAACTACCCATCAGAATGTAATCAACTGTTCATCCATGGATTGGAAAACTCTCCGAGATTTCTTGGGTCTAGTTCGATTGGCCGCACGTACGCGTATTAGTCGGCAATCGCAGACGATAAACTTTTTATACTGCTTTTTTAGTAAAGATGAGAAAGATCTGAACGCCACAATAAAAGAGGTGCAGTGCGTATTTTGGTTAACGGAATTTAAGTCAATCACGCATGTACAACGACGTATTCGAAGAGAATGAATGGAATGACGATCATACGACAAGAAAATCTATCCACCAATGGGAAAAAAACTTTAAGGGAGACGGGAATTTTGGTATCTCAAACTGGCAAGTATCCTTATGTTTTCGTGAGAGAAGACACTGTTGATCGTGTGCGTGATTCATTTTGTAGGAGTCCTGATAAGTATATTAGGCAAGCCAGTAACGACATTTCATTCCGTTCGAACACGTCGCTGCACACGCGTGACTGATTTAAATTCCATTAACCAAAGTACGCACTGCACCTCTTTTATTGTGGCGTCCACATCTTTACCAATGAAGTCAGTGTAACAAGCCGAATAATGCGTTCACGTGCGGCCGATCGGACTAGACCCACAAAATCTCGGAGAGTTTTCCAATCCATGGATGAACAGTTTATTACATTCTGATGTGTAGTTCCGTAATAATAAGCCATTACTTTTGAATACTTTAAGCCCGGACACCCTCTATATTAATCCCTTAACGCGCCCATTTTAAACAAAACACCTGGCAAAAACAAATAAATTTTTTATAAAAATAAACACAGTTCACAGAATCTTGTTTTGGCAAATGAAAAAGAAAATACTATATCAATCAATATTTTTATTTTAATTTTAGATTTTGATCCCCATTGCAGATAAGAGCCAAAAATTGCAATCTTGCACGTTCATTGACTTCTCTTATCTTTCTTTTCGAATCGCTGTTTCGAAAGAAACACATATTTTTATCAGTAAAAATATTTATTTATTCTTTTTCCATAGAAATAATATTAGTATTATTCATTTAAAAAAATATTTAAAATCTTCTGAGTTATATATTTAGAAGCTGTAGTACATAGCTCAACATTGCAATTAGTACACCGTCTTTTCTTTCCCTTTGCTGTTTCTCTTAGAACAGGGGTGTCCAACCCGCAGCCCGCCTTAAATAATTTTGCGGTCCGCCAGATTCTTTACAACTTCAAAAAATTTGACTATTTTTGTACAATATATTTGTTTTAAGAGTTTTTTTTTTTTTTTTTTTTTGTAAAAAATAAATCCCATAACTGGTATTATTTTATCACGCTGCTTCTGTTACTGCGAATATCTTTTTTTTTCTAAATTGAAGTTTATCAAACATAAATCATGTGTTCAAATTTAACGCACAAAAATCTGTAACATCAACTACGATACGCAAATACACATGCATTGAGATCGACTTGCAAAAACTAAGTGAAAGAGTTGAGAAACAGATATCTCACTAATTAAATAAAACATTATTTGATCATTGCATTATTATTATTATGTTATCTATGTGTACATAAAAAACAATGAAAACAATAATAATACATCAGTCTGTTTTAATTTTTCCCTCCAACAAATGTTTGTAATGGATCCAAATCTAATATAAAGATATATATTTTCATATGCGGCCCGCGGAATCGTAAAGTTTTTTCAAAGTGACCGACGAGGTCATTTGGGGGTTGGCCACCATAATCTTAGAACAACATACTGCGCAATATCTTGTGGAAGCAGAGACATCTTAAGACCCTTTGAGGCCCTGGGCCCCTATACAAAAGTAGGCCCTACCTGAGTAAAGTAGACGGTATATAGCATGCTTTGTCAAATACTCATTCAAACGGTAATTTGAAACAAATGTGCACAACTCCCAATCTCAAAAACCTAGGCACAAACCGGCTCGACCGATAGCCGCATTTCGACTACATGAGGTTGAACGATTGTTTATTGTATTAGCCGTAGGTCTATACACATGAACAACAGTTATCACATAATAATACATTTTTACAACTTTTGCCAGTTGACATGCAGTTTGAAATTCCCTGTTTTTCGGAGAATATGTACGGTGTGACATAGTCTATTGTCGTGAATTCCCATCTTTCGATAAATGTTATGGTTTTACCAGCTGGTCAAGGACAAGTGCCTCACCCATCGATTGTCCCTGAATTTTTTACAATCAACCAGCTGTGGAATGACCGGTGCACGTGGCCATGGGGCCATTGTTTATTGTCTGAACTCAGGGAGTGGAGATAGCAGACGGGTCGGCATAATAGACTTAAGAGTTCGGCGCCCCATTGACAATAGGCGAAGCCTATCTTAAAAAATAACCATGTTGTCTTTTTCTAGTGTTGTATGAAGGGGATACTAGAAACAGGTGGCGTGATGGGCCAGTGTGTCCAGATGTGGACCAGGAACTATGGCGCCTTGGACCAGACAGCTCGCGTGTTTTGGCGTGTTATGCGCCAATAGGAAGAAGGAGGAGGTCAAGAGAGACTTTGGTCCTGCGAATAAGAAGGAGCGAGGGGCGTGTTGTGAACACACCCCTGGTGTTTAAAAAGGGTTGTTTTTGAGGACACGAGGACAAAGACCGGAAAAAAACCCGGAGAGAGAGAGGAAAGAGACCGAAAAAAAACCCGGAGAGAAAAAAATAAGAGAAAAATCCGAGGAAGAGCAGAAAGAAAGGACAAGAGACCCCGAGAGAGAGCGCGCGAAGCCCGTCTTGAATGGAGAAAAAGGGCTGAGTCCGGAAATTGGAGTGAAAAAGACGATGAACGCCGGTGGCGTTGAGCATGAGTATATGAACTGATTACACCGGCTTGGCAAAATTACTTCAAAAAGAATTGTTTATCAAATAAACAATATTTTTTTATTTCTATATTAAGCTGTAAAGATTTTTTTTATTGATGGATAGCTACTCACGACGTTACAACGGGAATAATATTTGACCATATTAAAATTATCCGGACCATGATCTTGACATGACCATGATGAGACAGAGTCGAGAAAAAACGAGGCCCTGGGCCCCGATCCAGTTGTGGGGGAAATTCTTTTTTTATATCTTTAGAACAAAACTGAAAAAATAAATTACAGTTTTTTTTTAAAAAAAAACTAAAAAACACGCTTTTATAGTGTGTGTGAATCAAACTAAAAAGTGAAAAATAATTCTTAATATAAGAATAAAATGACTAATGAGAAAATGCCATTGGGGTAAAAGCGAGGGGTGCTCTATATTAATTGTTATAATTTCTTACTAGTTCTATTCCGAAATGCTGAGTTAGTGTAAAAATGTAGTACAAAGCACACCCCACGGTTTTACCACAATGACATTATATAACTCTCTTTCTCGTTAATCATTTTATTCTTACATAAAGAATTATTTTCCACTTTTTAGTTCGATTCACTATAAAAGCGTGTTTTTTTAGTTTTTAAAGCTATCATTTATTCTTTGTTGAATTTTTATCCTTGAGTTTGATATTTGGAGCCAGAATTATTGTGGTTGCTGAAATTAGTCTTGCTCTTCAATGGATATTAATTAATGGGACTGAAGACTTCTCTTCGTTTACGGGGCCTCGGATGAGCCCCCTATCGTTATATTTCAAAGATTCAGCCTCTATAGATACAGGTCTAACTAATAAAAGCGTGTTTAGAAGAAATATTAAATGTCAATCGCATTATCACCTTTTAAACGCGCTGCTATAATGTTAATTCGTATCATCATTTTTAAATATATTGCTTTATCAAAATAAAAAGATATTTAGCAGTTAGAACATAAATTATTTTTATTCACATGCACGAGTCTTTTTTTTTCCTTTCTCACGTAAAAAAACACTTTTTTTGTTTCATTTGTATTAATAACAAACGTTTTCATTTTTAGAGTTGCCCCTTTTTAAGGGGTAGGGCCTTTCACACAGTCGCCATATCTGGAATTAGTCGCCAAATTTAGAAATGGAGTATGGAACTAGTCGCCAAATTTGGAAATGGTATATGCAATTTGTCGCTAAATCTGGAAACGATGTAATGAATTAGTCGTGAAATCTCGAAATCCTTAAAAATAATTATTTTTGACGATTCTGATCACCAAAATGGAACAAAATTTTGAAATTATTGTGTTGTCATCGATACTTGTATGTAAAATTTCGAATTAATCTGACCTTATAAAGTGGGTAAAAATCGAGTTGAAAGATTCCATTACATGCAAGTGAAACTTATAAAAGCATGTTAATGACGTTCCGTTAGTCTAAGAATTCCCAAAAATATTGGTCAACCCGATTTTTTTTTATATTTGTATGAGTCGTTCTACTAATTTGTTTCTGAAATTTTAATTTTTTTTCACCTCCAATTTTTTTTTTTTTTTTTTTTTTTTTTTTTTTTTTGCACAAGTATTTCATATTTTACGACAAAATTGTAATGTAAGAAACAATGGCCTTTATCTAAATTCATGAAATCACGACAACGGATTGCAGTTGCAGTCAGTCTCACCAGTGCAGACAGTGCTCGCTTATATTCGTGTAAAAATTACAGCAGCATAAAACACGACACCGCTCGAATTATCTCGAGTGTGAACATTTTTCAAAATTCTCGCTCCTTTTCTTGAACATTAGCAGGACTAAAAAAAGCTGTTTTGTTTACTGTTAAATCAATATTTGAACTTTTTAATAATATAAGTTTTTTTTATTTCTTCTTTAAACATAGCTTTTTTAAAATACCCGCCATTTTCAGTGGTTTTCTTTTAAGAATTTCAGAACGTCAAATCAGTTATTGGCAGTGGTGCACACAAGGATTTTTCAAGGGGGAAAGGGGATCCAAGGTCGAAAGTCCACCATTCTCATATCATACCCCAAAACTCCTCCAAACATAATCTTTTGATTTTACCCATTGTCGAGAACAGAAACAGTAAAAAATGAATTATTGATAATTATTGAATAAATAATTTTAGCATTAACTAACAAAATAAATTATTAATAACAAATATTTAACTAAATTTTACGTAATATATACAATTATTATCAATCGAAAAAAATATATCAAGAGCTATGGTGGATATCCGAACCCGTGGATCTCCCCCTTGTGTGCCTTACTGGTCACACATTGAATATATTATACTACATTTATCTAGTAAATGGATCCACACTATAATGCCGTGAAATGATCATAGATGGTACTTATAAATATTTTTTAGGCTTTGAAATGGCGCTCCAAAAATCGTCAAGTTTTCAGTCAATTGTTACGAGTGATCCGAAATAAGTATTTATTTATGAGGATCAGCATCACGATGCTTCTGTTAAAAGTTTTTTTTTTTTTTTTTTTTATTCCAATCGTACGATTTTTATTATTTACCGAACGTGTAGCGACAGAATGCGTGAATAAATATGACGTGCGCTCGAGGGGCTTTGCTCTTGTTTCTTCTTTTCTTTCCTTAATTTTTTTTTTCTGCCAGCTGGTTTTCTTAAGTAAACAAAACACATATTTATAGTCTCTTTGTAGTCTTGGCTAAAATTTTTGAATGAAAAATATTTCAATCCATTGAAGCTTGCAAATACTAGAACGAATTTCGACAACTCGGAACGAAATTTCTATTTAAATTTTATAAATCTGTTTTTAATTGTGTACCTCAACAAATCCTATTTCTACCGTAGTGTGTGGAACTGACTTCTGAAAACTTTTAGTATTTATTATAAACAATTCTCAATCTGAACGACTATTTCTTTTATACGTTTTTTTTTCTGAAAGTCTCACTTGAATTGTTCAGTGTGCGTATATTAACGTCGCACTATTAAAGCTAGACAAGGGCTATTGACGACTGACCTCGTAATTTCGAACCATGGAGGACGACACATGTGCCATAACTAGGGACGTCTTAAGTCTCTTTGAGGCCCTGGGCCCCTATGCAAAAGCAGGCCCTCTACCCGAGATCTTTAAAAGTAGACTGTGCCTTGTCAAATGAAACAAATAAATGTGCACGAATCATAATCTCAAAAACCTAGGCACAAACCGGTTCAACTGATTGCCCTATTTCGATTGATTGTTTATGGTATTAGGCCTAGGCCTAGACTTGGACAACGGTCATCACATAATAATAGTCTTATCATTTTAGCCATTTGATATGCAGTTTGAAATTCTCTGTTTTTTGGAGAATATGTACGGGAATAATATTTGACCATTAAAATTATCCGGATAATGATCTTATTAAGACAGAGAGAATTAAACGAGGCCCCATCGAGGGCGAGGTCCTGGGCCCAGTTGGCCCATACTTTAAGTATGCCGTGAACCTCCCTTTCGTAACTTCTACATCATATCAACGGGAGGACGTTTGAGCCATAACATATTTTGCATTGGTCCTTTCTACACGGCGGGTCTCCAGGGGCACTATAGGCTCGAACTCATGACCTCTAGGCTACCATGGCCACGGGTGGGTTTGCAGTGGTATCTGTGGCCAAACCCATAATTAAAAAACATTGAACTGTCAATGTAAAAAAAATTATGCATTCTCATTAAAACCCACAAGAAAAGAAAAGTTCAACTTACTATACGATTCCGTTTATTAACTATTTTAAGAAATAGATGGAGGCCGTGCGTAGCCTGGTGGTTATAGCATCGGACTCCAGACCAGAAGGTCAGGATTCGTTGCCCGATGCCACTAAACACTCACCAAGTACACATGGAGTACGTGCTCGTTAAATCAGTGGGTCCGAAAGTCTTATGGGCTGAATCACGAGTGCAGAGGACTGGAGAATATTTCCCTCCTCTCCAGTCCCATGGCAAAATTGTGGAGGTGGAGATAGGTGGTTTCGCCATCTATCGTCCCTTCAGGGAATCTCGCCGAGCTAATTCGTACTGTCACCTGTATGGTGCTCAAGCCCCTTGCCACGATGAATTTCGTGGGCCTTGTTCCGACTACGTCAGACAGGTGGCATTAGCCACAACAAGAAATAGATAATCATTATGCATATACTGGGTGAGTTAAAAGTTCGTTTAAAACTTTAAAAACTCAAAAAAGAGAGAGAGAGAAATAATGATAAAGAAATACAGTTGACAAGAAAGGGCTCACAAGAAAGTCGAATTTTTTTGGCACCAAAAATATGTTTAGCCTTAACCGTATAAAATCAAACAGGTGTGTTATCTGTAATAAGCTTCATGCAGAATGGTGCCAATCCATACTATGCCAACTCAGCAAAACGATTCCTACTGACTACCTTTGGTAAAGACAGAGTGATTGGTCGAAGTAACAAGATCGGATGGCCACCATATTCAGTGGACCTAACTTCGATTGAATTCTGGTTGTGGGGTTATTTGAAATCTATCGTATACCATTCACTCTCGTCAACATTGGCCGAACTCAAAGATTCTAGCTATCGTGAGGTTTCTGCAAATCATTGCGATATGTTGCACTCAGCTGTAACGGGAGTTGTGAGCAGCCTTAGTTGTGTCGAACAATGTTCTGGAACTCATGTTGAACAATTGTTTTTGTAAGAATAAATAAATGAAGTATGATGTCGTTCTGTTCATTGTGTTCCGGATCTTCAGCGCCTTCTACCGGTGATATTTTTAGCTAAAAATGTTTACACCGTTAAAAAATCAGACTTCCTTTTCAGCTCTTTTTTGCAAATCGAACTTCCTTATCATCAGTTCTTCCTTTTTTCTTAAAAAAAAAATTTACTTTTGTGCCTCACCCTGTACTTAATGTCTGTATATATAAAAAACCAAAACATGCATTGATTTTTCCTTTATTGCAATAATTTAACGTACAAAAATATTTAGAAAGCAGACAATTCTTGAAATATTTATAAAAAATTAATAATCCACGGGAAATTTATCACGTCAAAAAATCGTGAAATTAATACTGTGCACCGTATCTTCAAAAGATTCATATAATTTTTTTAAAATTCCATGGCCATTTATGAAAATAGCTCTCGTGAAAGTCTACAAGGTGATCGGACTATCCTGCAGCATCTTGTATCTGAGCTGGTCCAAGACATCCACTTTGAACTCCGTGACGATCCTAACGTTCTTCCTACCATGATCTGGGGTTCGGTAGTGGTTCAATAATAGAGTAAGACCCCGACAGTAAGTGCCTCCACACTCCACTGCGAGAGGAGATTCCAAGGTGGTCTTGATGGACTCTGGATAGAGCGCAGCAGCCACTGCGAGGAGGTCGCAGTCGGTGCAGAAGGTCCTGCCCCTGGCTTTGGCTCGAGGTATCATCATGTTAGAGATACTGCTGTAGAAGCGGCCTTTTGTTGTGGGAACTTGAATCAGACGAGCATAGGTCTCCTGTAAGTAGAGAAGGATAGGCATGTGAGATACGCTGGGAAGAAACAAACTAAGATCCTAATAAAATGCACACCCTCTCCTTAAACTAGGGAGATATAGAATTTTTTTTTCTATTTCTAATGGAGCTGCAGATTGATGTTTTACTATTGCAGACCTAGTATCCCCCAGGAGCTGGTATCTCTTTTTAGTGCGGCACCATATAGGTGGAATACCAATCGTCGCAAGTAGTTTTGACTCTCAGCTTCCTCCATGGAGCATAATTATACGACATGTAGCATTTTACAGCATCAAGTATTTAAAATTCTCACTTAAAGTTGGGAAAGGAGGAGGTTAATTTCTTATAATTTTTGGAAACCTTTTTAGGTATCCGACTACGTTCGGAACCGTGATTTTGCAAAAGCGCATAAATGGATAATTTTCATGATATTTAGTGTCACTTAGATAAGAATATATGTATAGTGTTGTTTTAAGGACATTTTGACAAAAAAAAATTTATTTAAATACAATATTTTGGAAAAAAATTAACTTTGTGAATAATCTTTTTCCAAATGTTCTCCTTTTGTGAAAAACGGTTCTAATATAATAATATTTTGCCTGTATATAGCTCAGACCTCTATACAGTGGCTCAACAAGAATTTTTGAAATATATAACTTAGTAGTGGGTTTATTCATATCTTACGACGACAGAGAAGAGAAATTTTAAGAAAAAACGCCAATAATTTCAATTGGTGGTAACTCTGAAAATAATATGAATTTTTCAAAAATTGTAGTTGAGCCTCTGTAGAGAGGTCTGAGCTATATACAGGCAAAATATTATTATAATAGAACCGTTTTTCATAAAAGGAGAACATTTGGGAACAAGATTATTCAAAATTAATTTTTTGCCAAAATATTGTATTTAAATTTTTAAAAAAATTGTCAAGATGTCCTTAAAACAATACTATACATCTATTCTTACCTAAGTGACACTAAACATCATGAAAATTATCATTTATGCGCTTTTGCAAAATCACGGTTCCGAACGTAGTCAGATACCTTAAGCAGAGCAGCGCAATGTGTAAAATTTAGGCTTATTTCAAGACGGAAACTAATTGTGCGAATCAAAACGACTTTCATAACAGGAAAGCTTTTTTTAGAAGATAATTTTAACTGCCTTTGGGGTTGATTCGTTCATCATGTAATGCCATCATTTATTCCCTCTCTTGAATCATTTAACAGAATGCAAAAATTTACTAATATATATATATATTTATATTACAGTAGAACCTCTATATAGCGAAATTTTCTATATAGCGAACTTTTTCTGGAACCAAGAACATTTCACGATTATCTTCGTAAAATAACCTATTTGCGAAGTGCCATTTCTATATAATGAACTTTTATTCTTGGTATTCAATTTTTTGTTCTCCCTATTTTTGAAGTATTTCTGGACATTTCAAGTTATTCTCGCTTTTAACACATAAAATAATGTGTTTAAACTTACTTGTAATGCTTTAAATTAGAAAACGTTCTTAAAATTCATTAATTTTAATTTAAAATTATTTTCTTAGTGTTGAAAATGCAGTATATTCCTCGGCATTCTTTTCTTGTTTTCGTTGCAGTTTTGCTTTCTTTTTTTTGATAGGTAAGATGTATAAAATACATAAATATTAATTTTAAAAAGGTTTAAACAATTACTTTTTAATAAATATTGTGTTTATGAATTTAAAATTTGTTTTATGTGGTTTATGAAGTATAATAAAAGATGAACCTCTGTATAACGAATTTTCCATATAACGAACTTTTATCCGGGATTTAGCGACTTCGTTATATAGAGGTCCGATTGTGTATATTATATATATACACAACTTGAAATCGCTGCAAATGAATTTTTCAAGGAAATGATACTCACGAATGTAAAAGGGTGTTCGAGGCATGTCTCCCACGGTACAAGTGTAGTGGGACACAGTGATTCTCCCAGCACAATATCGGCTGCTTCGGGATCATTGTAGAAGTTAAACTCAGCCGTCACCGTTACATTACCAAAGCCTGAAATAGTAAATCAGTATCAAAATATCGAAACGGTATATTTTAACTATTTCATTAAATAAACCTTGTATGAGCCATTCCAGTAATTAAACCCACAGAGGCTTGCAAATGAATCGTAATTTACTGATATTTTCTAATTTAATTTCTGTACACGAATAGAGGAGGCATGGATGTTGTTTTTCGTACTTCTGCAACAATACTTTAAGACTTGTTAAATGAGTGAGAGTTATGTATGAACGTTGCACAACAAAGCAACGTGAGGGTTATTGACGACGGATCTTACGATTCTGAGCCTCGGTCAAGTGACGAGAATGATACCTGAGCTGGCAACACCCTCTCCAAATTTCCACACCACGCCAACAGGAGGGGTTTGAGATCGATAGACAGAACGTGCATCTGCCCCCTCTACACGATGGGGTTTCAGTGGTACCAGGACTCGAAAATGCGACACGCCGGTCACGAGTTCGAAACCACAACACCTAGCGTACAACAGCCACTAAAGACTTGTTAAAACAAAGGAAAGTATTAACTTTTTCTGATTTATAAGTATTTCATCGATCAATTGAGTGGCTTCATATTAATGTGCAGTCTGAAGCTATACTAGGGCTATTGAAGACATCTCTCGTAATTTTGAATAACACCTGAGCTGGCGCCTCCTCTTCCATATCACACCTAAGAGCCTCAACGGATTTAACCAGCCTCAACCACTCTTCAGGAGCAGAAGGAAAATCTAAACTTATCTAAACTTAATCTTATTTTTTTAACTGATCTTCTAGAACACAGAGTAGTACGAGCATTTTTACACTGTAATCCAAGTTATATGAATAATTAATCTAATGTGATTAATTACCAACACCTTAAAGTAAAACTATATAGTATTCAAGTAATGTTTCTACCCAATTTCTCGCACTACCTTTACACAATTCCTAACACATAAAAGAGAAATAGTCAGTACTTAGTAAAAGCTGTGGCAATATTAGAAAATGCCTAAAAATTGTAAAAATTCGGATACTTACGTGTTATACCGTCAACCGAATTATCTAAGACAAAGTCAAAGGGCGCCAAATGCTGTCATCGATTCCACACATGCGTGAAAACAAATTCCCATGCATGCTTCTTCCATATTAGTCCATCGACCAAACAAATTAACAAAGATTTAGAAAATTAAATACTGTATTTAAAAAAAATTTGCACTTGAACAATATAAGTGAAAAAGGAAATACAGTATTTAGGTAGCCCAAACGCCGAAATTGATTTCAATATCGCGACAAATGAGTTTTTTTATGTAAACATTATGTTTTTTATTTAGCCATGAGTGAATGGATATTGACGTCGCACTGTTCAGCTACACGACGGCTTTTGGCGATGGACCTCGTAATTTTGAACCATGGTCAAGTGACGAGGACAACATCTGAGCTGGCACCTCATCTCCTAACAACCACACCACACTAACGGGAGGACGTTTCAGCTCTCGACAGATTTAGCGTGCATCGCTGCGCTACACGGCGGGTCTTTAGTGGTACTGAGCTCGAACTCGTGACAAAGCCAGCCTCGATCCGATACCTATACCACTCGGCTACCGCGGCCACTTCGAGTCACAATCAAGTGACAAGAATGGCACCTGAAATGGTGCCCTCTCTCCAAGATATCACTGCACGCCAACCGGAGGACTTTGAGCCTCGACAGATTTAACGTGCATCTGAACCCTCTACGATGTGGGTCTTCAGAGGCACTGGGAGTTTGAACTCATAACACGCCTTTGTTTTCATATAGTGTATATATATATATACTTCCACAAATTCATTTAAGTTGAGAACCATTTTTTTTAAAAATTCCAAGTTAAGTGTGATAGACGTTCTAGAAGTATTAAACTTCTCAAACAGTATTTCATTCTTTTAAAAGAGACTAAAATACTATTCTGCACTTCCACGCCTCAGTGAGTGAGTGAGTGAATATTAACGTCGCACTGTTCAGCTACACGAGGGATTTTGGCGACAGACCACGCAATTTTGAACCATGGTCAAGTGACGTGGACGACACCTGAGCTGCCACCCCCTCTCCTAACAACCACACCAAAAAGATGAGATTTGAGCTCTCGATATATTTAACGTGCATCGCTGCCCTACACGGCAGGTCTTTAGTGGTACTGGGCTCGAACTCATGACATGCCTGCCATAATCCGATGCCTTGACCACTGGGCTACCGCAGCCCCTTTTATTTCACCATCTTGTGGGTACTGACGTATCCAAAAGTATTTTTGAAAATACTTCACTGCGTTCGTTTCCGCAGAGATAGGTTCTACATTTCAATCATTTTTTTTACAACAAAATAAGAGAAAAATCATAAAAGAATTTACAAATTATAATAATAGGAACTTTTCCACACACACACATTTCTCGGGCGAAGACGATGAAATCGCCAAAAATGATAAGTGGAATATTTCGAACTGGAAACCTTTTACCACCACATCTGAAACAGAAGACTTATTTGAAAAAATTTAAATGATTACGCCTCCGAAGTAAAAAATTCTTAGAACTTACGTTTATTAACATTCTTTCATGTGTATATATTGTGTGTTGTCGCCAATAAAGCTTGCTTGGCGAGATTTTTGCCGGTGAAATGGTAAAGTACCTTATAATCAAGGTTATTATTTTCGAGCATGCGAAATCAAAATTATTGCGTTTGCACATGCGCGTAAACGATACAACCAATAAGAAAGGTTATTATAGTCGAGCAAGCGCTTACAAAATATTAACTGCGAATCGCGGAATTCAGAGCCGCTTTTGGATTTGACGAAATTGGTCGATGCTATAATACGTAACTACACAAATTTGTTTTCGTCTAAAATAAATGAATAGAAATGTTCTTTGGTGATAAAATAAGAGGGGAAAATAGAATAGTTTCTCACCTTTGTAATTGCCTCCCATAATGACTAAAGATTTGAGCCTTTCAGTAAATTTGGGGTCAATCCTGTGAGCCAGTGCAAGATTGGTCAAGGGTCCTAAGGCAATTAGCATGATTTCCCCTGGGTGTTCCTTGGTCAGCTGAATCAGAGCCATGACTGCCGAAGTTTCGGATTCCACCAGATCCCCCGTAGAGAACTGATGCGCTACGTTTCCCAGACCATCACCGCCGTGGTAGACAGGGTCCTTATCAAAATTTTTTACTATCAAAGGACCAACGCTACCTTTGTACACAGGCACCTGCAACAATGATTGATGGCAACATTTCATATTAAAAGTATCAATAAGTCTTTGGTAACATTTCTATTACCAGCACGATCCTCGTAGTAAAAAAAACAACTGTTATTTACAATACTTATTCATAAAGACTACATCTCTTATGTTCCTTTTCTTTTTGTTAAAATTTTTAGCTTTTTATTTTTGTTCTCCTGTTCTATGTTTGTTCTGGATCTTATTTTAAATGTGTGTTGGCTGAGTGGAGTGGATGGTTCGTCGCTGGTCTTCTGCACCTAAGGTTGCGGGTTCGACCCCGGCCCAAGTCGGTGGATTTTCATGATGCAGAAAATCGACAGCGTCCATGTCGTATGATTATACGACATGTAAAAGATCCCTAGAATGTCTGTTTGGTTTGGTGCTCTCGGTAAAATTAAATCCTAGTGCTGGTTCGCATCGTCAGAGCTCAAGTGCCTCCCTCTGGGGAGGAAACTAAACGTCAAAATTACTTACGGTAATTGGTATCGTCTGTATGGTGCCACGCTAAAAAGTGATACGAGCTCATGGGGAATGTACTAGGTCTGCAAAAGGTTAAAATACCAATGCGCAGCCTCATTAGAAAAAAAAACACCTTAAATGTTTATTCTTTTTATTATTTATTATTGTTCTTGTGCGATACTTGAGCTGTTTTATATGTTTGGATTTATCCTTCTTATAAAGCCATATGTAACAACAACATTTATAATACTACAAAAAAAAGCATAAAAAAATTCATGAGACTATAGATCAGTAATAGAAAATCGCCAACGATAAGTGTTTGGCAGGGAAATCGGATGCCAAGATTTGTTTTGATCGCAAAATAATTAGGTTTCCATATATTTCGCCAAGTGTCTCCAGATGTGTCTAAATCTAGAGAGAGAGTAATATATCTCTAATATATCCCCAATTATATGGTTAATAGACGTAAAAATGTTAGATTAGAAGTGTATATTTTAAAATTTTCAATTGATTCCATGGAAATAATAGCGTACCGAGTCGAGTTCAGTTTTGAAATACTGAAAGTAGGCATGTGAAAGAGACTACAACTATAAAAACTAAGTATAAATATGTAGTAATGTAGAGACTAAATAAATTATTAATTAGACTAGAGATGACAAAAAGTTAAATTGCGAGAGTTGATCAATAGAGCTTTATCGACGTTCACGACAATCGTATTAGCTCGCGATATTTAAGGAAGGAAGAAATATATCTTTTCTTGTATCTATGATTTTGCTATACAGTATTATTCAATGAGAGACATACAAAAAGTACATAGATTATACATCTATTCACTTATTAAAAACAATGAAAAATTATACTTTTTGTTTTGTAATCATTTTCTTATTTTACTCATTCGAATTGACTCGTTTAAAAAGTCATGTAGACCTTCATCATGATTTCTTAAGCGAAAATTAATTGTTACTGAATGACCAATATTTCATTTCGATATTTTTGAATGACTAAAATATTTTCATTTTCGTAAAGTTACTCTTTCCCCAAATCTTCATTATATAGTTTTCGTATAGAATCATTTTTCTTAATATATGTTTTCAGTTCGATGCCTGTTTCCGCCAAATAAAGTTATTCACAATTTTAGAAAATACTGAAAAAATTCTCGTGACAATAGATAAACAAAAACAAAATAATAACTCCGCAAAATAAGATTAATACGTTTAAAAACGATTATTTTCGTTGTCATTTAAGCTGATTAATTCAATATGTTGTAGATTATCAGATATTATAAGCAAAGAAATCATACCGAAAAGAAAATTCGAGAACTTAAAATTCTTTACTGGACAGTAAATAAAGATATCCATTTTGTACTTAATGTTAGATTGTAGAATACAGAAATAAAACTGCCAAATGTGTGTGTCCAAAATAATTTAAATTCTACCGAAACCCAAAAGATCTCTGTAAAATGAGTTTTGTTGCAAGGTCATGAGTTCTACAAAGAAACTAACATTTATTCTGATTATATATACGTAATATTCAACTTAAGATTCTTTAAAAATTATTCGTTTATAATATTTCTGAAAAAAAAAAATACCAACCATCTTTTTTTAAATATCACACAAAAAGATATTTAAAATACGTAGTAACAACACTCAGAATATCGATACTGCGATACATATGTTGCTGAAAAAGTATTTAAAAAATTGAATGAAAAAAATAAGTGCAGAAACGTCCACAAAATAATAAATCGATAATGATTCAACTATAGCAGCGATACTCAACTGCGGCCTGCATGCGGCCTACCGAGCTATTTCAAGTGGCCCGGTCAGTGCCCATTGCTCTGAAAAACCTCTTATTTAAGAACAATATATATTAAAAATTTGGTATCAAGAAATCAAATGTATCAATTTTGCTTTTTGATGTCGGGGTCGTACGGGTACGAATTGATATACTTTTTCTATTTGGAACGGTTACGGTTAGTGATAAAAGACAACAGTGTAGTAGCAACAATTTTATGGATGGAACTAATTTTTAATTAAGGTTGACTATTTTGTAGGGAAAAAACAAACATGGATCACAGTGGTTGTTTGATTTGTCACAAAAGTTGCTATATTTAAAAAATACCAATAAACAGGAATCATTCAATGACATTTTCCCTCGAAGATCTCTTTCAAGAGGTGATAGAGGTTTCTTATGAATAATCTTTGCACCAGCTGCAAAATGTTTTGCCAGTGGTAATATCACTGCGGTAACAAATATATTCTATGAGGTTTGTTATAATATTGGTAATCATATGAAACCGTTTACTGATGCAGAAATTGTGAAGGAGTGTTTCTCAAATGCTTCTAATTTAGTGTTAGTAACACAAAAATAAAAAATAATAATTAAAAAAATTAAGACAGGAGTTTTAATATTTTGATCAATTTTCTACATTTTAAATTTCCAATGTTATCTTGGTCTTAAAGCATTTCTCTCCTCCCCCCTTCCCCATTTATCCTTATGTTGCGGCCCTCATGAAATAACTAACATATTCATGCAGCCCGCGTAAAATAGCCGACAGATGTAGGCGGCCTAGCAGAAAAAAAGGTTGAGTACCCCTGAACTAGAGGCATATGTTCGTAAAGTCATTAATTTTTTACATCAATTTCGGAACGCTTTTTTCCCCATCTTGTTAATTAAGAAAAAAGTGAGTTATTCCCCTAACATAATTTCACATAACTTTATAATGAGAAATATAAGAAATGCTTTGTAAATATGTATTTATATAGAAAGATCACATCTCTTTCTATATTTTTTTTACCGCTAAACACGAAATTAAAATCAGATCGAAATTATTTTCATTTCAGTTAACATGCATATATATATATAATCCTTCTAAATTTATAGTCATCATATAAAATTATTATTTTAGTAATATACTTTTAAAACATAACTTCTCTCTATATATCTCATTTTATTTCAAATTCTATTCAATCAAATCTTCTATAGTGCTCATTATTTAGTTCAATGGCTCGAATCAAAACCATGCGTTTTAACTAGCCCCCTCTTTTTTTTTATATATATAAAATTCATTTTTTTTCTTTAAATAAAGACCACCGTATTCGTATCGTATTTTGAATGAATAAAAATGAACAAGATGATGTATTTTTTAGCTAAAATTCAAAAATGTCCTGAAATTTTCTAAGAAATGTTCTATTTTTAGTAAATAAGTGCATTGAGTGTGTTTGCTTGTGTGTGTATGTGGCGATATTGGTAAGATGATGAATTATCGACACCAAAGAAGGACGTTAGCAAACTAATTTATCTTTCTAAACTGCGCTTAATGAACTTATTCATGCTAAGTACTCCTTGTTCTTTTTCGACCCATTTTATATGTTGATTTTGTCAGAGAAAAACTAATATTATTCTAAAATATGCAGCTCGCAAGTAGTATCCAGAGTTGGAAAATTTTCTATCTAAAAGATATTATTTCACACCATTTGACGTTACACAAAAGCAACGCTTTCATATAGGGTTCATTTAAACGCTAAAAATTAATAATTAAGAGGTTATCTCACTTATATAACTGTTATTTCATTCCAAGAAAAAGTGGGTTTGATGTATTGAGGATTGAAGATGTTTTACCCACTTACTCCTTTTTTATCGCAGGCTACCAGCACTCTCTTGACGTTGTTGCAGACATTGTCCAGAATCGTTGTTCCATGGACGCACGTGACTCCAATGACCTCTGCGCGTGCACTGCTGCTGAGAGCCAACATTATCGCCATGGCGTCATCCACCCCGCAGTCTGTGTCCACTATGAGTTTCACGGGAGATCCCATTTCAATCGTAGTTCAGAAGAAACTATGCCAGACAAACCTTTAACAAAAAGAATAGTTTCAATTTTAGGATATTTTTTTCACTTATAATTTGTTAGTTTTAATAAAATTTTCCAACTCCCCATTTCTATCCGACACAAGATATACTAATCACCAATGGCGTAACGAAGAACATTTGGGCTCCCCTGCAAAGTCAAATTTTGGGCCTCCAAGTTGGATTTTACAAAGAGTAGGTACATGGCGGCAGTCAGGTTATGGGCTGCCTAGAACCCTGCCCCCGCGATGTGCGGGTGTACGTTACGCCACTGTTAATCACTTCGTAATTCTGAAGAATTATTGTCAAACGACGAGGACGACAACCGAGTTGGCACCGTCACGCTTCATATCCCCGACTCGGCAGAGCTGCCACGTCTTAAAACAAGTAATATAAAAAAAATTAACTCAATTCCTACTTAGATCAACAAAGAAAAATTTTATTTAGTTTTATATAGTTACAATTAATATAAATATGTATATACACATGACAGAATCACTACATTAAGTGGTAATTAATTTTTATTCATTATTATTAAAGCATCGTATTGTCATCCAAAACAATCGTGTATATAAAATTTCAATACAACTGAATGCTTTAAAACGGGAGAAAAAAAACCTTTTCAAGTTTTGACACAAGTCGCCAAAAATGATGCCAACGTGGCTGTATTTGTAATTCTTTAAATAATTAGTTTTAATCAATTAATTTTTATTAATTATAATTAAAAGTTATTGTATAGCCATCCAAAATAATCTCATGCATATAAAATTTCAGCTCAATTAAGCGCTTTAAAATGTATTTTTTATTAACGATTGAAAATTCCACCAAGATAAATAAATAAATATAGAGGGAGTGCGAGCTAATAGTAGGAATTGAAAAAATAGTGAATAATAGACTAAACTCATGACGGGTACGTGATCACGGTCTTCTTTGAATGGGCTTAATTTATGTGACGTCATAGTCTCATGATAAATGCAATCACGTGTTTCCAGCCAATCAATTTTTGCTTTTTACACACAGAAACTGTCTCCTAAAAAGTACACATAAGTAAGCAAATTTCCCTTGATTTAAAAGTATACGTATAATAAAAGTATATAATTTTTTTAATTTTGAAAAACTTTTTGAAGGATTTTAATATATTTGAACATCTTTACTAAATAATTAAATTTGAAATTACAGAAAGAACAGCAAGTACAAGTCTAATGTCAGTTTTAAATCCAATGGAGAACACGTGATTGTATCTTATCATGTGACTGTCATGAATTTCGCCCATTCAAAACTCTGACATTATATAGACTTCTAGTTGTTCTACTTCTAGATACAATTTCAAATTTGGTAATTGGTTACATAAAATACTTCAAAAAAAGTTTTCAAAACTAAAAACAAAACATCTTGCTAAAATTATGCATGTCAAATGTATTTCTTTTTTACTGCAGTGTATTATTATTATAGATAAATATGAACTTTTTATAAAAGAAAGAATTTCTTACAAAAAGAAAAAAGTTGACTTGGGTGAAGCGCATGGAACCGATTGGCTGGAAACATTACTGCATGCATCATGTGACTATGATGTCACATGCATTTAGCCCATTAAAGCAATAAAAACAAATTGTGATGTGCAAACGTGCATGAGACATTTAAATAGATGGAAAATCTCAGGAAAAAAGGATAAATAAGTTTGTAGCATTATGCTTCATTAAAAAAGTTTTAAAAACTACAATTTTAACGATAATAAACAAAATATTGCATACAGTCATTTGTGTTAAACTGGTTTCTTTTATGACAGTATTTTTATTCCCAAAACGAAATAACGGAATATTAAGTTGATGCATATTAGTTTACAGTCGTTGGAGAGACAGAACAAATGTTACATTTTTTTTTTCTTTATGTAAATGAATTTTTCGGTATGCTCTTAAATTTGTTTTCTCTTAAGTGTATTTTTTTTTTTTGCTACTATTTCTATAATATTCATTCGCATTAGCTAAATTTTTTTAATAATTTACTATTTTTCTACACGTGAAAATTTCTTAAGCCTTTTTTTAATAGTGGTTTATATTCTTCCATTTTACTTGCTCTATTATGCATCAAATTTCTGCTAAAAGAAAAGGTTAGATAGGGTAAAGCAATCTTAACCCTACTTTACTGACCTAAGTCAGTGACAGCTCTAGAAAACATACTAGTTTTCCCTTCTGTGGTCAATTAACTTTTTTCATATTTGGTATTTAGTTCTTTGTTCCTGATTTCAGAATTAATTTAAGCTTCCTTTGTTATGTAAGATTTAATTTATCCTTCTTTCTTTTATATATATATATAACATGATATCTCAGGAAGCCCAACAGAGTTGAAATTTTGCAAGTATATTCATTTCATGGAGTAGAGATACGCAATAAAATTTGCGAAAATCGACTTGCAAGGGATTGCGAAGGGTTAAGCGAAGTTTTAGATAAATATCCCGTTCTTGAACCAATAGACCCTTACAGACTTTAGATTTTCTAAACATCTCTCTCTCTCTCGTTTTATAGAAATCCGTTAAGAATGAGTTTCGTGTAAATCGACTTCTATTAGGGGAGGGGTGGAAGAGGAGCTTCGACTTTTAGATAAAAAAAATCCCATTTTAGAGCTATTAGACCTATAATTATGAAATTTGGCATTAGTGTTTTTTCCCGCTGATTTGAAATCCGCTAAAAACGGGGCTTAAGGTAATAGACTCTTAAAAGTGTTTATGAGGCATACTGACAAAAAAAATCTCCGTGTTTGATATATTTGACATGTACTTGGAATTTAGCAAGCATATCAATTTTGTTGAGTAGAGAACCATTAAAAACGGGTTTTGCGGAAATTAACTTTAAGGGAGAGGATTACGGAAGCGTAAAAGATCATTCTATTTCAATTTTAGAAATTCAAGTCCAGTCCTTTTTAAATCTAAAGATGTGCGCGTGTGTGTTATTTCTTATTAAGACATTACTCAGAGATTTGGTGTGCATGTAGAGGATGTTGAATTGATGAGGCATCATGTTATTTCACATTTATTCACAGAGTGTTTCAGCAATACAGGAAGCGGACACGAAACACAAACCAGGCTTCAACCGATTACATTACGAAGGACAAGGAGTAAGAATGCGGATTTTCCAGAAATTTTGGTATTCATACTAAGCGGGAAATGAAAGTTCAAACCACATGATCTGTGTGGATGGATACATGCAGTTCAAAAGAATCCAGCTAGGTGGGTAGCTAGTTATTTAAACGCGGGTCCTGAAGGAGTGGACCATCAATAATTAAAAAGTTATTATGGATTTAATTAATGGGAATTATTACATGCATATATACACTATATATGCATACATCTTGAAATACCCAGCTTGGCAGGTGGATATCGGCTTGTTTTATATATATATATATATATATATATATATATATATATATAATGTCTTTTGAATATTTCAATGTGTATATTGAATGAAGCTGAAAACATTTCCGAACATATTTGAAGACGCAAGATAGAGCAAATTTTAAGTCACGCAAATATTTCGTTAAAGAACGAAAGTCAAGGCATAACACGTTTTTTTCAGCACGCACAGGATAAATATGTATATATACAAATAAAGAAAAATTATTTGGGTCAATCAATCCAGAGAAGTCCAGGTGTACATAAACCCATGCAGTAAAAGAGAAATTCAAAACCGGATCTTAATATTCTTTGTCTCGAACTATGCGACTGTTCCAGTCAAATAACCTGCCAAAAAAATCCCTATGCCATATTTCATGCCCGTGAACTTTTCCCACGGATATCAGATGTTCATCTTAAATAATTGTAGGTCGCTCTTGATATGGCGTTTGAACGCCATTATATCAAAGAGGCCGATTATGGTATATTATTAGCATTTCATTTGAGATTTTGGCGCATAAGTCACAAGTCACGGACGGGGTTGAGGAGAATTTAAAAAATTGACAACAGGCTAAATTCATAATAATTGCGCACAAACACGTGTTCCCGATTAAATTCATTGCTGATATCGAGCTTGTTTGTTGATTGATTGAATTTGATGATTGAGTGAAGATGTTGAGAGAAAAGAGTATTAAGATTCTTACTTAAATTTTTCTAAGTTAAAAAATAAATTCTGTGATATTATGCGTGTGTTTTTAAATCAAGCGAATTTTGTTTACCAATATGCGTTGTTATTACTGACTATTGTGTACTTTTTGAAAGAAATTTTCGGCAAAAAGTAAGAGTTGGCAGCAGCGAAACGCATTGACTGATTGGCTGGAAAGATGAAAATGTAGCTACCATGTGACTATAACGTCACACGAATTTAGCCATTAACATTCATCGAGAGTATATAATGCACATGATAGCATTATTAAACATGCTTCTATGAAATACTATCAATGCAATAAATTAGAAGCAGGAAATATAAGACCTTTTGGTCGATCTAGTATGGTTTTCTTAATAAAATATTGTAAAAAAAATTCCTTTTTATAATCATAAATTTATAAATTTTGATTCATCCCCGAAGTAAAAGTTGATAATATTATGCTCGATTAAGAAAGGTCCTTTACAAAAAAAGACCCTTGATTGAGACCAATGTAACATCCAGGCATACTTTTAAGAATCGTCATTCGTACATTGTTACTTGGCGTAGTATGGAAGTTTTGAGGGTAGCTCAATAGCTTTCGTCGCCAGTTATTATTCATTGTGTTAGCAGTCTCCCGTTAGACGTAGTGTTTTTTTCTATGGGTGACATTAATGACAATCAATCAAACATTCCATTGCTCATTTGAAAATAGAACAAAAATGTGTGCGTAGCATGCAGCAAAGCCATATTTGAGTATATGAATTTTTATTTGAAAACATTTACTATGTGTAGTACTATTGTTTCAACTGTGCGTCCCCCCCTCTTCCTCTCTTATTTTTAGAAGGTTCCATGCGATTTAAATTTTGCTTAAATTCGCAAGCCTGAGAAAGTCCGTGGTAACCAAATAGTCAAGGTGACGGACTCGTGGCTGGTGTGTCACGAGTTCGAGTCTAGTGCCGCTGAAGACTCTCCGTGTAGAGGGCACCAATGCACGTTAGATTTGTCGAGGCTCAAACATACTCAACTTGGTGTGGAATTTCGGAGAGAGGGGAAGCTATATAGTTAAGGTGTCGTCTTCATCATTTGACCATGATTCAAAATTAACGAGGTCAGTTGCCAATAGCTCTCTCTCTCTCTCGCCACATATATTTAAAAAATCTCATTATTAATTTTATAAAATAGATCATGTTTTTTACAATATTTCGATAATTATTTTTAAACAATTCAAAGAAAAAAAAGAGTTATTTGAAAGGTATCTGTTTAAAAAAAAATCGCATTTCGAAATTTAATTTTTTTTTTCCTTAATAGATTATTCAATAAAAAAAACCTATGCATCGAATTTAATCTGTAACAGTAATAATTTGAATCGAGTAGCAATTTTATTGTACAGGGGAAAAATAGAGAAAAAAATTAATAACTCTAAAATAAACATTTAATATACGAAGCAAACAGCTCTTTTGATCGTATATACAGAACTTAGTAAAAATCCAATAAAAAATTAAAGCTTTCAGAGCTATGACTTTTGAACTATTGCTTAAGGTATGCAAATCCTTGAACTTCAGCTAAACTAGACGAACATATATTATGACCTTGGAGTGATCACGACCACGGACTTCTCACAACTAAGTATTATTCAAATGTGCCGCTGTCAAAAAAGTTAAACAAAACGTAGTTCCGAATGTTCCGAAGTCGAAATTCCCTGCAGAAATGTCTTTTAAAAAACTCATCCTAGTGCTCCATTCACCCACTTCTGACTCCTTTCATGGCCCCAGACTAGGAGAGTGGGCCCATCGTCACAAGAACCGGAATGCCGCAGGACAGAAAAAAAAATTTAGTCCAGTGCATATGTTGCAAAAGGAAAAATTTGTCTTTAGCAAACCTCCATGACCTTGAACAAGTCATGAAATGCTCTATAAGCTACTTTTCCGGATTATGCGCTCGAAATGGTGATGGAAGCACAGTGACCATTGATCTATGAACTCTACAGCCCGAAAAAAAAATGACCGGTTGCGGGAAGTTTTGTAACATGATTTTTCCCTCAACAGTGTTGGATTCATTCCTCGCAGTGATCGTTGGGGATAGTTCATGGAGCACTTAGATTTGTCGGGCTTTACCTTCCTTCTTTGTGTTTAAGGTTGTGATAGATTCTCTATATTAACTAATGTTCGTTAAAATCAATTTAAATAAAAAAAATTTAAGCTCTAAAAAATTGAGAAATTTTGGTTTTAAAAGTTTTGAATTAAAATTAAAATTTTACTGAAGACAGAAAAAAATGGAATAAGATAGCTAGGCTGGCGGGCAGTTCCTCAAAAGATTGCACCGATTTCATTGTGAATTCAATTGAATATATAATGGTTCTACACAGTGCAGAGCACAGGAGTTTGTCAAGGGGGTAGCGGGGTACAGGGTCGAAAGCCCACCCTCCTCATAACATACCATAAAACGCCGTCAAATATATTCTTTTGATTTTGTCGCTAGTCGGGACAAAAAACAGTAAAAAAAATATTGAATAATTATTATTTTATTAATTAATACTAATTAATAACAAATAATTAAATTTTACGTACATAGGATCATAAATCGGAAAAAAATCCAAGGGATATGAGGGGAGGTGGTCCGGATCCGGGGATCGTCCCCCTTGTGTGCGCCACTGGGCACAAAAAATGGACCCGATTTTAAAAAATATTATCTAAATTACTGCACGTATTTCAATAAGTTATACATGTATGTAAAGAGAAGCATACCAAGTTTTTTTTTTCTGTTACAAACATTTGATGTGTGACCCTCTTGTTACACGGCATGCGTCCAATAAATAATCAAATTCGATTCATACATTTTGTAGCAACATTATCAATGTTTTGTAATGCTACTTAAATCCTGTTATTTGTTCTGTCAATTGCACATGTCACGACTTGAAATTCGATTTTTTTCGTAAAATTTTCCATTCCATTTTCTGGAACAAGTTCACAGACAGCAACACTCGTAGACTTCCGTGGACTTTTTGGACTTTTCCGTGGAACAAACCTCTGCCTCACCATTTCCACTGCTTCTTCCGAGACTCTTGGCCGACCGCTGCTTTTCTTTTTATACAAGTCACCTATTTTCAAAGTGATGATACCATCGCAAAATGCTATTGTTGGTTGGTGCTTTTTTTCCGTGGCGATTTCTAAATGCACGTTATACCGAAATAATAGACAAAAAAACCTCGTGCATACTCTAATATAAAAAACTTTTCTCTGTCATTATGCCCATGTTTCAATTTTAAATCATAGCGACCTTGAATGTGATGCCACCTATCGGTGGCGTAGTAAAACCTTCCTTAAAACTTTAAAAGTAGAAAATATATAGCATGCATGCTCACACACACAACCACTCGTTCAAACGGTAATTTTATACAAATAAAGGTGCACGACTGACAATCTCAAAAACCTAGACACAAACTGGATTGACGGATGGCCGCATTTCGACTAAATGAGTTGAATGATGTTTATGGTATTAGGCCTATGCCTAAACATGGACAACGGTCACCACATAATAATGCCAGTTGGCATGCAGTTTAAAATTCCCTGTTTTTCGGAGAATATATACGGAGATAATATTTGGCCATTAAAATTATCCGGATCATGATCTTATGAAGACAAAGTCGAGAACGAAACGAGCTCCCCTAGAGCTAGGCCCTGGACCGGGGCACAGTTGACCCTTGCCTTAGGACGTCCCTTGGGACCCCTGCAAAGTCAGGTTTTGAACCCCAAGCCCAAATACGTACTTCACGTCCATCAGGCTTTGGCCCCCTAGAATCAATGACACCCCTTCGCAATGCGGGGATTGCGGAGGTGTACGTTATTGCACTGTCACCTGCTACTCATTAGAGGGGCTAAAAACTTGGTGTATTTCTATTTACATTCATGTATCACTTATTATAACATGTGCAGTAGTTTCGATTACATGATTTTTTTAAAATCGGGTTCATCTTCTGTGCTTACTCTGTTCTTTTTGTAGTTATTGAGAATGAGTGTGTTTATTAACGTCATATTATAAAGGTACACGAGAACTATTGGCGGCGGACCTCGTAATTTCGAGCCGTAATTGAGTGAGTGAATATTAACGTCGCACTGTTCAGCTACACGAGGACTTTTGGCGTCGCATCTCGTAATTGTGAACTATGATCAAGTGACGTGGATGATAACTGAGCTGGCACCCCCTCTCCTAATAACCACACCAACGGGAGGACGTTTCAGCTCTCGACATATTTAGCATGCATCGCTGCCCTACACGGTATGTCTTTAGTGGTACTGGGCTCGAACTGATGACAAAGCCAGTCACGACCCGATACCTATACCACTCGGCTACTGCGGACACTTCGAGCCACAATCAAGTGACAAGAACGGCACCTTAAACGGCGCCCTCTCTCCAAGATACCACTGCACGCCAATCGGAGGACTTTGAGCTTCGACAGATTTAACGTGCATCTGAACCCTCTACGAGGTGGGTCTTCAAAGGCACTGGGGATTTGAACTCATAACACGTGATGCGACGCTATTGAAACTTATTAATTTTAACATTGACACAAGTTCTATAAGTTAACATCGCGCATCATGACTACAAGTTAAGTTAACTAAATTCTAAATTAAAACACTCATCTCACACTAAATCAAACACTGATCGTATAGTTTTAAAACATTATTAAATTTATTTTAAGCACACGCATATGAAAACTTACTTTACTACAAGAAGATCAAAAATTAACTTAGCTTGAGAGAGGGAGGGTGCTGGGGAATGGACATGGTTGACGCCCGGAATCTCGGGGGTTTTTTTTTGATTATCTGCAGCTCTGGGATCGGCTCTCTCCTGCTAAAATCGGGGTGCGTCCCGTTTATATTCGGCGCCTTTTCACCCAAAAATCCTAGGGCAGGACTCTTTGTCTTGTCCAGTATAATTTCTCTGATTGGTCCCGAGGTCGGCGCAGTGTTACACCACCTCACAATTTATGGGTTTAGTGAACTTTTTAACGCGGGAACTTTTTTTTTTTTCTTGACGCACCCCACCAAAAGAAATTTCACCACATCCGGTCCGGGGGACTCGCATACAAATTCCAAGCCGTCTTAGGGGCGGATTCTAAAATAGGACAATTCTGGCCTCCCATCACACGCTAGGCAAGAGCTCGTCACCATAAGCACTAAGCTATATCAGCCACCCACGTGATCGTGTGTGAACTGAACTACCTGAATATAAACACGTTCACCTTAAAGCAAGACTATCCCATTCTTTTCTCCTTCCCTTTCTTGACGTGGTGTGGAAG
This sequence comes from Trichonephila clavipes, assembly GCA_019973935.1. Taxonomy (NCBI): domain Eukaryota; kingdom Metazoa; phylum Arthropoda; class Arachnida; order Araneae; family Nephilidae; genus Trichonephila; species Trichonephila clavipes. The sequence goes on from BMAU01019612.1 coordinate 239,724, forward strand.
TTTCGAGCGTGGAGTGTCAATCCTGGTTTTTTTACCGTGGTTCAAAATTACGAGGTACGTCGCTATAGTGCTAGTGCTGTTTTAGGGTGTGATGTTACTCTGAAAAATCAAATGAAATCCCCTTCCTTTTTGAAGGTTTAGTACTAAGGTTATTTATAATACTATAATGGTTACTTAAGAAAAATAAAAGGTTACATTAAATAAAGAAAATATGAATAGCTAAAAAAATTTTTTTTTCAGTTCCTATTATTAGTTCACACAATTTCCTTATATATATCTTGTACAAATTTTCAATCGTTAATAAAATAAATTTTAAAACGCTCAATTGAGCTGAAATTTCTATACACGATTATTTTTAATGGCAAAACGTTAATTTATAATTCATAAAAATTAATTGATTGATTAAAACTAATTATTGAAAGAATTACAGATACAGCCACGTTGGCCTCATTTTTGGTGACTTAGCGACCATTATGGAGACTTGAGTCAAAACTTTAAAAAGTTTTTTCCCTTACATTTTAAAAAGATCATTTGAGCTGAAATTTTATGTACAAGATTGTTTTGGGTGAGAATACGATAATTTAATTAGAATTAATTGACTGAAACTAACTATTCAAAGAATTATGGATACAATCATGTTGGCTTTATTTTTAGCGACGTGGGTCAAAACTTTAAAAGCTTTTTTTTTTCTCCCATTTTAAAGCATTCAGTTGAACTGAAACTTTATATACACGATTGTTTTGGATGACAATACGATACTTTAATGATAATTAATAAAAATTAATTACCACTTAATGTTGTGATACTGTTCAAATTAATATTAATTATATTTATATTTAATTATATTTATATTTAATTATATTTATATTTAATTATATTTATATTTAATTATATTTATATTTAATTATATTTATATTTAATTATATTTATATTTAATTATAATTATTTGATGAAAAGTAACCAAATATATTTATCTTGAATTATATAAGCCCTGTGGCTGAGTCGTTAGTGCATCGCGCTTCCACACCACAGGTCCGAGGTTTAAACCCCGGGCTGAGCAAGGTTGACTCAGCCTTTCATCCCTTCAATGGGTCGATAAAATGAGTACCAATCTTACTTGGGAACTTAACACTAAGGGTTTCGCATCAAACTGACCACCGGATCGGAACATCTGCTCATGCACCTCAGGGCCCATGGTCGCGTATACTGAGTTGGGCGCAATAGGCTTTGGCCATCATGAGCTGTCATGCCACTGAGTTAAGTTGATGTTTTAATTATATTCGTGTTTTAATTATATTCGTGTTTTAATTATTTGATAAAAAGTAACCAAAATAAAATTTTTCGTTGACAAAAGTGAAAATTGACTAAAAAAAATTTATATTAACAAGTCTACAATAAGAAAGCTTTTTTTTTAAATATTATTTTGAAGTTTTCCAATGATATATATTCATTAATAGTTTTGATTAATATAATCAGTTTTATATTTGTTACCGTGGAATTGTGGTAGTGGTATTTCGTCTAGTTGACAGTAATGATTAAGTATTATTTTATAAAGGTTTATATTTTTTTAAAGTTTTTATAACAATATCTTAAGATGGCAATTGCAAAGCGCACGAATCGATGACGTAAAACTAGAAATGCGAGTAAGAGTAACTTACGTTTCTGGCCATTATTATAATTCGTGGTAGCCGAAAAAGTGTTGCCGTTATTCTATGAAACAAATGACTAATTTGATTCCGCCTTTTCCAAGAATTATTTACTACATTGCGCGATGGCCCCAATGGCAGATAAAAAATTAGTAAATGATAAAAAAGGAAATCCTTTTCATAAAATACGTAATCAGAGAAAGTTAATCAAAAATAAATCGAGATATTGCGAAAATTCTAATTTTACAAGCAATCGATTTCTAGAATGGATGCATTGTTCTTTAATATATCGAATTTATTTTATATACCATGCGTAAACACTATATTTTCATTTATAGCGATAAAAAAATTAAAACAGGTTTTGTGAAAATGGTCGTTTATATTACTAGGTTGTTGCATATGAAATGTCGGATATTCTTCACATGTGAACGTTTATCTCCCTGTTTTCATTATGCTTCTGTTGTTGGCATAACCTCGTTTACAGTCGTTTTGACCATTGCCAGAGTCGCATTTCAACAAAGACGATTTTCCCAAAAGTGTTCCATTTTGTTATTTGTTTTGAATTTCGTAAGAATGCGAGAACTCAGCCGTTATTAGTGTTATTTTTAATACGAGTATAAACCTGATAATAATGCTGCAAACGCTGCATGTAATGTAAACTAGGCATTTAGGGAGAACACTGTTAACGATCGTGAAATGCAGCGTTAGTTTGAAATAACATTGGGGGTCTGGTGTTTTCTTTCTCCACAAAATAAACCGTGTGGAAAACCCGAAACATCAGTGAAAAATAACGTTCTAAAAGCACTGATGGAAACTATATATAATCTAACTGTATCTATTGTAATGCCACAGCACATTAATGAAATGCATTAAAAATTGAAACTTTTACGCCCATCACTTGTTAATTGGCATGGCCCATTGTATGTGTACGACACAACACTCATAGCCGTGTATGTCGTCCAAAACAATTGCGAAATTAAATGTATTAAAATATGAAATTTTGTAGCATCCAGCTTATTCGCCGGATTTTCCAAATGTATGGAAATGAAGACAGTCTGAAAAATTCCATATCAGTATTTATTCTAAATATCTAAAATTCTTTAAGACAGACATCTCTATCCAATAAAATCTCGTTGAAGAAAGTGCTTTAAAGGCAATGGAACATATTTTAATCAAATATATATATATATATATATAGTACAATAAAATAAGTATAGATAAATTGTAAATCCAAAAAAGCAAAGAATGAATGAAAATGGATTCGAAAACTTATAAAAACCCCGACAAAATATAAGTAGGCATATAAAGAGTCAACCAAAAAGGAAAACTATTATGTTTTCTAGAGCTGTCACTGGTTTAGGACAGTGAAATAGGGTTCAGCTTGCTTTAACAGCAGGAGTGTCTAACTCGCGAGCCGCATGCGGCCCACAACGAATATTTTTGCGGCCCTGCCAGTATATCGGCACATAATATACACTGCTGGACAATTGCTAAGGTCAGATAACACTATCATCCATAGCAACCACAAAATGAAAGGAAGCAAAATGTGGAAAAATAGAATAAGTGCGGGATATTAGTAAGAAGAAGTATGAGTATGCAAATTTTTTTTCACGTCTGTTCATCACGTGATAGCGTTCATAAGAGCTTTAAAGGTTTTGACGCGTGTAGACAGTTGTTGTTTCAAGTCAAAGTTTTACATGAAAGATTTAATAGACGAACTTAAAATTTTTGGCATGTCTTCCCGACATCACATAGATGATTTTATGCGTGGCCGAATTATTGGAAAGATCGAAGAAGAGCGAAAAATAACAGATGTTGCCATGGAGTTCGACATCGCTCCCAGCGTTGTTTCACGGCTGTGGAAGTCATTTAAAACTACTGGAATGTGTAGTAGACGGCACGGGGGAGGTCGTGTTAGAAGTACGACGCCTGCAGAAGACAGATATATCGTCCTATCAGCAAAAAGGAACAGGCGCACCACAGCTCAGCAGGTGGCAAATCAGTTTCTTGCTGCCTCAGGAAAGCAGATCTTCGGAAAAACTGTTGCCAGACGTTTGAGGGGAGGAGGACTATACGCACGCAGACCTGTTGTGTGTGTCCCATTGACCAGACAGCACCGTACTGCCGGTTTGCAATGGTGTCATGAGCATCACAATTGAACTGAACAGGACTGGGCATGCGTACTATTCTCAGATGAGAGTAGGTTCAGTCTGTCATCGGATTGTAGACGCCAACTGATCTGGCGTGAGAGTGGTACTGCTTATCGTCCAGAAAATATCCAGGAAAAGGACCGATATCCGACATGCAGTATCATGGTGTGGGCCGGCATCATGATCAATGGCCGCACGCGCCTACATGTGGTTGCGAATGGAACTATGACGGGCCAACGATACATTGATGAAGTTCTACTTCCTCATGTTCGTCTTTTCCGTGGTGCTGTCGGTGATAAATTTGTTTTTATGGACGACAACGCAACATGTCATCGAACACTCGCTGTTCAGAATTGTCTGAGACAGCGAGGGTATTCAACGTCTCGTATGGCCAGCGCGTTCTCCAGATCTAAACCCCATTGAAAATGTGTGGGGATGCTTTGGGGAGGCAAGTTGCTGGTCGAAACTATCCTCCGACAAACAAGAACACCCTCATCCCGCACTCACAGAGGAATGGGATAAATTGCCTCAACAGCTGCTGGATAATGTTGTGCAAAAGTATGGTACGACGTGTGGAATGTTGCATCACACTCCACGGTGGACATATCCCGTACTGATACCTTTCTTTAAGATGCCTGCTGACTTTTAGATGCATTGTTCCATTTCTCCGTACGCAGATCAAATGAACATTTTTTTTTCTTTCAGATGTTTCACAGCTTTTGTACTTTGCAGAACAATAAATATTCTTTATTCTAATGTCTGAACAGTGTGGCAACTATGTTTTATCCTACTAGGCCTCATGTCTCGCTTAATGTTATGCTACATAGCAATTTGTGATCCGTCCTTAGCAATTGTCCAACAGTGTATAATAAAGTATAAAAATTTCTCTTGAAATAGGAAAGATAGTAGCAGAGAAGAATTGTCAAATGTCAGGACGTGAATATTCGCGAGCCGCATGCGGCCCACAACGAATATTTTTGCGGCCCTTCCAGTATATCGGCACATAATATATAATAAAGTATAAAAATTTCTCTTGAGATAGGAAAGATAGTAGCAGAGAAGAATTGTCAAATGTCAGGACGTAAATATTAAATTTTCTTGCCCTTTTAATTTATGTTGAAAAAATGTATTATTCGAAATAAACCCATGTTTCCATAAATAATGATTTTTTTTCGACCCACCTACAAGTTAAACCTTGTTTGCTTGGCCCGAGTTAACCTTTGAGTTTGACACCCTTGCTTTACAGGAACCTAACCTTCCCCTACAGCAGAAAAATTTCGGCATAATAGTGCAATAAAAATAGAAAAAAACTCAAAAATGAAGTTAGGCCTAATAATAGGACGCGTAATCTATCAGCACTAATTCGAACAAATGATCTAAAATGAATAACTACTGAAAAATTGCACAATGTTATACAAATTGAAACAAACAATAAACCGACATTATACATATATATATATATATATATATATATATATATATATATATATATATATATATACAGTTTTATATACTCACTTAAAAATTCTATCTTTAACACGCCACTCAACCTAATATTACGCATATCAATTTAAAACGCCGAAACAATGTCGAAACCGAAACTAATCAATAAAAACAAACTTTGAAAATAAGGAAGTACTCGGAAGAAATTAATTTCGATTGCATCATTAGTTTCAAATCAACTCACAAAGTGAATGTAAGTTCGCAAAACTTTATTTATTCTAAAAAATTTCGAATATGTATAAATCATTTTAATGAATTCGATGGTAGTAGGTAATCACAATCTGGAACACATTAAAATTCCATAAAATAAAACAAAAATAATAATTAACTCCACTACAAGGAAGTCATTGTAAGATACTTGAAATCAGTCGTCGGTAAGGTCAAGGCTGTACCAAAAGTTACTACTACACTCAACAGGAGCTAGTGAAAAAAATAGAGTAACGTTTCGCAGAGAAAAAGGAAAAGTATTTTCTAACGAGCATTTTGGGTTAAAAGTGGGATGAGGATCTTCGATTATTCTACTGCACTAAAAAATGCTCTTCCACGAAACGTCGAATTAAGACGATTTTCCATTGAAAGGAACACGCACGTTTTACAGCGTTAATGGTGTTCTTAACTCTCGTTTTGAACTAGTGAGTGAGAGTAACACTAACGAAGCACTATGAATCAACACGCGGGCTATTGGCGACGGGCCTCGTAATTCTGAGCCTCGGTCAAGTGACGAGGACGACAAACCCTTTCCAAACTACCACATCACGCCAACGGGAGAGACGTTTGAGCTTCGAAAGATTTAATGTGAATCAGCTCCTCTGCACGGCAGGTCTTCAGAGGTACTAGGTTCGAACTAATGACTCGCTGACCATAAGTCATCTTGACCACAAGGTTATCATGGCCCCGCCGGGCACGAGTTCACCTCCGTGAACAATCACCTACAGCCAAAGTAGGCAATAAGTGGATCGCGATCGACCGGTAGACGGCTAAGACATTTTAGAGTGACTGCCTGAAGATTGGCAGTTAGTAATAAAAACCTAAATATTAAAGATTGGCTGACAGTATGCAGACTAAGTCTTCTATTGATTATAACTACAAGAGCTAACTTTAGATGGACATGTTTTGTTTTAATGCATTTTGAATTTTTTGTGCTAATATTCATATTATATTTGTGGCTATCGTTATTTATGTTGGTATCGTGCGTTTTGCTTTAACCCCCTCGCTGCGTATTTATTTTATCAAAGTAAGCTCAAAAATTGAGTATTCTTTGATTATGTATTTCAAATCTACATATTAAATCTACATTTGAGTTAAAATACACAAAAAAAATTGCAAAAAAGTTTATTTTAAAATATAGAATTAGATCACAAAAATATGAACATAAAAACATAAATGAAAACATAAACAGGATCAGCACGGGTTGCACAGTTAAATAGTCGGAAAAAATTCATATCCGTGGAAATCGCGGGTTGCGCAAACCGTGCAGCATCTACGTTGCCTGTGGAAATCGCGGGATGCTCAGCCAGAGATTTAAACGCAGTCTTAAAGGCGTAGGTTTTTTAATTACTGTAGTTATGAAAGTAAATACACATTAAGTATTTATTATTAAGTTATAACAAATATTTTAGACCTTTTTCTTAGTTTCAGACACCTACGCCACTGGATGGGTGAGTGAGTGAATATTAGCGTCGTACCGTTCAGCTACACGAGGGCTTTTGGCGACAGACCACGTAATTTTGAACCATGGTCAAGTGACGTGGACGACACCTGAGCTGGCAACCCCCTCCTAACTACCACACCAACGGGAGGACGTTTCAACTCTAGACAGATTTAACGTGCATCGCTGCCCTACACGGCAAAGTCTTTAGTGGTACTGGTCTCGAACTCATGACATGCCTGCCATGATCCAATACCTTGACCACTGGGCTACCGCAGCCCTACGCCACTGGGTGGACTACAGCACCTTAAAAAATTAGAAGTAGCCCGTACCCTGGAAAAGTTTGCCCACCCCTGACCTACAGCGGCCATAGTTTCTGTTGGGAAGCAACGAATTTTTAGCAAGAATAAATTATCTGAATGCAAAACCGATTTCCTAATCTTTTCTTCCGACTGTTTAATGCAGTGGTTTCCAACCTTTTTATCATCACGGAACGATCAACGTTTGATAATATATTACTGCGGCACACTGGGAAGAGGGGGCGGAGGCGTTGATTGTTTATATTTTAGATCAGGGGTGTCCAAGCCAAATGACCTTGCAGGTGACTTCGGAAAAAAAATTATAACCTCGTGGCCGCACATAAAAAAAAATGTACCTTTACATCAGATTTGGAAACAAAAAACATTTATTGGAGTGAAAATTTAAAGCAGAATGAACTATTATTATTGTTTTCATTATTTTTCATGTATACAGACATAGATAATATAATAATTATAATCCAATGATTAAGTAATGTTTAAAATATTACAGTGTGTTGCTATTTTCTTGAAAATTACAGTGTTCCTTTTGAATTAATCTTTAGATACTCATTGTTGACATTTGATTGCACCGTCTTTCGCAAGCGATTAAGTACACATTGCCCTTTATCTTAACCATCCTGAACATTTTTTAAAACTTTAAAAAACATCTCTGTGTGTGATTGCCTCTTGCTTTTTGGGCACTCCAAACAGAAAAGGAGAAATGAAAGTCGCACACACAGAGAATCGTGTACTATCCATAGTAAAGAATATGCATAATTCAATTCCAAATTTATAAAAAAAGTAATTTACTATAGTAAAATCAAATGTAACTGTTTGATAAAATATAAATTTATTTTAATGTAAAGGACATTTCTACTATCAAAAAGGATTTATTTTTAAGCAAGAATAGGTAACAGGCAAAAATGCATTGTAGATATTATATGTATGTATGTATATATATATATAATTTCCCCTCAAATAAATTTCAAAATGAAAAAAATTTAAAAATCTGATATTTAAAATATTTATAAAAAAGAGTCGGCGGGCCGCAACTTACGTACTGGCGGGTCACATGTGGGCCGCGTGTTGGACACCCCTGTTTTAGATTGTTTTAATCTAACAATTTTAATTTAATTGTATTCAAACATAATTTCAAAGTAAAATATGCGCCAAAAATGAATACAAAGTGATTTAACATGGAATATAAAGTGATTTCCATGTAAAATCGCACAAACCCTAGAGCAGGGGTGGCGAACCTTTTTGGATGAACATGCCATTTTTTTTCTTTAAGAAATGTTTAAGGAGGTTTATACGTGCCGTCAAATAATGTTGACTTGTGATTATTGAGAAAATAAGACTAAATACTATCAACTCAAAACTTTTTAATTACAACGGAAAAAATACATTTTGCACAGTCTGAAAATAAATATTATAGTAAATGTTTTATTTATACGTGTAATTTAAATTAAAGTAACATAAGTGTGAATTCTGTTGTGGTAGATTAGATGACAAATAACTCGTATTATGATAGTAAGATGTTACTTTTACCAGAATGCAAGCTGAATTGGTCATCTTCCAAACGGTTTCTAAATGAGTCTTTAATGTTATTCATCGCTGAAAATAATGACTCGCAGGCATAGAAAGATGAAAATATGGTTAAAATAGCATGAGCCAGTTTTTTTCAAACAGCTAATTGTATCTGGAATTGAATTCCATGTTTCTAAAATTTCATTACTAGCATTTTTACTTACATTGCTTGTTAATCTTTCTGTTTTAATCAATTCCCGCTTTCTCCTTTTTTCAACAAATTCTTAAATCCATATTGAACTAGACTGGAAATCAAACAAATGCACTTCAAATTTTTTCAACTTACAACCAATAGAATTGGGACAAATTCAGTTTATTAAATGAAGTCACATCAAGGTACATAAAAAAACTTGAGCGTTTCCAATAATTCTTTGAACTGAGAAAATCTCGCTGAAAACTGCGACCGATATCTCACATTTCGCGTAATACTTCATATTGAACTTTGTTATTTTGAATTAAAATGCAAACATTTTTTATCGTGACGTGCCCAAAATATTCTGTCGCGTGGCATCAATGGCACGCGTGCTACAGGTTCGCTATCTCTGCCCTAGAGAAATACACAACAGTAAGGCAAATAGAAATAAAATGCTCATTGGGCGGCCCAGTATTATTATATTTGATCCACGGACCGGTACCGGTCAGCGGCCCGGGAATACAATATCACTGGTTTAATGCACCAAATATCCAATTCTTTTTTAAAAAGTGTCAAACAAAATCAACTGTCTGCTCTCGATTCTTAATTCAATCCGAAATTTCTATCTTCGTTTGATAGAATATCAATTTCTTTTTTAATGACGGGCCTTTCTTTTTTATTCGGCCTTAATATGGCTAAAATCAGTTTTATTAAATTCATTTACGTAAACAGTAAAAATTTCAAAAGAAAAAACTTTTACCTTCAGTATTCTGTTAAAAATATACAACACTTAGTCTCAGCAGTCACGTCACTGAAGTAAACGAAAACAAAAGAACAAAAATATTTTCTTCCACTTTCAGATGCTGTAACAAACAGCAAAAGTTGGAATGATGAAATGGGAGCTTTTCTTGAGCTGAGTCACTGACCCGAGTACAATAACATTAGCCAAAAAAATAAGCGCATGAAAATGTATTTACGCGAAAAGGAACTACCAATACGTATCTGTGTGAATAAGTATACATGCATCATAGAACAATGATATTGTAGAAAAATCTTTATATTTTCTATGCCACGAGGGTAGTAAAATTTCCGCATTTTTCTAGCCGAGCTGTAGTGGGGAGCCTACTCAAATGTCGTCTTCGTCTCTTGACTAAAGTTCAAAGTTCCATTGCCAGTAGCCCTCGAGTTGTTTCAGTGACTGTTTATAAACTTCGCTCTATAAGGCCGCATTCACACCAAGGCTGTCAGCGTCGAGCGTTAAGCGTCTAGCCAATCAGAGGCTTCATCTCGGGCGACGCTGACAGCCTTGGTGTGAATGCAGCTTCAGGCAACAAGAGGGCTATTAGTAACGGACCTCGTAATTTTGAACCAAGATCACACCTACGCTGTAATCCCCATCCAAACGACCACACTGTAACGTTTTCCCACCATGCAGCAGCAAAAAAGTGGTTTCCTTATGAAGATAGCATTACGAGGTTCATATCCACACTTGTATCCCTACAATATTGTGGGATCTTTTCATCTGACATCACGCCGACAACCAATAGCCGTGAGATACCCAACGGCTGGATTCCACACCTGCCAGCCGGAACTTCGTGTGCAATTCGAAGTGTAAGAAGCGATCACCCGCACCCCAAGAGAGTGGAGAGACAGTCCGTTTTGAAACAATCGAAAAGAAAGGTTGTGTTTGCCACCTCTTTCACAAATAACATTCTCTGTACACAATGGGAATTCGCCATAGATTTAATAACTTGCAACCAAATATACATGTTATAATTTATAGCTGTAGACGTAACAAACCAATAATTTAATTTTTTAAGTCTCACGCTACCCATGAATTATCCCAAACGCTACAACACCACGGCAACGTGAGGACTTTGAGACACGTCATATTTTAAGAGAAGCAGTCCCTCTACATGGCGGGTCTTCAGTGGACCGTGTTGTTTCAGAGTGCGACGTTAATAGACACTTCATACATAAGCCAAAATTATTCAACGCTGTACATACAAAAAGTCACTTATCTAATAAAATAAATGACGCAATTTTTTTTAATAAAATGTACAACATAAGGTGTTTATTTTAATTTGTAATATTTTAGCTATTGATTGTTTATTAACATTGCATTCTTTTCTATGAAGCAACCCAAGGGCTTTTGCAAAGGGCTTCGTAAGTGAAGAGGATGGCTTCTGAGCTGGCACTCCAACCTTCATACTTTCACACCCCGCCAATGGGGGAACTTACAATTTTGACAGATTTAACGTGCAACAGCTCCTCTATACAAAGGCTCTTAACTGATATCAGGCCTGGAATTCGTACACAACGCCAGCCATGAATACGCGACCATCCACCGGGATACTACAGCATATCTTTCGATGATAAATATTGTATTTTGAAATAAAAATAAAAACTATTTTTGAAAGAGTGAGAGTTTCCTTACGTCACATCATAAACAAGCTATTGGCGGCGGACCTAGTAACTTTGAGCCATGATCAAGTGACGAGGACGGCACCTGAGCTGAGAACCTCTCCTTTTTCTAATTACTGCACCTCACCAACGGGAGAACATTGAGCCTTGACACATGTAACGAGCATCGGTTTCCTCTGCACGGTGGGTCTTCAGTGGCACCTGAACTCGAGCCCGCGACACTCCGGCCTCGAGTTCGTGACCATAATCACTAGACTACGTTATTTCAGATAGAATACAAATGATTAAACATCTACCTTTTTTTTTCTAATGAGATAAAAAAAAATAATATAAATTCACGAGATACACATTTTTCCAGCAGAGTACTAGTTGAACTCGAAAACGCTTTTGTCGAAATATCGGTTAACACGAAATAATACAACGGTCCCGACAAACTACTATATATTTTATCCATTTTTTTCTCTTAACACGCAACAACACTTAAGGTATCCGACTACGTTCGGAACCATCATTTTGCAAAAGCGTATAACTGGATAATATTTCTGATATTTAGTATCACTTAGATTAGAACATATGCATAAAATTGTTTTAAGGACATTTTGACAAAAAAAACCCTATTTAAATACAATATTTCGACAAAAAATGAACATAGAATGACCCATTTTCAAAATGCTCTCCTTTTGTGAAAAATGCTTCTATTATAATAATATTTTGCTTGTATATAGCTCAGACCTCTGTACAGAAACTCAACTAGAATTTTTGAAATATATAACTTAGAAGTGGGTTTATTCATGTGTGTGTTTTACGACAACAGAGGAGAAAAATTTTAAGAAAAAAACGCCGAGAATTATTTCAATTGGTTGAAATTCTGAAAACGTGAATTTTTCAAAAAAAAAAATAGTTCAGACTCTCTGGAGAAGTCTTTACTTTATAAAAGCAAAATATTACTATTTTAAAAGCATTTTTTATAAAAGGAGAACACTTTGAAAAAAGGTCATTCTAAGTTACTTTTTTGCCAAAATATTGTATTTGAATAAATTTTTTTTTGTCAAAATGTCCTTAAAACAATTTTTATACATGTATTCTAATCTAAGTGACACTAAATATCAAGAATTATATCTATTTATGTGCGCTTTTTTAAAATCACGGTTTCGAACGCAGTCGGATACCTTAACACGAAAATATTTCTCTTCCGGGAATGAACAAAATACGGAAGGAGAAAGGAATTGGAAGAGAGGACGTTTCACATATATTTCGTAGAAAGGAGGATAAACTGACTTTGAAATACCCTCGGAGTAGCCTGCGATACGAGCCGATTTTGTTTATCTAAGCTGCTTTCACCCTCCACCCCTACAAATGCCACACAGAAACCTCTCATCCCTCATTAATTGGCTTTGGAATTCGGTAATGAATACTTTGCAGCGTGAGTAAAAACCAGAGAGTTTGGGTCGCGTTTATTTTCTATTTTTTGGAACGAATGTCTTATCAGCACAATTACAAAGAGCTCAGAACGAATGCAAAATGTTATTTTGCTTAAAATGAAGATGAAGCTTTATAAGGCATTTGATCAAAAATAGAAGTCGAAAGCGGAAATCTGTAAAGATTTTCGTATTGTTGAATTTTGTATAAAATTTCATTTAAGGCTGTTTTACGATAAGTAAGTAAAAAGTACGAGATCTCGAACTAAACGCGAAGCAAATTTTTAGACAGAAAAATGACCCAATTGCCACGGAAATTTGCAATATTATAACTCGTACGAGTGTGCAAACGCAGTGTGCTTGGGGTCATTGTCTTGCTGGAATATGAAATTCGGACCCAGTCCCAATTTATCAGCACTTTCTTTCAAATTATTTTGCAGTATATTAAGATAAGGCATCTTGTGCATGATTCCATCAATGAATAGTAGCTTTCCCACCCCCGACGCAGCCATACACCCCCAAACCATCACCACCCACCTCCGTGCTTCACAGTAGGAATTGTGTGTTTTGAGTGGTGTGAGGTATTTGGTTTACGCCACACCATACGACGACCGTCACTGCCGAAGATGTTGAACTTACTCTCATCGCTGAAAATGACTTCGTTCCAAAACTGTTGAGGCTTTAAAATGTGTTCTTTAGCGAATTTCAATCGCTTGACTCTATTCCTCTTACCAATTAAGGGCTTTTTTCGAGCTACTCTACCATTACAGCCAACCTTTCTTAGGACTCTTCGTACCGTTTCTGCAGAAACCGATTGACCTAAGGTATTAGAAGTACTGGCTGCACTTTTAGGAGCACTAATTTTAGGTTCAATCTTCACTTGATGTATAACTCTTCGCTCGGTTATGTTCGCTCTTCTCCCTCTTCCTTCGTTATTTGTCAACATACCAGTCTTTTTAAATTTTTGCAGGATTTTTTGGATGCAGTTAACACTTCGTCCAACTACTTTAGCAATATTCCGCTGGGATTTACCTTCATTTGACAGTTTAATAACAAGTTTTCTCTCTTCGATCGTCATTTCCTTCCGATTCTCCATTTTAATCAAGACATCAAATCACAAACATAAATTTGTTATCAGATAGCCTTTGAAAGCCTTTCTTTATTATAGATCTATTATCAAATTTCTATTTTAAAAAATTACTGGTAGTTTTGCATAGTGATTAAAGAAGTGTACCCTCAATTTTGTGACATTAAAATGGTGTATTTTTCTTTCAAACCTTCATATTTTTGTTTCAATCAATTTCCATATCTTACATTTAATGTTAATTGAAAGAGTAATGTATGCATTTTGAATGTACAAAAGTGCGTTAACATAGAGTATTAATTTCTACGCCTGGTGATCCGATGGTGAATTCGGAAAATTAAGTGTACTCTCAATTTTGGGAGTCACTGTATATTTAGGATGTTGTTAGTTGAGTATTAGAATTTCAATAGATGGTAATGACATCATCACGCTGGGCCGGGTGATAGAGCAATGACCTAGAACGCAAGCGCGTCGGCGTGGTTTTAAAACACGATTCCGTCAAGGACCCAGGGGTGGAATAACGGAGATACGGGTGCGCATTAAATTCATCTGAATTACTAAAATACCCCGAACTTACGTGAAAGGTGGGACTGAGAGTGATGATCGCCTGAATGGAACTCTGCGAATTTCGGTGTACAATTAAGCATATAAATACATGTAATTTTTTTAATCAGGGCCGGAGACAAAAAAATCATAATTTAGAAAAAGAAAATGTTAAATAAAATCTTAGATAACACAAAAACAAAATCGCAAACCGAAGTTATTTTGATGCAGAAGATTTCATAAAATCTGAGAAGTCTGCCGGCTCTTTTTTTTTTTTTTTCCCCTCCCTCAAAATTTTTTTGTAGCATAGTAATAATTTGTTTATTCCTTGTTTTGTTGAAACAATACGCTCTTCGTTGGAGTCTATATTTTCTAAAATTTGTAACCCTTTTTCAATTACACTGGGGCCTCCTGTCAAATTCCAGACCGTCATTCGATTTTTTGAATGTAGGTCTAAAGACTCAAGTTCTTCCATGTCTTGCTCGTGCATTTCTATGAGCCCATCCATTGCCAGCTCCTGATTGTGGAAATCTTGCAGTTCTTGAACATCATCACAAACCACTTCCAAATTTATTTATCTGGCAAGATCAACTACTTCTTCTCAGTCCCATTACCAATTTCATCAGGCTCTGTCACAGATTCCACCTGAGTTTCAATGATGGGGGAGGGGTGGGGGAGACGAATCAACGAGATTTGAAAAATCACGAAACTCCGGGTTCGTGCAGGTATTACTGTACTTCTCTAACATATCGTTTGGCCGCGGTAACCTAGTGGTCAAAGTAACGGAATCGTGGTTGGCATATTATGAGTTCGGGCCCAGTACCACTGAAGACCCGCCGTGTAGGGGAGCGATGCACGTTAAATCTGACGAGGGCTTAAGTGAGTGAATGAATATTAACGTCGCACTGTTCAGCTACACGAGGGCTTTGGGCGACGGACCACGTAATTTTGAACCATGGTCAAGTGACGTGGACGACACCTGAGCTGGCACCCCCTTTACAGAAAACTAAGGATTAGTAAAGAATGTGGGTGCGTCCCCAGTTCATTGCACTCTTTGGTTGACAAGGTTGTATTCTTACGCAGCTGTGAGAATGCCGTTGGTCAAATCAGAGTGATGGATTGGTACAGTAATAAATTCGCAGCGGATTCTTTCGGAAGTAATGCGGTCAGCTTTAAAAACACCTGCACGCCATTTCTCGGGCTTTTTTTCCTTTACTTAGATTCACTTGCCAGCACCACTCCGCCACGGGCGGAGAATCTTCAACCCCCCCCCTCAGGTCTCCCTCCGTCCTCCTCTCACTCAGATAAGTACCATTTTTCTTTGTTTTAGTTAGTTTCAGTGTGCCGTTATTCTAAATAAAATTGTATTACCACTATACGATCAGACTTTAATTTTACTTGAGTCATTTACTCTGGTTGTAATCCCATGATCTGTAGAAACTCGGATCAATGGGAGAATGGAGTTCCACACACACACAGCTCTGATGTCGCTCACGACACTTGACCTTTGCTCTGTGTAAATATGCAGATCTGTCGACAATGACCTCTCGCATGTTGTCCATATTATCAAGGAGCATGGCGTTAATTAAAACACACAGATAATGTTTGATATATAGAAGGATGAAGATATTTGTTTTTTCAAGAAAATAAAATGCAGATTTGGACTGTTATTTTTAGTTACTTCGTTTTAAAAAAATTTGGTTTTATTCTTGTTTGAGTGACGCTGTGTTCATTTCCCGACATTGCTTATGTAAATTTGTGATGAGTTGAAGTGAGCTACATTTTTGTTATTTAGCACTTAAGGACTTTCTAAGAAGCAGTCGAGAAGGAAATTCCTTTTCAATCCAGATACCTAATGCGTAACACGGCATGGTTGTAGACACGGACGGTTCAAATCAAACAACACAAGCCAAGGTCAACATGAACAAGTGTTCATTAACGTAGCACGATGAAGCAACAAGAGGACTCTTGGCGACAGACCTCTAAATTTTAAGCTAAAATCAAGTGACGAGGACGACACCTGAAAACATAAAAATAAAAAAATAAACAATGAAATTTAGAAAAAAAATTATTATTGAGATAGAACAACTATTAATCTACTAATATAATTGGATATATATTTGAAACTATAATAGTTTCTAGGGGAATTCCCCGGCTCTCTCCTGCTAAAATTGCAAATTGCTCGAACATCTGCATTTTGACGAACATTCTCGGCTCGTTTGACGTTGCTCTACCAAAAACATTCTACTTTTTTACTTGCAAACGAAATTAATTTGAATTATGAGTTTTTGAATGCACAGTTTCTGAAAGTTATTCTAGTCATTACCATTTCTAGACCCAGCATTTCTGTTGACAAAATAAATGAATAAATAATAACAATGATGAAATAGAACTAATTATGAAGAATATAATGCCCTCAAAAAGTAGCATAAAGCATTCTGAAATACATAAAACAAAAGCAGATTTGTGCTTTTTTTAAAAAAATGGAACTGATAAAGTAATTTATTTTCTTGCATTAAAATAAGGAGTCCCAAGATAGCGCCTAAATTCTGTACAGCCTAATTCCTCGTTGAGAATGTATAAAAAATGCCCAAAGAACTATGCCAGCCAATCCACAGTTTACGAGAAAAATAGGACAAACAAAGTATGACTTCAACAGCAGTATTTGCAAATACAGTCGGACCTTTATATATATAACGAAGTCTCTAAATCCCGAATAAAAGTTTGTTTTGTGGAAAATTCGTTCTCATTCATCATTCAATTTTCTTTTTAAGCCACATGAAACAAATTTTAAATTCATAATCGCTATGTATTAAGAAAAGTAATTATTCACACCTTTTTGTAAATTAACATATATTTATTTCTTACATCTTACCTATCAACAAAAAAAGAAAGAAAAAACTACAAGGAAAGTTTCTTGACGGCTTTATCCACTTCCTGAAGAATTAAATTTTTTTCTTTGATGCTCAAGCACTTAAGCTTTGACATTTTCGAGCTACAAGAAACGGTTACTAGTACGACAGATCAACACTACAAACGAACGGAAACTAGTTCAAGGATATGAAGGTGGCCGCGGTAGCCGAGTGGTATAGGTATCGGGCTGTGGCTTGCTTTGTCACGGGTTCGAGCCCAGTACCACTAAAGACCCGCCGTGTAGAGCAGCGATGCACGTTAAATCTGTCGAGAGCTGAAACGTCCTCCCGTTGGTGTGGTGTGGTAGTTAGGAGAGGGGGGTGCCAGCTCAGGTGTCGTCCACGTCACTTGACCATGGTTCAAAATTACGTGGTCCGTCGCCAAAAGCCCTCGTGTAGCTGAACAGTGCGACGTTAATATTCAATCAATCAAGGATATGAAGACACAAAAAAAACTCCATTGAAGGTGAAAGGGGATATCGAAGATGTTTTTAGTAAACTAGACAATGGGGGTTAAATGTTGCATTTTTTAGATGAAACGCCCAGAATTCTATTGCTCTAGGCAAGTTAGGCATCTAATACAACCAGTTCAAGATTTACGAGGTATGTAAATTAAGTAATGAGTCTGGTAGCGTAGTGTTTGATCTGACAACACTGGGGACGTGGGACATGGAAGGAAGGTAGGTAAACATGTGATGCGTCATCAGTATGAGTTTGAAGTCACTGAGTCAGGTTAATTGTCTGTAGTGATTTGTTTAGTGAAATAGGTTTTTCTTGTGTGTTCTGAAATGAGTGACAATAATTTCGAGCAACGTCAAGTTTTGCTTCAGACTTGGACATAACGCAACGGAAACATTTGCAAAACTTCAGCAAGCCTACGGAGACAGTGTTTTGTCAAGGGCCCAGGTTTTTCAGTGGTTTAAGGCATTTTCAGAAGGAAGAGAGTCAATTGAAGGTGAACCTCGCAGCGGAAGGCCCTCATTTTCAAAAACCGCTGAAAATGTCGTTACAGTCCGGGATCTTGTGCGTTCAGATCTTCGCTTGACAGTCAGAATGATTGGGGAAGAGTTGAATTTGAATCACACCACCGTTCATCAGATTTAGACCAATGAACTGAAGATGGGAAAGATCTGTGCCAAAATGGTTCCGAAAAACCTTTCTCAGTGAACCGTTTCTTGGCCAGTAAGAACATTCCTGTTGCTCCTCAGCCCCCTTATTCACCCGACTTGTGACTTTTTCCTCTTTCCGAAATTGAAGAATCACCTCAAGGGACATCATTTTGGGACACTGGAAAACATTCAAACGGCTGTAACCGACCAGCTGAAGGCTATTCCAATAACCGAGTTCCATCAGTGCTATGAGGAGTGGAAGAAACGTCTCCAGCGATGTGTGGCTTCAGAAGGCAGTTACTTTGAAGGAGACAATGTTGAATTTTAAGTTTATTGGAATAAACAAGTGAAAAAAATTAGTCTCATTATTTAATTAACACACCTCGTATGACCCCCATAAAGTGTGTTAAAAGAGTGAAGAACATGAAAAGTAAAGAAATTATTTGAAAATAGGGAGAAAAAAATTGAATCAGACGAGAAAAAGTTCGTTATATAGAAAATGCACTTCGCTATTGGGAAGTTATTTTACGAAGAAAATCGTGAAATGTTCTTGATTCCAAGAAAAAGTTCGCTGTATAGAAAAATTTGCAATATAGAGGTTCGTAATATGGAGGCTGGACTGCATTTGAAAAGGCAGTACAAATATTTAATATCTAGATATTGGGGATAAAATACAAAAAAAAAATCTGTAGTTCCGCGTTGAAAATTAACATGATCCGAAATTATGCGATGACATTTACAAATCATACAGCTTTTGTAAAAATACATACAGATACAATATATTTTTACCCAAACAATTCTTCATTGTAAGTTATTCGTCAGTTTCATCTATATATAAAGAGTGGCGGGTTACTGATTTAATATGGAATAAAATAGCGCGAACAGAGAGAATCCTCATGAGAGCTATTTTGGGTAGCATTAATTGTTCGTTATGTGTGAACGTAAACACAATTAATCACTTCCAGCGGATCACAAAAAAAGAGAAAAAAATATAAGGAATAAAAATACTCAAAAAACTGGTACTCGCATAGCATAATAATCAAAAGCTGCAATACTATTCCTTTTATAAAAAGTGTGGATATTTAAGATGTATCAATCAGCAATGCAGCTCAAATAAGATTTTTATTTGCTTTAGTCGCTTTGAATGAAAAAACAAGTAATATAAAAAGATTTTAAGTCAATTCCAACTTAAGTCAACAAAGAAAATTTTTACTTTAGTTACTTTTTATTAAATAGTTACAATTAATATAAATATTTATATACATAGCACAGAATCACAATATTATAAGTGACTAAATAGAAAGCGATTTTTCTTTTAATTTTCCATTTTCCTTCCTATATAGGATGTTGGACTATTTTTGTTTGATTGGTACTATTTATTCATTAATTATATTTAATTATTCTAATAAAATAGTATAATAAAAAAGAAATCTTGCCTTCCCATGACCTTTGAATGAGAAGTCCAACGCGTTATCCATTGCGTTACAGGGACACAACGAGCGATTTTCCTTTCTATTATGGTATTGGACTATTATTTTTGTCTGTTACTATTTATTCATTAATTAAACTTGATTAATTAATTAATAAATGAAAAACTATATAAACATTAAATGTTTACTACACTACAAGTTTTAAAAAATGTATTTGAACTTGAGTGCATGAATAAAAAGAATTTTATTAAGAAGGTCCGGCACCTCCATAGGAGCCCATGTTAAATCGGGTAAGTTTATGTACCTTATATATATTTTCGGAAACTACTAACTTTTCATAAATACAACTTTTACAGTTGGTTATGTGTACTATTAATAAAACTTTAACGAAGGGTTTCGTCTTTTTGCTAAAAATTAAATTAATCATGAATTTTTTAAAAATTGTCCAATTTTTTCCCCTAAAATTTAGTTTAAAAAAGCCTTATCTAAAACAGTTTGCAAGATATATCTAATCCCCTCCATTAAAATGTGTAAACATGTTAAAAATCTGCTCACTGAAAATTTGAGGATTATATGATAAGCGGTTTTTGAGAAAAAAGTACATAAAGTGAAAAATATTACATTTTGAGAAATCAGGCTTTAAAGTAAAAATTTGTAATTTTTTGAGATTTTTTTTAGTATTTTCCAGAAGTATATGAAGGATTATTCTTACTCTCTGCTCATACAAAAGACTCTTCTAATTTTCTTTTTATCATTATTTTTAACAATTTAGACTTTTTTGGAGTCTCAAGATGCTTTCATTGTGCTACGCGAATCCTACATGAATCTAATTTTTGAAGCATGACATAGAGTTATAACCTGGTTCAATACCACCGTGTTTCAAGATCATTAATTTTGCTACAGGACCCATACTGAACTGCGTAGTAGCCGTATTTACCCCTAATTTTAGAATTTTTAATTCCACAAATGTAGATTTTGGAATCACTGACAATATAGTGTTATTAACTGACTTATTTGGGTGTCGAGTCTTTCCATGTAAACATTTTCTAAATAACATAGGATCACCTAGATCTCTAACTAATAGCTTCATTTAATTCATTATGGTATAAGGTATGTGTGTATGTCTTTATGATCATAGTGTCATTCGTTATATTCAGCTTCTGTCTTTCGAAACTTGCACCATCTATCCGGAGTACACAGTGAATGTTGAGGGCTCTCGTTTGAAAACAGATGAAATTAAACAGCCCACACATCAGTTTTCATGCTGCATAGATCATTGATATTATTTCTAATAGCCATACTCTATAATATCTTTACACTTTTTAAATTAAAATGTCAGTGAATCATTTACGACCACTGAGGCTTTTTCTATCACTTAACTCTCTTATTTCTCTGTTTCACTTTTAAGATCTAAAAGACGTGTACGCATACACTTTTGAATAAGCCCAATGCACTCTAACTTTTCCACTTAAACATCATATGGATTCGAGCTCATCAAAAACTTATGCAAGGGTAAAACACAGGTACTCCTAGCAGAGCTCATTTGATGAGCGTCAAGGAGTAGCTTCATTTAAAAAAATAAATAAAAACACTCCTAATTATGGTATTTTCTCATATCATAAAGGGTGTTTTTTTTAGAGATATAGAACTTTAAATTGCAATAAAACAATGATGTATTATTCGATTGACATGAATTTTTTTTATTCGAAAGATAATCTTGTGGCATTACATTTTAAATAGGATTTCTGGCATAGGACTGCCACGGCTGGCTCGGATGTAGTCCAATCTGGACGTCCAATTTTCGATGACTTTTTCCAACATTTGTGGCCGTATATCGGCAATAACACGGCGAATGTTGTCTTCCAAATGGTCAAGCGTTTGTGGCTTATCCGCATAGACCAATGACTTTACATAGCCCCACAGAAAATAGTCTAGCGGTGTTAAATCACAAGATCTTGGAGGCCAATTCACAGGTCCAAAACGTGAAATTAGGCGGTCACCAAACGTGTCTTTCAATAAATCGATTGTGGCACGAGCTGTGTGACATGTTGCGCCGTCTTGTTGGAACCACAGCTCCTGGACATCATGATTGTTCAATTCAGAAATGAAAAAGTTAGTAATCATGGCTCTATACCGATCACCATTGACTGTAACGTTGTGGCCTTCATCGTTTTTGAAGAAGGATTCCACCAGCTCATAAAGCGCACCAAACAGTCAGTTTTTCTGGATGTAACGGTGTTTCGACATACACTTGTGGATTAGCTTCACTCCAAATGCGGCAGTTTTGTTTGTTGGCGTAGCCATTCAACCAGAAGTGCGCTTCATCGCTAAACAAAATTCGCTTATGAAAATCGGGAACAACGGCAATCTCGTTTTGAGCCCATTCGACGAATCTACGCCTTGCTTGATGATCGTTTTAATGAACTGCCAAACCAAACTGATAATAAATCACTGGACAGCTGTTAAATCGGTCGCCATCTTGGAAAGTAATGCCAACTTAAACTTCTATACCTGGAAAAAAAACACTCTTTATATACACTGCTGGCCACCGTAAATGCAACACCAAGAAAGACAAGAGACAGCACAACAAAATTTATTTTGTAGATAAATGTTCACCAAGTATCAAATGATTAAATTTACAGACTTCCGTGAAATGTGGTTCCTGCCAGAATCAGTAGCCAGAGTAGCCGCCATTGTTGGAGATCACCGCTTCCACATGCATCGGCATTGATTCAAAGAGACTTTGGATGTGTTCTTGGGGTACAGCAGACCAAGCAGCTTCCACACGTTGCCAAAGTTGATCTGGTGTGGCAGCTGGGGGTATAATCTGGGTCAATCGTGGAGCAACCATGGACTACATGTTTTCTATCGGCGAAATATTCGGAGAGCGAGCCGGCCAGGGAAGCAATTCAATCTGGTGATTGACGAAGAACCTTTGGACAATGCGTGAAACATGTGGTCGCGCATTATCCTGTTGAAATATGGCTGTGGCCAAGTCCTGAAGGTACGGAAGGACAACTGGCTCCAACACCTCGGAGATGTAGCGCTGGCTATTTAAAGAACCGGCAATGCGTACTAGAAGAGTGCGAGAGTGATATCCAATACCGCACCATACCATAATACCCGGTGCAGGACCAGTGTGGTGGTGCATAACACAGCTGTTCAGCATCCTCTCTCCACGTTGCCTCCAGACTCGAATCCGACCATCGTGGTGTTGCAGACAGATGCGTGACTCGTCAGTAAAAACAACTTCATTCCATTCTGCCGCCCACATCCTTCTTTCATCGCACCATTGGCGGCGGAGTCGTCTGTAGTTCAAGGTAGCGTCAAGGGTAGACCAAGCAATGGACGGATTGCGGACAGACCACTCTGCTGTAAACGGCGTCGAATGGTACGCGCAAACACTGAATGATGCGTTACAGACTCAATGTGCTGTGCTATGGTTCGTGATGTGACTGAGCGATCCGTCACTGCCATGCGCACAATTTGCCTCTCCTCACGTGAAGTGGTGCACTGAGGTGGAAGCGATCGGTCCGTCGTGCCCTCCTGCATCCAACGGTCACATATCCGCATTACAGTTGTTTGGTTTCGTCCAACATGACTACCGAGTTCCCTGAAAGATAATCCACAATCTCGGTAGGCCACTATCTTCCCTCGGTCGAATTCGGATACTTGATCAAAAGCTGATCGCTGTTTTCTACGAGACATAACCGTTTTTTGAAAAAAACACAAGAAAAACACAATTGTCGAACTTGAAATCGTCGAAAGCTCCAAGCCTTAAATAGCGCTTTGAGGTGGCGCCACAGGCGTGCGTGATGTGTGTCTGCGCTGAAATTCTAATCATTTTCATACCTCACCTCCGCTAATGCATGTCGTAAATTTCATGTTATTTGCATTCTTCCTTCAGGGTGTTGCATTTACGGTGGCCAGCAGTGTAATTTAAAATAGAAATATTTGAACTTTTAAAAAATATAAAAAAAGTAAAAATCGATCATTTTCCGAAAATTCATGTGCCGGACTCTCTTAGCGATTAAAAATTTGAAAAAGACATATACTTAAATAAATATATAGAGGAAGAGTGTGAGATAATAGCAGGAATTGAACAAGTGGGTGCTCTTGGTAAGAGACTGTCAGTTTAAATTGTAGTTAAGGGAGACAAAGATGCATCCAGCAACGTCGCACTATAAAGCAACTCTTCGGCTATTGATGACAGAACTTGGAATTTTGAGACTCGGTCAAGCTCTCCTAACTACCATACCACACCAACGGGAAGGCATTGAGCCTCGACACATTCAACGTCAGATCGACCCCCTCTACACAGTGGATCTTCAGTGGCACTAGGACTCTCCAGCTACGAGTCCATGACCATAACCCTCAGACGACCGTGGCTTCGAAAATGAAATCTAAGTTTGAATAACTTTTTCCTGGCTTCCACACGACACCATTAAATTTTGATACCAATTGAACTTTTTGTGAGTCTAGAGTTTGTTTTCTACGCCTTTCTTTATCATGTTTTACTTTTAAAAGGCCTTTTTAGACATTTATTCATTCATCATCATTTTAGATTCCTTTTCAAATATTTTTTAAGGGTAGTTGGAAAGCTATATAAAATCTTATTTTTATTATTTTTTTGATAATTTCAGATTTTTACATTTTCAAATTATATAGACTTTAAGCTTTCTAAAAATACTTTACTTTAACCTCTAGGGTAATTAGAAGCCCTTAAAACCTATTTTTAAATAATCATTGAAACTGGGATACGCCCACTTGAATGACGAAAAATATAAACAAAATACTTCGTTTTTGTTTAAAATTGAGTAACATACAGGTGACAGTACGATTTAGCTCGGTTCCACCCCAATTTTGACGGAGAACACCCTGGGGGAGAGTCAGGGGCCTCCCACCTCTCATCCTCTGCCACCAACCTCACTAGAGGACTTGCGGCTCGACGGCTGTTTAGAATACCCTCATGCCGCGAAGGCCTATACGTTTACAAACATCCATGTCTTCTCCGGGATTCGAACTAAGGTCCTGCGGCACGCGACTATTGTTATTCGTTCATTGAGAAAAGTTAGTGTAGTCCGTGGCATGGATTTTTATTTTGTCTTATCTTTAATGCACAAATGTTCGTTTGAAATTTTCAAAAACGAGAATTCGTCTGTGTTAACTATATATAATTTCCTTAATGCGAAAGATAAGAACCACGTTTAGTGTTCCAGATATTCCATCTTTAAGTATTTTTATTGCTACGGGTAAATAAAAAATAGCCCCTTTGATTGGAAGCCATTCTGGAATTGCAAGAACGCTTGTGCGAAATAACCTTGTAATTTTGAATTACGCTACCCCACCAGTTCCAGTGACGAGAGCGTCAACTAAACGGAACTGGCATTTCATTCTCTTAATTTCCAAGCAAAGACTTCGTAGCTCAGTTCTACTCAATTCATAGCATCTTCTATTATTGCACAAGACGGTCTTTGTTGGAGTTTAATTTCATTTTAGTTGGAGTCGCATTCTTGATCAACACGAGGACTATTGACAGTGGCGTAACGAATTCCCCCACATTGTGGGGGAGGCCATGACTCTAGGGGACCCAAAGTCTGACTGACACCTAGTACGTACCCTTTGTAAGATCTACCTTGAGGCACAAACCCTGACTTTTCAGGGGGGGGGTAATATTCTCCGTTACGCCACTGAGTATTGGCAGCATGCACAAAGGGACCGAGTTCACCCGAAAGGGTTTATAGCTGCAAACCGATTCCCCGAGAAAAAGAGGGTTATTGGCAACGGACCCCGTTATTCTGAACCACCATCAAATGATGAAGACCCCTGAGCAGGCACCTTTCTCTCCAAACTTGATGATGCCACTGATGACCCGCTATGAAGAACTGATACACGTTACATCTGTCGTGACTCTAAGTCCTCGTGTCAAAGTATCATTGCGTGGTGTGAATGTCCGGAGATGATGCGAGAGCTTAGTTGTGTTATCCTCGTTACTTGACTACTGTTCAAAATCATGAAGTTCATCACCAACCGCCCCCATGCAACTTCGAAACGCGAAATTAATTCCAAAATAAAAAGAATCAACTCTCCCGTTATCTACTTTATTATCTTTTTTTCTATCTACTTTAAATCAGTTTTATTTTAATTAAAAATCAAACATTTAACTACAATTCAATTAGACAGAAGCTTTAACAGTTATCCAGTTTAGCACAACAAATTTTATTTTTCAGTTTTTATTATTCAGGATATACTAGTACAATTTTAAAAACAACATTACGTCATCATAATTTTTAAAAAAACGAATGCCCGTTTTAAAAGAAACGATTGCGAGAAACAAGTTAATTCGTCAAAAAAATAAGAAGTCCTATAAGATATACAACCGAGAAAGTAAAATCACTCATTTCGTGCACTCTCGGTGGATTTAAAAAAATAATAATAATGTTGGCGCATTTTCGAATCACGCCAAAAGCACGATTACTGTAACGCGGCTCGCCAAAAGGGTTATTATGTTTTGTTTTGAATCGATAAAATTCTCGAAATAGATCTTCATTACATATAACACGGGGAAGAAGACATTGTGTCTAACACTCAACCATTTCACAATATCGAGAAAGAATAAAGGAAATATAAAGTAAATAAAAGCAAGAAATGGAGCATTTAAGGGGTATAAAAAATGTACTTACAAATACCTTCGTTAAAATCGATGGGGCGGACGCTAGCTCCCAGCAAAATGGCACAAAGCGCTGCAACGGACTTTGTACGCGCGAGCAGATAAAAGGTCTTTGAAAAGGTCGTAAAAGAGGAGATGGAGTAACTGTTTCTCGTCGGCGTAAATACTGCTTTTGAAAAAGAAATCCATAGTAAATGCATAAATAAAAGCAAACCGGTCGTTTTAATTCTAGTTCTGTGTCGAGCACTATTCTGGATCATTATCTGAAAAGAAGACAGAAAAAAATAAAAAATTAATGGAATATTTAGTTTAATTTTTTAAGATAAGAAACATTTAACCACACACACCACATATACAATTACATGAGTTCGTGTTTTTAAAGTCCTCAATAAAAAAATCTTTAGCAAAAAATAAATAAAGAGGAAAAAAATTTTATCTTTATACACACATTAAAAAAAATTATTATTATAATTATTTCAGCTTAAATCTTCACACAAAAAAATATTTTCGAACAGTTTTTAAATTAGGAAAATAAAAAATTTTAAGTTGGAGATAAATTTTAAAAAATGAATGATTTCAAAAACTAAAAGAATTCAAAATTATAATATTTATTGATAACAACTTCTTAGCATATTAATTCGAAATACAAGAATTTTTTTAAAAAGTTTCAGTCAAAATCTGGTGCGACAAACTTAACGGGTAAATTAGACAATGTTTTTATTTAAACAAAACAAAAAAACTAGAAAAGAAGGAAAGTTATATTTTTTAAAATATTGCCCATTACAAAATAGTACGTATGTACGGAATTCTCAAGTATCTGAATTATTATGCAAAAGATATTTCATAGCACTTAAGCATTAGAAAGCCATTTTTAAAGAAATAAATCGAATCATTTAAAATGATTCACAGGTTCAAAACTATAAAACTTTGAAAAAATAAAATAAAAACATTAAAATCAGTTTTTTATTTAAATACATATTTAACTGGAATTTTTTTGGTGAACATAAGCAAATTTAAGATTCCCATATAGCTGCCATTTCGAATTCGCGAATCTAATGCTAATTCTATGAAATTCTATTTCTCTTCTCAAATCTATTCTAGAGCATCGATTTAAATGCAATAAAGAACAATCGAAAAAACAAAAAATAACGAAGGTTTCTCTATACTTATATTTTTCATCTGACAGTTGAAAATATTTTTTAAACAACAGCACATCAACAAATGAATATTAAATAACCACACATGAAAAAAAGTTTCAGAAACCACTATATATTGTGACTAATATATTTTTAAGTTTATATTATATTCCACGGATGCTTTTTATACTTAAAATCACTCAAATGATCAAAGAAAGAAAGAAACCTACAGATGAATGATATCTCGAAAACATACAAAAATAAATTACGTATTAAGTTCAACCAGTGTCGATTATGCATTACACACAATTCTTTCTCCGACTGAACAAAAACATATTTAAAATAATAATAAAAGATGCCAACTTAAGCAATATAACTTTAACAACAAACAATTATGTGTCAGTAAATAAATTAAATAATCAGATTGCACGGGGATTTTATAATTGTTTTCAATAAAAAAAATTAAAAAATCAGATAAATCAGTTACATGATTTATATATTGAATTAAAGCAGACGATAGTAATGTGGAAGAGAATTTTCTCGACCTAAACAATATCTCTAACGTTATTATAATTTAAATAATCAGTTAAAAATTGGTTCAAAGTAAAGAAAAAATACTTAAGTAGAATTAAATATTTTACATAACGAAATATATATATATAACAGTAAATATTTTTTTTAATATACTTTATTGCGTTCTAATGAATACGCTAGTTTAGATTTGAGAATAAAGTAGAATTTCCATAGAATTAACATTACGTTCATGAATCGAAAATGGCGGGAAAGATTTTATTAGCGCTATCATTCTAAAACAAAGAAGTCTACAAAGAGACAGAGTATAATTAAAACTGGAGACCTTTTTTTATAAATGAATAAATACTACGACGAATTACAAAAATTTGCTAAGAAAGTATATCCACTATATATGACAACTTAATTAATCCCTTTATAAAGGTATATTAAGGAAACGGTAGAGACAGACCTTATCAGAATCAATCATACGACCGTGTCACTTCCTTACCGCAGAACAATCGAACGGAAACAATAGATGACAACCAATCAGAACATACGTCTTTATCGAGGATGGTTTTGATATAAAACCACGTAAAATGAAGATTTCTTAAAAAAATAATCATGCCAGTACGCAGAAAAAAAAAACCTTTTTTTTTTAAATTATTATTTTCCAAAAATTTTGGGAGCCGAGAATGAGTAAAATATCAAAATGGGTTACAAAAATGAACTGATGCACATATCTCTAATGGAAAGAATACAGAGCTGCATACATTCAGTGTGGGCAACAAAAGTTTTCTTACACTTACAATTTCTTATAAAATTTAATGTTTTAGACTAATAAAAATTAATATATTGTAATTGTAATTTTAATATCTGCAACTTGTTCTTAATGGAATGACATAATTAATTTTTTAAAAATAGCATAACTATTTTTTTTAAAAATTAATAATAACAAAAAGCTACTAAAAAATTACGCCACAAGTCTTCGTACACTTAACAAAAATCTCAACTTAGCTTTAAATATTGTACTTCTTTCTTAATTTAAGTGCTTAGTAGGATATCTTTTAGTGTCCACAACAACTTTTAAGCGTCTTGATATAGATTTAATCAGTTTTTTGCAATTTCTGCATCGATTTTCCTCCATTCTTCTGTGATTATTGTTTTTACTTCTCATTTTGTGTTTATTTGTCATGTTTTCTTTTTTGTACATCAACATCTCACCAAATATGTTCTACTGGGTTAATAAAATGATTGAGGAGGTGTTTTCATAATTTGGGGACAGTTATAGAGACACCAGTGGCGTACATTGAGAGCAGTGCGCTGGGCGTCATTATCCTATTAAAAAATTAAGTTGTTTCCAATATCCAAATTTTGCGCGGATAATTTAAATTTCTCTTTAAAATATTTAAATAGAGCTCATTATTCACAATATCAACAAAAAATACCAAATTACCTAATTCTGTGGCCGATTTACCCCCCCCCGCAAGAACACCTCCACCTCCATGTTTTATTGATCCAAATAGATTCTTGGGATTAAGTTTCAGAAAATTCAAAATTAACAGCCAATTGATTGGGATGGCAGATAATTCGACATTTTTGGTTCCGATGGGCCTATAATAGCTTGTAAATGAAAAAATAAGGAGTTTAATCCCATGAATTTATGTGAAACAAGAACTCCTCCACCTCCGTGTTTCAGCGTTGAAGTGAAAGTACGGGGGGTGTAAATTGCCCTCAGAATTAGGTAGTTTGGCATTTTTTGATGGTATTGTGAATCATGAGCTCCATTTAAATATTTTAAAGAGACATTTTAAATTATCCGCCTGAAATTTGGATATTGGAGACGACTTAATTTTTTAACTGGGTAATGACGCCAAGCGCACTGCTCTCAATGTACGCCACTAGTGTCTCTATAACCGTACCAAAATTAAGAAAAGACCTCCTCAATCCCTTTATTTAGCCCAGTAGAACATATTTAGTGAGATTTTGATGTGAAAAAAAGAAAGCATAACAAATAAACACATAATGTGAAGTAAAAACAATAATCACAGAAGAATGGAGGAAAATCGATGCAGAAATTACAAGAAAATGATTAAATCTATACCAAGATGCTTAAAAGTTGTTATGAACACTAAAAGATATTCCACTAAGTACTAAATTAAGAAAGAAATACAATATTTAAAGCAAAGTTGTGATTTTTGTTAAGTGTACGAAGACTTTTGTTGCGTAATTTTTAGTAGCTTTTTGATTATTAATTTTTAAAAAATATTTATACTATTTTTAAAAAAATAATTATGTCATTCCGTTACAAACAAGTTGCAGATATCATAAAAAATTAGAATTACAATATATTAATTTTTATTAGTCGAAAACATTAAATTTTGTAAGAAATTGCAAGTGTACGAACACTTTTGTGGCCCACTGTATATGCCTTTTGAAAAATATATAATTCTAAATTGTAAAATAGAAAAATTAGTATTCATGTCTTTTGTTTAATATGACAAAAAAAAGCTATTTTAGTTTTTATGAAAGTATCCCCCGCATACGTAGTAAAACATAAAAAAAATTTTATCCATAAATATTTTTTAAGAATGACCCTTACGGGACCATAAGATTACTAAGAATAAATATGGGTATGTAACTGTATATTTTAGGTTTTCTAGACGTAAAATAAATAAAAATCATAAGTATAGTTTTTTTTATTTGAGGCGAATAGAGTACAATTCTTTGTCATTATCTGGCATTTGTTTCTTTTGTTCAAACATATTTTATTATTGAACAAAATTATATTTACGGAATAACATAAAACCACACAATAAACTGAAGTAATATGAATACAGCGCGCAAATATGTTTTACCATTGTCGTCAAATGATTTGACTGTTTTCTCGCCATAAACGTTACCGTTTACATTCTATTTTGACATTCTGTATAAAAAATGCACACACACAGGTAAGGTAATAATTAAATACGACATCACCAATTTTAAAATGGGGAAAATGTTTCCCTTTAAACGTGAATGGGGTAATAAATAAAATTATATTTTTTAAAAAACTAAAAACTCGCTTGCATAGCTAATTGAACTGAAAAGTAAAAAATAATGAATGATGAAATAATGAAATGATTAATGATGAAACTAAATACGTATATATATATATATATATATATATAATGTCATTGTGGTAAAAGCGTGGGGTCCTTTGTACAACATTTTTACACTAACTCCGCGTTTCGGAATAGAACTAGTAAGAAATTATAACAATTGATATCGAGCACCCCACGCTTTTACCACAATGACATTAATTTTCTCGTTAATCATTTTATTCTTATATTAAGAATTATTTTTTACTTTTCAGTTCGATTAAAACTATAACAGCGTGTTTTTAGTTTTTTTTAAATGTAATTTATTTATTTCCATTTTCAGAAAAACTGGGCGATTGTTTATATTATGGTAAAAGAAATTGCTGTCTCATCCTCCCCATTTTCAAATATAAAGAGCATCTTTTTTTTGCTGTATTTGTATTAACCATGAGCGTGTTCGCTTTAGGGTTGTAACTTAATCTTTTAGTCGCCATATCTGGAAATGTGAAATCGTTAATCCTGATCGGCACAATGGAACAAAATTATTAAATTATTGTATTGTCATCGGTCCTTGACAAGTGTGCAAAATTTCGAATTAATATGACCTCTAAAAGTTGGTAAAAATCGAGTTCGAAGATTCCGGTAATATATAGGTGAAGCTAATGAAAGCGTGTTAAAAAAGCGCGATACAATTTTTCAAATCTACTTTCTCTCTATAAATAACACTGAAAATCATTTTTTCTAGGATACTTCACGAGCATACGTGAAGATAAATTTTAAAAATTCTAGATTTAAAACTCAAATGCTTAAGATTTCACCGATGTGTAATCACGTATTTTTCAATTCCTACTATTAGCCCACACACTAAATATTTATTTATCTTAGTGGAATTTTCAATCGTTAATAAAATACATTTTAAAGCGCTAAATTGAGCTGAAATTTTATATACATGATTATTTTGGATGACAATACAGTAATTTAATTATAATTAATAAAAATTAATTGATTAAAACTAATTATTCAAAGAATTACAAATATAGCCACGTTGGCATCATTTTTGGCGACTTAGTTTTTGCAGAATTTCTGGATTGAGACCGTTCAAGCATGTGGGAATTTTGCCTCTAGTTTTGTGAATATTGTATTAAAACAAACAAGTTAGTCTGTGTGTAGTGAAAATGACTTATCATAATCGTTTAGAGGATTTCTTGAAATGGAGAGTCATTGGCAGACTTGAAGTTGGTCAATCTCAATCAGAAGTGGCTCGATGGGTACAAGTGGCCTGAAATTGGTCTCCCAATTATGGAATCAATTCCAAACAAGTTGTACTACCACCAGGAAGGTCAACCATGGTGACAGAGAGAATCATCTATACAGGATGGCTACTGGGCATTACGCGCTCGACAACATAGGCGGACGACTGCTCCTCAGCTTGCTCGTGACCTTGCTGCTGTGCCTGGAATGAGAAGTTCTAGGCAAGCAGTCTACAGCCGTCTGGCAGAGATTGGCCTTTACGTCCCGCTTCCAGTCTGGTACGTCACTTTGACTGCATCCAGCAGGAAAGAACGGATATGATGTTGCTAAAAACATCATTTGTGGACACCACAAGAATGGAGGCGTAGTCTTTTCAGTGATTAGTCAAAATGTACCAGACAAAGTGATTCACGCAGAGTCTTTACCTGGAGAGAAATATATATATATATATAAGATTGGAGCTCACATGCTAAAATTCCTCCAATGTAAAAAAAAAATCAACAAATTTAGTGGCAACGGAATCCTTGTGTGGACAGCATAGTGTTGGGCAGTCTTACACCAATGTACGTTTTCGATGCTGGTACTGTCAATTCATAGTGTTATAGGGATGAGATCCTGGTAACCTATATGATGTTTTCTGGGTACTACCTACGTTTTCATGGAAGATAATGCGCGGCCACACAAAACTCACATTGTCAATGGATTTCATGAATAAGCTGATATATATATATTCGCCGTATGGATTGACCCTCGATGTCTCCGGATCACAGTTCTATGGGAAATGTTTGGGATGGTCTAGGAAAAGCCATTTCTCGGCGTAACTCTCCGTTAAGGAACCCCAGGAAATAAAAGTCCTGCTTTGGGAAAAAATGGGCTTTGTGTGTTGCCACATATACTTTTTGATACCTTCATACACAATATGGAAGCTCGTTGTGAGTCTTATATAGCAGTTCACAGTGGTCAAGCTCCATATTAGACAGACTTTTCCCGAGTTAAATGCTTTATCTCTAATTCATGATTTCCCACTTTTGGATAAAAACTTTATCTTAATTCAAAATTAAAATATTTTCTATATTCCTATGGTGCTACATTCTTTCTCACATTGTAACATGTCTCTATGTCAAATTTCTTGGCAACGCACTGAATAGTTCATCAGTTGTAAGATTTTATATTTATGACCTAAGTTTTGGACATGAGTGTATATAATTGTAAAAATCTGGGGGGGGGTTCTTCATGTGGATACCATTTGTAAATTCTAAATTCATGCCAATCTAGAAGCAACCCCAGGATCGATTTGCCAATTTGAATCATGGTCAAATAACGAGGAAGAATCCGATGACAATCCATCTTTTTCACCAGTATTTCCCAAAGTGTGATA
This sequence comes from Trichonephila clavipes, assembly GCA_019973935.1. NCBI lineage: Eukaryota > Metazoa > Arthropoda > Arachnida > Araneae > Nephilidae > Trichonephila > Trichonephila clavipes. The sequence continues at coordinate 273,635 of BMAU01019612.1, forward strand.
CGCGTACCCACGGGGATATGTGAAGGTTTCGGAGGGGGTACACGTTGCACCGAAGTTTAGTGGGGATATGAACTGCACTGTGCTTAATTGCACCTAATTCTACGTTCTCATGAGTCAAGCCAAGACAGTTTTGTGAGGTGTGAGATGGTCCGGTGTAACACCATTTTTCGTTACAGAAACAATTTCGACTTTCATGTGAAAGAAAAACAATAGTTGGAATTGGCTTCAGACGGATTCTTGAAAAATAAATGTAAGGAGTATACTTTAACATCATCCTGGTTACAAATGCAAAATATGTGTATCCGGTTTTAACAGAAAAATTTCTGAAATATATATCTTGCATTTTTTTTCCAATTATGTAATTCCTATTTATGTGAATTTTCTTTTTCAGCATTTGTAGACACTAAGTCTAAAAGAAGGAACAGACTGAGATGTGGAACCGCATTTCAGATTAAAATTAACAACAAGGGAACCAAATTATGACGATCTGTCATCTCAGCACAAACAATTTCATCCTGCTCATCAATCCAAATAAATGTTATTTATAATATAACTTTTATTTACATTTTATTATGAATAATTTTATTTCTCTTTTCTTATTATTTTATGTATGTCACAATATATATATATATATTGATTGTTATTAAAATACATCATTTTTTTTCGACGAGAGGTACTCATCGTTATGAAAATTATAAAAGGGATATACATATGTCAAAAGTTTGGGAAACACTGCTCTACATAATACAAGAGACTGTAACATTGCGATTAGTAGAGGTGTAGTCTATTGACCAATGGGTAGAGGGTTCATAATGGAGATGATGTACTTAAAATTTGATTTATAACTCCCACTGGTAGGTCGTGGAAGATAGGAACGTTGAGTCCAAAGTCAGATGTTATTTTCGCCAGATACATGCCAGCGGTTCAGAATTACGAGGTATGTCACTAATAACCTTCGTGACCAATACAACTTGATCAATTACTCAACCAAGAAACACGAAGATTTTCAGGTCTAGTTCCATTTAGCAGGTTCAGAACCAAATGCCTTCGTTATTCCCCACGATGCATCTTTAATGAAATTAGGACTCGAACGCACGGCATAATTTAAACAGGCTTGTTCTATACAAATAAAGATTTTTCATTATTTGCATATTGATTTTACCTTCTTAATATGCATACATACAGAGAAAACAAATTACTGAAATTGTAAATTTGTCACCAAGGGTGTAGATACCACCGTATCAATGATATGTGGGTCCCCAAGCTAAAGGGGCCCCATCATGTGCAAACAAAACAATCCTAAGACGTTAAAGGGCCACCTAAAGGGCCCCAAGGAATTTTGATACAGGGTCCACAAAGGACTAGCGACGCCAGCGTTTGCCACATGAAACTAATAATAGAATATGTTTTACGTTCTTTAACGTTGGCTTCGCAAAGGAAACTGATATTTAAATAAACGAAATTTATCGCCAGCTACTCTTGTGAAAAATTAACACACAAGAGGCTCTCTCTAGTACATTATGAAATATAATAATTATATTCAACCTTTTTTTTTTCGCCATTTTCACTATACTTACAGGCAGGGACGTCTTAAGACTTCTTGAGCCCCAAGGCAAAAATAGGCTCCACCTATGACCCTTAAAACTAGACTGTACATAGAGTACGTTATCAAATACTCGTACAAACAATAACTCGAAACAAATAAATGTGCATGACTTTGTGACTGCTCTATATGCGATCTTCTCACAGACAATCCTCTTGGGAAATTTTTGGTCCTTAAAAACTATTTAATTAGAACGCTTCCTCTGAAGAAGAGGAACATGCAAATTAAAACTACTATATAAAGTCTAGGCTTTCAAGTTAGGAAGAGGAGGAACACCTCGCGTTCCATTTCCCAAAGATGTCAAGCGTTCAGTTCAGTTAGGAAGAGAGACATAGGGTAGGCTACTAGCGGAGCAGAGTGATTAATCAAATTTAAAGTGTAACGCAGATATTTAGTAATTGATAATTGTAATAATTAAGGTGACGATTTGTCACTTGAGATTGAATATAGATTAGCTAGGAAGGCAGAGCAATGGAACTGAAAAGTGTTACAGGTAATTAAAGTCTTCTCATAGCTCTCGATTACAACGTTAATTATCTTCATATTGCTTAAATTAGGTGCATTTCTTAGTTTTGATCGATCGAACTTGTGTTGTTGTGTTTGCATTGCAAATAAACTGAGTGATTTTGAACACATGGCTAGTCTTCCTTCCCTTTCTCCCACATCTCTAGCGCGGAGGCAAGACAACTCCTTACAACTTTCAATCTCCCGAACCAGCTCGGCCAACTGCTACCTTTCGTTTAAATGAAAAATGATGGTGTATGGTTGTAGGCCTAGGCTTATAAAGGGTGGTTTTTTTAGAGGTATAGAACTTTAAATCGCAATAAAACAACGATGTATTATTCGATTGACATGAATTTTTTTTATTCGAAAGATAATCTTGTGGCATTACATTCTAAATATGATTTCTGGCATAGGACTGCCACAGCTGGCTCAGATGTAGTCCAATCTGGACGTAAAATTTTCGATGACTTTTTCCAACATTTGTGGCCGTATATCGGCAATAACACGGCGAATGTTGTCTTCCAAATGGTCAAGCGTTTGTGGCTTTCGCATAGACCAATGACTTTACATAGCCCCACAAAAAATAGTCTAGCGGTGTTAAATCACAAGATCTTGGAGGCCAATTCACAGGTCCAAAACGTGAAATTAGGCGGTCACCAAACGTGTCTTTCAATAAATCGATTGGGGCACGAGCTGTGTGACATGTTGCGCCGTCTTGTTGGAACCACATCTCCTGGACATCATGATTGTTCAATTCAGGAATGAAAAAGTTAGTAATCATGGCTCTATACCGATCACCATTGACTGTAACGTTGTGGCCTTCATCGTTTTTGAAGAAGGATTCCACCAAAGAGTCAGTTTTTCTGGATGTAACGGTGTTTCGGCATACACTTGTGGATTAGCTTCACTCCAAATGCGGCAGTTTTGTTTGTTGACGTAGCCATTCAACCAGAAGTGCGCTTCATCGCTAAACAAAATTCGCTTATGAAAATCGACCATTATTTTCGAAATAAAATTGCACAATTTGAAAGCGTTGTTCAGGCGTGAGTCTATTTATGATGAATTGCCAAACCAAACTGAGAATAAATCACTTGACAGCTCTTAAATCGATCGCCATCTTGGAAATTAATACCAACTTAAACTTCTATACCTGGAAAAAAAACACTCTGTACATGGACAATGGTCATCACATGTAGACAGTTGACATATTGTCGAAAATTCCCAGTTTTTCGGAGAATTCGACCGGAAAAAAACATTTGACCGTTAAAATTATTCGAATCATGATCTTATTAAGGCTGAGTTCAAAACAAGACGAGGCCCCGGCCCTGTTGGCCCATTTCTTAAGACGTCTCTGCTTACAGGGCAACTGTGAAGGCAAAATCATACAATGCTTAATTGGTTAAAATGTTGAAAGTCTAACAGTTAACTTTCTTTCACAAACACACAGTTAACCTATCAATAAAATGTACTTCATTTTCTTTAAAAGGTAAATTTTTTTAAACTTTTATTTTAAATACTTAACTTTCCCAAATGTAAAAAAACATTATTGTTTCGACACATAGTAAATTTTAAAGCTCACGCAATTCTAGATGTAGATAGAGATTTTTCCCCCTACGCAAACGATCAAATATGTATGCACATTTATGCTGCATGCCATCAGGGAAATGAACGGAATTTCTCTTTCAGTTCCTCTTATCTCGATTTCCCTTCAGGGTAAGTAAGAATTTTCGAATTATCACAAAATCTTGAGTGCTTAAATGCATTTCTTCTTTTATTTTTTTCACTTTCATGTGAAAAGAACAAAACAGAAAATTACCTCATTTCGGCAGATCACCCCCTCCTCCTTACGAGTTTCGTGACAAATTGGTATTTTCACGAGGTAAAATTGTTTTAATGCTTTTCCTATAAGATAAAAATCTTTCCGTAAGTTGGGCGCAAATCTCGCCAAACTTTTTACATTTGGCGAGCACGCAAAAGAAATGCTTTGCGGAAGTGTTACGGGAGCATTTAGCCCTGTCAATTTCCCTTCATCGCATAAAAATTATTGTGAAAAATCTCCAGTTTGCTCAGTGTTAATAAAAATTAATGTAAAATAGATAATTTAATTGTTATAAAAATTTACTTGTGGATATTTTTAAAAATTTGAAAAATTTAAAAGGGCTATTAGAATGCTAAGTGTGACAGAATTAAATGATGAGAACAGTGGGCGAAATGAACTAATAAAAGCAACTTATTGTTTATTTATGTACTAATTTTATCGCCTTGTTACAGTAAACCAGGCAGAGCTCAATGAGAAATAGTTGCAGTTGGCGGTATTTCATCTGCGGTAGGTAGTAACTATTAATTGGCTATTAATTTTCTTTGCACGGTAAACCGAGCACTGCCTCTTGTTTGATTGAAATATTAAGTGAATTAAAAGTTTTGAGAGTGGATTTCAAATGTGGCACAAGCACGCTTGTTTACTATTTCGCGTCGCCCTTAGGCAACCTTTTTCTGAGTCACCCAAATCCGAAGTATTTAAATAAGATTTAATGTATAATTCTTTTAAGGAACAGAACGGAAAGCTCAAATTACACCTAAGGCAATCAGTGTCAAAAAAGTAATAATGATTCTAATAGGAATGAAGGCTGTGATATAATATTGCTCTTTTAGAGGACATTAAGAGGTCCACTGGCAGCGTATCACACTTTCATCGCGATTCAGCCTTTCATCCTTTCAGTGGGTATATAAATGAGCATCAGGCTTGCTTGTGAACTAAACACTGGGGGTCTCGCTTCACACTAATCACCTGATCGGGACATCTGCTCATGCATCTCAGCACCAATTGTCAAGTATACTGGGATGGGCACAGTAGACCTTGCCACTCCTGAGCTATTGCGCCACTGAGTTTAGTTTAGAGCAGGGGTGGGCAGACTTCTCCAGGGCGCGGTCTACTTTTAATTTTTTCAATCTGTTGCGGTCCACCCATCGTCAGTGGTGCCCACAAGGAGGGGTCGGACCGTCCCCTACAGCCCTTGATTTTTTTTACCGATTGATTTTAATTCCATGTATACAGTAAGATAAACGTAAGTAATTGTTATTAATATTTTTTTTATTATTTAACTCTGAGCATTTATTTAGCAATTTATTTTTTACTATTTTTTGTTCCCGAAAATCTACAAAATTAAAAAAAAATGTTTGGCTGCGTATTGTGGTATGACACCAGAATGGTAGACTTTCAACCCTCGACCACGCCCCCCCCTCTCGAAAAATTCTTGTGTGCGCTGATGCCCAGAGTCGTAGGGGTGGTGAGGTAGGAAAAGGTCTACAATTTTTCTTATAAATTAATAAGAAATACGGAATACGTGCTTACAGAACTAAAATAAAAAAAAAAAACTAACACTTTTAAAACTGCGTTTAAAGCAAAACGCAAAATACAAACATAATAATGGTAGCTACAATTATAATAATATCAAATGATAAATTTATTAACAAACAATTCAAAATGCATAAAAAAAAGACATTTTTATCTAAAGATTATCTTAGTTTTTATCTAAATATTTTTATATAAAATTAGTTTTCGTTGTGTTATAGTCAGTAGAAGACTTGTATAGTACTTCAGCCAATCTTGAATATATCCGCTTAATATTACTAACTGCTTAGGTCTTCAGGCGGTCACCCCCAAAAAGTTTCGGCGGTCCACCGGTCGATCGCGATCGACGTAATGCCCATCCCGAGTTTAGAGGATATTTAAGTTAGTATCAAACATTAGTGTTGGAACATTTTTTAGTGTGACAAAAAAAATGAACCGGGTTTATGCCCTTAAGGCTTATAGTGGAAAGGTGTTCATTTTAAAAGAGGGGTAAAAAGGGTTATTGTTGAAAATTTATTTATTTAACGAAAAGGTTTTAAAAAATTAAAACAATTGATCAACACCTAAAGAAGCTATTGATATCCGTATAAATATGCTGTCGAAAAAAGAGAAGCAGTTTTACTGAAACAGGAAATTAATTATCAACATCTTCGAACAAAAGTAGAAATTTGTGCACATATTACCTAAACCATTCATGCGCATTAAAATAGAAAAACTTGAAATAGTCGATTGCATGTTGGAATTTCTTGGGAATGTTTAACACTAATTTTTGACTTAAATTTAAATTTCAAATAAAAGCAAAATATTTCTTGAAATATCTTTTTTTATATATTATGGAACTGCCGTAAAATTTTATCAAAATAAAATTGCAGTGAAAAGAATAATTTCGCGGAAATATATTAGGAAATAAAAAAAGAATTTCTAAAAAAATATAAGCAACCCTTTAAAGCAATGCATGAAAATATCTTTTATTTGTGATAAATTAAAAAACCATGGAAAATAAGTTTAATTATATAATTTATTATTATCTATTTGCCTCTACAGACAATATTTTGTATTCGTCCGTAATTATAATTCACTGGCGCATTGTCAGGCATAATTTTTATTACATTATGTTAAGGGGACTTGGCACCCTTTGAGCAAACTTCTTTATTTACGTATTTAAAAATTATATTTTAGCATTTTATACAATGTTTCTATTCAAAAAAATGTTACCAGATGAAAATTTTCATATATTATTCACACAATTTTAAAACTTTTAATTTTTTGAAGAAAATTGGGAAAATTTTAAAATTTTACTCCTTGTGTAAAATGTAATTTTTTGACCTAAAATTTTTTTATAATACTCTTATGGATGATCTAAACAACTTTAGGGATCGATTTTATAGAATAACTTTATTCGTTTTTGAGAAAAAAAAATAAAATGTTGATATACAGGCTAAAAATCAATGAAAAAGCCAACATGTCTTACATTTTATTTTTTTTTAAAAAAAGTATTCAGTTTATAGCAAAACGGATCCCTAATTTTATTACATGCTTTATTTTCAACACTCAAGAAAAAAATGGAAATGATTGGTAAATAATTGTCGAAGGAGTAGCATTTTGAATGCACTAAGGTTTCGAAAAACACAAACTGAGAAAAACCACTTTAAAGTTTATAATTCTGAAAAAATAATTATTATAAGCTTAATTAAACTTAAAATACCACTTTAAGATATTAGTTATACGTTTTTCTTTAAAATAATTGCATTTTCATATTTTTTCAACCCACACATTTTTATAACTGATCAACTTTTAGAGAGTACTAATTGCCCATGAAAATTCAAGAAAAATGTTAAAAAATTTTTTTTTTCTGTCACGACAGAAATTTTAGCTGTTTTTCTTCTTATAATATTAAAGTATTACATTTGTATGAAAAATATATCAGGAAGAACTGAAATTATTAAATTATTAATATAAAATGCCTTAATTTAAAAATTTTACATGCACACATTTCACAAGGAAGAAAAATTACATTATTGTATTGCCTCGGAAATATTCTGCTTTTAATACTACACATTCTTTTTTATAATTATTATTTCTATTTCTAAAATAGATTTTTTTTATCATAAAGCATTTTTTAGCTTTTTTTTCTAAAAAGGGGGTGTGGCTGAATTGCCTAATTTGTTTTCAAATGAAGTTTTAGTCAACTTCTAACTTTCCGACATGCACAAGTGATATATCAATCGAAAGATAATAATGCAAAGAATAAGATTAAATGAAAATAAAAAAAACGATAGGTTTATGATTTTTTTAGGGTACCAAGTCCCCTTAAGCGTTCATGTTTATTTTAAACGAACATTGAAAAGTAATCCTTTTTTTAATATCAGTCGGACCTCAATTTAACGAGGTCGCTAAATTCCGCAAAAAAGTTCGTTATGCTGAAAATTCGTTCGAAATTCATCTTTTGATGCACCGTAAAATTCAGCCTATATAACGCGCACCTATACTTCCAGGCGCATTTTTTAATTTTTATATACACTCAGGAACATTGAAAATAGCGACCCAAGAAGAAAGCATCGGATTGAAATGAAATTTAATACACATAATGACACAGATGAGAGATTCAGTTGATCTCAAAAACAAGACAATTAAACGAATACAGGGTGTGCAACGACACAAATACTGAGTAACTTAAATAGCGCGTTGGACCACCTCCAGCTGCAATACATGCCACCACACGGTTCGGCATTGAGTTGATTAGACACCTTATGTTGTCCTGAGGCAGATGGGCCCACAAATCTTGAACAGCCAACTCTAAATCATGTACAGAGTAACACGATGGCATCTGCCATTTTAGCTGATCCCACACGTGCTCTACAGGGGACAAATCGGGAGAGTGGGCCGGCCATGGAAGAGTCTGAAAATGACGTAGGAAGTATTGAGCAACTCTTGCTGTATGCGGACGAGCATTATCTTGCTGGAAAATTGCCCCTGGGAAACCATTTAGGAAAAGTCCTACATGAGGTTGAAGAACATCATCAACGTAACGTTGGCCCGTTAAGGTTCCACGAAACACAATTAAAGTGGACTGGCTATCATAGGCTATGGCCCCCCCCAGACCATTACACCAGCTGTGCGGGCAGTGTGACGTAGAACAGTGTGGGGGGAATTGTACCGCTCACTAGGGCGTCTCCACACCCGTACACAGTTATCATCTGTCCCCAGAACAAACCGGGATACATCACTAAACACAACCTTTTGCCAATCTGTGAGATTCCACATTGATCTGGCTTGGCACCACTGTAGACGCAGTTGCCGATGTTCCGGTGTTAAAGGGAGTGCACGGAAAGGGCGCTTGGATTTAAGATTGGCTTCTGCAAGGTGTCTGGAAATTGTTTGTGGAACAATTGCTACGCCTACGTCTGCTCGTATCGTTAAACGAGTCACTGTGGGGTCCACAAGTGCTTGCCGCACGATTCTCTCTCCTCGTGGTCTTCCTGGTCGCTCCAGACCCGGTTTTCCACGCGTGGGTACCTTCTCGTGTCCACTGCTCCCAACAATTTCTAACGGCACACTACGAATGATCCATCTGGCCAGCAACACGGCGCGTCAACCAGCCTGCAGTTTTCATCCCGATGATCAGGCCTCTCTCAAACTCGCTTAACTGTGAGAAATGTCTTGTAGCAGGCGTTTACCTGGCATGTTTCGCTTACCAAAGTGTTCCTACAATCGGCGGGTAATCGTCACGTTTATGAATCTTCGAATTTGCGCTGGCTTATATAGCACCCTCTTCCTGATTGCAGCGCCACCTCGGCGTGTATGAGCATGCGTATTGGCACAAAACTTGGATCATTTGCATATCACATTACGCTGTACTTATTTGCAAAGTTTCGCGATTGTGCTTAGCTTCCTTCTTGGGTCGCTATTTTCAATGTTCCTGAGTGTATATTCGCTGTATAACGCGCACCTATCTCTGAAATGTACGTATGCAATGCTCTTATGTTTTGAAGTCATTTATTCGAGGTATTACCCCAGACTTTTGAAAAAATAGTATACTTCTCTAACACTACAACTATTTCAGTTCATATGTCACCTCATTTAAATAAGGAGGAGTAAAGTGTTTTTTATGTTAATCTTTTTTCAATTCCTACTAATAACTCATACTCCCTATATATTTATTTGTTTGTTTATTTATTTATTTATCTTGGTGGAATTTTCAATCGTTAATAAAATACATTTTAAAGCGCTCAATTGAGCTGAAATTTTATTCACAGGATTATTTCGGATGACAATACAATAATTCATTTCTAATTAATAAAAATTAATTAAAACTAACTATTTAAAGAATTACAAATACAGACCCGTTGGCGACTTGTGTCAAAACTTGAAAAGGGTTTTTTCTCTCGTTTTAAAGCATTCAGTTGAACTGAAATTTTATAGACACGATTGTTTTGGATGACAATACGATACTTTAAAGACAATTAATAAAAATTAATTACCACTTAATGTTGTGATTCTGTCGCATGTATGATCTCAAAATGTAGAAAACGTTTAAGTATTCTTAAATTTATAGCGGGCAAAGACTGGGGAGCTGCAGCTGTAACATTGAGAGACACCTATTTGGCTCTCATTAGGCCCATACTAGAGTACGGTTTTCCAGTGTACTGCTGTGCGTCTGCCGCCAGTCTTGAGAAATTGGAAAAGATTCAGCTCGGTGCTGCGCGAATTATTACTGGATTGAGACGTAGTTGCCCGAAAGAAATTGTCCTCTTCGAGGCTGATCTCCAACCTCTTCATCTTAGAAGCAAAAATATCCTCACCAATTACTTCAATAAACTTTCTAGCTATGGACATCACAACAAAACCTCTCTATTCTTTAACAATTGGCACAATAATCAGAGACTGAAGAGAAACAGCCTTTCAGTTATGCTGATCATCTGCAGTTGCCCTCATCTCATATCGAACCCCACTCCTTAAAATCTTGTTTAAGTCCATCAGAGGGACTTCCCAGAGTCCACTTCCACTTCAACATGTCTGCCCCGGTCACAAAGCAAGATCTCTTCCCAGCTCATCTTAGGCAACTTGCATTGGAAAGTATTAATGAAATCCCCTGTGACACCATTAAAATTTACACAGATGGCAGTAGACTAGACGATCGTGCAGGTAGTGGAATCTACATAGAAAATTCTGGACAAAACTTTTATTTCTGTCACCGTAACCCGGATTTCTCTTCGGTCTTTAAAAGTGAACTAACGGCAATCAAACTTGGCCTCGAAGCTATTATCAATGAAAGTGACTATGGAGAACTCTGGATTTTGTCGGACAGTCGCAGTTCCCTTCAACATCTACACAATTGGACTCAAGTAGGAGACAAAACAAGCATCTCCATCCTTCACAATCTCAAACTTATTTCAAAGCATCACGATGTTCATTTTCAGTGGATACCATCCCATGTTGACATCTTTGGAAATGAGCAAGCGGACCGCTTAGCCAGAGAGGGCTGTAGTCTCTTAACAACCTCCTCTTCTGCCATTACCTACTCAGAGCACCAGTACAAAATTAATAGGCAACTATCTAAGGAGTGGAAGATTCCTCCCTCCCACCACTGGTATGCGGCCAGGGAACCGGGCTCTTTTCTGGATCTCAACTGTGACAGAGCATCTAAAACGGCCATTTCCAGATTGGCTAGTGGACACACGAAAAGTCTCTCCTTTGAGGGCAGGAAGACTTTTAAGTTCTGCTCCAAGTGCAAGGTTCAGCAGGCCTCTGCCGAACATATCCTGGGGGGACTGCCTGGGTCTTTCCAGAGAAGACTTGTACGATTCTCCCCTTCTTATTATCGATTTTTTTAGGGTCAACAACTTAATGGATCTTGTCTGACTTCGTCAGACAATTAGAGGATAAGAAACAAAAACAATATTAATTGTAACTATTTAATAAAAAGTAGCTAAAATAAAATTTTTCTTTGTTGATCTAAGTAGCAATTGACTTAAATTTTTTTTTATATATATTATATTTGTTTTTTATTATTTTTAAAGCTATCGTTTTTATACCCGGCGTATAACGCGCACCCTTAAACTTCAATCTTGTTTTTTTATGCTAAAAGTGCACGTTATACTCCGGATTTTACGGTACTTAAGAAAGCTCATAAAACAAATTTTAAACTTATAAACACTATACATTATTTAAAACAAGTAATTATTCACACATTTTTTGTAAATTAATTTCTATTAATCTTACATATCTTACCCATCAAAAAGAAATCTGCAAGGAAAACCAGAAGGTAAGAAGAAAAAAATTTCCAAGCGTACACTTCATCTTCAACTTCAAAACAATTTTATTAATGAATTTTTAATGACATTTGCTAATTGTAAGCCTGCATGTAATTTTAGACATACATAATTATTTATTTTATAACCAGCAATTTTAAGCATACAGTACATCATGCGTCCTTATATTTAATTACTGATAAAAATCTGGTTTTTTCGGTTGAAAAATTAAAAGAAATTTTTACTCTTTGTGCGTTAGACCACATGGTAAAAGCAGTTCAAGATCATTAATCCTAAAAAAATGTGGTAAAAGAGAGAACAATTTAAAAAATGTCCTGAAATATATATATATTTTAAAAATAGGGAGAAAAAAATTGGATCACCAGAGAAAAAGTTCGTTTTACAGAAAATACACTTTGCTATTTGGAGGGTATTTTACGAAGATAATACTAAAATGTTCTTAGTTTTTGGTGAAAGTTCACAAAACAAGTAATATATATATATATAAAAAAAATTTAAGTCAATTCCTACGTATAGGTCAACAGAGAAAAATTTTATTTCAGCTACTTTTTATTAAATAGTTACAATTAATATAAAAATGTATATACATATGACAGAATCACAACATTAAGTGGTAATTAATTTTTATTCATTATCATTAAAGTACGAGGGATATTCGGAAACTAGGGTCCGTTTACTTATAAAACATTACAGATTTTTTCAAAACACTTTATATTTTAAATTCCTGACATGTGTCTCTATTTTTCTACATACTTTCCATATTTGTTTAAACATTTGTCATAACGTTCTACGAGCTTCTGTATGCCTACGTCGTAGACGTCTGCCGCCTGTGAGGATAACCAGTCTTGAACTTCTTCTTTCACCTCGTCAGCTGTGTCGAAGCGCTTGCCGCCGAGAAACTCTTTTAGGTAGCGGAATAAGTGAAAATCACTCGGAGCCAAGCCTGGACGGTATGGTGGGTGGTCAATCTGTTCCCATCCAAAAGATCTGATCAGATTTTGTGTGCAGAATGGGGTCTGGCATTGTCATGCAGAAGACCACGTCGCTTATTCTGTATCGCACGTCTAAGTTTAGTTAGGGTAGCGCAGTAAGCGGCTGCATTTATTGTTGTCCCTTGCTGCATAAACTCGACTAACAAGACCCCATGTCTATCCCAAAACACGGTTGCCATAACCTTGCGTGTTGAGATTGTCCGCTTGGCCTTGACTCTGACTGGTGAATTTGTGTAACGCCATTCCATTGACTGACGTTTAGACTCTGGGGTTATGTGAGAAACCCACGTTTCGTCCCTGTGACAATCCTCTCTAAAAATTGATCACCTTCTTTATGATATCGATCCGAAAAATCAAGAGCACAAGCCATTCTTTTCAGTTTGTGTTCCTCAGTAAGCAGCCTGGGAACCCAACGTGCACACAATTTGCGAAATTTCAATTTTTCGGAAACGACTTTGTGCAAAGTTTTCCTACCCACATTCGGAAATTCCAATGCTAAAGTTGAAATTGTGAATCGCCGGTCTTCACGAATCTTTTCATCCACGGCATTGACCAAATCCTCTGTGATCGCTGATGGTCGACCGGAACGCGGTTCATCATGAACATTTTCCCGTCCGTCCTTGAAAGCTCTCACCCACTTACGCACTTTGCTGCTACTCATCGCATTTGGGCCATACACGTCTATGAATTTCCGCTGCTGAAACGTTCTTTGCTGTCAAAAACCGAATCACTGACCGTATTTCACAGTCAGCGGGCTGATTCTATTGTTTTAAACATTTTGAAGTAGCACTGTACTTACCACACTGCAACAATACCAATGCAAATGGCGTCGTTTGACGAGCAAGGTATGCCGGGAGTTGGTACGCATGCGCATTTCAATGTTTGCGCGACTTTCGATTAGCTACGACGATTCGGACCTTAGTTTCCGAATATCCCTCGTATCGTATTGTCATCCAAAACACAATCGTGTATATAAAATTTTAGTTCAACTGAATGCTTTAAAACGTAAGGAAAAAAAAATCCTTTTCAAGTTTTGACACAAGTCGCCAAAACGGTCGCTAAGTCGCCAAAAATGATGTCAACGTGGCTGTATTTGTAATTCCTCAAAAATTAGTTTTAATCAATTAATTTTTATTAATTATACTTAAATTATTGTATTGTCATCCAAAACAATCATGTATATAAAATTTCAGCTCAATGTGAGCTCTTTAAAATGTATTATATTAATGTGTGTGTGTGTGTGTGTGTGATTGAAAATTCCACCAAGATAAATAAATAAATACATAGAGAGTGTGAACTAATATAGTAGAAATTGAATTAAAAAATTCGTAAAATAGAGGTTCGTTATATGGATGTTCGACTGTACCTTTTTTACATTTAAATTGCTTTAACACGCTGTAGACATATTAAAAACATTCTTCGCGTTTTTTTACCGTTAGAATCGGAATGATATTAAATTACCTATTCCAATCAAAATGAACTTCTGAAAAGAATATAACAGAGAGAGATTCAAGTGATCTGAAGAACCCTTTTTTATAAACTTTTTTAAAAAATCAATGACGGGACGCAGTAAGGAGTTGAGCATTAATTTCCTGTTTCTACAAACTACATCCTTCCCTCTTCCAAACATTGAAATTTACATGGACGTCAACAAATGCAATCTTCTCTCTCTCTTTCTAGAGAGAAAAGGGAAGACTTAAAAGTAAGACATTTTATAGAAGTACAGATTTAAAACCGATTTTTTTTTTATTTGATTCTCACTGAACTTTTTATTAGGAAGCAAATTTGAACCTCGATCCACACAGTGATGACACCAAAGTTGGCACCCCCACTGTCGAAATTTCCACAACCACGCCAATGGGAGGATTTTGAACCTCGAAACACAGTGAGAAAAACTGAGGGGGACTGAAATATACACTCATGGACAAAAAAATTAGCACACCAAGAAATAATTGCGGGATCGTAACGAAACTTGGCATGAAGGTACATGTTGGAGGGGGGGGGATATGCAAATGATTAGAAATGCAGCATGATTGCGCATTACGTATAGCCGGTAAAGGGCGTTTAAAGTCGTTCACCGTGGAGTATAAAACAGGTAACAAAGCTTGTTTGAGTTTGATGAATCGTTTACAAAGGAAGAGCTGGAGTAGACATGCCATTACGCCGTTTTCGAAGACAATGTGAGCAGCTGTCGCAGTTTGAGAGGGGAGAATCATCGGCATCATGGAAGCTGGATAGTCAGCTGGGCGAGTAGCTCGTCAATTAGGCCGCTCTGATTGTGTTGTGAGGAGGTGTTGGGGCCGGGGATTCAAGAGATGTCATTTACACGAAGACCATGCTCAGGACGCCCTCGACAGACCAGTCGTCGAGAAGACCGCCACATCGTAAGAAATACACGTGTCTCAAGACATCATACAGAACTTGTATGCCTCAATGCCCGATCGTATCGCATCGTGCATTCGCGCTAGAGGGAGTTCAACAAGGTATTAAACCCTCCGTTCTTTTGCCTTTTTCTCTGAAATAAATTATCCTTTTATCTTTGATTTTCTAATAATTTACTCATATCAAAGTAATCATTGCGTATGTAAAATTTCGTTTCATTTTGACGACTCCTTAGTGCGCTAATTTTTTGTCCATGAGTGTATTTTCGACTTAAAAGATGTAGTAAAAAAAACAACAACAACAACATTTATTAAGCAAAATTAAGTTTATTAGAAGAAGTCGTTGCAGTAGACGATGATAATTTGTGTAAAGCCCCAATTAGGGTAGACAAAGACATTTTGGAGTTTGTTCAAGGCTCAACAAATATAATTGATGCAGATTCGGACGACGAAAATAAAATGAATAATGCAGCTCCTGTTCCCACGTCATCTGAAATGAAGAACATCATGAAAAGGATGCCCGATTATTTAGACGCCCATTCCAATGGGGAAATGAATAACAAAATGAACGACATTGAACAATTTGATGTTAAAAAATACAATGTAAGAAAAAATAACAGATTATTTTCCAAAAACGCAATAAAAAATGTTTGGTTTTCAAAAAACTTGACAATTTTGTATTAAATTTCATTAAGTTCTTGTGAATGATTTTATTAAATACATACATATATACACATCTATGTAAATAAAATGAGCTCTCTAATAAACTTAGTTTTGTTGAATATATATATATATATATATATATATATATATATATTTGCAATATCTTTTAACACGAAAAAATATTTCAGTCCCCTGTTAAACGTTTTTTATTGTACATATCTAAAATGCATAAGCCATTACACAAATCAATAAACAATTAACAAAGCATGATGTTATTCATTCATCCATACATCAATTAAATGTTGCTAAGCAGAAAAGCTTCGTTATAACCAGTTTATCACGTACAAAATGTATATTTCAAAATAACTATACAAATAAATGCATGTTTTCTTTCTTATAGTTCATTTTATATCAAATGTTTTTGCATCACAGAAAAAAAACCTATAAAACTACGAGTATATATATATATTATGTGATTCCTTCTCTATTCATTCTTCATGCAGAAAAAAACTTCTTAATGGTTGCAGTTAAAGAGCATCTACTTAATAAATTAAAAAACATAAAAAGAAGCTCTTTAAAGAGCAAACTATACGTATAAAAAAAATCAAACAAACAATCCAAAAGAAAGATGGGTTGTTAAGATATTGAGTTACTAGCTACGTCTTTTTTTCTTTTTTTAAACTTTTACTTTTACTTTAATTATTCCGTAAGTCGCAAAAGAGTTCAATGCTCGCGACATTTTCTTTGTACATTGACTTTTGTCTCAGACAATTGACTTAACAGTTTGTTCTCCGAAAGTGCTGTTAAATTTCTTAGCGTCGAAATAAAATGACACCTCTCACAATAAATAGCTCTAATGACGCGATATTCTATAAGATATTTCTCTACATACATAATTTCTTTTTAAAATTAAGTACGTTTTTCTCGATATAAGCGTTAATTTTTATCTTTTTATAACAAAAAAAGTTTCAAGATGCTTTTATAGCTTATTGTAAACATTTAGACCCTATATAAAAACTCTTTGGGAGGGGGGCTTTTTTTGGAATGGAATGGGATTTGTGGAGTCAACGGGACTGTTGATAAGATTATACGATTTCATATTCCATGTTGGGGCCTCGTGTAACTTATACAGAGGTAGCTACGCCCCTGAAAAAAAACCCTCATTAATCCAGACAGTCGTTAAAAAAAATCATACTTGACAAACATAAATAAGAAACTCAGTTAAGAGCACAAATAATTTTTTTGTCAACCTCGGTGGCATACACAAGGGGGGTTGAGGGTTCAACTACCTCATAGAAAAGACTTTTAATTATTACCATAATTACCACTTGGCGCTTTCATCCATGTGTTTTTAGAATGTAAGCCCCCCCGAGAGAAAGGTCTGTATACGCCTAAGTAGGGAGGTATATACTAAAAAATACATGGACGAAACCGTAGCCTCTATGATAAAAATTAAAAATTTGTTGGTTCATGGGAAAGGGTTTGAACCCCCAAACCCAACCCTTGTGCACGCGCCACTGGTCAACTTAATGCATATAATAACTAATGTACTGATTTGAATTATAGCTAGTGCAATTATTTACCATTCTGCTTTATCTTCTTTCAAAATATGTGTTCTTTTTACAGTACAGAAAAGAAGCCTAGGCCTAGATTACTTTTATTTAATCCAAACATGCAGAACCCCAGTTACATTGGTATCTAAAATTAAGGTCATAAGCACAAAATCTGTGACAGCTGGATAAAATATTCGGTTCATTGTAACGAAATACGGTACAGAGACATATTATTGTGGTAGAAAACAACATAACAATATTGGAAAGATGTGGATTGTTAGTTAAGATATAGATTATATCAAAAACGGTCAATTCAGGATATATTACATCTCAGGAAAAGTTCCGTCTAATATGAAGTGTGGTCCTCGTGTAGTGCTATACAAGCCTTTAAATCAGCCGTGAAACAGTAATGTAGGTCTCGACAAGGCTAGCGGCAATAAAATCCCAGTGCCCATTTTAAAGTCTTGAGGGTTCTGGGAGCGGTTTACGATGCGCAATTATTCTTCCAAAATCACCCTAAGCATGTTTTAAAGGATTGAGATCCGGAGACTTCGTGGGTTAGTTTGTATGGCGCGAATATCTTCTTCAAGATAGTCATCAGCAATATAAGCTCTGTGTGGCTTCGCATAATCGTCCATAAAAAAAAGATCAGAGTTGTAGTAACCCAGAAAAACTTAACACGGGCTTCAAGAATCTCTCAACCTTATAACACTATGCGATGACACTACTCACATGAAAGACATACAGAGGTGCACAACTGCCCAACATAATGTGGCTCTGCAGAAAAAGATTTCTACGCCATTAAACAGGTTGACATCCTATCCGTTGGTAGGATAAAGCGAGACAACGTTCTCTCTACATGAAGATCCGCTAAGAATCCTTTTGTGCACTGAATCTTGAAAGGACTGTGAAAAGAACACGTCCCCATTTTTGGTCTATCAAAAAATGGAAAAAGGCCAGACATCTGTATGTTGTTTGCATGGAAATTCTTTTTCCAAACGTAGTAGCAAGATTACAAGAAAGTTCTGTACCGATGCCTGCCTATTGTCATCGTGCTCTTAATGTGTGCCACGCAGCAATCCTCTGTAAGTGTTGTCACTCTTGGTGGGGTTTCCTGGTGATTAGTATCAATGGTTTGGAACTGATGTCACTACCTGGATACCACTTTCGGATCCCTTTGTATTTTTCGAACCACTTCCATTTAAGACCATCCAACTTAATGATTCCTCATCTTCCCTGTAAACATACTTGTCAGTGAGTGTTTATTTATATCGCACTATAAAGCAACATAAAGGTTATTGGCGTATAATGTACATCAGCCCCTCTACATGGTAGATCTTTAGTGGAACAGGGCTGGAACTCATGACTCTTAAGACCACAATCACTAGACTAACACGACCCCCAGACTTGTGTGTTACACAATATTCATAACACTGTTGCCAAAAATCTCGGATGCTTAAACGGTCAAATACTACAATGTTCTACAAACAAACGCTAAACACCTTTTTCCAAAACTAGAAGCTAACATTGTGCTACCGGTTCTTCAAAATATATAAATTACGAATTTTACCAATCTCATTCAAGGCGATTTTGAATTATTTTGAAAAAACGTGTTTGTGACCTTAAATTTAGACACCAGCGTAGTTCGGATTAATGAGACTACATAAAATCACAATCTACCTAAAGAGACACACACATACAGAATATATTATTTTTCTATACTACTCATTTCGGTCGGAATCGATCTACTTCTTTTGGAATCTATGTCACATATTTCGACTCCTAAACTGAAATGTTAAATACATTTCTCAAAATGTGTGTTAGAAGAACCTGACACTTGAAATAATACCACATTTTTGCATACAAGTGTTCGATTTGGGAAAGGCGGAGTGATAACTTGGACAGGTCTTTTTACCAATGACCATTACAATACCAGGACGAGCACATCATCAGGGATGGATTAATGTAGGTTAAGAGGACACAGAACGATTCAATAGGCAAAAATAGATAAAAAAAATCAAATCTAATTTATTTTTTTTAGTCTAAATTATTTTTTTATACTTTTCTACAAAGTAACAAAATTTGAAATCTCTAAGTCTAAAAAACGTAGAGTTATGATAACTTTTACGCTTGCTTTTATTCACATTCCAAAGGCAAATCAAAACTTTAAACTGACATATCTCAGAAAGATATAATAACTATAGTTCGTCTTCATTTAAAATTTTAAGGCTTTTTTTCTATTGTGCTTAACACTTAGAAATTTTTTTCACTTGTTACTAATAGTAGATGGAACAAAAGTTGGTAAGCATTTTTCAATCAAAGTAATATTTATTTTTTAAAAAAATAACTGAAGTTAGAATTTACACATTTTTTAAGGAATTTTCAATAAGCATTCATAAGAAGAAGTATTGCACAAATACCAATCATGCTATCACAAAACCCATACCAACTTTTGTTATACATAGTTTAATGTACTTGTAAATCAAATTTCATATATGTACGTCAATTTTTGCAGGAGGAGTAGCATTTTAAAATCACTTTATAAGTTTCGAGTTTTTCCCTTAAAAAAATTAAATGGTTAGCTTTTTATGAAATTTTTGATCACAAAATCTGTTACATCACCCATACACATAAGAGGCAACCAAAAAAATTATGAAAATCATTAAATTAAAAAATGTGTAAATCGTACCATGTCCCGTTAACAGAAAGAAGAGAAGGATGAGATCATCAGATTGTAAAAATTGGGGACAAATCCCGTCTAATGCATACCAGGCCACTAAGTCCGCAGCTGATTACCAACTCGACTAAAGAATCTTTCGAATGGATTGGCTAGAATATCCCTCGTACATGAACAAAACTGAATACACTTGAATAATAATATGAAGAATTCAAAGTTTTTAATCATCAACAGATAAATAGCAAATTTTTAAAAACCGTATTTACTCTAATCTAAGCTGCACTACTTTTTCTATGTTAATGCTACCGAAAATCGGATGCGGCTTAGAATCGAAAGCAAAGTATTTTTCGGATGGAGGAAATTGAGTTTCCACACTTTTCAAACGGAAAAATGTAACCGTCCATTTTGGCAACTTGCATCGATGACTTATCCCATTCTGCAGTTCAAAGTATTTTTTGGATGGAGGAAATTGAGTTTCCACCCTTTTCAAAAGGAAAAATGTAACCGTCCATTCTGGCAACTTGCATCGATGACTTATCCCATTCCGCAGTTTATCTCCAGTATTCAGTCTATCCTAAACATTCTTATCTGCTCATATTTAAGAATTTTTTTTTAAATACATTTTCTTTTAATCACCTAAACCTCAAATATATCGGTAATAGCATCAAGACCGGGGGGGTGAAGGAAACAGAGCAGCGGCCACTGAAAATTAGAGACAGATGAAAGAAAGAAACGTCGATGGCGTTACCAAAATATAATTTTTGTTTATAAATGTTTAACAGTCACCATTCTTCTATGATACATTCTTTTTTTAAAAAAAAAAAAAAAGGTTGCATAACAAATGCATTGGATGGCACAGAAGACAACATCGTGCCGAAAAATGGCGACGCCGGCACCCATTCCGAAGTCAGCTGTGATAATGGGATTGACGAATCATTTTCGAAACATGATACAGTACAGTCCCGCTAATCCGAACACGGCTAATCCGAACATCCGGTTAATCCGAACGACGACTTATAATTTTAAGGACGAAAAAAATCGGTGAATATTTCAATATAAAACAGTGTAAACCTTAATTCAAAATAGTTCTTTATTTAATATTCACGCACTGTACATCAAGTTATGGTACAAATTTTAAAATGGAATAAACTACTGAACAGAACACTAATGTTTAGTATGAAAAATTGTACAACAGAACCTCTTTAGAACCTCTAGTTTGTCTTTAAGAGTAAGTGTTGAGTGTTTACGCTTACTCGCCATAACAATCTGTTTACGTACACTGTATCACAGATTAATGTCCAAAACACAGAACAAACTGTTTTCACTGTAGAATATCACACTGTAACACTGTTATTAACACAGAGACAAAAGCGGACGAGTATAGAACGAGCGCGGAACGACTGACGGCCAACAGTACGGGCACACGCACACGTAGTCACACTGACACACTAAGTTAGGAGTGGTGGAGGGAGGACACACGCGTCGAGGAGTGGGAGTACAGTCCACGCGGCAAAAAAGCGGGCACGAGCGCTCACATTACGACAAAATACATAGACCCGTACTCCCGGTTCAAATAGTGATTTCGCTGTTACTCCGGCTAATCCGAACAATCACGTAATCCGAACAGGGGTCGGTCCGATATTGTTCGGATTATCGGGACTGTACTGTACTTACATTTAGAGTAATTATATGTTGATACACAGTGGCACACACAAGGGAGGGCTGGGAGTCCGGACCCACCCCCAAAGCCCTTGATTTTTTTTCCGATTGATTATAATTCTAAGTATATAGTACGTAAAATTTAATTAAGTATCTGTTATTAATAATTAATTTTATTAATTAATGCTAATTATTTATTCAATAATTAGTTTTTTACTGTGTTTTGTTCCCGAAAATCGACAAAATCAAAAGGAGCATGATACAAGAATGGTGAACTTTCGACCGCGGACCCCTTGAAAAATTTCTGTGTGCGCTACTGTGTTGATATATGTATTTCAAAGTTTTTAATAGTGGTACAATAAACTAAATATTAATTTCATACTATTTATAATTAAAATCTTTTTTTAAAAAAAATTCTTAACTATCGGATATTGATGAACCTTGTGTACAATTTTTTGTTTTTTCTCAAGAATCGATGACAACATTTTTTCACAAAAACATATCAAGAATTTTGGGTGCTGCTTAGTTTCGAATAAATGCGATAAGTGGTTGGACTGATTGTCTATTAAAGTTGCATTTAAAAGAAACATAATAGTTATTTTACAAAATTGAAAGATCTCAGTCCTCATATACAGTCACTCAAAAAGTATAGGGACACTTGGCATGCATAACTGTAAAGCCATTTATAAAAATACTAGCTGCATCGCCCGGCGCTGCACGGGCTATCTCTACTGTTAGAAATTTTCCCTTTCTTTCACAAAATCAGAGCTTCTAATACTCATTTTCAAAATGACTTCCCCCCCCCCTCCACCACTTAACCCGGCGTTGTTCGGGCTTTCTCTTTTCCTCATGACACTAGCAATTCTGTGTGTGTGTGTGTTTCTACGCGCACAATGTGAGTGATTTCTAAAATTGTGTTAAAAAATTTCCCTTTTTCGAAATTTGCTCCATTTATTTTTGATTTAAGACAGGTTTTTTCCCCCTCTCTATAGCCCGAACACGGTTCTTTTTAGAGTAAAATTATTGTTCTGTCTTCCTCTCCTTCTCACAGATAAGATATAGCTTCAAATTTCGTTGTATGACTTAAAAAAAAATATTGCGTTAGAATTAAAAAAATTATTAATGTGAAGCAATAATAAAAAAAAACGATTCTGATACTAAGAGTAAAGCTTTAAAAAGAAGCGTAATGCGAAATTGAAAGTTTCTGCCTCCTCAGTTTCGAACCTGGGAACTGTCGTTTCATAAAGCGCAGCCAATTTAACAATCGCGCCGTCGGCTCCTTCGGGGAGAAGTATTGAATTGAGCTTTAAAATAAAGGTAGATTTTTTTTTTTGAACATATCATTTCGTTATTCGTTAAAGTAAAATATTTTTTTCGGGCTTCATTTTTATGTTAATGCTTTCAAACTTCATATAAATAATAGACGATGTACTTTTTAATTAACTAAGAATTCCTTTAGTAATGAAATAATAGAAATAATCCTTTTGAAAAAAAACATATATATTTATTAAAATCAAATTTCTATAAGTAATTAATAAAAGAAAAATTTACAGATAGCTATTGAAACGATTGCTTTTGTAATCAAAAAGTATGAAACAAAAATAAAGAATGTAATTATAATTAATTAATTATTACTGACATTTTAGGCAATTTTTTACGTTTAATTTTGAAGCCACCGGAAACTCAAAAGTACATTTTTTTTAAAAAAAAGAATAGTTTATGCATGGAACAGAAATTTTTAAAATTACAAAATTATTAGATTGTGTTTTAAAAACCTCTGAAAAAAAAGTAAAAAATTGTAAAATAATTAAATTGAAAGAAAGATATTGTTTTTTTAACCGTAAGTTTTAAGATATTTTATCAATCTTTGTACAGATTACGTATAATATTGTTCTACACGCGGAAAAAAAGAAAAGCATGAACTTTTTTTAGTGTAAAATATTTTTTCAAGCGGAACAACTTATAATTCGTATTCAAAAAAAGGAACCAATTTCGATTCATTTTTTATTTTAAAAAAATTGTAAAATAATTAAATTCAAAGAAAGATATATATATATAATTTTATTATATTAATTTTTAAATAAATTTATTTATATGCAAAGTTTCGTTGTTTTTTAAAAACAGAACTTTTTTCCGATATTCTCTGCAGATGGCGCCACGATGAATTTTAATGCATTTTAAGGTTTTTAATTAATATCTTTTTAACTAATTGGAATATCAGAATATAAATGGTCAAAACGGATTCCTCGGATCATTCCCGAAATTTTGATACCTTCTGCTAGTTTCTGCGTCTTGTGGTTCTTGAGAAAATTGGGATATATACCTACATAGATACGTTTGTTTGCCTACGAATTTTAATATATAAGATTTATCACATTAAAACAAAAACAAATTGAATTAAGAAATATTTTATTAGTATTTAAGAATTATAATTTGATCTAGCTTTTCAAATATAATTCAAAGGTTGGAGTCAAAAAAGTATTGGGACACTTTTGAAATGAGAAACTTCGCAAATACACAGAGCATCAATAGAATTTAATTTCACACCACTTTTTTAGACCAGAAGTTTAAAGATAAAAGTTTCAACAGATAAGATTATAGAAAAAGGGGCGAGAAACAAAGATATATCGGTTGGTGTGCGAAATCTCGTAATAAGTCATTGGAAAGAGGGGAAATCAGTTCGCTGCATAGAAAAAATCTTGAAATTGAGTAAGTCTACTGTTTCTAACATCATTGACAGGTTCAGGAAAACAAAAAGTGTTGAAAACAAGCAAAAATCAGGGCGTCCAAGGATATTTAATGAACGTGAAGAGAGGCGGATTGTAAGACAAGTACACATTAAGCCAAGAACAAGTGCAATAAAAATGACTTAGCAATGTAAAAGTAGGTTCAGAAAAAATCAGTAAATCCTGAAATTGTCAGAAATGTTTTAAGAAAACATAAGTACCATGGTAGAGTACCTCATAGAAAACCCTACATCGGCAAAGCAAATAGACAAGCGAGGTTGGCATTTGCTAAAATGTATGTAAAGCAGCCAACGGAATGATGAAAGCAAATATAACATTTTTGGATCGGAGGGCAAGCAAAATGTTTGGCGGAAACCAAATACAGCAATGCATGTCAAAAATTTAGTCTTCTGTCAAATATGGAGGGTGCAACCAAATTGTCTGGGGCTGAATGGCAAGCTATGGTGTCGGGAACTTACATTTTATTGATGGTATAATGAATAAATATGTCTATCTTGACATTCTCAAGCGAAATCTAAAGCAAAGTGCGAGCAAGCTGGGAATCTCAGGATATTTTAAATTGTACCAAGATAATGACCCGAAACATATTGCAGATATTTGCCAGTTATGAGTCGTCTACCACTGCCCTAGCGTTATTAAGACTCCTGCGCTTAATCCAAACCTTAATCATGTTGAACATATGGGGAATTATTTGCAGCAAAAACGATATGAGCACCAAATTTCTAACAAACAGGATTGAAGAAAATATTTGGTCGAAGAGAGGCCCAAAATCGATAGATCGTTTTGCAAAAAGTTGATCCAATCCATGCCAAATAGACTTCGAGAGGTCATAAAAAGCAAGGGCGGCACAATAAGATATTAATATCTGAGTTTGAATTGTTTTTCGCAATTTATTGGAAAGTGTCCCAATACTTTTTGAGCACGTTTTTTAACTCGATTTCTTTTATTTTCGTTTTAACATAATTGCATTAATGTATGTGAGTTTCGTTCAAATTATTATTATTTATATTTCCCAAAATAACATTTGTGAGCGACTTCCCCCTGAAGTCGCTTCCTCGCCGTCTTGCCTACCTAAGAGTGTGGGGAAAGTAAAAGCAGAACAGACACTTCCATTATAACGAGTATTTATTTTACTCAAGCACACTAATCAACAACAGTTTAAACCTTAAGTAAATGTCCTAGGAGATGATATGGAGAAAGCAATAAACCCTAAGTGAACAAGCGCAAGTAATCAATTTAATTTAACCTTATCTATCGTTGACTACAAATTCCCAAACCACTAATTTAATACAGTGGCAAACACCGCTCTTAACTTAAGCTGCGAAAATCAACTTTACTATATCTCACCTTCGTAGCGACTGTAACAGTTTCTCAGCTCCTTTCTTCTAGAATTAAAAAATTCTGCCTTTATATAGTCGAACTAATCTACATCTCAAGGTTTCTTCTTGAGAGGGATGGCTGTGAATTAAACGCAAATGCTAGCCCATAGATTCTTCAAGGATTAGTGAGAAGATCCCATAAAGATACGTCACACATTTACTTCTCTTTTTTCTTTTTGGTTTATTTGTATGTTTAAGCAAAATATTACAATAAAAATCTATGAACTAGTAGTGTGCCCCAATACTTTTTCGAAACACTGTATGTGTACAGCATTGCGTTTGATGAAGAAAAACCGTTTCCCTTATTAAAGCATTTTTTCTTTTCTGAGAAATTATATTATTTTTGTTTTTATTAATAGGCACGAGTTATGCATTTTGTGCTAGTTTGCCAACGAATGGATAAAATTTAACTATTTCTTGCACTCCATTTCACTTTCAAAAGCTTTTTGGTACTCTTCTGTTTGGCTGGCGCAAGCGATAAAGTCGTCAAAAAAGATACAATCGACGCTAAACAGAATATTCAAGCTTTGGTAACCTACACATTTTTAAAACAAATCGCGGTCTTTTCTTATCAGTAACATCTTTTTCATAATACATCAAAAATAGATGAAAAGCCAATGAGAACTAACATTAATAATAATTTTTCATGTGTATATTGTGAGTTATCACCAATTAACCCTGTCTGGCGAGATTTGCGCCGGCGAAATGGAAAAGTACCACTTTTTTTTAAAATTCGGTGTTCAAAACTGTTACTGGTTAAAGTGTAGTATAGGGGAGCCACTTGGCACAGTCCTTTTTTTTAGCGACTAAAAGTGGTCGCCAAGGTATTTTTTTCAGAATTATTTATTATTTATTTTGGAATGAATTCGATAACTCAGCATGACATTTTGATAAAAAAATCGCCAAATCTGAAGAAAAATCGCTAAATCCAAAGCGCCCCCCATACTACACTTAGGCCTTAACTTACAAATGTTTTTGATGCCTTAAGGCTACACAATACCCTTTTAAAAAAAATTCTGGAGACAGTAATAGTAAAAATAATTTATGCTTTACTTTTAGATTATATGATTAAGTGGATTCTGAGAGTAAAAAATCAGTTTAACCAGCCATTATTTTACAATTTTTTTAAAAAAAATAAGAATTTTTGAAATGTTTTTAAACTTTCTATAAAATTCTCAATTTTGAAAAATGTTTAGTTATTTTAACTGTGATTTATGTTTCTTAAGATTATTGGTAACAAAAGTTAGTATGGATTGAGAAAAATCTGCCTCCTTCGGGATTTTTAATATTTATTTTTATAGCTAAATCTTGCAAAAATACAAAAATTTCTAAAATATTAAATTTAACATTTTTTAAAAAAATAACTAGAGATCTCAGGCATAAATCCATACGAACTTTTATAGAACATATATATGAAAGTATTAACAAAAAATTTCAAGACTCTATTTTGAACAGAAAAAAAAGTCTTATGGAATAAAAAAACTCATCTTCAAAATTGAAGTACAACAAAAATACCTTTAAAGTTTGTAAAGGCATAAAACAAAAACTAATTATGTAATTTTATTTAATATTTTATTTTCAAAACATGTTATTCATTAAAACACTACTTTAACTACATATGACTGAAAATATTTCTTTTAATTCAAATTATGTTTTAGCATAACATTGATAGCATTTGTTAAGATGACAGATAATTCAGCCTAATCTTAATGCAATATTTTCACAAAAGTATTGAAGCACAAAGCATTTATGCACAAAATAATAATGATACTAACTTAAGCTAAAAATTCCCAGGTTTGTACACGAAATTTAATTTTTTTCAGATTTAAATAGAAGTAGTTTAGCAAGTTTGGGTTTTCGTTGCACGATTTTGAAATACATTAAAATAATACTATAATGTAGTTTGGTACATCAAGGAAATTTTCAGTTTTATCCGCAATGCTTGTATTCGAAAGTCTTTTTTTAGTAAAAGTTGAGGGCTGGTTTTTAGATAATTCATTTTCAGTAGTCCATCTCTTCAAAATAATTTTTCTCATAGCAACCTGAGAACATTTTGGTCGGGGCATTTTCACGACAGAAAAAAATTAATAAAACAGCTTCTAAGATATATAAACTATTTGTTAAAACAAAGATTGGTCTTGAAATTAATCTTAATTAACTAGGAGAACTTAAAAAACCCAAAACATTAGCAAACAGAAATGATTTTTAAAATAATTAATAAAAAGAATGCAAAAATGCTTTAAAGTGCAACCGAAACAATATCTGAGAAAACTTCAAATATCTTAAAAATTAATTGGTAATCAGATCTAAAATTGAGGGCAAGCTTTCAAATAATATGAGCCAAAAGAAAATGCAGAAAAAATAGTTTTCTAAAAGTCTTCGCCATTACTAAAGAACTGTGTAGCCTTGACTAATATTCCTATTGGTTAATTGGAGGGGATTTTTTCACGTTTGAGACTTTTTTGAATCACAGGTAGATCCTTAAGTTAATGTACACACCAGAAGCCAAAAGTAACAAATAAAAAAAAATTATTGAAAAGAATTGTCAACAATTACCTATTAAGAGTAAATAAATTGGATGATTTTTTAGTCATCTGATATTTTTTTTCGAGGAGACTTGAGGTAAACCATGGGTGGTGACATGTTTTTAGGATATCATAGCTGTCTTTTGTCTATTTTTAGCCCACTTCTACCAGAACAGCACCCCCGTTTGCATTTATAGATTAATTGAAATCACACAAATCTTTTTCTTGTTTTGTAATTTAAGAATTGTTTGATACAACTTGGCAACAATATGAACCAAGCATGAATAAAACCAAAAGGTACAAAACAATGCTCCGAAAAATCAATAATTCCTTAAATAAAAATGGTTTTGATTGATTAGATCAATAAGAATTTTTTTCCTATGCTTGCCCCTATCAATAATTCATCCCACCCCACCTTACTACCTATTACTAATTGAAATCATTTCCTGTTTTAAATTTGTAATGTTTAAATTTATAGGGTAAAAATTTGCATCTTATTTTAGCGCAGACAATCTACGAGAACAATTTTAAAAAATTTAAGCAAGACTAAAAATTTTACAAAATAATTTTAATATAATTTAAGCATTGTAGTAATGCATAAAGAAATAGTCAATAATCATATCTATATCCATAAGGGATACATTATAATTTATGATATTTTGAGCAACAGCATCAGAATTTAATAAGTATTTTTTCTAAAATATCAATATCAAAGTATTTAAATTCAGATATTACAAGATAAAGAGGGAATATTAATACAAAACTCTACCAAAAGGACTAAAATTTAATTTTTATTATAATTCTCAAAGTTTTAATTAAATAAATTTGATCTCATTTCTTTCAAAATACAAATTTATAATTCAAGAGAATTGAAAGAAAAAGTCACTATGCACTTCAAATAGTTTTAATAAATACTTGGAAATTATCTACCATTTCATATCCGCTTTAAGATAATTTTAGCAGTACACTCAAATGCGATCATAAGACCTCATAAGTTGAACTCCAGTCTTCTAAGTGTATAACATAAATGATCAAATAAATTTTAAAATTGTAAGAAATAAAACAAAGATTCATTGTCAAAATTCTATATAATAATTATACATACAATTAAAATATCAGATATCTGCAGACAATACTTTTAGATATATTTATTAAATATTCTCAAGACACAAAATTTTTACAAAACATCTGAAATCAAATATTACTTTAAAAAATAGCTATGAATAATGCAAAATACTAATGTGAATACAACTTTACTTGATGACTATAAGATAAATGACTATAAGATATACATATTATCGCTATCTATTGGCGACATAATATGAAACAAAGCACAATTGCCAGTTCAGTGCATACGATACAAGCAAAATTAGGGTTGCCAACTAGGCGAGTTATCTTGAGTGTCGGTGATGGTTACGATAACACATAAATACTGATAAAAGATATTAAAGTAACAAATGTTTTAAAGCTCTTTGATATACCCTAATGAGAATCAGTATCTTTTTAACTAGTAAAATTTAATTTTTAATTTGTTTAAATATTCTACTACTGAATTTAAATTAACAAATACTTGTATATATATATATCAAAATATAACCTCAAAAACTATAGTTACAGTTGCTATTATTGAAATTATTTATGTTCTAATATAAAGCTATAAATTCTGATTTCAAATATACTATCAAAAATAAACTACCTCAAAAATTTCCATCAAATTTTGAAAAATATTTAAATGTTAATTAATTTCATATTCTTTTTGGACATGTGTCCACATAAAAATATATTATTTCTTTTAATATATTCTTTCTATTGAAATACCTTGAGAAAAGGATGCAAGCCAATATAAATGCAAATTTTTGACTACATACAACACATGAAACTACACTTTTTACAATATTTAATAAAATATCTGCCTTTATATTAATGCTTGAATCATCATTTAAACATCCCAAAAATGTATTAATATATTTTAAAAATTTTCGCTTAAGTAGTTGTTATATATGGTGGGCCTTCATATTTTAATATTAGAAAAATGCTACAAAATTTTGAATGAGCTTGGAGCTATTTTGGCTCGATATAGTTGTTGTGGCATTTCTTTTTATATTTAATCTAGAAATCATGTTTTTACAAAGATCTTATTTGTTTCTTAATTAGAAAAGGATGAATTAACACTTTGAAGAAAAAGTCAATAGTTAAAAGCATACACAAAAATACCAAAATTCATATTTTTTAAAGTATCTATACTATTTACAAAAATTCTAACAAATAGATTTCACTAATAATAAAATTCATTCATGTGTGTGGAAGAAATATATAAATTTCTTTGCAATTATTTTTGTAGCTAACAAATATTTACAATCTTTTTTATTTTTTAATCTTGTAAATAAAACTTTAGATTATTTTGTGTCTATTTGCAGAGTGAAAAATATCTTGGTGAATGTCTTAGCAGAAATTTCACAATTTATATTGAAGTCTGTTGTGTACCCTTATAAGTATGCACAAAACAGTTTATACACAACTGCATTTTGTGTGTTCTCTAAACAAAAAAGATTTCACAATAGTAACATATAATTTATTTTCTCATACATATTTCTTTATCTTAAATGGATTGATGGCCTAGAAAAAAATTTCCTAGTTCTGAGAACTAAGAATTGGAGAACACTAGCAGGAAGAAGGTTGGCCTGGAAAAGTTTTCTTGAAAAGGCCAAGGCCCACCCTGGGCTGTTGAGCTACTGAGGAAGGAAGGATTTATATTTCTATATACTGCAAGTTGTCTTTCTAATACATTGCACTTTTAAAATAATTTCACCAAGATTATCGAAATTCAGAAAAACAAACATTAGTGGTACATGCTGAATTATTAGAATATGAGAACAATTAACAAAAAAAATCTTATTGGTTGTTTATTAAAAAATTAAATCGCACAAAAAAATCAGCATGGTCTGGAAGTAATTTAACAATGATACATTTAAAAGGAAAATGGAATGTGAAATATTTTCTTTAAGGTCTTCAAATGTTTATGAAATTTGAGTGTTTATACCTTGCTTTTCCATTAGTCACAAATAAACTGCTATTTTTATTTTGACGAGTTCAAGAGAAAATATTTATTCAAGTTCAAGTCAAAGACATGTTACAGATAAAATTGCATAAATATTGTATGCCTAAGTTACAAAAGTTGATACTATAAAAACTTTTAAAATTATTTTTCAATAGGAAAAATCTCAACTAGAATTACATCAATAAAGAAAACTATTTCACAAAAATGTCCTTAACAATGAATAAACATTTAATATATTCATATTTAGTACATTTATGTTATGCATAAAAACAAATTTCAGATTTTTTTAAAAAAATTATATCATAAAATTCAACATATTATTTTAAATATGATACATTTGCATAAGTAAACTTCTTAATAATTTGAATCAGCAATGTTTTTTTGATATAACCACTGCAACTCGCATGAATTTTAGGGCAAGCTTATGAAAAAATAAAATAATAAGTTACACACATAAAAACATATAATCATGATTCAAGAATAGATAAAAATTTAAAACTTTTACTTGTTATATAATGCTACAATGAAGACAAAAATAATCCATGCACAATTTGTACACTTTGTAGGTCAAAAAAAATATTCTAAACTCCACTGAAAAACTTTCAAATGCTGATTCATAATAAAACTGTTACCATCTAAGTAAAATAATTTTTTTTTTTTTTTTTAAAAAAAAGCAGGCTCTCTGTTTTAGAATTTTAAAAGTATAATAGAAAATACTAGCTTAAGGCATCTAAACTTTGTTAACCTTTAAAAACTGATACATAAAAAATAATAAGTGTTCTTTTACTTTAGTCCACAAATCTTTTTTTTAAAAAAAGTATCAGTTGAAAAGATTTAAATATGCAACTTCTGTATTTTCAATGCATTATAGTCAACCTTTGAGATATTTACATACAATAAGTCCATTATTTGTAGTAGAGATAACTAATGTGCTGATACATGCCACCTACAAAACAACTTATATAAATACCAACTTTAATATATAATTTTTGAATATAATACTGTATCATAAATACAGAATTTCAAAAATATTCCTTCAATTCTTAATCATACATACTCTCTAAATACAATCTCTGTCTCTGCTTCCATATTTCTCACAAATCATATCACACATTTATTTTCCATCCCCATATTTCTCCAATTTAAACTGTCTTCCAAATTCATTTCAATAAATGTAATAATTTCATTAAGATTGCCAAGTTTTAAAAAATAAAATAAAAGTACTGACATGCTTAAATATACAACTGGAACATTTGAACTAAAAAAAAATGAAAAATTACTACCAGAGTTATACAACTAAAAATTAAGTCAGACTAAAAAAAAAATCGACATTATATATGGCCTCAAAATAATTATAGAAAAATTTGAATTTTGCTTCTCTAAAGTCATTAAATGTTCTTGAATGGTAATCTCTTAAATATTATAATGGGAAGATTAACGTAATGTTTTCCTATAAAGAAACAATACTCTTGGAATCAGAGTTCGTTTCTTTATTTATTGTTTTGTATATTAGCTTCTCTCATTCCTTGGAATGAGAAAATACTAATGCAAATCCAGGTAAAAACATCAAGTTTAATATTAGCATTTAAGTTTTAAGCAGATTACTTATGATTGGTCTCCTTCAAAAATTGATAATATACCTTACAAAATTGTATGTACAACTGAAATAACTAGTACTGACCACAAGGCATCAATACCACTTGTAAAAACTTCACACACATGATACCCAACTTCATTTAAGGCTGTCTTTGGTTAATGTTAAAGAATAGGACCCAAATTTTCAGATATTTAAGTACTCAATCATTAATATTATATTTAAGGTTACACTATCCTGAAGAGAGAATCACTTATTTTATCATACTACTCATTTTTATCCCAGTTGACACATCTTTTCTTTTATAAAATGTGTTTCATATTTTTTATCCTATACTGTAATGCTAAATGAGCTATCCCTTTCCATGTTAAAAGAAAAAACTAATTACTTATGAAATATTTTGAAATTTTAAAATTGCTATATTAAACAAATGCATGAGTTACAATGTCACAAATTTTTATACAAATTTAAGCATTTTTTCGGTTTAAAAACCTGCTCCGTGCTAAGCCCACACTGCCTTAAAAAACACTACATTATCAAAAAATGCATTATTTCAAATGTTTTTCTTGTGTTCCCAAAATAAATTGTACACAGTATCTAAAAATTTGTGCAAAAAACCAGGTATAAACTTATTTTTATAGCTAGGACTATTTTGTCATGTGTTTTTCCAGTTTTAATAGATAAAATAGATGATTTAGCAGGCCACTTGTTTTGGAATTTGTATAAAAATTTGTTTAAAATTAGTCAAAATATTTTTATCTTTTAAATTAAATCTGTTTCTTTTTTTAAGAATAAAAATCCTATTCCTCCTTAAGCCTATCTATATACATTTCCTTAAAAAAATTTTGTATCAATAATTAATCAAATGAATTTTAATAATTGTTGAATTTAATTTTATAAAATAGTATGTTTTTAACACTTTCTTCATTGATTTGCAGGAAATAGTTCCATTTCCTTTGTATAACAGCTGCATTATCTCTGGAAGAAGCAAAATATACTATGCTCAAATATTGCTGCAACATATTCCTCAGGACTCTGTGTGCTTTCTCAAAAAACAATTATACATACATATTTTTAAGAATAAAACAATATACTTTCTCAATGGCACCAACCTTTTCCATAATATAAATACTGTTCTAAATCCATTTCCTTACAATTCCAGCTAATTAGAATTTCTTGATAGAAAACTGAATGCATGCAATCTGTTTTATACGTTTCCCCCATATCTCTCAATTACCGTAAAATACTTTGTATAAAGCACACTTCCATACAATGCACACACCCTTTTTTACTAAGAAGCCTGAAAGGTATATGCTCAATACTCTTATGTTTAGAAGTAATTTTTTTGAGGTATTATCCCAAGTTTCTGAAAAAATGATCTACTTCTATAGAACTATAACCCTTCAAGTTCATAAGGAATGTCATGTATTTGAAATAAACTGTATTTCGGTATATATAGAAGTCGTAATATTTTTTTTTATGCTCATCTCCTTTTTCCTTCAACTTTTAAAACTATCTTTTTATATCCAGTGTACAACGCACACCCCTAAATTTCGATCTTATTTTTTGTATTTAACTTATATTTTGTCTTATTTTTGTAACATGTCGGATTTTATGGTACTCTTATATTATACAACAATTACATTAAGATGTTCAAGCATTGGAGTACATTTGGTTTTAGAGCATCTATTCCAAGTCACTTCATACAATAAAAACTTTAAAATTTTAGAGAGGGCATATTCTAAAAATTTGACATCGAGAACATATATGATCATGCACTTTTCACTGCAATTGTTTTATGAAAACAATAGTTTAGTTACTAAGAGGTGAATATGTATTTTTAGGATTTTATATTGTCACACAAATCATATGTTACTCGCATTGCAAAGGAAATTTTCCAAGATAAAATTAAATTCTTTGTTAATAAGGTAACTAACAAAAAAAATATTTATATATATACTATTTGAAAAGAAATAGATTTTATAAAAAAGCAACAAACTTATCAAACATAAAAGGTTCAATACACTTTTAAAAAAATTATCCTTAGAACAAGAAGCAAAAATTAGCTCAGATTTTTAAGGTATAACAATTTGTTAAAATTACAAATTTTCATACAAAAATAAATACAGCTAGGTATGGAGTCTTTATCTTAAGTTAAAAGGTAAAAATTTTCAATAATCAACTAATTATATAACTTATTTACATACAGCAAAAAGCATAAAAAATAGTGCAAGACACACACACATTTAAGGTATTTCATCTATTAAAAATAGACAATAGTTTATACAAAAAATAGAGGCTAAATTTTCTAGCTAAATTATAACTAAAAAACAAATTTTCATGTATATGCATTACTGCTTTTTACATATCTAGATATATTTTAATAAAAAACTTTTTATTAAAGAAAAATAGAATTCTTAAAACTTTTACATGTTCACTAAGTTGAATTTTTAATAAAGCCTACAGTGTTGTAAACTTCTTACATCAAAAATTACATTTGCAAATAAAATAATGGAAAAAACATAAAATTTTTGAAGAAATCAAATTTTTAATGTTACTTAAAAATTTAACCCCTTTACATTCAAGCTAATGATTCTACAAGTACTTATTAGTCAGTTTTAAAAGAAAACATCATTTTTTTAAAAAATGAGTGTTGCAATAAAATATTTGGAGATTTCAATCAGTTTCCCAAAAAAATTCTTAATGGTACAAGTATCTAAATTAAAATTTGTTAAAAACACTACTCAATGGATTTTCTATTATATTAATGTTGAATTAATTTGTCATTAAATTTAAGTCAGAATTAAAAATTTAAGTCAACTTTGTTTAATATTGATAAAAGCTATAAACAATTGAAATAATCCTTCAGAATTTTAAAAATCAGGCAATTTTAGGACTTGAAACACTTTGCACTGTTATTGTTCCAAAATTTTAAGCAATAAATTCACAGTAATTCAATTAACCATTTGAATTGCAACTTCTGAAAGAAAGCACAAAAGAAAGAGTGACAATGAATTTTTTTATAGACTATACTGCTGTATTTTAAAGATTATGATGAAAATACCATACTGTTTTGAAGTTTAAAAAATAAAGAATTTTAAAATTTAGGGGATTAAATTATATATACCAGAGGTCAGCAACCTTATAGATATGGTGAGCCAAAAAAAAAACCATACACCAATATGATTCAACGTACACACAGTCTGAAATATTTGAAACGATTCGATTCCTGTGACAATGCATGCATAGAGTTGGAAAGATAAAAATTTTATGTAAAATTAAAATATAAAAATAAAAATTTTTAGAGTGTGTCATATATTAATTTTGTACCAGTTAAGATATTTATTAACATATGCAACATAAAATTAACGATATCTTCAACATAAGGAAAAAATTAAAATAGTATATATATATTATAATCTTAAGAATATTTATAATAAAGTAATAAACTAAGTATAAGTATTCCTCTAATACAGGAGTGCCCAACCCAAATTGGTTGGAGGGCCACATAAAAATTTACTAAACTGAGGTGGGCCGCACATATCAAAATAAAAAAAATATTCCAAAATATTTTACTACCGTACAGCATTCAAAATATATGATCAACATTCAATTATTGATATGATCAAAAAAGACCATGTTCACCTTTTACTGGATCACAAATCACAACAAAATTGAAAGTCGACCGATTGCACTTGTTGGTGGAAGAATATCTCTTAACCTACAAGGTTCTTATCTACAGTAGATTTATGCTGCCATCTGAGGTTACGTAGTATAACAAAACTATGTGCATAACATCTTCACATTTTATACTTGTTACAGTATGTTGGAATAAAATTGATTTAGATTTTCAAAATTTTTATTTCAAATGCAAAATGCAATTAAGTAAAAAACAGCTTTGTAATTACACTGTTTGTCAAAAATAGTTTTTTTTCCTGCCCCATAGCCAAATGTTTAGTTTCTTATTGTATGATATTAATTATTGCACCGTGATTAAATATATATCATAAAATGAAAAAAGTTACATAATTTCAGAAGGTTAAAATATTAAACATTTTTATTATCCTGCTGTAATTATCTTTCATTTCTACTAGCTGGTCTGACAGTCCTGAGCAACTCATTAAATCCATCATCGGATTCTTTCATTGCCAAATAAAACAAGAAAAAGACTACTAATCTGAACTTAAAAATATAGACAAATTATTTCTCTGACAAATAGAACTAAATACACTACTCACTCTCAAGGAAGTTCTCATTGAAAAAGAGGAATAACACACCCAAACACACACTCATCTGCTTTCCTTCATCCATCAACACCTTTTATTACAATTGCTTGGAAGTCAAATGAAGGAGAAAAATTTATTTCGGTAAAAATTGCACGGGGAGAGGTGGGGATGGGTCAAAACACGATATTTTCGATTCAACCGTCTGTAGTCCAAATTTCTAAAGTAATATAGACAAACTTCAATTGGGCCACAAAAATTCTCCAAATGGGCCGCGGGTTGGGCATGCCTGATCTAATATAATGAAATAAAAATTTTGATGTGAATCTTGTCCCTACAAAGCTGTCCTTAATATTACAATATTTGGGGTATAATTTGTGAACTTCAATTTGACACATGATTCTGAATGTTCAGTTGTTAAACATCTTTGTGGACTCAAAATATATTTCAAATAAAAATAAATGCTCAAATATAAGTACAGCCAAAAATAGAAAACATGCAATTCACTTCAAACAATTATGTCTCTCCAGAAATGACATACAATTTAAAATAGTTGTCGATTTATTTTCCAAATCTTTTCATAATTCTGCAATGCGTGATTTACAAGTATTACATAATTGTTGTAATTTGCATTAAATATTTAAGAATGAGTACATTTACACAAGACTTTTTTTTTTTACACAAAACACACGAACTATACACAAGCAGAATTGTTCTATGGCAAAGAATTGAAAATAATAATCTTTATGTGTAAGGCAGTTTTAATTTGATCTCTTAACAGTGCCGGTTTATCCATTGGCCACTTGGGGCAGACAGCCAGAGCCCCGGATAAACTGGACTTAAAACCAAATTTTCTGGTAACAAATTCCGATCTTTCAGCGCCAAGAGGGGCCCGAAATGAGCTTAAACCAGCACTGACTCTTAAATTTGTAGAGTGCCACTGAGAATTGCTCCACATGGCATGCATGATGTATAAGAGGTTGCTACCCCTTTTTCTGAATTCTATCACTAAAATTAATTGATCTGCTCCACAAGCACTTATCTTTCAACAAAAGGTTTTTTTTAAAAAAAAGGATTCTCCATTAAAATATCAAATTAAAAGAATTTATAGAATTTTTTGTTTCATTAGGATACAGTCAACCCTCCTATAACGCGGTGAGTGCGTACCACGTTATATGGAAACTGCGCTATAAGAAACTCAGATTTAACTGTACAAACCAGGCTAATTCGTAGCGCATTCTATGGAAACTGCACTATAAGAAACTCAGAATTAGTACAAATCACATCATTCGTACCGCATTATATGGAGACCAATAAATACAAAAAAGACTAGATAAAATACACCAGTGTTACTGATTTAATATAGGAGTGCAACACACTTTTTAGCGCATTTCCTTAATCATTTTGTTTTGTCAACGCCATGCCTCAGTGCACGCTCCGCTTTTAATTTATTCCACGATCAGTGTAATCACTACTTTTTTTATTTCATAATAAAACTAGATTTCGAAGGGAGAGGTGGTGGCAAGATTTTAACATAAAATAAATACAACAGAAAGTATTAACTTCCAGATGTAAATTATTTACAATATTTTAAGCATTCATTACACAAAATTTGAAACAATGTGTTACTTTTGCTGAGCAGAGATCCTGTGGAAAACAAAAACATAACACCAATTTACGTTATTACTATCGGAAAGAACTGATGAGACGTTCAACGGAAACCGCACTGTAAGAGTACCGCGTAATAAGAGAGCTGTCGCAATTTCAGCTCAGCGTTATACAGAAACTGCGTTCCGAGAGTACCGCATTATAGGAGGGTTGACTACACTGTAATATCCTTATTTTTTCATGTTTATGTCGTAACATTAAATGAAAATTTGAGAAATTGTAGCTTAAACTATGTTCATTAACAAATGAAGATAGCCTGAGATTACTGGATCCATTTTTGAAACTTGTTTACTAAATTATAAATTTAAATCCTCAGTTTTATATAAAAACTGTTACAATGTAACATTCAAATGATCTGTTCATATCATTATCCGAATATTTCTCTTTTTCCCTTCTCAAAGCTTTGAATATTTCCTAAATTTTAAATGAGATTTTTCTAACGTTGAAATTAAATTCGAAGATTAAAACTAACAATATAAAATGTTCTACAATAACCTAGCAACCATCTACAATAAAAAGCGACCAAATAACCATTTCCAATAAATTGAAATTTGCATCTCAAAATCATCTTTATGCTAAAACCTACATAAAAAAATCTTTAAGAAAAACATGCAAGTTTTAATATTTCATTAGCCTTTTTTACTAAATTTGTAATTTCATATTGATGAAAATATAATTTGATTTTAGCCAACTTAAAAAAAAGTAATAAATATAATTCCTTGAACTGAAGTACAGAATAATAGTAATAAACTGATCTATTTAATACAAAAGCACTTACTACAAAATAAAATTTGGATTTCATAAATATCAATTACAAAAAATTTTAAAAAATACTATATTGATGCATAAAAATATTCAAAGTATATTATGTGGATATTTTTATAATAAAAATGTATTTAAGTTTTCCTAACTATAACTCTTTGACATATATCAGAAAATTTGGTCAAAAAATAACTATCAAATTTGGATTTACAAACCTAAAAACTCAAGCATCCTATTTTTCCTATAAAAAAAATACTCCTAATAATTGATTAAATACATTATTTGGCCAATGAAATGAAGGTACTTGCACACGAATTAACATGCTTAACAGGAATTATTTGTATACTAATGCAATATATACAATCCATCCAATTTGATTTTTACGATTACCTAACTCAATTATAAAAACTTTTCACATAAAAGAATAAGGTTCATGCCATTCTAAAATTTAATTTTTCATAGGTTTCCAATTCAATTGGTTTACTTGAATTCCTTAGTTATTATATACTAAAGAGACTACAATAAATTATACTTCATTTTCAATTTTAGATCTTCAGTGAAAATCTTCTTAAAAAAGAAATGATTGTTAAAATACTTAACTGAAAAACTAAATTTTTCACAAAAATCTTAAACCTATAAAAACTTTTTATAAAGTCCTTGCTTTTGTACTTAAATAGTCTCCTAAAACTATTGTATAGAAAATACAGTACTCTGGTAAAACCTCCAATCAATTTTGTACAATGTGGCTGCAAAATAATGTGTTCCCAGTTACTTTTGAATACCACAAGATTGTTAATAAAATGACCAGCAATTATTCATCGAAATAACTACCTGCATGTTTGCATACAAAAAATAGAAATGTTTTATTTTACTACTAGATTCCTTTTCCTAGATATTTTTGAAAAACATATCTTATTTTCTATACAAATCACAAAAGTTTATTATTTCAGAAACATTTCAGCTGTTTTCAAAAATTTTAACTCACTAATACATTTAAAAACAGGTCTACAAAAAAAGTTAAAATTTCAGATCAGGACTATGGTCAACAGTAAAATATTCATCAGATGTTAACAGATTTAATTTTCATCTAGCAAGTCTGGCAAAAATTGGTTGCTTTCTATAACCTAGGCTATTGTATTCTTGTAAACTAATATTAGTTCAAACATTTGTTAGTATTTATAAATAACCATTTGTCTTAACAAAAATAAAAAGAATAAAATAAGATACACATAATCACAAATATCATTTCCAAGATAAATTTCATCAATTTTACTGGTACTGAATTGTAATTGATTTACTACAAAATAATCGAACTTGAAATAATTTAAATACATATCTTAATTTACTTATGATATGAAACAAACAGAATAACTTACCCTAATCTCAAAATACTAGAATTGTCCATTTGCAGTCTTGAATTAAATGAGTTATTAAAAGAGATCATTGTGCAGACAGAATTTTAAAATTTGTATCCAACTTACTTCAATCCTCTTTTCAAGATGTTCACAACATACATCCAACTTACCACAGATCCACTCACCAGCATCACACAACTTTCTCATATCAGTCATGTAATTTTTCTTCCCAG
Organism: Trichonephila clavipes; assembly: GCA_019973935.1. NCBI lineage: Eukaryota > Metazoa > Arthropoda > Arachnida > Araneae > Nephilidae > Trichonephila > Trichonephila clavipes. The sequence goes on from BMAU01019612.1 coordinate 314,835, forward strand.
ACAATTTCTAGCTTCCATCAATGAATCTAACCTAAACATCACTATTAAAACATTTTCTTCATAGTTAAATAATAAATGACACACACACAAGTCAATTATACATCTTATAACAAGTGCAAGAAATTTATTAATTTTCATAATGGTAACATTTAAAATACAAAAATAAGGTTCAATTTTATAAACCTGAATTACATCCTGCAGATCAATCGTTATTTCAAGGTTCTATTGTTTTGACATAATTATTTGCACGCACTGTATGCAAACTTAAAATGGGCAGCATCCCACAAATCATAAAAAAAAAGGTTCGCACTTGCAAAAATTATAGAATTTTATGTTTTAGAGTTTTTAAAAAACGCTCGAACACTTGCCAAGATAATTGAAGAAAAAGATATATAATAATGGCATCCCTCCTGAACGATGACAACCTGGAATTGTAAAGCACATGAGTCTCTTTTAACAAAATGATGGAGCAATTTTAGTTTACTTTTTAATGCAAGCAGATCAGAAAAAATTCCAAACATGGAAGATAACATCCACCAGTTCAGTTCCGCATCTGATTTGTGTGCATTCGTCTAGTCCTAACACGTGGTTCTTTTCTGAACTTTACTTGAATCTGAACTTCTGAAAAGGGCTTTTATAAGCCAAATTAGGAACGTCGGGGTCTTTACCTTCCCGCTCATACCAATATGTGTACACCATTTTCATTAAGATACCAGAGGCTGCAACGTAGGCAGGCGGGAGCGAATTAGGCTTAAGCCTTCATCTCGCATTCGCGGGCAATGTGCCCAACTTCGCCACATGAATAACATTTATTTCCTCCTCTTGAACCGCAGTTGCGAGCAATGTGTCCTTTTTCGTTACAACGGTAGCAGACGGTATCATCATTATCTGCAGAATTTCCACCAGCAGGGCAATCTCGGCTGATGTGGCCAGAATCGCCACATGAGTAGCATTTTCGATCATCCCTCTCTCTTTCTCCAGGGCAATCTCGGGACAAATGGCCAGACTTTCCACATTGGTAGCAATTTACTCTTCTGTCATCTTGGTCGCATTCTCTGCTGATGTGACCAGTCTTTCCACAAGTGTAGCATGTCTTATCAGACTCGCGGCATTCTCGAGCAAAGTGGCCACTTCGGCCACAGTTGTAACAGGAAACTCGAGATGAACCTCGGGAATCTCCACGATAACCTCCTCCACGGCTATCTCCACTCGATTGACAATCACGAGCAAAGTGCCCGGTTTTGTGACATTTGTAACATTCGCTGGAATTCATTTTAATATAAATTTTCTTAATCCAAAAATCCTCAGTAACTCCACACGTGAAAGCGTCCACCGAGCCAAGCACTAAGAGAAATGTTGCCACTTTGTAAAAGCTATCATTAGATAGTTTCTCAAATGTTGCCCAACTGATCGAAAAAAACGCGATGAACAATAATAAAAAATATTCTTATTTTTTTTTCACCTTTAATTTGAAGAACATATTATTTTTTATCAATGTTATGTGTTTCATATTATAATTTTTACATGACAAGGAATCACCATTAAATAATAAACACTCTTAAAAGTGTCATTAAATAGTGGTAACCTGGAGGACTATTTAAAACAAACATGTTCGGTGACAAATATGCAACAACTAAGAAATTCATAACTATTAATTATATGAACTAGTTAGACCAGATTAAGACTTTAAATGGTTATAAATAATTAAAAAGTTTTGATTCTCTGGTGTTCAGTATTCAAAACACTAATTATAGATCATAAAATGAAATTATAAATCAAAAATAAAATTATTAAACTTATTTTCCAAATGAAGTATATGAAATTTCTGCATGAAATATAATTAACAAAAGTATATATGCCAATATATTTTAAATTAATAATTTTACAGGCATATCCACTCCGCCTAAGATTCCATAGATGAAAAAAAAAAACTTCAGACATACTTCGATATCTTTATAAAAATTTCTAATAAAAAATTCTGCGATATTTTGTACCTGTATCGATTTAAATTTAATTTTAAAAATCAAGTTTTCCTATGCATTACTTTACAGTAGCATTTCTCAAACTCTGTGGAGCATACCTTCCTAGGGGGACATGATAAACCTACACAGTGTCATGAGCATATCGAAAAGTCAAAAACAAAACATTATTTTAAAAAATTGTTAACTGACTGAGAGGTAGCAAAATAAAATACATTCTGACATTTAAAAAAATTAAATACACATTTACATCGGTATAATATACTTATAAATGTATCAGTACTGCCCAAGGTATTTGATAATTAATTCATCAAAACTAGGATAAGAACAAGTTTAATAATTGCTAGTGACTTTCATAGACTTGTCATATACAAAATTTAATACTTATCTACCGCCCATCCGGTATAGTGGTTAGGGACGCTGACTGCTGACGCTCATTTATATACCTTATAAATTGTGTTCATCATATTTTTATTTCTGTAATGCACATCTTGCTTCCACTTTAATTAAATAGTTTTATACTAGGAACACACACACAACAAAAAAATAGTACTTATATTCTTCCACATTAATTATTGTTCTATAACAATAAAACTTTAATTATATAAATTCTTTTCCTGTTGTTTTTATAAGGAACTTCTGTCATAATTTTGACATTCTTATTGTTGCCTTTTCTAAAGATTTTAAATATTGCTATAGATTGGAACCTATTATTACTAGAATTTTTTTCTTAAATATACATACTAATGCTTTTAAACCTTTTCACAATCAGGACAAATACATTTTAAAGGATTTTTGAGAAATATAATAGTACACTGAAACAGCAAATAAAAACTACTGCACACTGAAAACATCGACTTTTTAATTTTTAGAGCACCAGTGTTCTACGGGTCACTGATTTACAGCTGGATTAAGAGCCTCTCGCTTATGTCTTGGATGAGTGGTATTTTATATTGTATTCATTGCAATTAAACGATTGACAATTAAAGCTTTTATGTATTAATCACAAATAAAACATACTTTAATAAGATTGAAACTTAATTTTAAAAATGCTTTGGAAGTTATTTAGGCTTCAAGTCATTGTTGTCTGCTTATTAGGGCTGCTAATTCTATAATATTTTGATATCACTATGTATTCAAATTAATTATCTATTTAATAATCGTCTTTCGAAATTTAAAATTCACGCCTGAAATTTTGCAATTTATTTATCTAAAGAATGTTTTTGCATTGAATTTGTACTTTTTAAAATATTTGTATTTTTTGGTTTAAAATCTTAGTCTTTTAAATGTTTTCTTAAAATTCTTCCATATTAAGATAATTTATTAACTCAATTTTTAAACTTTTCGAAATATACATTTTGATGAACTTTGTGACGAATCTGTACGGAACCTTTCCACTAATCTTCTTAGGCGTCTTTTTGGGGAATATAAATTCACGTTTATTTCCAATCAACTCCAAAAAGATGAACGGGATATGCAAAATAGATAAGGTATTTAAGTCGAGCATTGTAAGCTAGCAAGGTGGATGATGGAAGGCTATTGAGCCAGCAACTTTAAACGCAATATTAGAGGATTCCAGGATATTAGAAGCGTGGAGACGTCATGCTGCTAGACGTACCAGAAAGCTGATATAGACAGCGGTAAATATAATTTACGTACGCTTAAAATAAGCGTCAGTTTAAGCGAATTAGTTAAAGTTAAGAATTCGAGTACGTGTATTTCTCGGATCTCCTATTTCGGTAGACCTTACTTGATCTTGAGCTTAATTATTTTTCAGTTGCATCATTCGTAATTTAATTTAGAATAAAGGTAAATCCCTTTATTGGACGTAACATAATAGTATTATATGTTATCAGAGATTTTTTTGAGAAAATTATAATAATAAATAAATATTATTATTCAAAATAGCTCTTAGTGGTTCTTTGCCTCAAATTAATCTTGGTGTTCAAGGTGAGACCCAGGAGGGTCTCCACAACTTTATTAGTAGCATACAGGACTGTTTTACAATATTTTAAAGGTATTTTATACATTTTTTAAGTATTTTTATAATTAATTATACACATAATATATATAATTAATTATACACGTAATATATCTAATTAATTATATACATAATTAATTATTAGACTGCATTAAATATTCTTTCAAATTGTCCGTGTAAAACAGAGGTTCCCAAACTTTTTTATCTCATAGACCCCTTGCCATGTTTTTCGGTATGAGGTAGACCCCTGCTTAATCAATATTGAATTTTTGCAAATTTATCAACTTGAATGTCTTTTTTACAGCTAGTACTACTACTATTACTTTAAAAGAATTAAATTTATAACTGATGAAGTATAGAGTTAAAAGTTTAAAAAGCATATGTTAATTAATTAAAAGTTAATTAATATATAAAATAACTATTAAATAAAACAACCAAGCTACATACAATTAATTTTAATGGAAGGGTTGAACTGGCACTATAATAACAAATTTTCTACATTTAGTATCAATCTTGTCAGGTTTAACCTTAAATATCCTCTGTTAGTAGTGTCCAGTTTCTTTTTTTGTTTTGGAGATAGGTAACTACCTGAAACTTCTTCTTACTACGAAAAATAATTAAAGCCAAAATTGCAGGAATCCGTTTCTAAACTTTAAAATCTTTATTGGTGCATATCACTATCAGTTCCCGTTGTCATGTGACATTTTTTCCCCAATGTGACCATGTAAATTCATTGTCTACTGTGGTATTACCATAGTCAAAGCATTCTCAAAATTGGTTTCAAAATCTCAATAAAAGGCAGCTAAATATATTGAACGTAGGTTAAAACGTGATGTCAGATTGTCTGGGTTAATTTGAGAAAATTTCGGACTTCCAGTATTATACTTCTTTAGTTTAACTCTGGAAAAAAACTCTGAGATGGTTCGTGTTTTAAAAAAAATTTATGCTGTCACCTTGTACGGACGAATTAACGTCATTAAATTTAGTAAATACATCTGCTAAATAAGTAAAATTTGGTTTCCAATTGATTAAATTTTCTTTGAAAATTGAATCACGATCTAGTTTAATGAGAGCCAATATCACTTAGACCCCCACTTACACTTCATTGACCCCAAATTATTTTTTTGCTGACGAAGACCCCCCTTGCAGGTCGTCATAAACCACTTTGGAAATCACTGGTGTAAAAGATCTTAATTAATAAGGTATCTTGTAAATTCCTCTTAAAATGGCAATAGCATGCAATATATATATATATATATATATACTGCTCAAAACAATTAAAGGATATTGTAAGTTTTATATAAAATAAAGATATTAGCGAAATTTTTTTTGCCGAAAATGGAAGAAGAGAATCACAAATGCAAATTTTTCTGATTTTCAAACTGTGGAGTATGTTAATTTTGAGTTCGACGTCAAAAACGTCGCTTCAGCGGCAGCGAATGAAATTTGACTTTCAACTGAAATGAAGACAAGGATGATCGGCATTCAGTGACTGCTTTGTTTCGATGAGTACGATGTATCAGTGAAGTCATTTAACCGATTCAGAAGCTTGGAGAGTTGTTGGTAGGTTAGAAGGGGGCCAAACTCAAGCCGAAGTAGCGCAAGCCATTGGAGTGTCACAAAGTGTGATTTCCAGGATCTGGAACCGTTTTTTGGAGACTGAAAGTGCAGGCCGAAAACCAGGACAAGGTCGTAGACGGGCAACAACGCCCAATGAAGATCGTTTTTTAGTGTTAACGGCTCGGAGACACCGAAATATGGACGCTACTCTTCTCCAACAACACCTTCGCTCGGCTACTGGCACCACGGTTTCAACTCAGACTGTCCGAAACCGGCTCCATGGTGTAGGTCTGTATTCTCGCCGACCGCTGGTATGTGTTAGACTAACATTAAGGCATCGTCGCGACCGCAGGGAGTGAGCAACAGAGCATGTGAACTGGAGGAGAAATGAATGGAGCAATGTTCTTTGTCCTGACGAGTCCCATTTTTCTGTTCATCCGGATAATAGGCGTATTTTCCTCTGGAGGGACCGTGGCAGTAGGAATAATCCTGCGTTCGTGCACGAAAGTGTCAGATTTTGCGGTGGAGGAGTGTTGGTGTATGGTGGCATCTCCATTGACGGGCGCACATACCTCTACATCATTCGAGATGGACCTCTGACTGCTCGCCGATATAGGGATGAGATCCTCAGGCCTATTGTAGTCCCTTATGCCTCAAAGGGGCTCAACGTTGCTGGCCCTCCGTGGAAACCATACCCCCTACTGAAAATGATTTCCTTTGAAGAAAAAACCTTTTCTTATTCTTTTTTTCTCATATGCACAAATTGTGTTTTTTTTCTTTTGTACACAAATGCTCAATAAAATGCATTTTTTTCTGCCGAACATGTGTAATTTATTCTCATATAACCTACTACGTCTGTCGACCATGTATCAATCAGCTAAAAAGTTTTCCAGCCACAAGATCCACCTAAAACCGCAATATCCTTTAATTATTTTGAGCAGTGTATATATATACATATATATATAAATATATATATATATATATACTCAAGTTTTTATAATTAAATCTTATAAAAGAATATATATATATATATAATATATGGCTAACTTAATAGTCTTAGAATAGATTAGAAAAATTATATTTTTATTTCACATGTTACATTCAATAAAAAGGAAAAATAGTGTCTATCTAAGTAAAATTAACTTATTTTTTTCTTTGAAAATTCCTTTAACAGTTTGAAGCAATATAAATTAAATAGTTAGCAATTACAGACTAGTTCATTTAGTATTAAACAAACTTATCACAATATATTACGATTACAAAACAAAATCATCATAATAAATATATCTACGTTGTATTTCAATTTCGAGCTATTGCTGTTTGGATTCTTTATGTATGGTAAATAATTAATGTAAGTACTCAAAAGCTCATTAATGTTTTGCATTTTAAATAACCTACTATCGACCTTTATAAGCGACTAAGGAAGTTATTTTTATACGAGAGGCAAATAATATTTTTTTTCCATTTAAATAACAACGTCCATCAAAAATATTTTAAGAAGATTACGGTACATTCAAGCTACGAAAGCACACATACTTAAAAATGTTAATCAACATGAAAATATTCTACGAAACTGATGACATTAATGTTTATGTATAAATAAATAAATAAAATAGAAAAAGCGCAAATGTAGCAAAATAATTTTTTCTTTTCACTTTATCTTACGCGATGATTAAAATTCCTGGGCATTAAAAATCTAAAAAAGAATTTGAAAATGAAAGTATTGTTACCTTTTTTGTTGTTCTACTTTGTCTTGTCTGTTTAAGCACAGGAAACTAAAAGAATTAGTTCGGAAGTCAAATTGACACAAGATTCCCTCAGTTTTCTTCGAAAAAGGGTCTATTTCTCGGGGTCATTCTGTCCCTTTCTTTTCATTCATAAAACTTGACCGTGCTTTTCATCACTTTTGTTGAGACTAATCTCTGCCAAAATGTATTTCTTTCAATATTACCCAAATTCACGTATACAAAGCAGTAACAGTTATAGGAAATTAGTTGAAAGAGAAGGAACCGGATGCCGAAATTCTTCTTTATCACCCCAAATGGAGGCATTTGGCAGCAAATCGCACAAATTTTAATTGGCAGTTAAGGGATTTATTGTAAACTGTACAAATTATCAAGATTAGTGTTAATTTTTGTGTATAATTTTATATATGACAAGCCCACACAAATGGGGTCACAGGTAATTATTAAACTTGTTTTTAGCATAGTATTGTTAAATTAATTATAAAATATATTGTGCAGACTGATACATTTATAAGTGTATTATATCAGTGTAAATGTGTATTTCGTTTTTTATTATGCCAAAATGTATTTTTTTTGTTTACTTTCAGTAAATTAATAATTTTTTTAAAATAATGTTTTGCTTTCGACTTTTCAATATGCTCGCGCCTTTCTCGTAGAGCTATCACGCCCCCTTAGGGGGTGCGCTCCACAGTTTGAGAAACACTGGCTTAAACGGATGAAGATTTACACTCTAGTTTAATCTGATTTGTATAGATAAATGAGTCTGTATAAATAGCATCGATGTGAAATTGAAAAAGTTATATTCTATCGCCTTTACATTCGCTCTTAAATATGTTCTTGTTTCTTTGCGTTTTTATTGAGACTGATTCACTCATGAATTCTCTTGAAGTCATGTACGCAAGAAAACGCTGTTGAGAGGGACTTAAAGAAACACCTAGGCAACGCTTCATTTATATCGATATGACCTTTTTGAGTATTTATATGGACCATATGGTAAAGTCGGGTATATGCAAAATTTCTGATGACACTTTTTGCTTTGATGCTCAAAGAAAGTGCTTATCTTGTAATGACTAATCCAGCCCTGAGCACTAAAATAACTCAAATTATACGGCTGAATCAATGACTACGTCTGCTGTTACGAACACCAATAGATCTGTCACTAAAATAACAATCTGAAGAAAGAAACATGATCCTTTTTAAACTTTCAATGCCAAAAGCTCTAAATAGCTTCAGGTAAGTAATACTTGCTAAATTGTCAGTTTCCCATGATTGCATTAAATTAATTTAGATCGAGTCATTTAAATTAATGCAGCGTTTCTCAAACTGCGGGACGGGCACCACTGAGGGGCGTGATAACTCTACAAGGGGGTGCGAGCATATCAAAAATTAAATATTTAAAAAATTTAATTTATCGGAATGAAGTAAACAAAATAGTTTTCGACATAATAAAAAAAAATACACATTTACAATGATATAATTTATACGTATCATCTGGCGTTTTTTCTTCATCAAACATAAAAGCTTTCACTTCGATACATTCGTTAGCTATCTGATAACTAAATAAAAAACGCAACATTTTCTTTGATTTGCTATAATCTCACGAAGAGAGATTTTTTTATTAAGTTTTCTTTTTAAACCTAAAATACTATTTCAGAGAAAAGACAAAACCCAGACCCAAAGAAACATTCTAGGAAGATAAAAAAAATTCATCTGTTTGACCTTCGAACTTACTGGTATGGTTAGTTCGTTCCTTTTTTATGTCTTTATTTTTCATTTAGGGAAGTTGTAAATAATGCGCTTTTTCCAATACGAAAGAGTTATCTGACATTTGGGAAAATCGCAGAAAGCACTTTGAAGGATTATTTGGCCAAGATCTATTTTTATGAGTATTCTGAAACATATAAAGCATGATGAAAAACGTTTTACACACATTTATTTTTTATGCAACTAACAATATAAAGAGTGTTTTTTTCTCCAGGTATAGAAGTTTAAGTTGGCATTACTTTCCAAGATGGCGACCGATTTAACAGCTGTCAAGTGATTTATTCTCAGTTTGGTTTGGCAATTCATCAAAACGATCATCAAGCGAGGCGTAGATTCGTCGAATGGGCCCAAAACGAGATTGCCGTTGTTCCCGATTTTCATAAGCGAATTTTGTTTAGCGATGAAGCGCACTTCTGGTTGAATGGCTACGCCAACAAACAAAACTGCCGCATTTGGAGTGAAGCTAATCCACAAGTGTATGTCGAAACACCGTTACATCCAGAAAAACTGACTGTTTGGTGCGCTTTATGGGCTGGTGGAATCATTGGTCCGTACTTCTTCAAAAACGATGGATGCCACAAAGCTACAGTCAATGGTGATCGGTATAGAGCCATGATTACTAACTTTTTCATTCCCGAATTGAACAATCATGATGTCCAGGAGCTGTGGTTCCAACAAGACGGCGCAACATGTCACACAGCTCGTGCCACAATCGATTTATTGAAAGACACGTTTGGTGACCGCCTAATTTCACGTTTTGGACCTGTGAATTGGCCTCCAAGATCTTGTGATTTAACACCGCTAGACTATTTTCTGTGGGGCTATGTAAAGTCATTGGTCTATGCGGATAAACCACAAATGCTTGACCATTTGGAAGACGACATTCGCCGTGTTATTGCCGATATACGGCCACAAATGTTGGAAAAAGTCATCGAAAATTGGACGTCCAGATTGGACTACATCCGAGCCAGCCGTGCCATTTCTATGCCAGAAATCATATTTAAAATGTAATGCCACAAGATTATCATTCGAATAAAAAAAATTCATGTCAATCGAATAATACATCGTTGTTTTATTGCAATTTAAAGTTCTATACCTCTCAAAAAAACACCCTTTACAAAAATTTGAACAAAATATGAAAATTTTGATTGTAAATGTCATTTCTGTAATTTTAGTGAAAAGTGTCTGTGATTTGTGTCCTTTATTAAGGTCGTGTAACTTAGAAACATTTTAGTTCGGTTCGATTGGAATTTTTCTCAAATAATCAAAGAAAAAGGTAGAAAGTGGTAAGTATACTTTCTCTTAGGAAAATTATTCACTAGAATTGTGATTTTTATCGTGTACAATAAAAATAATAGTAAAAAAAAAACTTTGAGGTACCCGCGTGACTATTAACATTAATATGGAGTGCGCGTCTGCTTCAGGGTTAAAACATTTTGAAGTCTTCTCGTTTTAAGTATTAAAGTAGCACAATTATTCTTCATCGGAATTTAAAAATTCTTTTTCATTATTCAACATTAATAATAAATGCTAATTCTGTGAGGATTACAATTCGTTTAAATCTATTTGTATTATGAGTATTCATTTTAAAAAATCATTTTACATTTTTGTATTGATTGCCGTGCTCTATACGATTCAGCTAGTGCCGACTGGGTGGCGTAGTTGTTTTGTCTCTGGCCATCTGCACCAAAGGTTGCGGGTCTGACCCCGGCCATGTCGCATGATTATGCGGTTTGTAAAAAATCCCTTGAAGTGCCCTTTTGGCTTGGTTGCCAAAATTCTTAAGTTCAATTTCGCATCGTCAGAGCCCAGGTGTCTCCCTCTGAGGACGAAACTGGGCGTCAAAATTACTTGCGGTAGTTGGCATCGCCTATTATACCGTGCCGCACTAAAAAGTGATACCAGCTCTTGGGGAATGAGCTAGGTCTACAAAGGTAGAAAAATACCAATATTTTCAATTACACGTTTTGCGCAGACGTCGGATAGGTTGCCCAGACTCACGCAGACGTTGGCGAGAATGCTAATAGTGACGGATATGAAAGAGAGCAACATCGACTAGACTATAGGAAATTGAAACTTAATTGTATAAAAGCCATGCATGAATTTCGAAGGCTATTTTTCCTGAATTGACTGGCCTTTCGGCGGAATTACATTGAGGGTTGAACACCCTAAAGGAGTACTACTATTACACCAAGTCTCGACCCCCAAATGAATTTCCTTAGTCGTGCCATCTCCTTGTTAATATTAGGATAAGATTAAAATTATCTTAATATTACGTCGCAATCATCCTATAAGGAGTGACATGTTTTTTTATACATTATTAATTTTCGACCGAGAGAATCAATTTGTTATTCTGATGGACCCTCTCCCCCACTTTTCCCATATTTTTGTCAACAACAGGGGAGTCTAACTCACGACCCACAACGAACATTTTTTGCGGCCCGACCAATATATCGGCACGCAATAATATATAAAATAAATAAAAAATTCCCCCGAAATTGAAAAGATAGTAGCAAAGAAGAGATGTCAAGTGTCAGGAGGTAAACATTTAACACATGAGTGTCTGGACTATGACCGCTTAAGGGCCACATTGGAAAAAAAAATTAGCCGGGCCACAGATACAATATAATAATAAAAATGAACTCTATGTAGTTTTATTTCAATAAATTAATTTCCTGGCTATAATTTTTAAAAATTTGAATTAGATATGCATAGGTACATTTTTATTTTTTAAATTTGTAAAAGTTTCGTTTCAGTCAGTTTGGAAAAAAGTTTTTTTTTTCATTCAGATGGACAAAATTTAAATCAATAACATGGATGAATTTGCTTTTGTTCAACAAGCAAATAGATATCGTGTTCAAAAGACGAGGTTGCAATTCTTAAGGCTGTTTTCAGTAAAAGTACGAGAGCTTGAACAAAACGCGAAGCACATTTTCACACAGAAAAATGCCTCAATTTCCATGGAAATTTGCAATATTATAACTCATACCTCTGTTAACAATATAGTGTTTTTAAAAACTTCAAAACATCCCACGAATACTTTCTTTTTCGTTTTAATACGTGAAGGCATATACACTTGCCAGAAGAAAAAGTCTGCGTACAAGCACATTGCAAATATGCAAGAATGAAAAAAATCATATTTTAAGAATTATAGTAATTTCATAATGTATTTATTTTATTCCTTACACAATTGAGTATAACTTTTCATAATAATTTATGATATATAGCACACGTTGTGTTAAAAAAATAATAATCAAAATGAAAAATAATGTAAATGGCTACCAGAAAAAGTTTGCGTACAAAAATTAAGATAATGAAACCTGCAAATCAAACTTTAATTTACTTTTTAACACGTGCTCAGTTTTGTTAGACAAACTTTAAAAATATTGCATTTTGTAGATTTTTGGAAAGTAAATTGTGTTAAATCCCAATGGATTTAAAAGGAAAAGAGATTACTCCTGAAGAAAAAAAGATTATCATAAAGCTTAGGAATGAATGCAAAAATCTTCGAGAAATTGGCAAGATTGTGGGTATAACACATTCCTCTATCCAAAGAGTGATCAATAATTACACTTCGTCGAAATCTGTAATCTCAAAGCCACGTTCTGGACGTCCATCTAAGCTGACTCTCCGTGAAAAGAGGTATGTCTTCAAGTCCATACGTCTGAATCCACGATTAAGTGCATCTCAGATTGCGAATGACATTAGAGAGAGATTTAAAAAACACTTCATGTGAAGATACCATAAGAAAAATATTGAAAAAGGCTGGTTATCATGGCCGTGTAGCTCATAAGAAACCCCACATATCAGCTGTGAACAGGCAAAAGCGTTTAGATTTCGCTAATGAGCATGTAAATAAGCCTCCACAATTTTGGGAAAAAGTACTATTCTCTGATGAGAGCAAGTTTTGCATATTTGGCATAAAAGGGCGTAAGCTGGTGTGGCGAAAACAAGGTATGGCTCTTGAGAAGGAGAATCTTGTGCCTACAGTTAAGCATGGTGGAGGTGGTGTGATGGTCTGGGGGTGCATGGCAGCCAATGGCGTGGGTCGTCTAACTTTTATAGACTCGACATTAAATCATATGGGGTATATTAACACATTAAAAGAAAATTTGAAGCAGGGCGAACAGGATTTGAACCTTGGAGATGACTTTTGGTTTCAGCAGGATAATGATCCTAAGCACAATGCCCATAATGTTAAGCTCTGGCTTCTCTACAATATCAAACATCAGTTGCGTTCTCCTCCACAATCGCCGGATTTAAATCCAATTGAGCATTTATGGGACTTATTGGAGAGAAAAATTGGCCAACACCCCATTACATCAAACTAAATGTTGAAAAGAGTGATCGTCACAGAATGGAATACTATTTCTTCTGAGGAGACATCCAAACTCGTCCAATCTATGCCCAAACGATTGACGGAGGTTCTGAGACGTAAGGGTTATCCAGCTCAGGTGTCGTCCACGTCACTTGACCATGGTTCAAAATTACGTGGTCCGTCGCCAAAAGCCCTCGTGCAGCTGAACAGTGCGACGTTAATATTCAATCAATCAACCGATGTGTCTAAGAATATAAAAGTACTATTGTATGAAAACCACTAAAAACAGTTTATTTTAACCTTGTAATTCAAAATAAATCAATAAAAGTAGTACATCTTTCAATACGAAAACCTGATACATTTAATTGCGAATAGTAATACCTCGACTTCCGCGAATTCGGAGTTACGCGATTTTTAAATTTCCTCGATTCGTCCTCCCCCAATCATTAAAACTCAAGCGGAATCATCGCCAGAGCCTGATGAAATTGGTAATTTGACTGAAGAAGTTGATCTTGCCAGGCAAATAAATCCAGACGTGGATAGTGATGACGTTCAAGAACTGCTGGATTCCCACAACCAGGAGCCGACAGTTCATGAACTCAGAAATGCGTGAGTAAGAAAGAGCAAGGCATTGAAGAACTTCAGTGTGTAGAAAAAATTTAATCAGAAGATCAAGAGGTTGTTGATAATTTGACAGGCCTCTGTTTTATTGAAAAAAAGTTACAGCTTTAGAAAATACATAACAGTAAATTATATATAATTTTGATATATTTCCCTTCAAAATCAGTTTAATATTGCTATTATAGTATTGATGGGATTAAGACCCACAGCGGACAAGAAATATTAACTGACAGAATTATTCATCTGCATAATATGCTTTCAACAGGGTGGTTCCAAATTCATGGTACAAACTTTAAGGGTAGATATAGGACAGGGATGGCGAACCAGTGGCACACGTGCCATTGATGGCACGCGACACAATATTTTTGGCACGTCAGTGATCAAAATGGTTTGTATTTTATTTCAAAATTCATTATGAAGTATTACGAACAGAGGCGGGGGATCGGTCGTGGGGAAGCACACTCGTTTGTTATTGTCTTGCCTTTGTTACGTCATACCCTACAATTGCTTATGATGTAAAGTTTGTCTACGCATAGCATAGTTAATTTCATTGACACAACTGTATTTTAAAGTTTATCTGTGTTATATACACGATTTTTAACTGTCATTTAAAATGGCTAGTTCAGCAAAAGAACAAAAAGTGAATATAGTAAGTGTAATAGAGAATTTCAAATTTGGTGGACTGAGAAACATGGCGTCATTAGTAAAGGCAGCAAAGTGGTGCATGTTTTATCTTCTGGAATAATGGTATGCAGAACATTGTCTATAAAACATCATTTTGAAAAAAAAATCATAAATCCTCTTATCAAAAAAGTGAACCACAGCAAAAATAATTAATTCCTTAGAAGTCGTTTGGTAGATAACTCGAATTAAGCATGCATTCTAAAAAAGTAACATCTTACAATCCTAATATAAGTTATCATCCAATCTGCAACAACAAAGTCACACTAATGTTATTTTAATTTGAATTACACGTATAACTAAAACTAAAGAGTTTTGTGTTGCTAGTATTTAGTTTTATAATTATCCAAATAATCACGTTAAAATTATTAGACGGCACCTCATCAAACACTTCTTTAGAAAAAATGGCACGTTGATCCAAAAAGGGTCGCCACCCCTGATATAGGACATTGTGAGTGTAACAATAATTTATTGTACAGGAATGTACGTGCGGAGGCTGAGAAATTGAGTTAGCTGCCGGTTGCATTGCCTTACAGTAGTAGATGTCCAGCCACCGATCAACATGATGCATCTCAGTAGGAGAAAACGCCATTCGCAATTGTGCTGATGTCAACGATGGGAGACTTTACGTATGCCAAAAATACAGACATGCATTAACATGTACGGTTGTGCAAATGATAACGGCAGAGCTGCGCTATGAATGTATCACGTGAAGATTCCTGATCGACGAATGTCGGAACACAAAATTTTTCAGCGGTTACATTGTCAACTTTGTGAAACACCTTCCTTCTCCGTCACCAGACATAATGCTGGCCAATGAAGAGCTGTAACCAGTCCCAAGTTTGGAAGAAAGCATCTCAAACATTGTGGTTGATAGAAACAAGTCTAGTACAAGAGCTGTTGCTTATCACATAAGTGTAAGTCATCAGACTGTTTGTAGTGTTAAATGAAAATCGCTTACAAGCTTTGAATCCAGCAGACTATCTTCGACTGCAAGTGGTCAGTATAGTAATGTGCGCTGCAGCTGTACTTCATAGCTCATGTGCAGAACAGTTACTGTAAACATTACACTTGTCAAAGACTCTTTCAATAAACACGTCTTTCCTTTCGTCTCTTATTTTTTTGTGCTCACCGCGTCACTTGCGCACACATTCCTATACAATAAATGATTCTTAAAATGTTCTGCACTTACCATAAAGTTTGTACCATGACTTCGGGACCACCCTGTATATTTAAAAAAATTATAATTCCCTTCCTCCTTTGCAGCTTGTTTCCTTTCGATTGTTAATTATAAACTGATATTTGTATAAAATGTAATATTTATAACAATTTTCAATAAAGTTAATATGCAATAAAGAGAAAACTAAAATTATGTAATTTCCTTAGCAGTAACTAGAAAAGAACTCGTGAAATTTCATTGAGTCGATATATCAATACTCAAATTTGTATCTAAAGTTTGCCAAGGAATCTTAATTTTTTTTTTCTTTCCCACATCTTTTTGCCAATAAAATGAAACTTATCCTTTATATGTACATGTAAGGAGTGAATATATATGTTTATCAGTCACCACTCTTAGTATATATATATATATGCCTGTTAAATAAATTAATATTTCAATCATAATGTACAAAAAAAATTAGGAGAGAGATATATAAGTTTGTGCGCTAATACGATCCTTTATGAAGCACTTGGCATGAAGAACAACTTAAGTTGAATTAATTGAAATTTTATTATTTCTAGTAAAATTCTATTTCTTAAAGAGGCTGAAGATTGTTTATCAAAAATATCAAATGGTATAGTATTTTTGATTTATACACACAAATATAACTAATACTAGTATTAATTTACTACAAATTAATATTAATTTCACTACAATCTAAAGTAAAAATTTCACAAGGTCAGTAAAAAATATTTTGATAAAGTGTCAACAATAGCTTCAACACATATTGCAATAGATTTCATTAAGAACATGTAAAATATTTCATCTCTCAAGTTTTCTCTATGAATTACACAATGCACAAGAAACATTTCTGGATTTTCATCTTAAATCAATTTTAAGCAGCCATTTTTCTTATCCACTAAATTAAAAACATTATCTACATTGTAAAATTTTATATATGAAAATAATTATTTACATATATTATTATAATTAGAATTATACAAAAATATAATATTGGTAATTAAGTAATATTTTTCAGCTTATATATTGTTGAAAATAATGGAGCTTTCAAATGATTTAGAAAATGTTTATTCTGTAAAATCTTTCATTAATACATCTCCAGTTATCAGTATGGTTGCACAGTTTCTGAAAGTTGATTCACCCATTTGCACAGAAACATTTTTTAGCTTTTCAACTAGTTGTATTTCAGTATCTTTACTCTTTTCATTTATTCTGCTAAGTTTAATGATTGTTACTAAATGACATAGTTTTCAAGTATTTATAATCTATTTTCTGAACTGCTTAAGGAATTGCTAAATATTGATAAATTTTTTCCGTAGTATGATTTCTCCCAAATACAGCAATGAATAATTAGCCTTGAAAGGATGATTGACAAATGCAGCATGAACAATGAACAGATCTTATATATAAATGCTGTTTTTTTTACAAAATTCTTCCTTAAAGTCTGAAAGTTACTTAAGGCTGTTTTCGGTCAATGTTAAAAGGTAGAACCCAATTCGGAATATTTTTACAGATATAAAAGAGTTGCAACATTAATATTATATTCTGGCTTCGCTATCCTGTAGAGAATGACTTATTTTATCCTAACCCTCATTTTTATCAGAGTTAACAGATTTTTTCTGGTATAAAATGTGTTTCGCATTTTTTCTCCTATACCGTAATGTAAATGAGCTATCCCTCTACAAGTTAAAAGAAAAAATTATTTCTGAAATATTTTCAAATTTTAAAAACACTATATTATATACAAATGTAAGAACTATAATGTTGCAAATTTTTACAAAAATTGAAACATTTTTGTCTGATAATGTGTTCCTAGTTTAGTTCAGGCTTTCGTACATTTGCTGAAGACAGCCTTAAATCTAAATTTGCCCAAGTACAATTTTTTGGTCAATACTCTTAAAGACAAAAAAAGGTGATAACTCATAATTGACAAAGGGTATGAAACCAAATTTTAAATACCCTACTGAATATTGATAAACTTTTTTTTTTGCTTGGACTACTCATTTTACTACACAACTGAAAAAATAAACATAAGATACAGTAAAAGCTAAAAATAAAGTATATGTTAAAATCAAATTAGTTTAAATATAACAAAATTAACTATTAGTACGTTTTTTTAAATGCGAATTTGGGCTATTTAATTAACATACCTTTGTATATCATGGTTTTTCATTAATTATTCTTGTACATACTAAAGACAATTATATATTTTTATTTGAAACAGCCAAATCAAAATGTGCACAATGCTGAAAGGTTAGCAAAAGTATTTAAATTAAATGAATCATTTTAAACAACATGCACAATAGACAGTAGTAACACACATAGCACCAGATTTGTGCCAGTTTTTATTACCATTAAATTTTGATTTCATTGTAAAATTACAATAAAAAAGAAGTTGATATTACTCCAAACTTTTAAGTGCAACTCCATAAAAAAATACAATACTTTTAAATCATTTTAAATTGAAACACCATTAATTTTCTATTTAATACAAGTTAAATCATAGCAGATGGTTTGTTTTTAACTGTAGCAAACTTGTATTCAAATTATAATCCTGAAAAATCAAATCCTCCCTCTGTGAGAATCAGGATGCACATTAGCTAACACTAAGACAGAGTTTATATTTTTAAGTAATAAAATTTATATATAATTTAATATTCTCAGTTGTTTAGTATTTCTAACAAGGAAAACATAAACCCCAATTCAAGCTAGAATATTAATATACATATATTTCATTTTCATTTAATAGTTGTGTACACGAAGATATGTTTTGTATGAAAAAGTTTTATATTTTCTGTGAAAATCCATTTCTCATGAATAATTTGTAAAAACTTATTATGATTAAAATTCTTTGGGTTTAAAAATTTTTCCAATGATTTTCACAAAATTTTTATTTAAGAGATAATTAAAAAAAAGCTTTATGTTTTAAAAGTGTAAGTGTTGATATTTTTGGAATTTCACCGAACTTGAACCATTAAAATTTATATATCATAATAAAAATCAAATTATGTATTATTGGAACATAAATCATGTGCTTAGAGTAACGATTTTAATAATGTCAACAGTATCAATCCTTTTTCTCTCCTTCTCTTAACAAGTTTAAATGCCTGTCTAATTAATTGCCTTGCTTTTACAGGAATATGTTCACATTTCATGAAACAATGATTGGAAATTAAAGATTTTCAATTGATTGGTCAAATTATATTTCAATGCTACATAAAATTTACATGAAGTTTGAGTTGGATATATATTAAGAGTGCATTATATATTGAGGGGAGTAAAAAAAAAAATTGAATACCACTGCCATAAAAAAATAAAAGCACAAATATTTCTCAAAGATATATACTTTTATTACAATTTGATAAAAACACAATTTATACATATTTACAAAAAGCCACTTAATACAATGAGGGTAAAAAAAACAGATGCAAGTAATTTACAATAGTCATAGTAAAAAATACAGGAAGTACCAAATTTCCCCCTTAGAAATATTTTTATGATACAATGATCCTAGAAAATAAGAAATATTTTACTACCATGCATCTTACATAATATACTCAAAGCAAAGTAATTATTTAAATTTAAAAAATATAACTATTATTTATAAAAGTTTTACTAAGTATTCAACAGAATAATATGACAGATTGTTTCCGAAAATAACATAAAACTAGTCTTGATTAAAGAACACTAACTAAATCATAATTTCAATGTGACAGACTTCATATAATGTTAAAAAATAAAAATTTAGATTCACTTTAAACCTTTCTAAAATCACTTTTTCAATAAAAAATTAAAATGAATCTAAAACTTTGACATTCATCATACATAGATAATATATATATATATTAGTTAACCCTTTAAGTGCCACGGGCGTGTATACATGTCCTGCTGAGCTGGTATCTTTAGTACCTCAGATGTGTGTATTTTTTGTATTTGGCTGCTCTGTTTAAAACGGTTCCAAGGCTTTGGAATACAAAGACACGGCATTGACAGTGCTTATAAAGAATTTACTTATTTTGGAGAAGAGGCAGGGAAGGAATTTGAAAGGGTATTTTCCAGGAATGGTAAAATTTGTAGCTAAGCAATTTTTCTTTTGCTGTCATTTTCACTTACCATATGTAATAAGGAGCTCTTTAACTTTTTGTACCAATGCACTGAATGAAATAATGGTTTATTTGTTCAACCATGTTTAAGGATACATCACAAAACAGATATAAAAAAGTTATAATTTATTCTATTTTAACTCTAGAAATTAAATTTTTCATTTTATTATGCTATCCTTTCTTTTTCCATTTTTAAAGTGAAAGTAAACAATTTTTAGGTGGAAAAACATGCCTCTCTCTCTTTTCTTTCCCCCCAATAAACCACACAACAATGCGCGCCTGTGGGAAAAACGGTGGCATTGTGAGGTGAATTTCATAACTTTTCCTTGGCAGTTAAAAGGTTAACTTGGTTTAACTAACCATTTACAATTTCTAGGATTCACTACCATTTACAACTCATAACCATTTACAAACTTAGGATTCATTATAGGACAAAGAGTGAGTGTTTGAGTTTATGACCCAAGAGCCAATTTTGGTTAAACTGCACCAAACATTTGTTTAAATATTTAAAAAGGTAATAAAATATAGCGAAGAAAATCAATGAATACACAGTTTTAATACTTAATAGTAAAACCTCAAATTAAATTTAAAAGTATAATTTTGGAGATAAAAGTAAACATATTTGAGTAGGGGAAAGGGACGATGAGATGCGTACCTCAAAAATACATGATTTCACTTGTAATGGAATGAATTAAGAGGCAACATTTTCTTAAAATCAAAGGCTGAAAATTAGATAAGATTTTAAAATTGGAACTTATTACAAAACTACATTAAACATTACAAATTTGAAACATTATGAACATCTTGGTTCCAAAATTATATAGGTAACGGTTACACAGTAATGCTTTTCATACCCAAGTTCATGCAATTTTTGCATTTTCACAAATCCAAGGATGTTTAAGCATATCTTGCAAAGACATTCTTTCTTGAGGAATTTTCTTCAATAACTAAAAATAATGTTTGTAGTATAAGTAATAAATTGATACCATCATAATATTTTAAAATGTAACATTAATAAACAACTTTGATCTATTGTGTCTCTCAATAAGTTTTAAATTACGTAGAACGAAGAGAGCGTGTTCATATAAAAATTTATTCCACAAAACTTGCTTATATAATGTAAACAAACTTTGTAATAAACTGAAGACCATATTAATTAAACATAAAAGTTGAAGACACATTGAAGTACTAGAAAATAAGTGTTTGGGAAAGAAGTATAAATATTTAATAGTTGATTAAAACTAAAGTTATGAGTAGAACATTGATTTCTTGGCAATGAGCAAGATTATTATATTATATCTGGATTCAAAACATGCTCCCTTTGCAGTTGTACACTAGAGTAAGAAAATTTCTGTGCAACTTTTATACAGCTCATCTCAACATTTATATATTTCATTGAGACATTTATATATTCACACATTTAAAAATTATTTTTATTTAAAAACGTCCCTTGTAAAAATAATTTGGATGCTTGTCATGTGTTCAACACTTAAAAAAAAAAAAAAAAAAACTGCATTTTTTAAACATAAACTGCAGGGAATGTGTTTTCCATTTTTGCATTTCAAATTCAGACATAGCAAAAATATGAAACAAATAGTTAAAGTAAACAATAATTAAAAATACAATACAAACAAACATTAATTAATTACAATACAAACTTTTACATTAAAATTTCCATTTGAATTGAAGAGAGCTCTGAAAACAAATAAGTATGGCCCTGAAAATTTATTTTAAGAGTTAATATATTTTTTTAGATGTATTTAAATATAGAAAATTGAATCTACAATTATTTCTTAGTAATAATATTACCTACTACCCTTTAGCTTTTCATTATATAAAAGAAATTAGATTCTATACAGAAAACGTATATCAGTAAAAAAGTTAACTTATTTAAAAAATTATTAAGTTTTTATAAATAACTATAATTCCAATAATTTAATTCTCAAAGAGCCACTTATATGTTATTCATAAAACATTAGGGAGATACCAACTTTAATGTACTTAACATAAGTTTTGATGCTTAAAATGTCAACTTAAGACTCTAGATGTCAGTTAATACATGATTTAGTACAATTTAAGCCTTCAGACCAGATATGAAACAGATATATTGAATTACGGATTCAAGATAAAAATTTCCTTCTTTAAAATGTGATTAATATAACAATTAAAACATTCAAGCAATATAAAGGGATGGGGGAATCGAATTACTTGGAATTCAGATGAAAGATTTACTAAAAGTCATGAAAGATATTTTAACCAGAAAAATTTAGAAGAGGAACTAAATTTGATTTCATATGAAATTCTTAAATGCACTTTTATTTATAGTTTCATCAAAATGTGTTCTGCTTTCATTTTTATACTGGATGCAAAAAAATAATTATCAAACTATTTCATACACAATAAACATAAGATATGACAAATCAAGTTGATGCAAGACTTCCTTTTTCTTGAGATGAGCTTTCTTTCATAATCAAATATTTAACAAGTTTATTTACACCTGCCAACTTTTGAAAATGATGAAGTGCAAAAATGTGTGAACAACATTTCAAGCAAATTTTGAAATCAATGCATGGACACTTTAAGTATTATAAAACAACACAATATACGAAATATTTGAAAAGTAATGTAAAGAAAATCTCACAATAAGGATATTTTGATAAGGAAATTTTTTTGTATAATGACTTGATTTGTGTAAACTCATACTCTAAGGTAAATTTAAAGTCATTTATATATATAAAAAAAATACAATGAAATTACTCTTTTAGGTCTATAAAAAATTATTACACATACAGTAGTTAAATTTAAAAAGATATAGGTAACAATTAAGAACCCAAGAAAATAATTTAATAAATTGTTTAAATGCTAAATATATCAGAATCAATTTTTGTTACGCCTGTTTGAAAGTATATTTTACCTTTTTCATACATTGTATAGTACACAGAACAAAAACGAATTGTTTGGCAATATAAAGTGTAAGGAATACAAACACATTCACAATACAAGAGAAGTTAAGATCTAGAGAGTAGCTGCAGAGGAAGAAAAACTTAAATGTTTCACTTAATGAAACCACCTTTACAAATTGGAAATAATAGCAAACAAAATAGAAAACATGTGTGAAGAAACCTAAACTTTTCATGAATTCTTCAAGACATATGGGATACAAGTTCTACAGTTTTTATGTGAATACTTTTATTTCTTATTCATAAACTCTTAAAAATAAAGATATGGAATATATTATAACAAAAAATTTAGAATTGAATGTTAATTTTTTTTTAACATTAACCTCACACAAAATTCAAAATAAAGCCAATTTCAATCCAAAGAACCACATTTTATAAGTGTTGATGTGGAAAAACCCCTCTAAATTAATCCTAAAAATATGCAGATTTAACACAATTCTTGCATTTACAAAAAGTGCATAAGATCAGTATTAAAAAGGGAAATTACCTTCATTATGAAGTCCCGTGCTAATTCAGAAATACGACTAGGAAATTCTACTTTAACTTGGCGTATCCTTTTATATGTTTCACTAGAGGTTTGTGATTCAAAAGGAGGTTTTCCTACAAGAAATTCATAACACAGAATTCCCAAGCACCATAAGTCCACAGTTGAGTCGTATACTTTATGATCCAGCATTTCAGGAGGAAGATAATCTAATGTACCACACATGGTTTTTCGCTTCAACGATGGTGCATGGACTGACCAACCAAAATCAGCAATTTTAATATCCCCTGTCAAGCTCAGCAATAAGTTTTCAGGCTTAATATCTCGATGAATAACCTTCTTTTCATGACAATAAATAAATGCTCTAGCTAATTGAGCCATGTACTGAAAAAAAAAAAAGAAGTTAATTTTGTACAAAGATTGAATAACATATGCTGAAAACAAATAAAACCAACATGATTTTTCAATCAGTTATAAAGGAATTACTGTAAAATGCACACCATTACTTTCAAGCTACAATTTTTAACTTTTAGGTATATTCGCCACATAACACGCACTACCCTTTTTCACGAAGAAACCTGAAATGTACGTGTGCCATACTCCTATGTTTTGAAGTGATTTATTCCAGGTACTATTCCAGGCTTTTGAAAAAATAGTATACCTTTAGAACTACAGCATTTAAGTTAATAAGGAATGTCATTTCTTTTAGATAAAGAATATTTTGATATATGTAGAAGCCTAATTTTTTTTATTTTTAAGATTATTCTTTTTAAACCTAGCGTATAACGGGCACCCCTAAATTTTGATATTTTTTGTGTTAAAATTGTGCATTATACACAGGATTTTATGGTAATGTTTGCATTTAAAAATAAGAGTCTAATTCAAAAATGAATAGTTAGTGTTAGAAATAGGGGAATAAAAAGAACAACCTGTACATATATATAAGGGTAGATCAAAAAAATTTTTTTTCTTTCTTTAGAATTTTAAAACCTACCTATGCAGAAAAGATATTCTCTGGTATATGAATGAAGGGGAAAATAAAACAAAAAAAAATTAATTTTTAAGTTAAGTATCACTACAAGGGGAATGAAGCTTATATAATTGAGCTTTTTTGTGGTAAAAAGTCAAAGCAATTATTATCAAAGAAAAGACATTTATTCAAGCACTTTTTAATATTTATTGCAATGAAAAGACACCTATTAAATAGTTAAAAAAAAAACCAGGTACATTTAACAGCTTGTTTACTATTGAATTTTAAAAAAAATTCTGCTGGGTACAATAAACTGGAAAGACTGAAAAAAGCTTGGATCCGATTGATTCGACAGTGTGGGGAAACAGCTGGAGTTATGAAATGTTGCAATGTACATTTTATTCTTTTCACTACTAACTTATCATAACTTTTGATTATTTATATTGTAGAAAAATGATTTTATTTTAAATCTGAAATCATTTTGCCAAAATTAATTCTTTTGCCTTTTTTTTTTTTTTTTTTTTTTGAGAATTCAACCCCTTTGTGGTGATATTAAGTTTTGAAATAAATTTTTAAAATTATTTTTTTTGTTAATCTCCAGATTATAGAATATCTTTTCCACAAAGGTAGGTCCTGATTAATATAATAATCTTTACCCCATATGACTTTGATCCAATTCGATGTACATCCAAAAAAGCAAGAACACTCTGCTTAGCATTTCACCGAGAATCTATTCTTGCCTGTTTTCCTCCGCTGTTACGATAACATAACTTGTCAGAAAGCTCAATATCAGTCACATATAAATTTCCTTTTCCTTCTGTTTTCAATTCCTTTTTCCCATCTTTCTAATTCATTCACAGACACATAAATTATTTCAGCACATTTGAACAATGCAGTATTCTTTAACAGCTTAATCTGCTTGCCTTTAAAACTATCCTTTGAAATTAAATTGTTAATTTTTTTAATATTGTTATAAAATTTTTTGAAGCTAAGCAATACTTTTAAATGATGCATATCAATGTTTATTAAAAAATTAATGTAAAAGTTTTTCATCATTTCTCCAGTCTCTGGCAAAAAATTGTCACATTTAAAAACCGGAGGGGGAGAGGAGGAGAGAAATGCTTTAAGACCAAGATAAAATTGGAAATTTAAAATATGGAAAATTGATCAAAATATTATAACTCCAGTTTTGCTTTTTTAAATTATTTTTTATTCTTGTCACTAACACTAAATTAGAAGCATTTAAGAAACACCCCTTCACAATTTCTGCATCAGTACACGGTTTCATATGATTACCAATAATATAACAATCTTCACAGGATATCTTTGTTATCGCTGTGATATTACCATTGACAAAACACTTTGCTGGTGTTGCAAAGATTATTCAAGAAAGCCTATTTATCATCTATTGAAAGAGATCTTCGAAGAAAAGTGTCATTGAATGATTCCTGTTTATTGGTATGCTTTAAATACAACATTTTCATGACAAATCGAACAATTACTGATCCATGTTTGTTTTTCAATACAAAATAGTCAACCTCCCAATCACCTTGAAATGATACATTTTCTTCAAATATTTTTCGCTTGGAAGATAGTTAAAAATTAGTTCCACCCATAAAACTGTTGTTATTCCACTGTTGTCTATTATTACTAAACATAACCATTCCAAATAGAAAAAGAATATCACTTTGTACACATACAACACCAACAGCAAAATTGACACATTTGATTTCTTAACAATGAGTTCCCCACCAAATTTTTAATACAATGCTCTTAAATAAGTAAATTTCTCCGAGCAATGGTCCACGACCAGACCACTTAAAAAGGCTCAGTGGGCCGCAGGTTGAGCTGAGCATTGGCTGATGTAAAGCATTAGGAAATTCATCGATTTTGATAAAGAGTTTCATTATCAATTTCTGCATTAGAATAGCTATTCATTCACAAATTTTCTGCAAAACTGTACTTTTAATAAACCGCACTTCCCTCGACAAAAAGAGCAAATGGTAAAATCTCTTACAAAATTCCCAGCATTGTGAAGTGGGATGAGATAAGAAAGGAGTTTCTAGTCCTATTAAAAAAACTCAGGCGATAGATTGCACTCATGACTCATCCACACCTGTAAAGTCTAATAATAGGCTGCACCCATTCCCGTTGAAATTTGCTGCTTACAAATAAAGTATTTATCTGCTCCAGACAAAAAGTATACATTTTTTAAAAGAAATCCAATCTAATAGATAAGTTTTTTTTACCTGTTGAAATAATTTGTAAATTCAGGGTTTATTATTCATTAATTAGGGGTTCAATAAAGCAGGGTCTGACAATATATATACACACAAAGACATTTTTTTTAAAAAAATTGATTAGTTTTTCCTTTAAATGTATACAGCAACATTATTTTTTACAAAACACTATTACTTCTGTTGATTTAAATTCATGTGATTTTTATTTGTACAGGAAAAAGTGACTCGAGAACAGGAAACAAAATAAGCAGTTGTAAATTGTGACAATTAAAAAATGAACAATTGTACCTAAAAGAACTAAATCTCCTATACCCAATCAGCACAAATTTTAGCTAAGTACATTTGAAAAATACTGTACAGCATCAAGGTAAAAATTGGGTTATATTGGATTTTTATTTCCAATCCACATATAAAAAGAGATGCCGATTTGCTTAAGTAAATTACCGAATTTAAAATGCATGTCTCATAAGTAATGAATCTATTACATAGTTCTTTAGTTAAAAAAATAACAAAATAATCTACAACCAAAAATTGTAATATTTACAATTAACAAGACTTTCTATTACCTTCATCAGAATAATAAATGAATAGGAAGAAACCTTTAGAATGAATTTTTGATTCCAGTTAGTTTAAAATTTGTAGATAAAATAGTTCTGTAAAATTATATGTATAAAGAAAAAAAATTTTTATCGACTTCAAATTAAACCTTATTACATGGATATGAACTCATGCTTATATATTAACAGATTAAGGATTTTCAATAAAAACTTATTTTCACTGCCTTTTATCAATAATGCTTAAAATAAATAAATCAACAAGTAATAAACCACAATTTCTTTTATTAATAATTTTTAAAAATTTTTTTTTAATGGGCTGCCATTGGTGTTTTACCATTCCAAACCTAGTACATTCCCTGGAAACTGGTATCTCTTTTTAGTGCGGCACCATATAGGCGGATAACAATCGCCGCAAGTAATTTTGACGCCCAGTTTTTTCCCCAGAGGGAAGCACCTGAGCTCTGCCGATGCAAAATTTGTACTTAGGAATTTAATTTTGCCAAGAGAATCCAAGCCAAACAGACACTCAAGGGATCTTTTTCATGTCGTATAATCATACGGCACATGCTATGATGTCGATTTTCTGCATCAGGAAAATCCACCAACTTGGACCGGGGTCGAACCCGCAACCTTGGGTGCAAAAGGCCAGCGACAAACCAATGATGCCACCCCGTCGGCTCTTTTATTAAATATAGGTACTGATAATCAAGAATTTCATCTTAAAAATGATACAGGATTTTCACAGAAAAAAATAATAAACACTACAAAGTTAACAATACAAACATAACTTTAAAAAAAAATAATATTACTCATTGATCTTATACAAGAAAATTAAAAGCTATAATCAATACCAGAAAGCATAAGATATTTAATAAATCTTATTTGGACTTAGTTTAGGCTTATGTAAATTTAGCCAGTGTTCATATACACAATATAAATATTTCAGAAATCACATTTGCTTCTAAAAAATAAAAGAAATCAACTGAAATAAAAATAAATATAAGGCTTACTGTAGCTGCCGTTTGTTCATCAAAGTATTGCTGCTTTTGTAAAGTCTTATAGAGCTCTCCACGAGCAGCAAATTCAAGAATGAGGTAAATTTTAGTATCATCCCAAAAGTAACCATACATGCGTAAAATATTAGGATGTCTAAAAAAATAAACATAATACTTTTTATTTCTGAACACAAACACAAAGGTGATCAGTAAGACACCTTTTGCTCTTTTTAACGTTCTGTATTTTAAATAAAAATAAATTTCATATGCAATAAATAATTAATTCTTATATATAAAAAAGACAACATTTTTTTCTTAATAGCCACTGATTTATAAATGAATTTTTTAAACTATTTTCTTCTTTAAGGGGGTAGAAGTGTAAGTGAGGGAGTGAATATTAATGTTTCACTGTTCAGCTACATGAGGGCTTTTGGCGAAGGACATCGTATATAACTTTGAACCATGGTCAAGTGACAAGGACAACACTTAAGCTGCTGGTTCCCCCCTCTCCTAACTATCACATGACATCCACAGAAGGAGTTTGAGCTCTTGACGGCTTTAACGTGCATTGCTCCCCTATACAGCGGGTCTTCAGTAGCACTGGGCTCAAACTCATGACATGCCGCCCACGAGTCTGTTACCTTGGCCACTAGGCTAAAGCGGATGGTGGGAGTTTAAAATAAATATTTCAAATCTCAGTATCAGAATCCTCCCTATTCCACTAAAAAAAATATGAAACAAATTTTGACTGATATATATCATTCCAAGAGTCTTCATCTAGATCAGGGCTGTCCAACATGCGGCCCGCCAGTACATAAGTTGCGGCCCGCCGACTAGAAACGTCCTTCAGATTAAAATAGATTTATATTTTATCAAACAGTTCTGTTTGATTTTACTATAGTAAATTACTTTTTTAATAAATTTCGAATTGCATTATGCATATCATTTACTAAGGATGGTACAGGATTCTCTATGTGTGTGACCTTCGTTTCTCCTCATCCTTTTCTGTTTGGAGTGTCCAAAAAGCAAGAGACAGTCAGAAATGTTTTTTAAAATAAAAAAAAAAAAAAAAAAAAAAAATTCATGACGGTTAAGATAAAGGGCAATGTATACTTAATTGTTTGCGAATGACAGCACTATTAAATTTCAACAATGAGTAACGAAAGATCAATTCAATAGGAATTTTTAAGAAAATGGCTATTGTAATATTTCAAACATTTTTTGATCATTGCATTACTATATTATATAAACATTATTATATTATCTATGTATGTATACATGAAAAATAATGAAAACAACTCATTCTGTTTTAAATTTTCTCTCCAATAAATGTTTTTGTTTTTTTCCAAATCTGATATAAAGGTACATATTTTTATGTGCGGCCCGCGAGATTATAATGTTTTTTCCAAAGTGTCCCGCAAGATCATTTGGGTTGGACACCCCTGGTCTAGATTAAAATCAATATTTCAACTACATTATGAGTTGCTCAGATACTCTCAACCAAAGCAGGTGGGTAAAGATTGGCCTTTTTACGTACATCAGTCATGAAAATTCAAAGTATTTATTGGAACTATATTATTAAATTTATGTGAACTTAAGGTATTGATCTTTACTTTTATTCTAAAATAATAAGAAAAAGAAAAGAAATAAGTCACATAAAAAAGTCATTAAACTTTACAAATTCGTGGAGTTTTGTTTTTTTCAACGCTTTTTCTGACTTTCATTTTAAAAAAAAACAAACTGTTAAGCCCTTGAAGCACCCCTATATTTTTTTGGTCTCTCAAATACCACAATAATAAGGCTTTTAAAACTGACATTCATCTGTTTTGGTGCATTGAGCGTGTTGATGCGATTCGAAACAAAATAGCTTGTCCGCGAATTGGTCAGACTGTGTGAAGCTTTTAGAAGAAATGGACCTAGTGCCTAAAATGCCTGCAGTCCTCGACAAATAAGCACAGTTGTCTACAAAAGATGCTATCTAGACATGTTTGGTGACATCGATTTGTTGGGTAGTTGAAGCAGTTAACGGCCAGCTCAAGAGCTGGAGAGCTTTAAACAATATTATCCCAAATACCTTATATTGCAGATGTTAAAATTCTGTGCAATTCTTAATGCTTTCCATCCAGCAAGACTCAACAATATTGAAGATGACAATGTAATTGTTCAATGAATGCTAGATTTAGTGAAGAAGCCTAATTACTTACAACAAACAGTTGAAAATGGCTGGGCAAGAAAAAGGGCGATATGGACTATGTTAAGTGACCCTGATCATCCACGACTAACATGGAAGGAGCTATGGTATTTAACTTTTGGGATATATCAGCTTAAGCAAAGCTGATCATACACTCATGAACACCTTAATCAATCAGGGCTGTACTCTCTTTACATAAATCGAGAAGAATCCTCAGTTGTTCGACTGCAGTTGAGATCACGACACAAGTTCAAAAGAATATAACATATGGATAAGAACAGGTGCATGTCATAATCCAAACATTGAATGGTATTGTCAGTGCAAAAAAGTTGGTACTAGAGTTGTTGGCTGGTGTGCATATGTTGTACCTGTACTTTGGTACTTGGGATACTGGCACCATAATCGCACTCAGACAAAAATACCAAGTTTTGGATATGTTGATACACTTCAAGACGCTGCAACTGGATGGTCCAATGATGATTCAGTCAGTGAAAGCGAGAAGGAAATATAATCAAAGACATTTGTTACAAGTACTTTAACATTGTTATTTTTTTTCTTTCTGTTTTCGCTATTTAATAAAAGATTTTTTTGAAAAAAAACCTAACATTTTCATTTTGACCAAGTATCAGAGTTAAAAAAAAATTACATAATATGAATTAGCCGATGGGCGAAAAAAGGCTGATCTTTACCCACCTCTTTAATTGATGAGGGACATAACGTAAAATCCAGCGTATAATGCGCACCTTTATTTCCAAGTTGCAATTTTTTTTTGTTTTTAGGTATATTCGCTGTATAACACGCACCCCATCTTTTACAAAGAAACCTGAAATGTATGTGTGCAATGCTCTTTTGTTTTGAAGTCATTTATTTGAGAAATTATCCCAGGCTTCTGAAAAGTCTACTTCTAGAACTATAACCTTTAAAAAGTTTATATGGAACGTCATTTCTTTTAAATAAACAGCATTCCGATCTATGGAGAAGTCTTAATTTTTTCTATGCTCATCTTTTTTTCTTTAAGCTCCCACTTTTATACCCGGTGTATAACGTGCACCGGTAAATTTCGATCTAATTTTTTGTATTAAAAGTACACATCATATGCCAGATTTTACGGCTGCCCTTGGCATATATATGCTTTCTGAAGTATGAACTTTTGCATTGCACTTTTATCTGTAAAACTATTTTGAAGGCCTTGAATGTAATACAATGGCTTTGAAAGTGTTTGTGAAAAAGAGATTTACTTATTTCAGATAAGAATTTACTTATTTATGGCTTTTCTGTTCCCTCAATACACTGCATAACTACACAAGCCTGGGTGAAAAATGGTGGCACTGGAGAGCGAATCTTTACTTTGGGAGTTAAAAGTTTAAACGATTTTCAAAGTAAATAAATCTTTCCAAAATACAAAACACTTATTAGGAAATCAGCAACATAATTATACAGTCCTCAACTAATTATTTTATCCAATTAATTAACATATTAAATATATAAACAGTTTTTATTTATAAATACAAACATGTTTTAGTTTGAATCTAAACTGAATATATCTGATATTAATCAAGTTACATCCAAACATAGTAACGACAAACAACATACAAAAATAACATTTTCAAAATTTTGTGAAAAATAGGTTTAATGTTATTTAATACCTTAAATGTGTTTGAATTTCAATTTCTCGTCTAACTTGATGTTCTACATCATTCTTTAGAATCTGTGCTTTAGAAATAATCTACAAAGAAAGAAATCATGTTGCAAATTAAAAAAAAACTAAAAATTTATAAGGTAACTTAATAAGTGGTTCGTTTAACAATAAAACAGTAATTTTGGTGTTTTAACATAATTTAAAAAGTTTTATTAGTTTATAAAGTTATAACCAAAGATTACTAAGTAAATAAATTAGAAATTTTTTTTTTATTTCCATTCAACTTAGAACAAAATGAATAATTTCTTGCATCTATGATATTCATGAATTAAGTGACATTAAATACAGGCACCTTGCATATTCTCAATGCTTTTATTTAAACAACTTTGTTTAAAGTTGTAAATAATTATATTATGGAATTTATGAAAATTGTTTAACATCTTTAGTTATAATTCTCACCAGAAAGTTATAAAATCTGTATTATATGTAACAATATATACATATATACTCAATTTTCTTCTTCTTTAATGCTGAAAATGGATAGATATTTTCACTGAAGTTATATACATTTTTTAATGTTAAAAAAAATTAAAGCCATGAAAATTAAATGACAATAGATATAAAATTTTAAGTAATTTCATGTAAGAATAAATAAATAATCTAAGATGTTTCTACGTAACTAATACATAACAAATTTATAGTTAAATTTCCTTTCTCTTTTACGTACATATATGATAAATGAAAAATATACAAGTTAATAAACTCATGTTGTTATATTTTTTTCAACTTATACAAGTTTCAAGATGTAAATAGCCATTATATTTGTAACTTCATTGCTTATTTTATATTGAATATATAAACACCTTAAGTAGTGCATTTTTTATATATAACCACAGAAGAAAATTTTCAGAGATAAATTCATTTCAGTACTAATACAGTTACCTTATATATTTTATAGGGTTAAGATATTAGACATAATCAACTGGAAAAACTTTTAATGCTCTAAAACAGGGGTGTCAAACTCGTGGAAATAAGAATAAATAGTTTTGTATAAACTCCTCCTAAAGAGCTGGACCGATTTCGATGAAAATTTTTGTGTGGGTTCAAGTAAATTCGAGAATGGTTTAGATTCACAATTCGGTCCAATATAGCAATTAGTTAAAAAGATTAATTAAAAACATTCAA
The DNA here is from genome assembly GCA_019973935.1 of Trichonephila clavipes. Taxonomy (NCBI): domain Eukaryota; kingdom Metazoa; phylum Arthropoda; class Arachnida; order Araneae; family Nephilidae; genus Trichonephila; species Trichonephila clavipes. Next base: position 347,988 of record BMAU01019612.1, read on the forward strand.
AAAAAAAAACTCAACATTCACCTGCATTGTTGTAACAACGCTATTGTTATAAACAAGTAATATAAAATAAAATTTTTAAATAAATTCCTACTTAGATCAACCAAGAAAAAATTTATTTTAGCTACTTTTTATTAAATAGTTGCAATTAATATAAATATGTACATATATATATGACAAAATCACAACATTAAGTGTTAATTAATTTTTATTAATCATCATTAAAGTATCGTATTGTCATCCAAAACAATCGTGTATCTAAAATTTCCTTTCAACTGAATGCTTTAACACGTGAGAAACCTTTTCAAATTTTGACATAAGTCGCCAAAAGGGTCCAGATTGTTAAAGCTTATTCATAAAAATTTCGAATTTAAGATGTGTGTACATGACAACATCTGTCGGGTCCTCTAGTAATAAAATATAATTTTTTTTTGCAAAATAGGAAAGATAGTAGCAGAGGAGAGATGCCAAGTGTCATGATGCATAAATTAATTTTTTCTTAATCTTATATTTATTATAATGTAATACTCAAAATAAACTTATGTTTCTATAAATATGGATTTTTTTGCCGCCTACCTTAAGTTAAACCTCATTCGTTTGGCCCAAGTTAGACTTTGAGTTTGACACCCTTGCTCTAAAATCATAAACTTTAATATGAATAGGAAGTTAGTTCCAATTTTAGTTAATTTTCAAAATGGATTTGTAATAAACAACATTTTACAATTAATCTTCTTCCAAAAACAATTTCAAGGGAATGATATACATATTAAGTATATCAAACTCAAAACCCAATTATATTTCATCACATAACTTAACTCAGAAATGTTATCAGTATACATGACCTTGGGCCCTGAGGTGCAGGAGCAGATGTTCCAATTAGGTGGTCAGTCTGATTCGAAACCCCCCAGTGTTTAGTTCCCAAGAAACTTGATACTCATTCATCGACCCATTGAAGGGATGAAAGGCTGAGTAGACCTTACCCAGCCTGGGGTTTGAACATTGGACCTATGGTGTGGAAGCGCAATGCACTACCACACTGGGCTTCTTTTCATCATATAAATCACCCTTTATTACAAAGTAATTTTTTTTTTTAAAAAAAAAGGGTTTCCAAAGTAACAAAGAAAATAACATGTAAATTAACATTAAGAGACACTTATATCAGTAAGAATGAAGAACAGAATCTAATATATACATGCATGTATATCTCAGATATTTTGGTAAATTAAAAAGAATTTTGTCTCATTTAGTTTCTCAATATAAAAGCTTAATTAGATAATTTTTTCAATCTATTTTTTTTTTTGCATGTATCCTAAAATAGAGAATATTTGCACAGATATCATACATAATAAAAAGAGCATGTAGATTGATGCAACATAATTTTAAGAAAAGCATAAAAATAACTACAAATTCAAAATATGACGTATTAAAAGATAAGCAATTAATTTATTAAGAATGATTAAATATAACATGTTAAATAAATAGCCAAAATTTACCTTCAAAGCAACAATGAAATGAGTTGATCTTACTCTAGCAAGGTAAACATTTCCAAATTTTCCTTTACCTAAAGGACGTCCTATGTCGAAGTCACTAAGTGTGAAAGTTTTCCTAAAATAATATTTCAATTAGATTAATAAAATATATATGGATCATGAAGCAAATAAGTAAAAGTTAAGAGAATAGTAAACTGCTTTTTATCAACACTTTTATATTTCTTTATCCATGCAACAAATTTCAGGTAATATATAATTTCTAATGTGAATTAAAATCATTCTCATAATTTAAATTATAATTTATTTCACATGCAAACTTTTTATAAATTACTTTTGATTAAAAGGATATTCTAGAAAAATACCCCATTAAAAAAAATTATTATAACATGAAAATAAAATTTGCATTGAATCATTGAATGATACATATCTTTGCCTGACTATTATATACTTGCTAAATACATTTAAAATGACTTTTTTGCAACATAGGCTTCAGATGTGGATTTAAAAATTTAAATTTCTACAAAATTGCTTACTTTTAGAGCTACATACCTAATTATTCAATTCCTACTATTAATTCACTTTCTCCATATATATATCTTGTTCAAATTTTCAATCGTTAATAAAATGCTTTTTATTCATCCAATGAACTTCAAATACATTTTTTCAAAATGTTCATTAATTAAATTTTATTTTTTAATTAAAAATTTATTCTGCGTTATTTTTTATGAAGTTAGAACTCGCACCAACACATGGCACCAGCAAGTTTTTCTAACAAACTTTTTCTTGTCTTCAAATACATTTTTTCAAGTATTAATTATTGATAAATTTAACTAAAACAAATTTTTCTTTGTTGATCTAAGTAGGAACTGACTGATTTTTTTATAATACTTGTTTTTGTTCTACAATGTCAAATATTTAAATATAACATGATTAACTCCTTAACAATTATAGGTGTACATATACGCCTTTCCGAAGTATAGTCTTTTGTATTATGCAGGAATTAGAAAATCTATTCCAAAGGCTTTGAAATACAATAAAATAACCTTGACAGTATTTGTGAAGAGCTTGCTTATTTATGCTACCACATAACTATTTGTGCCTGTGTGAAAAAGATGACACTGGATAATCCCGCAACTGTTCCTTAGCAGTTAAAGTTTTAACTCTAAATCATTAACTATAGCATTTACAATATAGAACACAAATGTAAAACTATTAATACAATTTTAAATATTTGAAGCAATAAATTAAATCAATTAAGAATAGATAAACAATTTTTAAATTATATATATTAAGCACAGAATGAATCAAAATATAAAATATTTTGTTTCAGCTTTACTAGAGGGGAAGGGGAAAGACTCGTTTGTTAAAGTTATTCCTTTATTGATGTAACAAGTAAAATATTTGATTTCAATTACAATATTTAAGTGGAACACATCTACATTCAATTTTATGTATACATAAAAGTCATAATCTTATCTTTTTTTATGCTGAGATACATTCATTCAGAAACATCTTAAAGCATGGTCAATCTGGGCTCAAGCCTCATCGGGAGTCTTGTTTGGATTGTCTTAATATGATCATGATACGGATAATTTTAATGTGGTCAAATATTATTCCTGCACATATTCACCGAAGAACAGGAATTTCAAGCTGCACGTCAACTGGCAAAAACAGTAAGATTGTATCATTATATGATGACAATTGTTGATGTCTAAGCCTGGGCCTAGTACCATAAACAAAAATTCAACTCATTTAGTTGAAATGCAGCCATTGGTCGAGCCAGTTTGTGCCTGGGTCTTGGAGACTGCAAGTCGAGCACATTTATTTGTTACAAATTACCATTTGAAAGAGAAAATCCATGCTATATACCAGGGGTAACGAACCTTTATGGATCAACACGTGTCATTTTTCCTAATTTTGATGGAATTATTTGGAAAATAATAAAACTAAATACTAACAACACAAAACTATTTACTACGAAAAAATACCTTTTGCACTGTATAGTTATAAATGTTTTAGATATATGTGTAATTCAAATTAAAATAACATTAGTGTGACTTCTGTTGTTGAAGATTCTGTGGATAACAAATAACTTATATTAGGAAAGTAAGATCTTACTTTTGCATGCTGAATTTGAGTCATCGGCCAAACGGTTTCCAAGCAATTAATTATTTTTGCTATGGTTCACTTTTTTCACAAGAGGATTTGTGATTTGTTTCAAAATACCATTTTAAAGATGATATTCTGCACACTACTATCCTAGAACATAAAACACACACCTCTTTGTTGCCTTTACAAATCATGCCATGTTTCTCGGTCCACCAAATTTGAAATTCTCTTGTTACACGTACTATCTTGCACATTTTGTTCTTTTGCTGAACTAGCCATATGAAATAACAGTTAAAAATCATAAATATAACACAGATAAACTTTACAATACAGTTGTGACAGTGAAATTGACTATGCGTAGACAAACTTCAAACTTTACATCATAGGCAATTGTAGTCTACGACGTAACCAAGGAAAGACAATAACAAACGAGTGTGCTCCCCGCGACCGAACACTCGCTGTTGTTTGTAATACTTCATACAGAACTTTGAAATAAATTGCAAACCATTTTGATCACTAGCATGCCAAAAATATTGTGTCATGTGCCATCAATGGCACATGTGCCACTCGTTAGCCATCCCTGCTATATACTGTCTATTTTTAAAAATCTCAGATAAGGCCTACTTTTGCATAGGGCCTCAAAGAGGTTAAAGATGTCCCTGCATTCATTAGCCTTGTGTTTCAACATATTAATAAATTTATGGGGTTTGTTCACTAAGCAATGAAACAGGGAGCCAAGTGGAATTCTCTGGTAGCGAGATTTGTGAAGAAGGATTTGAACTAAGCAATGGACCAGTCAACAACCACTTCCAAGCTCTAATGCAGTAAGTATCGGACATGGCACCCACCACAGCTGTTTGAGTTTTCATCATCGTAGAAAATGTAAAAAATGCAGCACTTACTGGAGCAGAGCTACATGATTAAGTTTTGCAGTCATCTTGGCCAAAATCACTTTCATTGTGCTTGTCTTGATTAAGGAGACTTAAAAAGTTGAGCAACTATCAAGGGCCCAAAATTTTTGGTGGTGCCATGAATTTAAGAATGGATAGGTGACTATTGAAGACATGGAGCAATCTGGACACCCTTCAAGGAGTACTTTGAATCAAAATGTAGTCTAAGTAAAAAAAAAAAAATCTCCTGGACTCAGTCATTTGAGTGCAAGATTAATTGCCAAAGATCTCAACAAGTGCCAAACAATTCTCGAAAAAAATTTGAACATGTGGAAGGTTAGTATTAGAATGGTGCAAAAAAGTGTTGTGTTGAACAAAAATAACAAGCTGACATTTCCCATGATACTGGAGCAATTAGAAAGTGAACTGGACTTTTTTTTAACAATGTAATAACATACAATGAATCATGGGTGTTCATGTATGACCACAATACCAAGCACCAAAGTTTGAAGTGGTACATTTTGAACTACACACCCTTAAAAAAAGTGAGAACCTCAAAGACAATGTTCATGGACTTTTTTGACAAGTGTCCATTGGTTCACAAAGAATTTTTACCTCCAGGAGAAACCATTAACATCATTTTTACAAAGAAATCCTTATTTGCCTGCATAGAGCCATCAAATGGAAACAATCAGAGACCGAGAGAAGCATGAAAGGCAACCACCGTTTTGAAGACCATTGAACAGACAGACAGTTTCTTAAAGAGGTCACAGCAGCTAACTTCTATAGGAAGCCTTTGCAGCACAAGAATTATGTTGACTGAGGTGTACCAGCAACCACAGAGGCTATTTTGAAGAATTTGAGCAACATGCACCAACCAAATCAAATTATTTCTTACCAGACCTAGTCTGGTAATATATAATACACACATAAAATTATTTACATTTAATTTAATCCTCTAAATATTAATGTATTTTTTCGTATCAAAACAAAAAAATAAAACGTTAAGTAATAAAATCTAAATACAAAATTATTAATTAATATTTAGAAAAGTATTTTTTCTTTAAAAACTACACAGATAAAATAAAAATCATTTAAGAAAACCAGAAAAAATACCATCAGCATAAAACCAACTAAATTTGTAATGAGTAATAATTTGAATACTTAAAAATTTCTTTTGTTTCACAAGTTTTATATTTGGAATTTTTTACAGAAATATTTTTTCAATGTGCAATAAACTCTCATTAATGTGGACTCCATTAAACCAGGCACAGCAAATCTGGACAGCCATTAAAAATTATTCTTAGAACATTAATTTTGCATGAATTGACTAAGAAATTTTCTTTTTTGCCTAATAAATGTCATACAAGTAAATTCTCTTTGATGCAATTATTTACTTTTCATACCTCCAAATATAAATGTTCACTTAGGTCAGGGGTGACAAACTCGTGGCCCACGATGAACATTTTTGCAGCCCTGCCCATATATATATATTTTTTTCTTCTACATATGTTTATTATAATGCATTATTCGAAAAAACCTTACATTTTTATGAATATTGATATTTTTTGTGGCCCGCCTAAAGTTAAATCTTGTTTGTTTGGCCCAAGTTAGCTTTTGAGTTTGACACCCCTGATTTAGGTATTTGCTTTGGCTCATTTGACAGGCTATTGTGTTTAACATAGATTTTCAGTAATGCAGAAACCCTAGAGTCCAGAGTCCCCCAGTTAGTCCACTTTATGAGTTTTTACAGAACTTTTAAAAGTATTTTTTTTTACTTTAGTTATATTTCATACTAGCTGGGGTATACCTGTTCTTCGTACGGGTGAATTGAAAATTTAAGCAATACAGACCGAAAGATAAAGTTTTTAATGAGTTAATTTTACATAAATTGTAAATTCAAAAAAAAAAAAAAAAAAAAAAACTTTTGCGTATCTCAGCGGAACAAAAATCCATGTTTGCTAAATTTTAAGTTGGTAGATATAATAGCTGATAAAAAAGTTTTTTTTTTTTACTTATAACGCCCTGTAACTCTCTTATGGATCGATTTTTGAAAACACCTTCCTTCTGCTCAGCAAAATTAACACATTGTTACAAATTTTGTGTGATAAATGCATTAAAATAATGTAAATAATTTGTGTATCTGGATGTGTAATACGTTAATATTACTTTCTGATGCATTTATTTTATGTTAACTAGCTGTTACCCGCGACTCCGTTGACGTGGAGTTTAACAAAAAAGTGTTTATTCAATTCGTAGAGTTTACGAAAACTTAATAATTATATATTCCACGTAAAGAAATACCTATGCTATAAGTATAATGTCATTCTTCTACTTAGTGAATCAATGTTTCTTTTTGAGAAAAGTGTGAGAGGGACGCATGATCTTTGATGCTGTCGATGGGATGAGGACTGTAAAATCATTAGGATCAAAGGACATGGACGCGAAATGTCGCAAGTGGCAGCAACCTAATCAAACAAAAAGGTTTAATATAACTGCTAGAAATCGTTGAGACAGAATAAAATAAAATAATCCATATTGAATAAAAATAATCCCTATTTAAATCTGATATTGTTCATTGGTTTTAATTTTATTTCTGCGGAACCCTATATTTTTTTTTAAATAAAAGTAGCCTAAGTAACTCCTTATAACATCTGCCAGCGAAAGTTCCATCAAAATTGGTGCAGCTGTTTCAGAGATTAGCCGGAACAAATAGAGACAGAAAAACAAAAATTTTAAAAATTGATTTTTTCATATAAGTACCATATATACTTTTAAATGCATTTAGTAAAAAGCTGTTAATTCCAAATTACATACAGACACTTCATTTTTACTTATATGTATAGACTAGCTGGTACACCCGTTCTTCGCACGGGTGAACTGAAAAATTAAACAACACAGATTGAAGGAAAAAGAAGTCTTTAATGAGTTAATTTTATGTGAATTGCAAATTAAACAAAAAAGCTTTTTGCATATCTCAGCTAAACAAAAAAAAGAAAGAAAAAAAAAACACCTTTGTTAAATTTTAAGTATGTAGATCTAATAACTGATAAAAAGGATTTTTTTTTATTTATAATTCCTCGTAACACTCTTGAGGGTCGATTTTTTAAAATACCTCCCTAAGCTGATCTCTGCTCAGCAAAAGTAACACATTGTTAGAAGTTTTGCGTAATGAACGCTTAAAGTAGTGTAAATAAATTATATCTGAAAGTGTAATACATTAATATTATTTTCTGTTGTATTTATTTTATTTTAAAATTGTAATATTTGCAAACAACGCCGTTTCTTAAATTATAATGGCGATTCAATGAAAAACATAGCGAAATGTTGACGATAGAGTCAAGTTGGCACAAATGCCTAGCTACTTTCGTAGCTCGAGCTTTATTAGAGCTTTGTAAGACCCACTGTGTAGGGGAGCGATGCACCTTAATACTTTATTCAACCGCATTATGATTTACTGCAGTTTTCATACAATATTTTTTTTGGATCACTACATTGAAAATTAAGGGATATACATAAACAAAATACTCCACTTTGGAAAATTTAATCCGTTAGAGTTAATAAATTAATTAAAGATATTCCACTGTAAAATTAATTATATACACCGTTCACTTAAAATAAGTAGTCAAATCATTTTCCAAGGTCTTCACTAACATACAAAAACATAAGACACTTAAATTTTGACATAAACTATTTTTTCAGGACAAAAATAATAATCTTTGCAATCCACTGAAAACGCTGTCAGCTGAAAACGCAATATCTGCTACAAAACTATTCAGCTTCCCCGCTAAAATACTCATCATAGAACCCGTGCTGCCATATATCTTGGAAGAGTGGATTTCAAAGAATATTCCTTCTAAGTTGGTGTGGTGAGGTAGTTAGGAGAAGGGGGTGCCAGCTCAGGTGTCGTCCACGTCACTTGACCATTGTTCAAAATTACGTGATATGTTGCCAAAAGCCCTCGTGTAGCTGAACAGTGCGATGTTAATATTCACTCACGGTACAGTAGTTATAATTATTTTTATACTTAAAAACGCAATATCTGCCTATTCAATTAAAATTATAGCGTTATAATTAACTACTAACCACAAACAAATTTTGAAAATTTGTCCAAATGATGCAGTGTGAAAGAGAAAGTTTACTTACTTTAAGTACCAGAACCGATAAAAGCATTTATTTTGAAAAAAGATCAATTTCTTACTACCAAATGTGCATAATAAAATCATAAAAAAAAACATAAAAATAAAGAGAGATTTATAACAACCTCTCCCTTCAAAACTTAGTTTTATTCTGAAATAAAAAAAAAAAGGCATTATTCTGATCACAGGAATTAATTAGAAGCGAGCCCCTAGCGTAGCCAAAACAAAAAGAGTTAGTTATTTCACAAATAAAAGATAGATATATTGCGTTCGTGGGCTTTTTTGCAGCGCAAGCCAGATTTGCTTTTAGATGCCAGAATTTTTTCCTACTTACTTGACAAATATTGTTATATTTTGGACACTTTTTACAAATTTTTATAAATTATAGCCTATGTGTTATTCTGATGTATAAGCTATATTACTGTAAAGTTTCATTAAAATCCATTCAGTTGTTTTTGCGTGAAAGACCCACAAAGATACTCACAAACTTTCACATTTATAATATATATTAGATATTGCGCAGGTTAAATGAAGTTATTTACAGTTTTGAATAAACTTGCTTAATTTAAGGGTGTAAGTGCACCTTTTCACCTAAAACGTAATTAAAAATATTTATTTTAGAAACAACTATCTACGTACTTAACTAAATAAAACAATCCGTTGGCTCTGCGATCGCCACTTGTACTCAAACTTGTACAATCACTCTTGCAAGACAAATATTTATTGTGACTGCTTTGTGCAGTGTTTGGCACTGAAATAAACAATAGAGGTATGAAATTGGCTTATCTCTATTTAAATGCAGAGCCTTGTGAGAAGTCAAATGACATAAAACCCAAAATTTCTGATTTAAGTTTAAATGCTGCCTAAGTTATAGAAAAATTGATGTTGCTCAGTGTTTTTGAGAGAGAATGAAGTCATTGGAATGATGCAACAGTTCAAAACAGGTCTTAGTAACAGTAGGGTGAAACGAATTTGCAAGCAGGGGGGACTCGTGACCTTTGACACTGTTGATGGTGTGAGGACTGGGTAAGGCGAAATGAAGCCGCAAGCAAGGGGTAAGTGAAGATTGTTAAAATCATTAGGATCAGACATGAACGGGAAATATCGCGAGTCTCAGTAACCTTATCAAACAAAAAAGTTTGATATAACTGCTATAAACGTTGAGACAGAAGGCTCGCAAAATAAAACAATCCCTATTAGAAACTGATATTGTTCACCATTTCATTGGTTTTAATTTTATTTTCGCAGAACCCTAATTTTTTTTTCTAAAATAAAAGTAGCCCGAGTTATTCCTTATAACATTAGCTATCTGTCAGTGAAAGTTCCGTCAAAATTGGTCCAGCCGTTTCAGAGATTTGCCGCAACAAACAGACTCGACAGAAAGACAAAAATTTTAAAAATAGATTTTTTCATATAAGTACCGTATATACTTTTAAATGCATTTAGTAAAAAGCTGTTAATTTCAAATTACAAACAGACACTTCATTTTTATTTATATGTATAGATTTTAAAAAAAAATTCACAGCATAAAAAAATATTTACATTGGAATCCTTTTAGGGAGATCCTTGTTCTTCAAATTGGGTGTTTCTTCATTTTCATCAATCAGATCCAATGTACTTTCATGAGTCTACATAAGAAAAAGAAATGCTAATTAGCAAGTCCATATGTACTGCAACAAACTAAATATATCAAGTTATCCGATTGCATCTGCAAGTATTCCTATAACTGTTTTAAAATATGTCTCACTATAGGTATTGAACCAAAAAAGTATATTATTAAATATCTTTAATGTACAGAAGCACTATAAGAATTTTTATAATCCAAAAGGATTTAATAACACTGGAAGTATTAATACAAGAATATAATACAAACCACAATTCTGCAAAGTTGAACTTATAATAAATTATTTTAAAAATAAACATATCCTCCCTTTGGCAGTAGTTTATATATATATAGTTAAACAAAACTTATTTCATTTTCTCAAAACTCCATACAATGGGAATGGCATCCATGTAGTTTAATCTCTCGATATGACCAATGCTTTCCCCCTTAATTTATTACAAGATATTTTTAAATAAATGTAAATACTCAAGGAATGCTAAACAATCAAATTTCCAATAATTTGATACATATTTTGTGAAAATTGGAAGAACTATGACTCATAAATACATTTAATTTGTCTTAATATACACTAGTCACATCTTACATTATATAAAGATACTTTCAGAAAATTAGGTTCTTACAAATTATTGCAACAATCACCAACTGTATTAAAAACTCACAAAGTTGGTAACCAGGTGCTTTGTTGCATATGATGTTGCCAAAAGGTTGCAATAAAACACAAGTACCGAAATTTTTATACCGAGTTAAAACACTTTTTTTATATTACAATGGCAATAAGAATACAGTAGAACCAGTTATTTTTGCGGTCCTTTTTTATGCAATTTTTTTTGTGGTATATGAATTTCAACGGCTATGGTTCCACATTTGATAGATTATATGAAGACGGCCGAGAACAACCAGATTCTTTGAAAGAGGTTAAAACATATGTTGGGAAGCTGGATCCCTGCATAACGGAAAATTATCTTCTTAAAATAGACGACAGGAATTTGAAATTCTAAAAAGAGCTTTGATCATGCATATCTGGTTATTATGATGTTTAAAAGCAACTGACCAGCAGACTGTCATTGCAAAATCTTATCACTTACTTTATGGTGCCAAAAAACAAATCAATTGAAATTTTATCCTCAAGTGATGAAAGCGATTTTCAAATTCATCACAGGAAGATGTGTGCTTTGTATTACGATGAGTAGCAGTGAATTATGTATGTGCATTTTGAAAATTTCTCCATGTATACAATGAGAAATTAAATGTTTTTAATTAATGGAATTTGATTATTTATTTTGTTTGGAAGTACTTTTAAATAAATTTCTCAAATATTTGACATTTTTTAAGTACAAGTTTTTTTATGCGGTCCCTCTATATTGCACATAAAAAAAATTCTGCAGTACGTTGACAAAGATGTGTGTTAAATGACAGTATTTATGAAATTTTCGCTATTTTTTGTGCGGTTTCTTTTTATGCGGTCCCTATCTACAAAACAAAAACCAGCTTTACAGTATTTATTGCTTAAAAAATATTTTCCCTCTTCAACATTAAAATTAAATTCATCACAAGAAAAGAACAGAAGAGAAGAATATAGGGTTAAAAAACCTTACTTCACATTTAACATGCTAACTAAATGGTTTCACGAAACTGTTACAATTGTTAATATGAAAAGTGTAAGTTTTCTTAAATTTCAGCACTCTGCATTATATAGAATTCTTGTCATTTGAATTTTATCAACAATTATATTCAAGATATAACACAGTAGAATAACAATATTGCAAGTTAAAAAATAATAAATACTCATCATTACAAAACAAAAAATGACGATTAAAATATTTTTGTTTTTCACGTATTAGGCATATGAAAATAAAAAAATTCTGGTTGAAAATTATAAACTTTTGGAGAAAGAATAAGAATTTTTAATAAATGAGACCTATATACCATTAAAAAATTTTTTTTTTAAATGTTTGAGAAGTTTCATGACTAGGCAAACGATTTTATGTTGCAAACATTTTTGACCAATATTGCCAAGTTTACACCTGTATAATTAAAATACAGTTTATCACGATTTTTTCAAAATGAAAATCATATAATTTATAAATACATTTACCAAAAAATAATCGGTAAAAAAATCCAAAAGTTTTTAAGATATTAAAAAACTGTTATTACTGTGCTTTTACTTTGTATGAAATGTTCTTCACTCTTTAAGAGTGTTTCTAATTTTAAACACTGATTTTAGGAAATTAGAAATATTTTACTTTACAGCGATATAAATACGCTTTCTTTAAGCATGTATATTTTTTGCTAAATTAATTTTAAAAAGTAAACAGTTTTCAGTAAAAAGCAATTCAAGTTTCTCATGCTACTTCAACATGGTAATTTCTCAAAATGATGAACGATGTATAACTTACAAAATTTTTAATTTAAACTAAAAATGGTTCACATATTTACCCTTTTAGACGAATCAAGAACACTTCTGTTTATACTTCGATTCATATTTCTGCTGTAAATAGAAAATTTAATTATATTACATGTTAGCTGTGAATATTTGAATTAAAAGAAATATATGCATTACATTACAATGCAACAAAAGTTTTCGAAAACCCAATTTCTAAGCAAACATTGAAACAAAAAATATTTTAAGTTTTCAACCAGTTGAAGTGGTAGTATACAGATATTTATAAAAAATTTATAAAATTTCTCATTTATTACCGTTTAAGTTTAAATTCCGCTCAAATATAAATTAAGGCAGTCACAGCTGCAGTTAATAACCAACGTGAATTATTTTGCTTTTGCTTGTGTTAACGAGTTTCGCTTTAATGCAACACAACAATAAACTTTTCCGATCTAATGCGAGAAATCATTGAAATTCAACGAAGTTTTTCACACTTTTTAATTGAAGTTTTCAAAATTCTTTTTCAATCGTATGAATAAGAATGATTCTAAACATTTAAGGTTCAGGACTTACACATTAGCAAATGATTATTTTCATTTATGCTTTGTATACTTTTACATTTTTAGTTAAATATTATGGGCTTGGTAAATTCTTTCTTGCATAAAAATGATATCGATCTGTTTCCGAACTAATTAAGTTGTTTTTTTATAGATAAAAATAACATAATTTTCATTTGAAATGTTGAAAATTTAATGTATTTCATTCAATTTAAAGTATGATTTTGTTTTTCATCAGTATTTTAATTTCATACTTTACATACTTCATATTTTTAATAGTTTGGCAAAATATTCTGTGTAGATTAATTACTTTGGTTTGCGGAATTTCATGTCTATTCTATAAAAATTAAATATTCTATTTTTTTAATTTATGAACTAATTAAATTTTATTAAAAAAAAAAAGAATTGGTTAAAAACGTGTTTTTTTCTTTGTTGAATAATTTGTGCAGATTATTTAATTAAAACAATTATCATATCTGTCTATAAAAGTTTTATATAAATTTAGGTCTGAGAACTCTCGCTAGTTTTTTAAAACATTTAAGTTAATATTTTAAAAATGTTCATATTTCTTCCAGGTTTCCAAATTTAACAATATTCATGCTTTTTCTCGGATTATCTATAAGAACAATTATTAAAATTCAACAAGGAAACAGGTTTTCAATTCCATACCAACTTAAGGAAGTATAATAAAAAGGAAGCTTAATTTAGAAATTAATTCGATGAATATAATATAGTCGGCCCTCCCCGTTTTGCGAACCTCTATCTTGCGAATTTCTCTATTTCATGAACTTTTTCCTGAAACTAAGAACATTTTATTACTTTCTTCGTCAAATAATCTCCAAATAGAGCATTTCCCATTTATCGAACTTTGGTTTTAAGTGGTTTTTAAACTATATTGAAAGATAAATCACCATTTCACGAAATTTTCTAAATAACGAACTTTTCTTCAGGTTTAGCGACGACTGTAATTTAGTGAAACTTTTGTCATATTTTCATGCATATCGGAAATAATAACATTAATTTGTAAAACAAGGAATAGATGTCTTTGAAAACAGATTTATACAAACTATTTGTGAAAAAATTGCTCTAGGTTATTTTCTTAGAAAAGTAACATTTTCTTGTGAAAGACTCTAATTGAAAATGATTATTTCCCTGATGAGTATTCTTACACATCAATTTCAAATATAATTTGTATCTAAGAAATGAGCAGAAAGAAATTTATTACATACCTATCAAACAAAACAAAAATTGAATTAAATACGTTAAGACAAATAAAAAAGATATCTCTACAAAAATAAAACTGGAGGTCTATCGAATCCTTCATCTAAAAATTAAAACTCCTTTCTAAATTCCATCTTTATTCTTAACCCTATGGGCAATGTTTATGATACCCAAGAAAATGTAAACGTACTTGTTCATTCACTCGTGGATATCCCAAAATATTTGCACGGAATAAAAAAAAAAAGATATAGCGCACCCATTTCCGCGGCAATTCTAAAAGGCAGCACTTTAACAAAACTCCCTTTTTTTGTTTATTTTAATGCAACTGCGCATGCGTTCTGAGACCGCCTATATCTGTCAATCATTTTTTAACCACACCCCATTGCTATAGTAACGAAGGGTTATCTTTTTACAAACATCATCACTTTGACGTCATCCGAGTTGAATACAACGCCATCTGTTGGATAAAGGTAGTTTTTGAAAATATGGCCGTTGGCCTTAACCAGCATCCCAAATCCTCTATTTTATATTTGTGTATTATTAACTCTAAATTAAGAAATAAACATATAATGGGCCACAAAAGTGTACGTACACTTGCAATTTCTTATAAAATTTAATGTTTTCGACTACAAAAAATTAATATATTATAATTGTAATTTTTTCATGATATCTGCAACTTGTTTTTACTGGAATGACATAACTAATTTTTTAAAAATAGTGTAACTATTTTTTAAAAAAGTTAATTATCAAAAAGCTACTAAAATTACGGCACAAAAGTCTTCATACACTTAACAAAAATCTCAACTTAGCTTTAAATATTGTATTTCTTTCTTAATTTAGTACTTAGTAGGATATCCTTAAGTGTCCACAACAACTTTTAAGCATCTCGATATAGATTTAATCAGTTTTTTGTAATTTCTGTATCGATTTTTCATCATTATTCTGTGATTATCGTTTTTACTTCACATTATGCGTTTATATGTCGTGTTTTCTCTTTTTTTACTTCAGAATCTCACCTAATATGTTCTACTGGGCTAAATAAAGAGATTGAGAAGGTGTTTTTATAATTTGGGGACAGTTACAGAGACACCAGTGGCGTACATTGAGAACAGTGCGCGTGGCGTCATTATCCTGTTAAAAATGAAATCGTTTCTAATAACCAAATTTTGAGCGGATCATTTAAAATTTCTCTTCAAAATATTTAAATAAAGCTCACGATTCACAATATCATCAAAAAATGCCAAACTACCTAATTCTGTGGCCGATTTACACTCCCACGCAAGAACACTTCTACTTCCATGTTTTATTGATCCAACTAGATTCTTGGAATTAAGTTTCAACAAATTCAAAATTGACAGCAAATTAATTGGGATGGCCAACAATTCAACATTTTGGATTCCGATGGGCCTATAATAGCTTGTAAATGAAAAAATAAGGAGTTTAATCCCATGAATTTATGTGGAACAAGAACTACTTCACTTCCATACTTCAGCATGAAAGTGAAGGTGTTCTGGCGTGGGGATGTAAATTGACCTCAGAATTAGGTAATTTGGTATTTTTTCATGGTATTATGAATCATAAGTTCTATCTAATTATTTTAAAGAGAAATTTTAAATTATCCGCTCGAAATTTGGATATTGGAGACTACTTAATTTTTTAACAGAGTAATGACGCCAAGTGCACTGATATCATTGTACGCCACTGGTGTCTCTATAACTGTCCCCAAATTTTAAAAACACCTAAATCCCTTTATTTAGCTCAGTATAACATATTGTGTGAGATTCTAATGTTAAAAAAAAAAAAAGAAAACCTGAGAAATAAACACAAAATGTGAAGTAAAAATAATAATCACAGAAGAATGGTGAAAAATCGATGCAGAAATTACAAAAAAACTGATTAAATCTATACCAAGACGCTTAAAAGTTGTTTTGGACACTAATAGATATCCTACTAAGTACTAAATTAAGAAAGAAATACAATATTTATTGCTAAGTTGAGTTTTTTTAAGTGTACGAAGACATTTGTGGCGTAATTTTTTAGTAGCTTTTTGATAATTAATTTTTTTAAAAAATAGTTATATTATTTTAAAAAAAATTATAATTATGTCATTTCATTAAGAACAAGTTGAAGATATAAAAATTACAATTACAATATATTAATTTTTATTAGTCGAAAACATTAAATTTTATAAGATATTGCAAGTGTATGAACACTTTCGTGGCCCACTGTATAAATGTGTGTCATAAAATAGTGCTATTGTGTTTATATTATGAGGTTCATTCAAACGAAACCTGGTCAGTGCGTCTACCTTTGCATTACACGTAAGGTGGCCCCATGTAACTGCGTGAATGGTGGCACCATCTATCGGTAGAGATAGTGGCACGTGCGCAACGTTTGACGTTTCATATATGAATATATATGAAACGTATAGCGACAGTGTAGTTTCACGCTGAAGAGAAAGTGATCACATGTTTTCGTCCACTACTGAACATGCAAGCGAGTAAGAAGTAACAACGAGAAGTGATCCTATTTTTAGCGGCGGAGGGAATCGGAAGCCGTGAAATGCATTGACGGATGAAGGCTATGTACGCTGAATACAGTCTGTGTCATTCAAGAGTTGTTGAATAGCGCAAAAGATTCTTTGAGGGTCGCGAGATACCGGAATACGAAGCTCGACCTAGGTAGTCTCATCGTGTCATAACACAGAAAATGATTGCGGAAGCGAATGCTTTAGTCTTGGACATCCGTAGAATCACAGTGGACGAGATCTATCGGTTACTGGATATTAGCGTGGTCACCCCTGAGTACCATAATGCATTAACACTTGAATTTTCGAAAAAATTGTGTGCAGTGGGTTCCCCACCAACTGACCTCCGAACAGCGCAATACTCAAATGGCGCTGTCTTTGAGTCATCTGCAACGTTATCATGAGGAGGAATGCGGTTTTCTGTTATAAATCGTCACTAGTGATGAAACCCTACAAATTGAGAAACTACATTAAGGTCTCACAGGACCCTAAACAGATACCCGTGCACTCGAAAAGAACATCCTTCTTCAAACCAATGTAATTTAGCAATAAAACGAAACAATTATTTGAAATTTTTACCTAATGATAATCATATATGTACAATATTTACCTCAAAATTTCAGAGAATTTGAAAAGAAATTTAAAAAGTTATAAATAAATCAAAACTGGACAATTTTTCAAAAATGTGAAAATTAGTATTTTACATCGCGCAGGATTCTGAAGTACAAAATTGAAAAAAGTTTACAAAATTAGTTTTACTTAGTATAAAAATGTTTACTTTTAAAGTTATACAAACTTTTAAGAAATTTAGAGAAAAAAATATTTTTTAAATACAATTATAACGAAAAAGTTTTAAAATTTTACGAAAAAAATTAATTAAAATTCAAATAAAAAAAATTCCATTAAATATTTTTTTGAAAATTGATGCATAAGTTATGATGGTTCTTATTTTGAACACGTGTGTAAAATTTCGAATTGATACCATAAATAGTTTCTGAGAATCTTGCGCGGAAGCTAAAATTTTTTGTTTTGCGAAAAATGAAGTTAAAGATAAGAAAGAGATTGGATTTTCGTTTAAGTTCCACTACTTATTGCTCAATAACTTCGGAAGTTTTTACAGAATCGACACTATTTTGGTACCAAAATGCTCAGAAACATTGAGGCTGTAACATATGTTTTCCAAAAAATTGAAAAATTTGCAATTTAAGAGTCCTGTGAGGTCTTAAGAATGTAATGACCGTTTAATATAATTATTTAGAATACAATGCTTCAAGTTACTCATTTTTATTTTATACTTAAACTAACTAATTGAACCTATAAAAAGTTTTTAATAATAAATCTAAGTTTGTAATTTTGTCTTGTTTATTATATTTTTAAATTCCAGACTTGAATAAAAAAAATGTGCTATTTACGTGAAATTTCCATATAAAGTCTATAAGTAAAATTTTTTCATATTCTTTTGCTTGTAGGAAAATTTGCAAGTGGCATGCATAATTTGTTTTATCAGATAGTGGCACTCTTCCTAAAAAGGTTGACCACCCCTGCTATATAGCACAGTATAAATAAAGCTAGAAAATGCCTCTAATGAAAAATTATACTAATTTTATACTTGCAATAGCTTCTTTTTTTCATTTCAGAAAAAAGGTAAATAAAAAGTTTTTGATTTGTGGGTGACTCTTTTCCGAGACGATAGTGTTCTTATAATTTTGTTTTATTAAGTAATTAACAAACACAGGATTACGTATGTATGTGTTCTACTCTTATAATAAAATATACAGTCGAACCTCTGTATTGCGAATTTTTCTATACAGCGAACTTTTTCCTGGAACCAAGAGTACTTCAGGATTTTCTTCGTAAAATAACCTCCTAATAGCGAAGTGCATTTTCTATACAACGAACTTTTTCTTTTGTGATTCAATTTTTGTTCTCCCTTTTTTTAAAAAAATATTTCTGAAAAAATTTCAAGTTATTCTCTCTTTAACACATTTTATGTTGGTCATAAATTTTGAACTGGTTTTATTAGATCCTAACTCGCCGAGAGCAATAGAGCTCTGGATGTTTCATCCAAGAAGTGCAACCTTTAACCCCCATTGCCCAGTTTACTAGAAACATCTTCGATATCCTCTTTCACCCTCAGTGGAGTTGTCCTGTATCCCTGTGTTCTAATTATAAAGTAATGTATGTTTAATATTACTTGTATGCTTTAAGTTTAAAATGTTCTTAAAATTCATTAATTTTAGTATAAAATTATTTTCTTTTCTAAAATTCTTCTCATTCTTTTTTCCTTGTTTTCATTGCAGTTTTTCTTTCTTTTTTGATGGGTAAGATATATAAAATAAACATATATTAATTTTAAAAAAGTGTGAATAATTACTTTTAATATATAGTGTTTACGAATTTAAAATTTGTTTCATCTGGTTTATAAAGTATATTAAAAGATAAACCTCTGTATAACGAATTTTCCATTAACAAATTTTTTTTCCCAGGATTTAGCGACTTCGTTATATAGAAGTCCGACTGTATATCAAGTTCTCGAAAATGTTGATCACTTATGAACATATGCATTATCTTATAAGAATTAAATTATTTCAATAGTTAATTAATGATTTTACGATTAATTAATGCCAATTTAAAATGGCAACTCCCGTTGAACTGCATTGTGCATTGTTAGTATGTATTTCTATTTAAATTCTTTGATATTATCTTCATTAGAATCACTTTTGGGTATTTTAAATCCTCGCATATTTTCATTATAAATAGAATATATTGAACTTCCCTTCCTTAATTAAGTGAAGGACAAATTTATGAAAGCCCTTTGGTATATTTTCTTCCTGATAAGTACGTCACTAGTTTGGTTCGGCATTTTTCATTTTTCTACTTAGCGGAGTGAGTAAGTTATATTAGCATCGCAATATACAGCAACACGACGGCTATTGGCGACGGACCTCGTAATTGTAAATCTCGGTCATGTGAAGAGAACGACAAGTGAGCTGGTGCCTCTCTCTTTTAACTACCACGCCCCACCAAATGGCCAAATGGAGGACATTGAGCCTCTACAGATTTAATGCAAATCAGCCCCCTCTACTCGGCGGGTTTTACTGAGAGGAATGCTGATTAAATATAATGCTGAACATATGCAGTACGGCTTTAAAGAAAAAGCACCTGTTCATGTTCTTAATTATTGGTACCACGATGGTTTGTTAGAAATTAAATATAGTATTTCGTATAACTTATATGCAAAAATTAAAGATCAAATTTAGTTATAGGAAGCTAGGAATAAGGTATAAGAGTTAAATACAATAAAGAGTTCCATTGAGTCAAATTCAGTATTTTGAATTTCCTAGGGCAAAGGTTCTTAAGCTGTGGTATTCAGACCCCTGGGGTCTACAGCAACCTTCGGGGGGGTCTTTCATATAACGTTGTGATTTCCCTCTTGTACAGACTCTGAAAGACCTCGTAGCAAAATTGAAAGATGTGCTATACTCAGGGACGTCTTAAAACATCTTGAGACCCTGGGCCTCTACACCAGGGGTGGGCAGACTTTTACATGGCCCGGTCTACTTTTAATTTTTTCAAGGTGTCGTGGTCCACCATGTGACGTAGTTGTGATAAGCAAAAAAAAAAAAATAATAATAAAGCTCAACACAATATTTGTATTACAACTATAATAAATACAGAAAGTGTATATTTAACTACATAACTACAGCAGAAAAACAAATTTACTCTTTTAAAACTACGTTTTAAGTAAAACGCAAAATACAAACATAATAATTATACCTATACATTTAATATCAACTGATGCATTTTCAAACAATTCACAATGCATCACAAATTAAGTAATTTTCCCTTAAAATTAGTTTTTATAGCTATAGTCTCAATAGACGACTTGGTCTTCGTATTATCTGCCCCAATCTTGAATACCTCGGTATATTATCACTAACTGCTAATCTTACACTGGATTCTAAGTGGTCGTCTGTGAAACGGGAGTATGCTGTCTTAATTATATTCTTCGTTGAAAATGTAGATTCTCACAAATAGGTAGATGGAAAGAACAATGTTAAATGAATTGTAGCCTTTTTTAAAATTGGGATACTTTACTTCGACCAATAGATTCCAAAAGTTATTCTTTACAAATTACGTCCTTTTGAAAGAGAAAAGCTTCGTTTTCCTCGACAGATAGAGAAAACATGTAACATACACTTGCTAGAAAAAGTCTGCGTTCACCAATAAGAAATCATATAGCAAAGGTAAAATTTAATAGAAATATAATTTTTCTTTAACAAAATTTCACGAATTTGCTTACTATTATTTAAATATTGAGCAAGCAAGAATTCGTTAATTTTGAATTAAAACTACTTAGGATAACGGGAGTTTTGTAGCAAAATACACAAATAGTAGGCAGAAAAAGTCTGCTTTCACTCTTTGAATATTCTTGGTTCTTGGAATTTTTATCAACAGGCAACAGAGTTTTTGCATTTAGTTATCAAGTAAAATAGCTTAAGAAAATTGTGACGCAATAATTGTTACGTTTTTGTGAGATACGAAGCAATTCAAGGACATGAAAAATAAAGAAGGAAATTTGTACCAGTGAGCGTAAAATCAATGTGAAAATGTGAAAAGATGGAAAAAATCGTCGGGATATAGCCAGATCCGTTGGACGGCAGTATTCATCTATCCAGCATGTTATTTATAACTTTAATCAACAAGAGTTTCCACATTCAAATCTCTTAAGTCGTCCATCTAAACTCACAATCAGAGAAAAACGAAGTATGGACATCAATGGTGAAAAAAAATCCGCGTGTTTGCCTGCAACTTAAATAGCAACATACATTCACGAGCGGTTTAACAAAAATATTTGGGCTCATACTGCAAGAAAAATCTTGAAAAGGGCCGGACACTATATTCGAGTGGTTCGCTGAAAGCCTTATATTTCAATGACTAACCGGCTTAAGCGGATAGCTTTTGAAAAAGATCATATACATAAGCCTCTTGAGTTCTGGAGGACTGATATTCTCTGACGAGGGCAAATTTTGTATATTCGGCATAAAAGGTTGTAAATTAGTCTGGAGAAAATCTTGCACAGTGCTTCAAAAAGAGCATTTAGTACCAATGGTAAAGCACGGCGGCGGTGGAGTCATGGTGTGGGGGTGCATGGCCGAGCAATGATGTTGGCAAGCTGGAGTATACATAATCAATTATGAACAAATATGATTACTTTGATGTCGTAAAAACAATTTAAAGGAAAGTGCCACCAAACTTGGCTTAGGATAATCGTTTCGTTTTCAACACGATCCTAAGCACACCGCTGAGATTGTGAAACTTTGGCTCTTGTATAATGTCCCAAATCAACTGCACATGGCCCCACAGTCATCTGATCTGAATCCTACAGAACATCTATGAGATTTTTTGGAACGCAGGATTCGTCAACACAATTTATCTAGCAAGGATATGCTGAAGAGTGTTCTTAAGGACCAATGGGAAAAGATAAGTGCTGAAAAAACCCCAAGATTTGTTAGTTCAATGCCGAAACGACTTCAGGAGGATCCCAAATGATGAGATTAACCAACCAGCTACTAAATAGCTCATTATTCTCTTTTTAAATAATTTTTATAGTTACTACTAAAACAGTGCACGCAAACTTTTCTACTTGATTTTTGTTATTATCGTTACAAACCTATCTATTTTAAAATCTATCTATTTTAAAATCTATTTTAAAATCTATCCAAATTTACTTTTGTTATTCTGAATACTTAAAACGAACTAAATAAAATCTAATTAAATTTTTTTTATTAAATTCCAGTTTTTAAACTTTTTTTTCATTGTTCATGTAAGCAATAGTACGCAGACTTTTCTAGCTAGTGTATATTTAGTTATATTTTTCACATCAACATTGTCAAATGAATATCCCATGAATGCAACTTTTGTGGGATTCTAGTCTAGTAAATTCTTGAAAACGTCTCTCAAATTTGGTTTGGAGTTTTATTCACGAGTGTTTTCATTATCTTGATTACCTCCTGTGTTTCTTTTAGTATGCGCGTCTAAGATTTTATGTGAAGGCGGTCACCCCAAAATGTCTTAACGATCCCCCTGTCGATCGCGAGCGACTTAATGCGCACCCCGGCTTTACACAAATGTATCTATCCACCGCAAAAGCAACCAAACCGTCACACGAATGACGCAATTCTCAAGCCGTCACGCATGAATGACGCAACCCACCAAGTGACGCAACTACTTTCATGCTCGCCACGAATATGGTATCGTTCGTTCGCCTATTCACCGAAACACTGGCAGGGGAATATGTGGTGGTGTGGTATCTATATGAACTAATACCAACATCACGCGAAGACGATCGTTTTGGCATGATCGGTCAAGTACTCGCATTCGTTTGGAACGGAAGGTACCCAGAACGAACCTTCCTTCCTTCACAAACAATAACCCAAAACAAGTAAATGTGCATGATTTACAATTGCACAAATCGGCTCGACCGACTTCCGCCATTTGACTGCATGAGTAATGATGGTGAATGGTGGTAGGCCTAGTACTGTATGTGGACGACGGTCATCACATGTAGCCAGTTAACATATCGTCAAAAATTGCCGCGGTTTTTTTGAGAATACAACCGGAAGTTACATTTGACAGATGAAATTATTCTTATTATGGTCTTATTAAGATTAAGTCGAAAACGAGACGAGGTCCCTATTGAGGTCGAGGCCCTGGGCCCAGTTGTCCCATGCCTTAAGACGTCTCTGGTCATACTAGATTAGAACTCTAAATTGGCCCCAATGAAAAAGCTCTACTGGAACTTGTATTTTGATCAAGAATATTAAGTCGGGGAGGGATGTTCAAAATCTTGGGAGGTCCGCTATGTCTTCTTACTATATAACAGGGGTGGGAGTGGGGAGCGCAGCAATGGAAAGTTTAAAAACTGCTGTCCTAGAGGATAACAATTTTTCATTAAATTATACACAATTCTCAAACTTCCATCCACACCATTTATTTACATTTTGTATTAACATGACAATAATGAGCAGCTTTTAAAAAAGCTCCTCAGTGAATATGTTTGTGGACTTGTATATACAAATTTGTGTTTTTGCATGACTTACTTGATAACGAAATGAATCAACGCCAAAGCATATTGCAATTGGCTATACAACAATCATAAAAACGTGAACATCATGACAAATGTAGTGGTTTTAAGTGAAACAACACTGAAAATATTTATCTTTTTCTAGTTTGAGAAGAAAAATTTTTCGAAAGGTACTACTTCCACTTTTTCAGCAGATTATGCATGCTTTCAATTGTGACTTTATCTTCATATGGTATCAATGTGTTGGTTGAAAGAACCTTTAAGAGTATTTCAGCATTCTTCATCGCCCATATTTAGGCAAGTACAGTTTTTCAAATGAACCAAAATTGTACGTTATAACACGTGGGAAATGTCATTTTCCTCCCCTGTCAACGTAAGGCAAGCAGTTGGCGTCAATATCACTTGCTTCCCCATCTTTGAAAATTTTTCCGACTCTTTGCACAGCAAATTGGATACTTCTTCCTTAGGTCTAAAGAAAAAAATAGAAAATGTTATTCTGACTAATTTCACTATTGGTTTTTACTATAAGTAACATAAAAAAAAGATAGTTATAATCAGTGAAGTAATACGAGTATAATGTACCATATTGTATCAAACAAGAAACGATGTCAAGTTTATGTATAATCTATAGTGGAAACATGTTAAAACCATCTCCAAGTAGTTTTAAGTCTCAAACATGAATAAAAACTTTTAATTTAGTTTGAACTTCATATATTGATTCATATTGCGTATTCTTATAAATAACTTTGGTAGTAGAATATCTAACCAGACCAGTAGCGGTATCTATATCGTTACGCCCCAGGAAAAATTGTCTCTGAAAAAACGCAATCCAGATTTCTGCTCAGTTTTCAGAAGTGAACTAATAGCCATTGACGTGGGACTTGAGACTATTCTATCTAAGAAGAATTACGGGGTTCTTTGGATTCTCTCCGATAGCCGTAACTCACATCAAAAACCTTTACAAATGGTTTATTGTAGGCAACAAAATCTGTGTCTCCATCTTACACAAACTGAAACATATATCGTTGCACCATGATATCTATTTTCAGTGGATCCCATCTCCCGTCGAACTTTACGGCAATGAAATGATGGACAAACTAGCACAGGAGGGCTGCATTCTTCTTAAATCCCTCTATATCCGCAATTACCAATCTGTGGAATTCGTTATACTCGTTAAAAAAATCTCTAAATTTGATGTAGTGGAGGGTGCCTTCCTATCACCATTGGTATGAGAGCAATAGTCCCGGTCTGGCCCTAGACCTCAAATGTGACAGATGCTGCCAGTCTACACTCTCTCGTATTGCTAGTGGTCATATCAAGTGCCTCTCATTCGCAGCGAACAAAAAGATCTTCATCTGTGCAAGGTTGTAAGGGCGTCCCCCTCGGGTGCCCTTCTCCTAAATTATCAGCGTGAGGTGTAGGAATAAAAGAAGAACCAGAAGCTGCCATGATTTTAATATGACTTTATTAAGATCTTAACTTAAACCTTTAACATAGTAAATAATAATATGATATGTGAGGGAATATCTACGGTGGCTAAACACGCAATATATAATACCGAAATAATGTAACTCGGACCACTATCAATAATTAACTCGTCTAAGCTTAATTCCAATGCGATCACAGATCCGAATATTTAAATAGTCACTCCTACCTTAATGTCGAACGAAGTATCAATCAATCTGATCCTAGTTGAAGTTGCGGTTCACTGGCGGGCAATGGTATGCACTTTGACCTAAGGGCTCTCTGTCACGGGTAACTTATGTTGGCTGTCACTTAACTTCTTAAAACCTCTTCACACTTGAAATACGGACTATCATAACATTCCCCAAATGCCATCAGGCTTACTCAAAACTTCTGATATTTAAAAGCTTCCTAATTTGCATCTTTCCTTCACGCTTTACTTCTTGGGTTGGTTGGAAAAGAGTTGCTATTCATTTCGGCCCCAAAGAACCCAAGAGGACATGTTAATGAAAAAACGCGTAAGCCCGTCACAACATCAAGTGCCTCTCATTCGCAGTGAACAAAAAGATCTTCATCTGTGCAAGGTGTCAAGATCACCACACCGAACACATAATGCGTTGCATGGATCTCACACAAAAGCAAAGATATCTACATTGATCCCTTTCTTGTGCTGGACTTTTTGAGAGTCAACGATTTAATTGATCTTGTCTGACTTCGTCAGACCCCGCAGGATTAGCAACAACAACTTAAATAATTTCATGAAATTAAAATAACATAAAACTAATTTTCAACCTACAGTGTGCACACAGATTACTTTTACGGGAGAGGTTACATTTTTAAAAAGACGTTGACTAAAACCCCGCGAGTCGTAATCTATATACTCAAACTTAAAAATTGCTGGTATTGGGAGTGGTTTGAACCCTCAAACCCTATCCTTGTGTACACGATTGTCACCAGGTACATCATCAAGTATTATATTCGAACCCATATACTAGACATCAATTTTTTTTTGTTGTTAGGGAAATTTCAAACATCAATTTTTTTTAAAATTATAGGATAAAACTATTTTAAAAATGTACCACGTCAAGTAAAGGCCCTTATTTTTCCTAATTTACACATAACTTTAGCTTATTCAATGAATTTTCCTATAGAACAAGATAACCTCAATTTTTCCTCCCTTAATTTCTCTTAATTAGTCAGCAGAGTTAATTAATATTTATTAAAAACACCAATTAATGGCGAAATTCTAATGTCGTTCATACTTCCCAGTCTGAACTATAATCTTATCACGATAACTCAAAATTTCAATTTATGTAGCAGTAATTAACATTTAAGTTCAAAGCTCTGATTAAAAGATCCTTAGATCCCATGAACTCTGTAATTAAAATAAGTATTAGCTATTAATAATCCAAAGGAAGGGTTTATTAAAAAATATTGCTCTTTCATATTAATCAATTTAATTTCTTCAAAACAGATATAATGAGCTTATACGTTCATTTGCATGAACATTAATAACTATCCTACTGATTAGTTGTAAGACATGAATTAAATAAAGATTACTCACACGGGGAATAGATAAATAATTTCTAAAGCTTCTATGTTAATGGTAATATTATAATCTTGCTGAGGGATTTGGAATAAAGCCCCAGCCGTTCGAACCTTTCCAACCGCTTCGTTGGAAGTTAGAAGAAATGTCCGGTATTGTCTTCTTTCCATTAAATTCACTCTAAAAACAAATAAAAAAAGAAATAAGGAATTTTGATTTTTTTAAAAAAATCAGTAAGATAAAAATGTACACACATGCACAAAATTTTACTTAAAAAGTTAAGGTGTCCGACTACGTTCGAAACCGTGATTTTCAAAAGCGCATAAACGGATAATTTTCATGATATTTAGTGTCACTTAGATTAGAATATATGCATAAAATTGCTTTAAGGACATTTCGACAAAAACAATTTATTTAAATACAATATTTTGGCAAAAAATTAACTTAGAATAATCTTTTTTTTGCCAATGTTCTCCTTTTGTGGAAAATGCTTCTATTATAATAATATTTTGCCTGTATATAGCTCAGACCTCTGTTCAGAGGCTCAACTAGAATTTTTGAAATATATAACTTAGAAATGGGTTTATTCATATTTTACGACAATAGAGGGGAGCAATTTTAAGAAAAAAAACCGCCAATAATTATTTCAATTGGTGGTAACTCTGAAAATAATGTGAATTTTTCAAAAATTCTAGTTGAGCCTCTGTAGAGAGGTCTGAGCTACATACAGGCAAAATATTATTATAACAAATATTATTAATTTTTTGCCAAAATATTATATTTAAATAAAAAATTTTTGTCAAAATGTTCTTAAAACTATTTTTATGCATGTATTCTAATCTGAGTGACTAAATATCATGAAAATTATCCATTTATGCGCTTTTTTAAAATCATGGTTTCTAACGTAGTCGGATACCTTAAATGTTTAGACCAGTGGTATTCAAACTGTGTTCCACGGAACCATGGGGTTCCACAAAGCGTACCAAGCTCTCCACGAGACAATAAAAAATCGAGAAGAAATAAATATGTATACAAAATGGATTCACTTTCTCTAGTGAGTGAGTGAGTGAAGATTAACGTCGCACTGTTCAGCTACACGAGGGCTTTTGGCGACGGACCACGTAATTTTGAACCATGGTCAAGTGACGTGGACGACACCTGAGCTGGCACCCCCCTCTCCTAACTACCACACCACACCAACGGGAGGACGTTTCAGCTCTCGACAGATTTAGCGTGCATCGCTGCCCTACACGGCGGGTCTTTAGTGGTACTGGGCTCGAACTCGTGACAAAGCCAGCCACGATCCGATGCCTATACCACTCGGCTACCGCGGCCACTTCACTTTCTCTATGAAGTTTGTATAGTTACAAGTATCTAAAGCTCATCCCATTCATTAAAACTGAAAATTTTATTTATGTATAACTTTATTTTGCAACATTTTTTAAGCTTTTATTACAATTAAAAATATTAAAACGTTTTATCTTTATATATATACTTCCTACCAGATTATGGATATCCTATTATTTACTATCTCATTTTCCAATAGATAATTTTATACTCGTTAGTTAGCACAATGTTTTGCAAAACTAAGTACTTTTCTAACGGAAAATGTACCTTTTTGTGCATTTGTTGAAAAAAGAACTATAACGAAGGAGAGGAAACAACAGAACAACAGATTCAATGTTAAAATCTAAATTTAAGCGAGAACAGTTTCTAAACCTTAGGTTGCAAATTCATGCAAAATACACGGGATTTCTCACAGAGCTAATGCCATTCAGAACATTGTGTTTGTCTGAAATATATTTTTCACTGAAATAAATTTTTCAAAGAAAGTGGCTACAAAAATAAAGTATAAAAACAAATTAAACTCAGAATTTGCATTTAATCTCAATAGACCTAAACCGGCAGTTTGTGTGAAAAATGAAAGCACATATCCCAGTTACCAAATGTAATGCAAGGATAGGTGGGGCACTTTGATCACAAATTATTATTAATGAATAAATTATATTTAAAAAATTGGATTAGATTTTTTTAATAATAAATGCAATGCCCGTTTTAATTGCCTTTACATAAAGTGCCTATAACGTGTGTTAATCTACTTTAAATATTGTTATGATATACACTGGTGGACAATTGCTAAGGACGGATCACAAATTGCTATGTAGCATAACATTACGCGAGACATGAGGCCTAGTAGGATAAAATATAGTTACCACACTGTTCAGACATTAGAATAAAGAATATTTATTGTTCTGCAAAGTACAAAAGCTGTGAAACATCCGAAAGAAAAAAAATGTTCATTTGATCTGTGTACGAAGAAATGGAACAATGCATCTAAAAGTCAGCAGGCACCTTAAAGAAAGGTATCAGTACGGGATATGTCCACCGTGGAGTGTGATGCAACATTCCACACATCGTACCATACTTTGCACAACATTATCCAGCAGCTGTTGAGGCAATTTATCCCATTCCTCTGTGAGTGCACGGATGAGGGTGTTCTTGTTTGTCGGAGGATAGTTTCGACCAGCAACTTGCCTCCCCAAAGCATCCCACACATTTTCAATGGGGTTTAGATCTGGAGAACGCGCTGGCCATACGAGACGTTGAATACCCTCGCTGTCTAGACAATCCTGAACAGCGAGTGTTCGATGACATGTTGCGTTGTCGTCCATAAAAACAAATTTATCACCGACAGCACCACGGAAAAGACGAACATGAGGAAGTAGAACTTCATCAATGTATCGTTGGCCCGTCATAGTCCCATTCGCAACTACATGTAGGCGCGTGCGGCCATTGATCATGATGCCGGCCCACACCATGATACTGCATGTCGGATATCGGTCCTTTTCCTGGATATTTTCTGGACGATAAGCAGTACCACTCGCGCCAGATCAGTTGGCGTCTACAATCCGATGACAGACTGAACCTACTCTCATCTGAGAATAGTACGCATGCCCAGTCCTGTTCAGTCCAATTGTGATGCTCACAACACCATTGCAAACGGGCAGTACGGTGCTGTCTGGTCAATGGGACACACACAACAGGTCTGCGTGTGTATAGTCCTCCTCCCCTCAAACGTCTGGCAACAGGTTTTGGGGAGATCTGCTTTCCTGAGGCAGCAAGAAACTGATTTGCCACCTGCTGAGCTGTGGTGCGCCTGGTCCTTTTTGCTGATAGGACGATATATCTGTCTTCTGCAGGCGTCGTACTTCTAACACGACCTCTCCCGTGCCGTCTACTACACATTCCAGTAGTTTTAAATGACTTCCACAGCCGTGAAACAACGCTGTGAGCGATGTCGAACTCCCTGGCAACATCTGTTATTTTTCGCCCTTCTTCGATCTTTCCAATAATTCGGCCACGCATAAAATCATCTATGTGATGTCGGGAAGACATGCCAAAAATTTTAAGTTCGTCTATTAAATCTTTCCTATAAAACTTTGACTTGAAACAACAACTGTCCACACGCGTCAAAACCTTTAAAGCTCTTATGAGCGCTATCACATGATGAACAGACGTGGAAAAAAAATTTGCATACTCATACTTCTTCTTACTAATATCCCGCACTTATTCTAATTTTGCACATTTTGCTTCCTTTCATTTTGTGGTTGCTATGGATGATAGTGTTATCCGTCCTTAGCAATTGTCCAGCTGCGTATATTCTTCAAAGTATGTGTTGGAATGCGGTTCCACGAAAATACTTTTAGTTCTAGGGGTTCCACGAAAGCACCTTCAAGTTCTAGGAGTTCTCTGAGTTGGAAAAGTTTGAAGACCACTGGCTTATATATACTATGTACGAGTTTCTACAGGAGTTAGCAAATCTCTACTCACCAAAAGAAAAATGCCTGCCAAATTTCGTCTGCAGATCTAATAATTTTTAAGATTTCGTGAGGAGAGAGTCGCTTTTCTATATAGATAGATGCTGCGAGCAATAATTCGAAAGCGAAGTATAATACTGGATCTCTACAAATTAGTTGAACAATTTCATAAGTTAAGAACTCTTGAAATATTAAGTAAAATAAACCCGTTTAAAGTCAGACTAGTAGGAATATATCCTGTTTCTTCATAGACGGCCTTCAGGTGTCATAATGTAAGAATTTGGCTGTCTGAAAATTGTTATGCCAGCTTAGAACAGGAAAGGGATAGTCCCGAGGTAAACGTATTTTGTGTAGCGTTTTTCGAATGTTCTCAGCCCACTTTACTTCTCTGAAAAGACTGCTACAGGAATTATTTACGTGGACACGCTACAGAACTTCCTCATGCCAATCATCAAAGAGAAAAAAATGCTAGGAGCTTACATTTTTCAACAGGATGGCGCCAAATTAACAGTAACAGTAAGCCAAATTTTTAAAAAACTTTCGAAAATTTACCTAAAATGAAGAGTTTCTCGAAAATTACTTTCTCCAATAACAGCTAAATGAGCTGAAACTTTGAGAGGTCCATAGAATTTCTGCAGGTGGGGCAATTCAAGGTGCATCTTCACTTGGTACTGGTGAACTGAAACAAATATTGCAGAAAAAAAATAGACACATATATATATTTTAAACAATATAAACGTAAAACATGTGTCTTCGAGTGTATGAACTGTGATATATTAATGCTACTCCAGCGTTTCTCAAACGTGGGGAAGGCCCGCTTTGAGGCGTGATAACTATGTGGGAGGGTGGGGAAGGCCCAGCATATCAAAAAGTAGAAAATAAAAGATACTTAAAAAAATTATTAATTTACTGAAAGGAAGCAAAATAAAATACGTTATGACATAATAAAAAATAAAACACACATTTACGATGATATAATATACGTATAAATATTTCAGTACTGATCGAAGTATTTGATAATTAATTTATCAAAAACAAAATTTTTTTATGTACAAAATTTAATAATCTTGATAATTTGTACGGTTTATAATTAAGGTCGTATTGTAGTTTTAGCGCGTCAAAGTACATTATTAGTGAATTCAATATATTGTTATTGTAAGGAGGGAGGCGAATTACAATTGAAAACTTGGTCGGGAATGTTGAAAGTTTGAAAAGTACTGTGCTATTCTATTCCAGTTACAAATATTAATTCTTCATCGTAAATGATTCTATCTAAACATGTACGGATTTTAATGCACTGCTTGTTGACGATCTTTGAAGTCACACCAAAGTGGCACCAAAAAAGCTCAACTTTCAAACTAGAGGCCACATAAATTGGAAGCAAGATAGCGTGATTATAGAAGCAATTCAATAGTCTACGATGAATTTAACATTATAGAAATACTTGAAGTTTAAAACAAAGTACATGAAAAACTAAAAAAAAATTGCGAAATGAAAAGAACATGTCATAATGAAAGGACATCTGGAAAAACATTTATTCCTTCCTTCCAAAGACAAGATTGCCGTTAATAGGTATAACTTCTCATACATCGTCCTACCGAACTTTCTCTCAATTTCACCAATCATATCTTTTCCACCAATTGCTAATCCTTCGTTCACAATTGCAGTTACCGAATATAGCGACAAAACATAAACCAATTAACCCTGTGACGGGCTCATCGCGCTTTCTATTAATTATCCTCTTGGGTTTCTTGGGGCCGAAAAAGGCAAATTCTTTCCAACCAAATCCAGAAGCGAAGCGTGATTATGCAAATTAGGAACCTTTTAAATAGCAGAAGTTTAGCGTAAGCGGGGTGGCCTTTTGGGAAATGATTATGCTAGTCTGAGTTAAAGCGTGTAAGCTGAAGTAGGCCGATATTCCAGTGTTCAGCTATCCGTGAGAGTGCGCTCAAATCAAGGTGGATACCATTTCACGCGAGATAAAGAAACGACATTTAGGATTCGAGTGAGTGTGTTGCTGTTACCTAGGATATAGAGGTAGGACCGTTCTACTAAATACTAGGAACTATGTATAAACAGAGGTTAGGAGTATGCGGTAAAGTTAATTATAGTGGTCAGGATCGCGCTTATTTGGTAATACGTATTGTGTACTTCTTCACCTCAGATCCTCTAAGTTAGAATATAAATATTATCATTGTATAGTGTTTAAGTTAAGATCTTAATAAAGAGATAAGATTAGGGCAACGCCTGGATCTTCATTCACTCCCACACCCCTAGGTCACGAGGATAACTTAGAAGTAAGGCATCACCCTCGAGCAAATGCCTTACAACCACAGTATTCTTATTTATATGCAATTAGTTTAGAAACTCATTTAATTATCTTCCATACCGTTATAAAAGTAAGCAACAGTTTCCACATTTCGGATAAACATACCTTCGAGCTAAAATTTCTTCTCTAAAATACCATTCAATCGATTCTTGCTGTCCACTTGCTACCAAATGATTTAAAAAATTTTTTAAAAAAAGAGATCATTGCTCCTTGATTATCAGCGTGAGCTAGAGGTGTAGGAATAACGGAAGAACTAGAAGCAGACATGATCTTAATATGTGACTTTATTAAGATCTTTAACTTAAACGTTTAACTAATTAGATAATATATGTGAGAGAATCTACGGTGGTTAAACACACAATATATATAATACCGAAATAACGTAACCCGGACCACTATCAATACTAACTCGCGTAAGCTCTATTCCTGGACTATCACAGATCCGAATATTAAATAGTCACTCCTACCTTTAATGTAGACTGAAGTAGCGATCACTATAATCCTAGATGAAGCTGCTGTTTACTCGAGTGCAATGGTATGCACCTTGACTTAAGGGCTCTCTATCACGTATAATTTCTGTTTTCTGTCACTTAACATTTCAAAAATCTCTTCACACTTGAACCACGGATTATCTTAACATTCCTCAAATTGCCACCCCACTTACTCTAACTTCCGATATTTAAAAGCTTCCTGATTTGCATCTTTCCTTCACACTTCACTTGGATTTTATTGGGAAAGAGTTGCCATTAATTCTGGCCCCAAAGTACCCAAAGGACATGTTAAAGAAAGAACGCGTGAGCCCGTCACAAGCCTTCCGATTCTGCAATGTATAAACAGCATTAAAAAAAATGAAATGGCTTAGTTACATTTATATTATACTGTTAGTAGGGTTGCCAGTGATAATGGAACAATTGGACATTAGTTTTGGTCGTAAGTGTATTAGCTGACCAAACTTGTCAGCAAGTTAGGCAACAGAAATTATCCGGTGCCAAGCAGAGCACTAAAATAAGATCCAACCCATACACGGACTATATTCCTTAGAGTATGAGTAATATTTTCTTAATATTAAAAACAATGATTTTTTGGGGGGACAAGTACAGAACGCGGCAACTGCAGGCAAGTCAATAATAGTTGAAAGAAACAAGAGACGCATATTTTAAAAACGCAATATTTGTGGTTTCCTGGTAATAATATTGAATTACTTATCTGTGTAATTTGTTGCTTTAGAAAAACATTACAATCATCCGACATATAAGACGAGATGCCTTCTTTAGAAGTAAAATTCGAAATTCCGAAATTTTAATGTGATAAAAAAATTCAAATTATATATTTTGGTATCCGAAATTGGTTAGCAAATGGTAGGGACACCATTTTTCATTAATATACTTTGATGGTTGGAGTTTTTCGTTTTATGGAATTGGTATAAGCTTCGAATATAAACTGAAATATAACATACATGATAGAAACAAATTCGTAGGGAAATATGGTGTCAAACAATTCCCCTACTAACACGACATTCGTAATCTATACTTATTTCTCTTTCGAATCTTGTTTGCTCTTTCCTAAACTCTCACTTCTTGGGAGGCTTTGCATACTTTAAGGGTTCACGTTCCTCAATACGAAAACTATTAATAAAGAGGACGCTTATTAATCTTGACGCTATAAAATGGGACGTCGCTTTGGATTAACTCAAAACCATTGAGTTTCACGCAAATTTTTTTTGCTTAAGGTATCCAACTACGTTCAGAACCGTGATTTTGCAAAAGCGTATAAATGGATAATATTTATGATATTTAGTGTCACTTAGATTAGAAAACGTATATAAAGTTGTTTTAAGAATATTATTACAATAAAAAACTATTTAAGTACAATATTTTGACAAAAAAAGATCATAGAATGACCAATTTTCAAAACATTCTCCTTTTATGAAAAATGCTTCTATTATAATAATATTTTGCCTGTGTATAGCTCAGACCTCTGTACAGAGGATGAACTAGAATTTTTAAAATATATAACTTAGAAGTTCATTAATCCATTTTTTCTACACACACATCAGAGGAGAGAAATTTTAATTAAAAACGTCGATAATTATTTCAATTGGTGGTGACTTTGAAAATAATGTGAATTTTTCAAAAATTCTAGTTCAGACTCTCTGGAGAAGTCTTTACTTTATATAAGCAAAATATTATTATTACTAGCTGCATGGCCCGGCGTTGCACGGGTTATCTCTACTTCTATATAAATTTTCTCTTTCTTTCACAAAATCAGAACTTCTTATACTCATTTTCAAAATGACTTCCTCCCTCCTCCGCTTAACCCGGACTTTCTATTTCAGCATTTCTGTGTGTGTGTTTGTACGCGCACAATGCGAGTGATTTCTAAAATTATGTCAAAAAATTTCCCTTTTCCGAAATTTGCTCCATTCCACTTATTTTTGATTTAAGACAGGTTTCTTTCCCCTCTCTATAGCCCGAACACGGTTCTTTTTAGTGTAAAATTATTGCTCTATCTTCCCCTCCTTCTCACAGATAAGATATAGCTTCAAATTTCGATGTATGGCTTATAAAAAAATATTGTGTTAGAATTTAAAAAAATTATTAATGTGAAGCAATAATAAAAAGAAAACGATTCTGATACTAAGAGTAAAGTTTTAAAAAGTAGCGTATGGCGAAATTGGAAGTTTCTGCCTCCTCAGTTTCGAACCTGGGAACTGCCGTTTCATAAAGCGTAGCCGATTTAATAATCGCGCCGTCGGTTCCTTCGGGGAAAAGCATTGAATTGAGCTTTAAAATAAAGATAGATATTTTTCAATGTCCATTTCGTTAAAGTAAAAGATTTTTTTTCGGGCTTCATTTTTATGTTAATGCTTTCAAACTTCATATAAATAATAGACGATGTACTTTTTAATTAACAAAGAATTCCTTTAGTAATGAAATAATAGAAATAATCCTTTTAAAAAAACATAATATTTATTAAAATCAAATTTGTGTAAGTAATTAATAAAAGAAAAATTTACAGATAGCCATTGAAACGATTGCTTTTGTAATCAAAAAGTATGAAACAAAAATAAAGAATGTAATTATAATTAATTAATTATTACTGACATTTTATGCAATTTTTTTTCGTTTAATTTTGCAGCCACCGGAAACCCGAAAGTACATTTTTTTTTTTAAAAAAAAAGAATAGTTTATATATGGAACAGAAATTTTCAAAATTACTAGATTGTGTTTTAAAAACCTCTGAAAAAAAAAGTTCCGAAAATATTTTAAAAAAATTGTAAAATAATTAAATTGAAAGAAAGATATTGTTTTTTTAACCGTAATTTTTAAGATATTTTATCAATCTTTGTACAGATCACGTATAATATTGTTCTACACGCGGAAAAAGAAAAGCATGAACTTTTTTTTAGTGTAAAATATTTTTTCAAGCGGAACTTATATTTCGTATTCAAAAAAAGGAACCGATTTAGACTCATTTTTTATTTTAAAAAAATTGTAAAATTATTAAATTAAAAGATTATATATATATATATATATAATTTTATTATATTAATTTTTAAAAAAATTATGTTATATGTAAAGTTTCGTTGTTTTGCAAAAACAGAATTTTTTTCAGATATTCTCTGCAGATGGTGCCACGATGCATTTTAATGTGTTTTAAGGTTTTTAATTAATATCTTTTTAACTAATTGGAATATTGGATTATAAATGGTCAAAACTGATTCCTCGGATCATTCCCGAAATTTGATACCTTCTGCTAGTTTCTGCGTCTTGTGGTTCTTGAGAAAATTGGGATATATACATCCCTACATAGATACGTTTGTTTACCTACGAATTTTAATATATAAGATAGAAGCATTTTTTTGTATAAGGAGAACGTTTTAAAAAACAGTTATTCTAAGTTTTTTTTTTTGACAAAATATTGTATTTAAATAATTTTTTTGTCATTATGTCCTTAAAACAATCTTATACATGTATTCTATTCTAAATGATACTAAACCTGAAAAATATCCATTTATGTGCTTTTTTAAAATCAAGGTTCCGAATGTAGTCGTATACCTTAATGCATATCATGAAAATGATGTATTAATTTAAATTCTCTTTTGAAATTATTTGCTATTTCGATTTATCTTTCTTCAAAATACGCACTCTTATTACTATATATAGTGTTTAGCTATCTGCTTTGGTTTACTATAAAAGTTATTTCGTTTAATACGAAATTTCGCTCCAATTAGTCACACAATTATTAGTCACAACTCTATTTGAAACACATAAATCATTCAGACAAACTGAAAAATGTACAGTAAATACTCACGGCAGTAAGGCCTATTGTTTCCCAGTACGAGATAATATCGCTTCTCGTAGGGTGCAGAAGTGGCGAATTGACCCATGAAACGGCATTTGCTACCGTCATCGCCGCAGTTGCAACGCCCCACGTAGAACTCTTCCCAACTAGAACACTCTGCCCCGACGAAGAAGCAGCCCTTTTGATTGAAGGAGAAAAGGAAATATTCAATGGATCTGAAATGGCGGCAGAAGAAAGTGTTCTGCAAAACTGAAAAAAATACATACATTAGAACAAAAAGAATAAAGTCAATAGAACCATTGAGGCTCTTTAGAATGATTTCAAATGACTGGCTCGAGATTGAATCAGAAAATGTGGTTAATAGTCAGGTCTTGCTTATTGTGTGTGTTCATTATAATAAATTACATTAGATATTTATATTTGTTTTACTTGCTCAAACATTTTCACATCTTAGCTCAATGTTTTTATTCTAAAAAAAGCTAACTTACAACTGGCTTCTAAGTGGCATTTTCAGAAAAATTTATTTGGGATTCTCCATGCGTTTCAATAAATTTCTAAAATACCATTACTTAGGACAGATATGTACAATTTATGGCCCAGACACCTGAAATATCCCGCTGGAGTAATGGTATACATAAAGAAGAGATTTCATAGGATTACCTTCTCAAATCAAGATAAATTTATTTGAATTATGTAAAAGGTAGATAAAAGAATTAAAAACAGTAAACGTATTCGCAATAAATTTGTCTTCCAATGTCAGATTTTTTTTGAAACTTTAATTTGTTTGTGGGTTTTCAAATCTTTATAAAATATTTTTAAATACTTTTTATAAATCGAAGAAATGTAACACTTTTTTACCCCGTACATTGTCATTCACATTTCAGAAATATATAAGAGGGTGTTTCAAAGCAACGAAAGTGAGATTCGCTTAGAAACTCACATAGGTGAAGAATATATCTGCAAATCTTTTCAAAGATCGCTGGCCTTATTCGCAACAGCAGATACTCGTTCGATGAGATAGATGTGAAATTTAAAAGTATCTCGAACTCCAAAGAACTCCATTTGTCCCCCCACCCTCCCTCAAAAGGAAATGAATTCTGGATTGGGAACATTAAGATTAGGTTGCATTTCTTCTGCTTTCTTTCGGATACCTTGCGTTAAAAAAAGTATGGGTAAAAGACGTGTTGCCAGAGTTATAGATGTTCCAACCACCAGATGCAAGAATAATCACCAACGGTGTTTCAGCAGCTAAATTACTTTATGCGATGTGTTTCTGGCAGTATGAATTGTATTTTACCATAGGCTGTACAGAAAATATAGTTTGTCTTGATTTAAGGAGATTAACTTACCTTCAACGGCGGTGGCTTCATTGGACAGCGTCTTTTGTGGAAGGCATTTTGATGGTCTTCCAGGTGAGAAATTTACATTCCCAATGTCTTCTATCGTTCCCAAGCCTATAAAGATGCTTTTAGCTTTATGTTACATCCTAAATATGCAAGGCAATTTTAATATATAATGGAAATTTTTAAGAAAGTAGCAAATTTCGGAGACATCTCACCTCGACTCGTGCAGCACCAAATTAATCAGTTTGTTTATACAACAATCTCAGCCAGGGACGTCTTAAGACATGGGTCAACTGGGTTTGGGACCAGGGCCTCATCTCGTTCTCGACTCAGTAAGATAATGATCCGAATAATTTTAATACTCAAATGTTATTCCCGGACATATTATTTGAAAGACTCGGAATTTCGATCTACATGCTAAACTAGCAACAATGGCAAAACTGCAATATTATGTGATGACGGTCGTTCATGTCTAGGCCTACCAACATACATCATCATTACTCTTTAGTCGAAAGGTGGCAGTCGGTCCAGCCGATTTATGCCTAGGTTTGTGAGATTATAAATCATGCACATTATTTGTTCGGGTTTCCACTGTTGTTGTCATGTGTGTCACCCTGGGATACAAATGAAAGACGAGAGATAGATGAACAGAAACATACAGTACAAACACAGAAGAATATAGACTTTATTATACAAACGCTGATCCCAGCATAGAACAGAAGGGGTGCGCTGCTTTCCATTTGAGACGAGAATCCATTTCAGGCGAAATTCTGACTTCTTTTCCCGAAGAAACATTCCTGCTTTATTCGGGATTCGAACCCGAACCTACTCGATTACAAGCCGAGTGTCATAACCACCATACTGGGTGGAGCGGCTCGAGTTTCCGTTTGTACGAGTAGGGATTGCAATACCGGACACCGAATACCAGTATTTTGAGCCATTTGCACAATTTTGTAATACCGGTATTCACAAGTTTAAATACCGGTTTTCGGTATTTACTAGAAATCTTTTAAAGTTATCTCCATTATATGTTCAGGGATCGCTAACATAGCAAAATAATATACGTTTTACTTTGTGTGTCACCCTAACCGGTGAAATTAATTAGACTGGGGATATAAAGTTGCGATGTACAACCAAGAAAAGTGATAAAATGAGAATTATACAAGGAGGTGGGCCAAAACAGCTCAGAGCGATACTACACACGCGCAGGATTTGTAGTTTAATATTCGTATCTGTAAGCTGACCAATTTTTTTTACAATGAAAAGGAGGACGAAAAGTTTAAGAAAAAAGTAAATCGGAAATAAATGAAACACATTTTATTAATTTAAACAAAAATACAACACTTATGTTTACATCCCTTTTAATTATTTAATTAAATTAATATTTTTCAAATTGAATGAATATTTTTTGTCAATACGTCATTTTCTAACAAAATATTGGAAATATCGCAGCGAGAAATATTCTTCTTACTAAATTTTATGGTAAGTACTGCAGCTAAAGTATCAACATTTAATCTTGATTTCTCACTTGACCAAAAATCATCACCAATTGGAAAAAAAACTCTTTCAACAGCTGCATTAGTTCCAGGGCAACACAACGTAAATTCAACAAGAATAACTAAATTTTCATATGAAATGTGTTCATTTTTGAAATGGTTAAAAATTTCCACCCATTTTTTTATCAATTTCAATATGTTGATTTTTCCATTGTTGCAATTTATCAGTGTTTAAATTTTTATATAATACAGAGATAAACAGAGTAGTTGTAAAATATTGAAAAGGAGGACAGTTGGGAGGTTACTTCTTGAGGAAGGACAGAGCCTACTAAAGGTTTGTCCTAAAGAGAGCCTACCAGCTGTCCTCTCTAAAAGGAGGACGATTGGTCACCTTAGTATATGTGAAAACAAGGTTGTAGTTGTGAATAAAGTGTGTAATATTTCGATATATTTTAAATTGTTGAGTTTGTTATTCACATTGTATTTGCATATCATACTTTAGGGTTCAAAAAATATTTTTCAAATTTATTTAATAAATGATAACCCATAATAATGAATAAGAATAACTTTAAAGAATATAAAAAAAATCATTCGATAATACTTCGGTTTGGTTTCATTATTCATATGATAAAAAGAATATGGTGACAGTGTAAATAAGATGTTCCTTTTCTTTTTTGTAATTCTTTATATACTGTTATAATTTATAAGTTACAAATTTTTTTTTGTGATATTTACACTCTCTAATAAAGCAACTGGCAAATAAAACAAAAAAACCACCTATGTTTTCTTTTTTTTTCTAAAATTTCTACTACCGGTATTTAAACCGGTATTCCGGTATTAAGATCTAAGAAATATCGAATACCTGTATTAGATTTTTGGTCCGATATTGCAATCCCTATGTACGGATAATTGACAACGTATGCCATATTCTGTGATACGATCCCGGGGGTTACTTCTGTAAAGGGGTCCAGGAACCCAAGAAGTCTTAATACGTCACAGATCCCTGCTACTTACTATTGCCCGAAAAGTCCGTCAACTACAACCTCGTAATTTTAAACTAAGATTAAACTGGCATCTCACTCTCTACAACCAATGGATTTGATTCGGATAAAACGCTTCTAAGGATTTTTAACCGAAATCTATCTTATTTTGTGCTGATTGCTGAAAAGAATTCGTCTTCTAAATTTTTTTGTGATTTAGCAGATGAATCTTTGAAGGGGAATCTGCAGAATTACTTGTTATGATTGGTCGTAAACACTATAAAATAAGTAAAGACTTGAAATGAAATCTGTTACTTCACACATTTGGCTTTTGCTGCATATAGTTCTACTTGGCAACATTTCAACAATTGTACTTGGAGATGGGGTGTCTTGGTACCCTAAAAATCACAAACCTATCGTTTTTTTTATTTTCATTTAATCTTATTCTTTGCATTATTATCTTTCGATTGATATATCACTTGTGCATGTCGGAAAGTTAGAAGTTGAATAAAACTTCATTTGAAAACAAATTAGGCAATTCAGCCACACCCCCTTTTTAGAAAAAAAGCTAAAAAAAGCGTTTGATAAAAATTTTATAAAGAGAAATAATAACATTAAAAAAAGAATGTGCAATATATAAAGCAGAATATTTCCGAGGCAATACAATAATGTAATTATTCTTCCTTGTGAAATGTGTGCATGTAAAATTTTTAAATTAAGGCATTTTATATTAATAATTTTATATATAATTTCAGTTCTTATTCCTGATATATTTTTCATACAAATGTAATACTTTAATATAAGAAAAACAGCTAAAATTTCTTTTGTGACAGAAAAAAATTTTTTTTAACGTTTTTCTTTAATTTTCTTGTGCAATTAGTACTCTCTAAAAGTTGATCATTTATAAAAATGTGTGGGTTGAAAACATATGAAAATGCAATTATTTTAAAGAAAAACGTATAAGTAATATCTTAAAGTGGTATTTTAAGTTTAATTAAGCTTATAATAATTATTTTTTCAGAATTATAAACTTTAAGGTGGTTTTTCTCAGTTTGTGTTTTTCGAAACCTTAATGCATTCAAAATGCTACTCCTTCGACAATTATTTACCAATCACTTCCATTTTTTTCCTGCGTGTTAAAAATAAAGCATGTAATAAAATTAGGGATCCGTTTTTCTATAAACTGAACACTTTTTAAAAAAAAAAAAAAATGTAAGACATGTTGGCTTTTTCGTTGATTTTTAGCCTGTATATCAACATTTTATTTTTTTTCTCAAAAACGAATTAAGTTATTCTAAAATCGATCCCTAAAGTTGTTAAGAACATCTATAAGAATATTATAAAAAAATTTCAGGTCAAAAAATTAATTTTTACAAAAGGAGTAGGATTTTAAAATTTTCCCAATTTTCTTCAAAAAATTTAAATTTTTAAAATTGTGTGAATAATATATGAAAATTTTCCTCTGGTAACATTTTCTTGAATAGAAACATTGTATAAAATGTTAAAATATAATTTTTAAATACGTAAATAAAGTTTGCTCAAAGGGTGCCAAGTCCCCTTAAGTACCATTTCAGTTGAAATTTATGCCAAGAATTTAGGTGGGTTGTGTTAATTGTTGCTAATAAAGAATAATGATTTAGTAAATTTGTATTTATTATATGTAATATTATCAAATCTTAAATTAATAAGATTAAGGGATTTGACAGATGTATAATCATACATTATGCATATAATTTATAAAAAAAAAAGAAACTAAAAATAGCGTGTCCCTATTTCTTTTCACGAGGAGAATTCATAAAATGTTTAATTAGTTTTTATTCTCTTTTACCTTATTTTATATGTTGTTTAAATTCTATTCTCAACTCGCGCGTCGGGGGATTTCACTTTGAGAGAGAAAAAAAAATGTGTTTAATGTGGTTGAAACTCAATTTTCATTTAAGTAGTTACAGTTTTTGGAGGATTTTTAGTCAAATTATTAAGGATCGGAAACATCACTGAAATTCAGCAACAGAAAACTTTTCGAGAATGAAAAACAGGTCCCGCATTGCATTTGCAACTAAGATAAAATT
This sequence comes from Trichonephila clavipes, assembly GCA_019973935.1. Classification (NCBI taxonomy): domain Eukaryota; kingdom Metazoa; phylum Arthropoda; class Arachnida; order Araneae; family Nephilidae; genus Trichonephila; species Trichonephila clavipes. The sequence goes on from BMAU01019612.1 coordinate 391,359, forward strand.
GTTGAAAGTTTTTAAAGATTATTTTCCCTCATGCTTTATATAGATTGAATTCCACCATGCCTATGTATGTGGATATTTTAAGTTTAGCTAAAAAATTACGAACTCTTCATACATGGATTAAAAAGATAGAAATCACCTTCAAGAAAAGTTCTTCCTGGACTTGAATGAATGACATCCACGAACAAAGCGTCCGTAGGATTCAGCTTCACAATATCGGGAGCATTTCGAAAGTAGGCAGCTCCGGGATCTAAACCTTTGAAAAAGATGGAACAAAAATGTAATTTAATTCTTTAATAAACTTTCATTTCTATTCTTGATGAATCAAACCTTTATATGTACCCACGACGCACGAAGATTCTATCTACTAAATCAAAATGTATCTTTGTATGTTAAACGTTTCGGAACTTGTGTAATGTTTTCGTCTTCTAACCCCAGCTCGACATGAAAGGTCTGTTGCACGCAGTCAATACGCTTCGTAATTTTGAGTCATGGTCAGATAATGAGGATGACACAAGAGCTCTGTTTCCCATATTCAGTTCATTGCTTTTTGACGTCACACTTTGAAACTACACGAAGGCTATTGGCAACAGATATTACTTTTGAAGCTCAGTCAAGAGATGAGGATGACATCTAATCTAGCATCCGATTCTCCAAATTTTCACGCCATGCCAACATGTGGACTTTGCCAACGTGAATCAGCACTTCTGGATGGTGGGTCTTTAGTGACTCCAGGACTCGAACCCATAACTTGACAGAAATAAAGCCAGTAACGAATTCAGGACCGTGACTACGTGTGGGTACCCTCCCCCCTTACATTGAAATCCTTGATGTCAGCAGAAGTCCTGAAAAATTTAACATGTATTAGTCCATAACATGGCAGTAAGTCAGTGCTTCTCAAAGTTTCAATATTCGCGACCCAATATTCAATCATAATTTTCATTGCGCCCCTCTCCCTCAATTCAATAACAATGTATTGAATTCAATAATTCTATAATTTGACGCTAAGGCTACAATACGATTTTGGCCTCTTAAGTGCCACCGGGGTAGATAAACGTCTCGCTCAGCCAAAGCGTTAATTGCCCTGGACGTACATACACGTCTTTCTGAAGTACGATCTTTTATTTGCACTGCTACCCATAAAACTATTCCTAAGGCTTTGGAATTCAATAAAAGGACTTTGACAGTGTTTGCGGGGGACTTATTTATCTCTTCCCCCCAAAAAACATCACATATCAGCATCTACGTAGAAAACGGTGGCATTGGGGAGAGAATTGCGTAACTTTTAATCGGCAATTAAGGGATTAATTATAAACCGTACAAATTATCAAGATAAGTTTTAACACAAACGCATAAGGTTACTGGTAATTGTCAAACTTGTTCTTAACTTAGTGTAGTTAAATTAACTATAAAATACATTGCACAGACTGATACATTTACAAGTGTATTATATTAGTGTAAATGTGTACTTTATTTTTTATTATGTCAGAATGTATTGTTTATTTACTTACAGTAAATTAATAATTTTTGAAAATAATCTTTTGTTTTCAACTTTACAATATGCCTAGCCCCCCTCATAGAATTATCACGCCCCCTAGGGGGTGCTCTCTACAGTTTGAGAAATACTGCAGTTATTTCAAAATGACCTACAACGCTACCCAATGATTAAGAGTACGTTACTCTATCAACCAGGACACCGTGTTCTCAAATACTCGAACTTGCTTATACCTTTATAATATATAAACCTTTACTATATGATTTTAATATAAAAAAAACGAAAAGAAAAATTTATATTTTTAATCGTACTTTTCAATCTAGTTTTATTCTGTAGCGAAATTTAATATACGTCAGTTGTATACAGAATAATTAAACTATTTTTTAAAAAAATATATATGGAATATTTCTTTATAAAAATTCAAAAAACAAACAAACAAACCACTATTTGAAATATTTTAACTATCAAGTATTTTAATATCTCTATGGCAATTTCATTGTTTTCAATTCCCTTGTGATTTTGTGTTGAAGGATTTCATGTTTCATTAAACCATATTTTTTCGAATTATATTGGGAAAGAAAATTATTATGGTTTAAATAAAAAGAAAATAAGAAAATGTATTTGATACTTTTTTATGTCAAGTCTTTCGACTTTAAAATTAAAATTATGAAACTACAACCGATTTGATAAGTTTAACCTTTTTGAGTGGGCGGCTACGTTCAAAATAATTTTGAATAAACATATAAATGAATACTTTAATATTTAGTGTCAACTGAATTCGAATGTACATATAAAATAGATTTAAAAATATTATCAGAAGGAAAAATTTCAAAACAATTTTCTGGCAAGAAATGTGTGTGAAGAATGACATTTTCAAAACATTCTCCTTTTATGAAAAATGCTTCTACAATAATAATAATTTGCCTATATATAGTTAAGACTTCTTTGCCGGAGTTGAACTAAAAGCTTTGAAAAATAATGACGGATGTTTTTTTTTTTTGCTAAAATTTTTCTACTGACATAATAAACAAGTAATATAATATTTTTTTAAAAGTCAATATTTGCTTAGGTAAACAAAGAAAATTTTTATTTTAGTTTAGTTATTTTTTATTAAATAATTGCAATTAATATAAATACGTACATACATATGAAAGAATCACAATATTGAGTAGCAAAATACCCTTTAAATTAACATTAAAATCTTTTTAACCACATTAAGTTTGTAACTATATTTTTTAATTAAAAGTTGAATTTTATAGATAAGAATTTTTCTTAAAATCAGTGTAAAAGGAATGCTGACGTCTAACTAGCATATAATTATTTAGGTTAAGTTAAATCTTCATCATGAATTTAACAAAAGCTGTTTTATTTAATGGTGCTGCCATCTAGATGAATAATATCGACTGAAATATATTTCTAAAACTATAATGAATAAATTAAATTAAATTAATGCATTAATATTTGAAAAAACTGTGTTAACATCAAGTGTCACCCACTACAAGTTTAAAAAAATGTATTTGAACTTGAGTGGATGAATAGAAAGCATGTTATTAACGATTAAACATTTGAGAAAGATATATAAAAATATATAGGAAGAGTGTGAACTATAATAATAGTAGGAATTGAAAAATGAATCAATCTACCATTAAATTTTATATTTCAAATATCCTAATTCAGATTCTGAACAGAAGTTGTAGCTATATATAGGCAAGTATTATTATAGAAGCTTTTTCCATAAAAGGGGATTGTTTTAACAATAGGTCATTCTTTCTTCATTTTTTTCCAAAGAAAAATTGCATTTAAATATTTTTTTTGCAATAATATTTTTAAAATGATTTTATATATATAATCTAATTCACAATTGACACTAAATATTGTTTAAAAAAACATGCACTTATATTATTTTTAAAAATTACGATTTCGAACGTAGTCACCATAAATATTACTTAAAATTTTATATTATTCAAAAACTAATAAATATTCCCTCCAGATTTTTTTGCTTTGACCCTGTTCCAGTATTTCAAGGGATTTCTGATGCATGGATTGCAATCCGAAAAAATCTACCTGTTTCCTACACACCTCACGTAACTGTAACTGAGTGCGCCATACTTTGCCGCCTTTCTACTCCAACTGAAACTTTAGAACCCCGTACCGGGACATTTTTTAAACAGGAAGCGCAACGGACAGACGCAAGGTCTTTTGTCCGCATCAATCCGAATCACCTTCAAAGGTGCAATTTTCATTTAACCGCATTACTACTTTTAAGTGTAAATTTTAACTGTAAATATTTATTTTCTGTAATATAAACATATGTACTTCTCCATCTCTGGCTGTTATTCGAACTCAAGCAACGGCAACATTTGGAGGCACCGACGGCATCGTCATCATCGATTCAGAGAAGCAGAGATCGTTGGGAGTTGCTACAGAATATCAAGCGTGGCTTCTGGAAGAAGTGGAGCTCCGATTTTCCCTCTTCCTTACAACCTCGCAAGAAATGGCAGGATGCACAACCAAATTTGAAGGAAGTTGACATCGTGTTGATCAAAGAGGATTATCCTCCTGGTACATGGCCAATGGCTCGAGTTCTTCAAGTGCATCCAGGCAACGACGGGCTGGTTCGTGTTGCAACTGTGAAAACCAAAGACTCAGCTTTCAAACGACCTGTTCATAAACTTCACAAATTTCCTATATATCCTAACTAGTTCGGATATAGGGTGGGAGTATGTTTCCTACACTTTTCACTTAACTGTAACCGCAAGGTCCTTGTTCGCATCAATTTATAGCACCTTCAAAGAGGTGTAATTTTCATTTAACCGCGTTACTACTTTTAAGTGTAAATTTTAACTGTAAATATTTATTTTCTGTAATATAAACATATGTACTTCTTCATCTCTGGCTGTTGTGATATTCCCCCCGGGTGAACATCTCTTTGATTACCAGCGTGAACTAGAGGTGTAGGATTAACGGAAGAACTAGAAGCATACATAATCTTAATATATCTTTATTAAGATTTTTAACTTAAGCCCTAAACAAATTAGATTATCATAATATATACGAGGGAATCTACGGTGGCAAAACACACAATTATATAATACCGAAGTAACCTAACCCGGACCACTAATAACTAACTCGCCTAAACACAATTCCAATACTAATGCAGATCCTAATATTAAATAGTCAATCCTACCTTGCCGTAGTTTGTGTAACGATCATAATCTTAGACGAAGCCTTGTAATTAATCGAGTGCACCTTGACTCAATGGATCTCTATCACGCATGATTTCTGTTCGCTGCCACGTAACATTTTCCAAAACTTCTTCACGCTTGAACCACGGATTATGTTTACATTCCTCAAATTGCCATCCCGCTTATTCTAACTTCTGATATTTAAAAGCTTCCTAATTTGCGACTTTCTTTCACGCTTCATTTCTTGGATTTGGATGGAAAAGAGTTGCCATTAATTCTGGCCCCAAAGGACATGTTAAAGAAAAGACGCGTGAGCCCCCGTTACACTGTTATTCGAACTCAAGCAGAGGCAACACTACCTCCTTTTAGATTTCAAGGTAAAGTAATTCTCTATAGTGTGTTCATCATTAACAGATTTACATGACATTCAAATTATTTGTTCCTTTTGAAATATAAGTTACCTGTTATGCGTCCTAGATTATGCAACCTTTCGCCAGCATAACCAGCAATGTGAGCTCCCAAGCCGTGTCCTACCAAGTGAAAACCTTCTGGTGAAGCTCCTAAGTTTTTCTAAAAATAAAAATTACTTTTTTCAGGGTGCAAATAGTATAGATCTCAAAATATCCAAGACTTATCCAAACTAAACAAGTGTTTTTTTTTACATCGTAAAGAAACCCTTCTAAATTAAAATATCTAGAGTTAAAGTATAAAGCAGCTTATTAGAATACTTGAGTTCACTAAAGATAGCATGAGGCTGCATTAACAGTTTGGTTAGGTGGTACGGGAGCTTCCCAGTGAATAATTTTTATTTATAGTAATTGAGAAAAGATATGTTTACTCACATGAAGAAAGTCGATGAGTTGCCAAATCTGAGCTCCGACAACACGGGCGTTTGCGGAATTCCAAAACATTGGAGGATATCTGTTCCCAAAATCCACCAGAATCACATTTTCATCTGCCATTTCTAAAAATCGGTTTTTTAAATCCTTCAAGAACAAAGTAAAAAAAAAATGTTTTGTTAGCTAAAAATCACTTTAAAAAGTAATTGTACTGAAATTAAGAAATTTTTTATGAGACGATAATTTAAAATACAGAAATTTAGGTTATATTCAGTTAGCTGAGCGCTGGCGATAAACCGCCAAATGTTACTACCGATCTCAGACGAATTGTGAAATAAAACTCTTTGAGGCTGGTTTCACACAAGACAACTTTGTGCTTGCCAACTTGTTTCCTGTCATCCCTACTTTAGTGTGAAGAGAGGAGAAAATTCCTTTCACACACGTGGTCACAAAGTTGATCGAAAAGGGAGTGCCACACTCATCGATACAATGATTGAGTCTGAAGAAGCAAAAGAAAGCTTTCTACATTTTCAATACACAAGTAGCCACGTGTGAAGATCGTAGCTTCCACAATATCATGGTTGAGTCAACTATTGGAGAGTAGAACGGGGTTTTCGAGCTTTACAACATGGTGTACCAATTAACTACGTGTAAAGGGACCTAGATGATTTTTACTCAAAACAAGCTCCTAATTGTCTTTCTATAATATGCGGCACAAGTTGACTCGTGTGAAAGGGCCCTAGCATTAATCTTGGGTTTGTAGAATATTTGGCAAATTTAATAAATCAGAAAAGCTGAATTCAGAAATGGTACACTTTTTTTTTTCGTATCGAACACCAAATTTAAATAATTAATAGCAATGTGTCTTTTGCACAGGAGTAAATGAGTGTTTATTAACGTTACACTAGAAAGCAACACAAGGGCTAATGGCGACCTCATAATTTTGTCCACCATATTCAAATGACGAGACCGATTACGAATCTATGACCATGGTTTCTACGCTACCATTGCCCCTTTGTACAGGGAGTCAGTTCTGAATCAAGGTTTTGAGGAAAAGATTTTTCTAGACTAGGGGTGTCCAACCCAAATGACCTTGAGGGTCACTTCGGAAAAACATTATAACCTCGCGGGTCGCACATAAAAATATGTACCTTTATATCAGATTTGGAAACAAAAAAAGCATTTATTGGAGTGAAAAATCTAAAACAGAATGAATTATTATTGTTTTCATTATATTTCATGTATACAGTCATAGATAGTATAATAATTTTTATATAATATAAAAATGCAATAACCAAATAATGTTTAAAATATTGCAGTGTGTGTTGCCATTTTCTTGAAAATTATGGTGTTCCTTTTGAATTGATCTTTCGTTACTCATTGTTCAAATTTGATTGTTCTGTCATTCGCAAACAATTAAGTATACATTGTCCTTTATCTTAACCGTCCCGAATATATATTTTTTAAAACTTTAAAATGCATCTTTGACTGCCTCTTGCATTTTGGATACTCCAAACAGAAAAGGAAGAGGAGAAATGAAAGTCGCACACACAGAGAATCATGTACCATACAAAGTAAAGGATATGCATAATGCAATTCGGGGAATTGATTCAAAAAGTAATTTATTATAGTAAAATCAAATGTGAATAAATTTGATAATCTAATCTAAAGGACATTTCTATCAAAAAAGATTTATTTTTAAAACAGGTAACAGGCAAATACATTATATATATATATATATATATATATATATATATATATATATATATATATATATATATATATATACGTACAATTTTTAAAAAGAGTCGGCCGGCCACGTGTTGGACACCCCTGTTCTAGACAATAGAAATGCTCGACAGGAAGAGTCGAAAATAATATTTCATATTAACATAAAAAGTTAGATTAAAATAACTCGTGATTATCAAATCTCAGACAACAAAAAGGTGCTATTTAGGATTTGCATCAAGAATAAAACATTTTTTTTACAAACCCTCATCCACGTCGATAGGAGAACTCCATCGGTAACTCCATGAATTAAGATCCTCGTTGGCTTCGAGGGGTTGAAGTTGGATACCAGAGCAAGCTCTAATTGCAGGGCCGAGAAGACGAAGGCAACGTCATTGTTAGGTCTAGTGTAGAGGAAATATAAAGTTTTTTGCAGCTCAGGAGGGAGGGGCGGTACACTGATTGGACGGAAGAAGGGGTGCTGAAAGGGCGGCCCGCTCGAGAAACATCCCAGCTTTCCGTAACACACTGTTAGAGAAGGGTTGAGAGCAGCTACTGCAGAGAGAAAAAATAATCTCGGTAAATTAAATATATCTGTATATAAATACAATTCAGTGAAAATTAATTAATCCAGTCTTCTAACAACCTATAGAGCTGTAACAAATTTAGTTATCTATCTTGATGTCTCTAGGAGTTTTTATTGCATTTTACTGCCTCAAAGTTTTATGATGGTATCTTCCAAAGCCACAAATGATGTGATACTCCACAGGCTGTGGATATAATCTCTTCATCATCCACGTGACCAAAGTTTGAAGGGATAAAAGATTGACCAATAATAGCTTCCATAGTAAAACTAATTTATTATTATCTCAATTTATATTAAGCAAAGTAACACACGTCTAGGAATCGAATGATCAGAAGAGAGATATGACCTAAACTACAATTCTAACAAATAGCGCATTAAACCACCGAATCTATATTTATAGATGATTCCTTAACTTACTACAATCCGCTCTAGTATTAAAGTTTAATATAATCTTTCTTACCGATATTCCCCGGGAAACAGCTACCAGTCCTTATATCGTCAATATAATACTGTACCCAACTTGATCTGGCAAATGGGCAGACTTCTGGTTTCGAACCCACTTAGAACTCTCCTTCTTTGAACTTCACTTAGATCTCACTTAGCACTCATAGAACTCCCCTAGCACTCCACGCGAATACTAAAGCTCCAATATATATACATTCTTAATCTGCATAATCGCGTTCTCTTCTTGAGTTGGTTGGAAAGAATTGCCATTCTGGCCCCAAAGATTTCCCAAGAGGGTTTTAGTAGAATGCGTGATAAAGCCCCGTCAAAATGGTACTAACCTTGTATTTTTATTTCAAACTGTGTACAATACTTAGTATAGAGGAGGAGGGAGGAGTTTAGATTTGAATATATTGCAATATAATACAAAATCAGGATTATACTTATAGACTTTCCTCACTTTTCGTTTGCAATAAATTTAAATTATTTAAAATTATCACCAAATTTGTTCAGTAAAGAATTTTCTGAAATTAAACGAAAAAAAATCTAACGTGGAATATATGCATCTCTTTTACAGACTTAATGCTATACACATATGTTTGGGATTGGTTGGTTTATTGAAAACTACTAACAACGACTTTCGAAGCAAACGAGAGTAATAAGCGACGAATTTAGAAACTTGTCAAGTAACGAGGATGACATCCCAGTTACCATCCCATTATCCAAGCTTCCACAGGACGTCAACGGCAAAGCTTTGAGCCTCGATAGATTTAAAGTGCACCAGGCCTCTACATAGTGGGTTTGAATGGACTTTGAAAAGATTAAGTAGAAGGAATAAAAATGAGCGTCGCTCAATTCAGCTACTTGAGGGCTTTTGGTAACGGACCTCGGAATTTTGAACCATGATCAAGTGTCGAGGTTGACACCTGAGCTGGCACCCTCTCTCCTAACTTCCACACCACGCCAACGGGGGACATGTGAGCTTCGGCAGATTTAACGCATCTCACCCTCTCCCCTACAAGATGGGTCTTCAGCGGTACTAGGCTCGAACTCATGACTTGTCGGTCCGTTACTTTGACCTCTAGGCTACCGTGGCCACGGTATTAAGTAGAAAGTAATGGCATTTTGCTCTAGTTTCAAAATCCTTTAAGCCCAAAACATGCCACAAATAATTCATAACTGTTTTTTTTTAAAAAAAGCTATATTTATATAACTATTAAAAACAAACCGACTACTAACTACAAAACCTTTTCTTATAGAAAGGACTGCCTTTCAATTGTTCAGAAACTAAATAATTTGATGTTACTTTCAAGTCATTTATTGGATTCCCGACTGTATAATACATTAACAATACATTAATATAGGGATACTCAAACCTTTTTTGTCTCCGGACCACATACATATGACTGGTCTTTCCCGCAGGCCGCACCATGAAGATAATGTGCGTGGGGACGGGGGAGGGGAACACCATAATACCAAAGCAACATTGGACAAAGCAAAAAATTCATCAAAATATTAAAACTCATTTTTTTCTGCATTTACTTTTATACTATTTTACCTTTCTATCAAACACGTACAAAAAATATTTACTTTTATGCATCTTTTAATGAGTTATGTTATAGTTTCGATTTCCTTTCAACCATGACCAAGACTCTAAGACTTGCTTACATTCTACGGTAAAGAAAAGGACATTGATAGATTCGATCGATTGCTGTGTGTGCAATTTTCCTCTAAACTCTTAAATAATTGAATTTCTTAGTGCAATGGGCAAGGGGGCCGAGCCACTCAGAAAAGGCCGGTGGTCGACATGTGGCTTGCAGGTTGAATATCACTGCATAAATCGGTAGGGTGAGCTTTCGAGTGAGCTATCGATTTTATATATGAGTTTAACTTTAATCCAATAAAACTTAAACAGAAAATTTTTGTTTTTATTTTAAATTATGTTAATTATATTCATTGATTATTTATTAACGTTGCATTCAGAAAATTTTTTAGAAAGATTATTTACAACGGAAATCGTACTTCTGAGTCACGGTCAAGAGGTGAAGGTGTCTTCTCTGAACTGGGATCTCGCTTTCCAAACAAACAATTGACGAGTGTAACAGAGACTGATTTTGATCTTAAGATAACACCTGACAGTAAACTTTTCTTGTTGATTTTCTCCACCCACCACTAGAAAACTTTGAAACCTATCTGGTTTAATGCATAACTGTTCTCTATTATTTATTCCACAAAATGTAATCTAAGAACCAGGACTCAAATCCACACCTTCCCTTCGAGGAAGCTCAAAGGGGGCACATATACAGGGTGTCTACAGATTAATTGGGCTATTTAGTAAGTAAAGAGTTTCCAAAGTATTAAATGAAATTAACCCATTTAAAATCAAACTAGTAGGAATATACCTTAATGTATCCGACTACTTGCGACAACATTTTTTTAAAATGGATATAAAGAGTTTTTTTTTTGTGGTTTTCAGATTTATTTAGTACACTTTAAAGAAATAAAGCTAAAATCAAGAGAAAAAAATAATTACTAAAATGGGAAAAAATAGGTAAAAATTGGCATAAAATTGCATAAACGGAGTTCTCTCTGTACAAATAGTAAATGAACAAATTCTCCTTTTTTCAATTTTGATGTATTACTTTGTTATTCCTTTTTGAAGCGACTTTCACGATAAGAGATATTTTAATTTTAACTAAAACTAGAGCACTTTATTTTAGTTGTTATTTGAAATTGCTTAAAAAAACAGTGATTATATTCCCATAAGAATCGGTAAATTTTGTAATAAAACAGTGATCAATAAATCTGAAGGTTAAAACACTTCAACTGTTATACAGAACCTACACGAAAAAATTTCAGCAAATTATTTTTAAAACATTTTGAGCAATCGCTGTCCCCGTTTGAGTTTTTCGAAAAAAAAAACACATTTTGAGTAAAACACATTTTAAAGTTTGACATCTTACGTAAAGTTACGGCCTTTCCTTTTACTAAACCACTTGTAGTTTTTGTTCTAGTGAATGGAAAATAAAAAAACTTGGTATTGTTATAAAGCTAATAAGACAGACTAAAAAATAAAAAACATAAAAGAAATTTGTCCCAATCTTTAAGAAAAATCATGATTTTAGAGTAGTTGGATACCTTAAGTGTATTCATCGATGACGTTAGGTATAATGTAAGAATTTGGAGAACGTAAGAACCTCATGCCATCCTAGAACAGGAAAGGGATAGTCTCGAAGTAAACACGCTTTGTGCAGCGACTTCCTCGATTGTCTTCATCCCATCCCCCGCTGAAAAGACTGTTAAAGGAATTTATACTTAGACATGCTATAGATGAGGGGTATCCAATCCAAATGACCTTTCAGGCCACTTCAGAAAAACATTGTAATCTCGCGGGCCGCACATAAAAATATGTACCTTTATATCAGATCTGGAAACAAAAAACATTTATTGAGTGAAAATTTAAAACAGAATGAATTATTATTATTGTTTTCACTATTTTACATGTATACACAGACATAGATACTATTAAAATGTTTATATAATATAATAATGCAATGATCAAATAATGTTTAAAATATTACAGTGTGTAGCCATTTTCTTGAAAATTACGGTGTTCTTTTTGAATTGATCTTTCGTTACTCATTGTTCAAATTTGATTGTGTGTTCTGTCATTCGCAAACAATTAAGTATACATTGTCCTTTATCTTAACCGTCCTGAATATATTTTTTTAAAACTTTAAATTGCATCTTTGACAGCCTCTTGCTTTTTGGGCACTCCAAACAGAAAAGGAGGAGGAGAAATGAAAGTCGCACATACAGAGAATCATGTACCATCCATAGTGATTTATTGAATATTAACGTCGCACTGTTCAGCTACACGAGGGCTTTTGGCGACGGACCACGTAATTTTGAACCATGGTCAAGTGACGTGGACGACACCTGAGCTGGCACCCCCTCTCCTAACTACCACACCACACCAACGGGAGGACGTTTCAGCTCTCGACAGATTTAATGTGCATCACTGCCCTACACGGCGGGTCTTTAGTGGTACTGGGCTCGAACTCGTGACAAAGCAAGCCACGGTCCGATACCTATACCCCTCGGCTACCGCGGTCACACCATCCACAGTGAAGGATATGCATAATGCAATTCAGAATTTATTAAAAAAGCAATTTATTATAGAAAAATCAAATGTAACTATTTGATAAAATATACATCTATTTTAATCTAAAAGACATTTCTATTATCAAAAAGGATTTTAAAACAAGAACTGGTAACAGGTAAATGCATTGTAGATTTATATATATAAATTTCCCCTCAAATAAATTTTAAAATGAAAAAATTTTAAAAATCTGATATTTAAAATTTTTTAAAAAAGTGTCGGTGGGCCACAATTTACGTACTGGCAGGCCACATGTGTTGTACACCCCTGCTATAGATTATCCTTATGCTAATCATGAAAGAAAAAATGCCAGGAGTTTATATTTTTCAACAGGATGACACCTTGTCACTACCACAAAGACGTTACATCTTGCCGCAATGCTGATACACCAAATTGGTTCATGGATTGGCTATGAATGTGTTATTCAATGGCTATCACGATCGCCAAATCTTTCATTGCTGTATTTCAGTGTATGGGGTTTTGTAAAGGATCAAGTGCCCCCTCTACCATTTCCTGCATCCATTACTGAACTAAAATCAAGAATCTGCGCTTCAATTAGTTTGATTGATGGAAACATACTGACAAATATGTGGCAAGAACTGATTAGACATTTACAGAAAAACGAAAGGAAGCCATATTGAACATTTGTGATAATGATAAACTTGGACTATTTCTCTATCTTACAACAATATATACTTTAATTTTTTTCCCCGTAAATTACATGCAATAAGTCATTCTTTTTGCCCAACTAATTTGTAGACACCCCCTGTATAATAAAACTTTTCGTAATTTTTCATAAAATTTTAATTGCTCATGCTCTATATTTTAAAGTTTTTGATTTTCAGCTCCTAAAAAAATAAGTTTATTTAGAATTTCAAAAAAGAATTACAGAGAGAGAGAGAGAGAGAGAAAATGTATGCTCAACCGCTCTATTGCAATAAAATATTGTGTTTGAAATAAAGCTAGTGGGGAAATAAGCGTAAGGCAAAAATAATGGTGAAATCACAGTTGAAATTTTGGGTATTACGTGGGTTTTATTTAAAGATAGCGACAAAGGTAATATTTTAACATTTTAGTTCCTACAAAATTATAAAGAGTTCAATGTTATTACAAAATAGCAAAATAAAATCAATACCTAGATGATATTGGATAGGTTTTATTGATAAGGCAAAACATTTCAATCGTATAGAAAAACTGTCATACGACCCTTACAAAATACATTTAACAATTCAAAGAAAAAATTGAGAAATTTGGGTATTTGCAATTCGAACGCAGCTTATAAAACAGTTGCAAACGATTTTTAATCGATAAAATTTTTAGAATAAATTTTTGAGTATTATTCCACGAGAAGATAATCGCTGGTGGCAATCAATTTTATTTTTGAATCACTTTCAATTCGAGATTTTATTACCATGAATTTATTCCTAAACTGTTCTTGAATAAACAGTTAAAAACAGCCATTACAAAATAGATCATCCTATAACAATATATATTCTTAACACACATTTTTGAACGATGATAGATTTTGATTTTGATTTAGGGATAAAAAATTCACAAAATATTTTACTTACGTTTGTTTTTTGATACAACAATAGTTACGTTTTTAATAGCTGAAACTTGAAACACACAGAGAGAATAGAGCAAAGGAAACGTCCACTTTTCAATCTTCATATTGGTTTCTCCTTCTCATAATCAATCAAGCAAAAATATATTCATATTTTCTACACCCTCATTCCAAAACAAAGACAACATTAACGGGGAAAAATGAATTTTGTAGACACTTCCTTTAACGATGGAATACGATATTTTAATGGTTTTACAAAATAAAAACAAATCGGTATTTGATCCGCTGGTTGTGAAATAGATCGCCTGGAGAAAAACTAGCGTAATTTTAATCTTCCAAATGTTGTTGTGACAACGAATCGTAATTTAATCCAAGATCTCTTCCTTTTGAACTATATTTCAACTTTTAAAACGTTCTTATGGAGGAATTTAGATAAAACTTTTTGTTAAAGGAAAACTTGTGGTATATAGAATAATTAAATATGATTTTAGTATATAATTTTGTGTCCAATATTATTTTTTTTACGATGCTTTCATATAGAAAACTTATAATAAACATACCCTTATGTGGCTTAGTGATCGTAACACTTATTATTTTTGAAAGAGATTTCTCCCTTTTCAACGTTTTTCCTCTTTTGATAAATGTCATTTGTTTAAATGGTACGAGTGCTGGTTTTTTTAAAAAATTTTTGCATAAGTTGATATATTCGCTTTTTCTTCAGCTTAAAAAATATTTTTTATTCAGCAAATACTGAAATAATTAAAAACACATTTTTTATATTCACGTGAACTTTCTACAAATTGCAATTCTTTAGTAAATATCTTTAGGGCTACTTAAACATTAAGAGAACCAATGGAATGCTTTTCTTTGTAATTAATCATAAATATTTTCAGATTCATTATATTATTTAAACATGTGTAGCAACGTTTCAATATAGTCTTAAATGTTATGGAGGACATGAAATGAAGTAAAGAGAAAATTTCTTAATGAACAGCACAATACTTAGAACCACTCACTGTTTTGGGCATGAATTTTTTTTTTTTAAAACTAAAATAAGAAAAGGTTGTTTTTAATACAATTTAACATGCTCAAAAATTTCAGTGCATGCGCATTTAATACAGAATTTATAGTTAAATGTCAATTATTTTTCCACTTTATAACATATGGTAAAATAAATGTGCAACATTAAAAACTGTTATGATCATTAAGGTGTCCGACTACGTTCGGAACCATGATTTTGAAAAAGCTTATAAATGAATAATTTTTATAGTTGGTGTCAGTTGAATTAGAGAATATACTTACGAAATTGTTTTAATATTATTACCAGAAAATTTTTTTCAAACACTATTTTTTTAGGGGAAAAATTGAAGAAATAATGCATTTTCAAACCATTCTCCTTTTATGAAAAATGATTTTTAAAACAATATTTTGCCTACAGATAGCTAAAAGTTATATATACCTTGGGTTGAACTAAAATTTTTGAAAAATTCACATAATTTTCAGAGTTACGATTAATTGAAATAATAACCGGTGTTTTTCGTTAAAATTTGTCCACTCCGATACATTAAAATATATAAATAGCTTCATTTCTAAATCATTTTTCTGAAATCCTAGTTCAGTCCTTGTTCATAGGTTTTCAGCTATACACAGGCACAATATTATAGAATTATTTTCCATAAAAAGGAGAATGTTTTGAAAATGCGTCCTTTTTTCTTCGCTTTTAGTCAAAAAGTTGCATTTAAATAGCTTTTTCATGTAATACTATTATTAAAACAATTTTATATGTATTTTCTAATTCAACTGATAAAAATAAAAAAAAATTATACATTTATATTATATGCTTTTTGAAAAATCACTGTTCCCAACGTAGTCATCTTAAGCATCATAAATTAAGAAAAATACATTAAATGACAAACTGACAAAAATGAACTTAAAAACACATTTCAAATGCATGTATTGCAGCCTTTGTTTCTAAAGTGCCGGATCTGCTCAAACCATTCTTTTTCTACATATTTTAAACAAATTGCATCAAAAGCGTATCTCAGTAAGATACAATAAAATGATCCTACAACATTTTCTACGGTGATGGGGTAGGAATATTTAATAACCCGAGGTCACGAAAAACTCACTCGACAGGGCTTAAAGCTACGAAACCGGCTCCGGGTAGGACAAATATCCTAGTGAGCTGAGGAAAGCAGCGGGCGCCAATCAACAAACATAATTCATCTTGAATAGAAACAGCAGGAGACTAAAAACAAAAACGTATGTATATATAAAAGATAAGATCTACGAGTATATTTACCAAGCCACATTAATATCCGAATGGTTTCTATTCTTGCATATACAATGTATACAAAAAGTGACTAATACAATGGCAAGAAGGATAAGATTAGATGTGGTCCGAGGATATTAAAAAAACTCTCGATTTTTTAAAATTTCTTTATATAAGAGGTCATTTTAAGTCATCTTTACAATCACATATGGCTGAAATCTAATGAACTTTTAAAAGATTACAATATTCTAATGGAGTTTTAGAGGGTATTATACGCCTGAAGCTTTTTTCACTCTTCTACATAATCACCATTTACATTTAAACATTTGTATCTGTTCACCAGCTTCCGAATTCCACTCCAACCATCAATACATCAAGACGACATTGACATTCTGCACATTATATCCCACAGAGGAAGACTTTTCTCGACAGGATTGGGACTGGTGATGAAACCCGAGTGTCTCTCCTCACCCTAAAGCTCAACCACCAATCACTCGAGTCGTCATTAACCCTCATCACCTATCAAAATCGAGAAAATTCAGATTATCTCGAAAACGAAAGGTTACGGCAACCATATTTGAGGATCATAAAGGTGTTCTTTTGGTGGATTCAATACAAAAAGGCACTGCGGTCAATGCAAATCGTTATTGTGAGATTAAGGCTATGGCGAGCCATCCAAAACAAAGGATGAAGACAGCTTTCTAGAGGAACCATACTTTTTCACTAATCTCCCTCTCACATAACTGCTGCAACTCAATTGCTAAGTTCGTATGGGATTGATTGATTGATTATCAAAAAGGATTTTAAAACAAGAACTGGTAACAGGTAAATGCATTGTAGATTTATATATATAAATTTCCCCTCAAATAAATTTTAAAATGAAAAAATTTTAAAAATCTGATATTTAAAATTTTTAAAAAAGTGTCGGTGGGCCACAATTTACGTACTGGCAGGCCACATGTGTTGTACACCCCTGCTATAGATTATCCTTATGCTAATCATGAAAGAAAAAATGCCAGGAGTTTTATATTTTTCAACAGGATGACACCTTGTCACTACCACAAAGACGTTACATCTTGCCGCAATGCTGATACACCAAATTGGTTCATGGATTGGCTATGAATGTGTTATTCAATGGCTATCACGATCGCCAAATCTTTCATTGCTGTATTTCAGTGTATGGGGTTTTGTAAAGGATCAAGTGCCCCCTCTACCATTTCCTGCATCCATTACTGAACTAAAATCAAGAATCTGCGCTTCAATTAGTTTGATTGATGGAAACATACTGACAAATATGTGGCAAGAACTGATTAGACATTTACAGAAAAACGAAAGGAAGCCATATTGAACATTTGTGATAATGATAAACTTGGACTATTTCTCTATCTTACAACAATATATACTTTAATTTTTTCCCCGTAAATTACATGCAATAAGTCATTCTTTTTGCCCAACTAATTTGTAGACACCCCCTGTATAATAAAACTTTTCGTAATTTTTCATAAAATTTTAATTGCTCATGCTCTATATTTTAAAGTTTTTGATTTTCAGCTCCTAAAAAAATAAGTTTATTTAGAATTTCAAAAAAGAATTACAGAGAGAGAGAGAGAGAGAGAAAATGTATGCTCAACCGCTCTATTGCAATAAAATATTGTGTTTGAAATAAAGCTAGTGGGGAAATAAGCGTAAGGCAAAAATAATGGTGAAATCACAGTTGAAATTTTGGGTATTACGTGGGTTTTATTTAAAGATAGCGACAAAGGTAATATTTTAACATTTTAGTTCCTACAAAATTATAAAGAGTTCAATGTTATTACAAAATAGCAAAATAAAATCAATACCTAGATGATATTGGATAGGTTTTATTGATAAGGCAAAACATTTCAATCGTATAGAAAAACTGTCATACGACCCTTACAAAATACATTTAACAATTCAAAGAAAAATTGAGAAATTTGGGTATTTGCAATTCGAACGCAGCTTATAAAACAGTTGCAAACGATTTTTAATCGATAAAATTTTTAGAATAAATTTTTGAGTATTATTCCACGAGAAGATAATCGCTGGTGGCAATCAATTTTATTTTTGAATCACTTTCAATTCGAGATTTTATTACCATGAATTTATTCCTAAACTGTTCTTGAATAAACAGTTAAAAACAGCCATTACAAAATAGATCATCCTATAACAATATATATTCTTAACACACATTTTTGAACGATGATAGATTTTGATTTTGATTTAGGGATAAAAAATTCACAAAATATTTTACTTACGTTTGTTTTTTGATACAACAATAGTTACGTTTTTAATAGCTGAAACTTGAAAAACACAGAGAGAATAGAGCAAAGGAAACGTCCACTTTTCAATCTTCATATTGGTTTCTCCTTCTCATAATCAATCAAGCAAAAATATATTCATATTTTCTACACCCTCATTCCAAAACAAAGACAACATTAACGGGGAAAAATGAATTTTGTAGACACTTCCTTTAACGATGGAATACGATGGTTTTACAAAATAAAAACAAATCGGTATTTGATCCGCTGGTTGTGAAATAGATCGCCTGGAGAAAAACTAGCGTAATTTTAATCTTCCAAATGTTGTTGTGACAACGAATCGTAATTTAATCCAAGATCTCTTCCTTTTGAACTATATTTCAACTTTTAAAACGTTCTTATGGAGGAATTTAGATAAAACTTTTTGTTAAAGGAAAACTTGTGGTATATAGAATAATTAAATATGATTTTAGTATATAATTTTGTGTCCAATATTATTTTTTTTACGATGCTTTCATATAGAAAACTTATAATAAACATACCCTTATGTGGCTTAGTGATCGTAACACTTATTATTTTTGAAAGAGATTTCTCCCTTTTCAACGTTTTTCCTCTTTTGATAAATGTCATTTGTTTAAATGGTACGAGTGCTGGTTTTTTTAAAAAATTTTTGCATAAGTTGATATATTCGCTTTTCTTCAGCTTAAAAAATATTTTTTTATTCAGCAAATACTGAAATAATTAAAAACACATTTTTTATATTCACGTGAACTTTCTACAAATTGCAATTCTTTAGTAAATATCTTTAGGGCTACTTAAACATTAAGAGAACCAATGGAATGCTTTTCTTTGTAATTAATCATAAATATTTTCAGATTCATTATATTATTTAAACATGTGTAGCAACGTTTCAATATAGTCTTAAATGTTATGGAGGACATGAAATGAAGTAAAGAGAAAATTTCTTAATGAACAGCACAATACTTAGAACCACTCACTGTTTTGGGCATGAATTTTTTAAAACTAAAATAAGAAAAGGTTGTTTTTAATACAATTTAACATGCTCAAAAATTTCAGTGCATGCGCATTTAATACAGAATTTATAGTTAAATGTCAATTATTTTTCCACTTTATAACATATGGTAAAATAAATGTGCAACATTAAAAACTGTTATGATCATTAAGGTGTCCGACTACGTTCGGAACCATGATTTTGAAAAGCTTATAAATGAATAATTTTTATAGTTGGTGTCAGTTGAATTAGAGAATATACTTACGAAATTGTTTTAATATTATTACCAGAAAATTTTTTTCAAACACTATTTTTTAGGGGAAAAATTGAAGAAATAATGCATTTTCAAACCATTCTCCTTTTATGAAAAATGATTTTTAAAACAATATTTTGCCTACAGATAGCTAAAAGTTATATATACCTTGGGTTGAACTAAAATTTTTGAAAAATTCACATAATTTTCAGAGTTACGATTAATTGAAATAATAACCGGTGTTTTTCGTTAAAATTTGTCCACTCCGATACATTAAAATATATAAATAGCTTCATTTCTAAATCATTTTTCTGAAATCCTAGTTCAGTCCTTGTTCATAGGTTTTCAGCTATACACAGGCACAATATTATAGAATTATTTTCAATAAAAAGGAGAATGTTTTGAAAATGCGTCCTTTTTTCTTCGCTTTTAGTCAAAAAGTTGCATTTAAATAGCTTTTTCATGTAATACTATTATTAAAACAATTTTATATGTATTTTCTAATTCAACTGATAAAAAAAAAAAAAATTATACATTTATATTATATGCTTTTGAAAAATCACTGTTCCCAACGTAGTCATCTTAAGCATCATAAATTAAGAAAAATACATTAAATGACAAACTGACAAAAATGAACTTAAAAACACATTTCAAATGCATGTATTGCAGCCTTTGTTTCTAAAGTGCCGGATCTGCTCAAACCATTCTTTTTCTACATATTTTAAACAAATTGCATCAAAAGCGTATCTCAGTAAGATACAATAAAATGATCCTACAACATTTTCTACGGTGATGGGGTAGGAATATTTAATAACCCGAGGTCACGAAAAACTCACTCGACAGGGCTTAAAGCTACGAAACCGGCTCCGGGTAGGACAAATATCCTAGTGAGCTGAGGAAAGCAGCGGGCGCCAATCAACAAACATAATTCATCTTGAATAGAAACAGCAGGAGACTAAAAACAAAAACGTATGTATATATAAAAGATAAGATCTACGAGTATATTTACCAAGCCACATTAATATCCGAATGGTTTCTATTCTTGCATATACAATGTATACAAAAAGTGACTAATACAATGGCAAGAAGGATAAGATTAGATGTGGTCCGAGGATATTAAAAAAACTCTCGATTTTTTAAAATTTCTTTATATAAGAGGTCATTAAGTCATCTTTACAATCACATATGGCTGAAATCTAATGAACTTTTTAAAAGATTACAATATTCTAATGGAGTTTTAGAGGGTATTATACGCCTGAAGCTTTTTTCACTCTTCTACATAATCACCATTTACATTTAAACATTTGTATCTGTTCACCAGCTTCCGAATTCCACTCCAACCATCAATACATCAAGACGACATTGACATTCTGCACATTATATCCCACAGAGGAAGACTTTTCTCGACAGGATTGGGACTGGTGATGAAACCCGAGTGTCTCTCCTCACCCTAAAGCTCAACCACCAATCACTCGAGTCGTCATTAACCCTCATCACCTATCAAAATCGAGAAAATTCAGATTATCTCGAAAACGAAAGGTTACGGCAACCATATTTGAGGATCATAAAGGTGTTCTTTTGGTGGATTCAATACAAAAAGGCACTGCGGTCAATGCAAATCGTTATTGTGAGATTAAGGCTATGGCGAGCCATCCAAAACAAAGGATGAAGACAGCTTTCTAGAGGAACCATACTTTTTCACTAATCTCCCTCTCACATAACTGCTGCAACTCAATTGCTGACTAAGTTCGTATGGGATTGATTGATTGATTGAATATTAACGTCGCACTGTTCAGCTACACGAGGGCTTTTGGCGACGGACCACGTAATTTTGAACCATGGTCAAGTGACGTGGACGACACCTGAGCTGGCACCCCCTCTCCTAACTACCACACCACACCAACGGGAGGACGTTTCAGCTCTCGACAGATTTAACGTGCATCGCTGCCCTACACGGCGGGTCTTTAGTGGTACTGGGCTCGAACCTGTGACAAAGCAAGCCACAGTCCGATACCTATACCACTCGGCTACCGCGGCCACAAAAGTTCGTATGGGAAGTTTTTGATCATCCACCCTGTAGTCCGGATCTTGTTCCTAGGGATTACTTTTTTTTTTCCTTAAGCTGAAAGCTTCCAGGTGGTAAATTTTGGAAGTGATGAAAAGTATAAAACAAGAGGTGATGAATGCTTTCTCGAGGAATCGTGTTTTTAAGAATGTTCGCCCTAGAATTGCAGCTGCATTTCAAAAATTGCTGGATCAGTTCAGATAGGAAATTTTCGATCATCCACCCTGGAGTTCGAGCTTTGTTCCTAGCGATTACAATCTTTTTCTTAAATTTAAAGGTCTTGGGCGGTAAAGTTTTGGAAATGAAGGAGAATACAGTGACGCGCTTAGCTTGATGCATTGGCGGCAGAAAAGCATATAATATAGGAATATTATAGCTCGTGGATAAAGAATGTAATAGAAAAGAAAAATTTAATTTTTTTGCTTTTGGAAGCCTTTAATTGCATCTAAATACAGCTGTATAGATTTTAGAAGGCAAATAGAAAAATTCCACAGCTTTTCCTATTTGCCTTATATTTAACGTCCACGAATTCAAAATTATTAATAAGGGAAGCTATAAAGAAATAGGAAGAGAAATATGAACATATCACACAAAGAGAATTAATTCAATTAAAAATGACTATAACAAAACATGCCGTTCTCTGTACGCTAGGGAAGCCCCAATTATGTAAATATTGATGCACTTTTAATGTCCGGGGAAAATAATTGTGGGTATTCCGAAAATAATTTGGATAGAACTAACTGCCTACAGTAGATTTTGACTAAAAATCGACTATTATCTAGAAGCGAAGGCTATAACTCCTTTATTGGCAACACGTTAAGCACACGAGTAAATACGGAAGTTATTGGCGATGAATCTCCTAATTTTGAACCACTTAAAATGACATCCCATTCTCTAAACTTTCACACCACGTTAAGTGATAACTCTTTGAGCGTCGGAATATTTGATGTGCATTACATAGGTCTTTCGTAGCATCAGGAATACACAGTAATCAGTTCTCGACCACGACCCCTATTCAACTCGAAAACAGGAAGTTCAAAACATTACACCATATCTAAATATTCGCGTTTACAGAGAAAGTAGTAAAACCGTAAGAAGATTAATGTAGCGTTACAACGAGGAAAGCGCTAAAAGAACATTTTCACTTCACTGAACATTTATACGTTTTTTTAGATGTTATCTTCCAAATTTATTTTTTCCTTAAAACCCGCTATGTTATTTTCTTTTTTCTCTGAATTTATTAAAAAAATTAATGCTATCTTTTAAACACATTAACGTGGAAAAAACTATGAATTAGCATAAGTGAATTTTATTGTCGTAAGGCGCTAGTTCACCAAACTGCGCCAAATCCAGATGAATTTTTTTCACCCAAGCGCGTATCTCGTAAACAATTGTTTCAAAGCATTTCTGTTGCTGCCATTCTAGCATTAATCTATAGATATGTGAGGTAAAATGATAAAAGTATTGGATTTTAAAGTGTAGAGAAGTAGAAGTGTTAAAGAAATTCTTCTGTTGATGGATGTATCAGCTTTACTTTTTTCAATTCCTACTATTAACTCACTCTCTATATATTTATTTGTTTGTTTGTTTATTTATCTTGGTGGAATTTTCAATCGTTAATAAAATACATTTTAAAGCACTCAATTGAGCTGACATTTAATGTACATGATTATTTTGGATGACAATACAATAATTTAATTATAATTCCCAAAAATTAATTGATTAAAACTAATTATTTAAAGAATTACAAATACAGCCACGTTGGCGACTTAGCAACCCTTTTGGCGACTTGTGTCAAAACTTGGAAAGATTTTTTTCTCGCATTTTAAAGCATTCAGTTGAACTGAAATTTTATATACACGACTGTTTTGGATGACAATACGATACTTTAAGGATAATTAATAAAAATTATTTATCACTAAATGTTGCGATTCTGTCATATGTATATACATATTTATATTAATTGTAACTATTGAATAAAAAGTAGCTAAAATAAAATTTTTCAAAAACAAAATTCCTTACGCTCCCATTGCATAACATGAGGCTTACAGATGCAAGTGTAATTTAAATCTAATTTTAAATAAATTTATGATGCAAATATGAAATGGGGAGGGGGAAATACAAACAAAAAAGGGAAGGTATTTCGTTCATATCCTTGATTTCTAATAAGAGAAAAAGTCCTTCAGTGAGCAAGTATTTATTAGTGCCACCCTAAAGCAACTCGAGAGCTATTGGCAATGGACCTCGTAATTTTGGACCGCGCGTGAGACGAGGGAGATATCCGAGGTGGTACTCCCCTCTCCTAACTCCCACATAACACCGACAGGGGTACTTTGCTCCACGACAGATTTGATGTGCATCAGCCCCTCTACAGTAAAATCAGGACTCGATCCCGTAATTCGACAAGGTTGGCTACGAGTTCATGTCCATGATCACTAGGTTAAATTGGACACAAACAGATCACAAATTTCTTTCGATTGTTGATGATTTTGTTGATCGTATTATTAATAAAATTAAAAGTAACATGGTGAATTGGAAACTGTCATCGCAGTCATGAAGTAGTTAGGCTATGAGAATGAACACGCAAGCTGGTAAAATAACTTCTACATCAGGGGTCGGCAACCTATGACACACGTGCCTTGCAGTACAATTCTCAGGGGCACTCTGGGTTACTCTACAAATTTGTCAATTTTTGAATGGATGGAAGTTGATAAATTTCTAATGAACCTTATTTGACAAACATCTTCAGAATTATGGACATTTATGGAATTACGAAAAAATCTGGAGTGAGAGTGAATATTAAAGTAACTCTGTTCAGCTACACGAGGGATTTTGGCGGCGGAACTCGTAATTTTGAACCATGGTCAAGTGACGAGGACGACACTTGAGCTGGCACCCCCTCCCCTAACTACCACGCCGCACCACGGGGATGATTAAGCTCTCGATAGATATAACGTGCATCTCTACCCTACACGGCGGGTCTTTAGTGGTACTGGGCTCGAACACATGACTTGCCTGCCATGATCCGATACCTTAACCACTGGGCTATCGCAGCCCGAAAAAATCTGGAAGTTAACACTAAAGATTAATGCACAGCTATTTTGTAAATTATTGAATGTCCTTGCTGGAGAGATTTAAATGTTTTGGTTGATTGATTGAATATTAACGTCGCACTGTTCAGCTACACGAGGGCTTTTGGCGACGGACCACGTAATTTTGAACCATGGTCAAGTGACGTGGACGACACCTGAGCTGGCACCTCCCTCTCCTAACTACCACACCACACCAATTTAAATGTTTGAGAAAAAAATTGCTTGGTTCTCTCTACATTTCTAATTTTAAGTAAGTCTTTTCTCGTGTGAAAAATATTTCGAGTGCGCAAAGAAACTGTTCAACTACTGAATACTCAGTATTGTGTCAAATTGGAAGTCACGAATTATACCCCTGATTTTGCGATATGAAAGTAGAGCTGTGCAAGCACTAGGTTCACATTAAAACTTTTATTAAAAGCTTTTTATTTAACTATAATGAAGGCAAAAACTTGTATTTTATGTTGTCCATTTCTTATTTTAATATGTTTAAAAATACATATACAGTCACTCAAAAAAGTATTGGGACACTTGGCATGCATAAATACAAAGCCATTTATAAAAAAATATATATCACATTAAAACAAAAACAAAACGAATTAAGAAATATTTTAACATTTGGGATACAGTATAAAGGGTGTTTTTTAGAGGTATAGAACTTTAAATTGCAATAAAACAACGATGTATTATTCGATTTCATTGAATTTTTTTATTCGAAAGATAATATTGTGGCATTCCATTTTAAATATGATTTCTGGCATAGGACTGCCACGGCTGGCTCGGATGTAGTCCAATCTGGACGTCCAATTTTCGATGACTTTTTCCAACATTTGTGGCCGTATATCGGCAATAACACGGCGAATGTTGTCTTCCAAATGGTCAAGCGTTTGTGGCTTATCCGCATATACCAATGACTTTACATAGCCCCACAGAAAATAGTCTAGCGGTGTTAAATCACAAGATCTTGGAGGCCAATTCACAGGTCCAAAACGTGAAATTAGGCGGTCATCAAACGTGTCTTTCAATAAATCGATTGTGGCACGAGCTGTGTGACATGTTGCGCCGTCTTGTTGGAACCACAGCTCCTAGACATCATGATTGTTCAATTCAGGAATGAAAAATTTAGTAATCATGGCTCTATACCGATCACCATTGACTGGAACGTTGTGGCCTTCATCGTTTTTGAAGTACGGACCAATGATTCCACCAGCCCATAAAGCGCACCAAACAGTCAGTTTTCTGGATGTAACGGTGTTTCGACATACACTTGTGGATTAGCTTCACTCCAAATGAGGCAGTTTTGTTTGTTGACGTAGCCATTCAACCAGAAGTGCGCTTCATCGCTAAACAAAATTCGCTTATGAAAATCGCGCGCGACCATTATTTTCGAAATAAAATTGCACAATTTGAAAGCGTTGTTCAAGCGTGAGTCTATTCATGATGAATTGCCAAACCAAACTGAGAATAAATCACTTGACAGCTGTTAAATCGGTCGCCATCTAGGAAAGTAATGCCAACTTAAACTTCTATACCCGGAAAAAAACACTTTGTATATCACATTAAAACAAAAACAAAATGAATTAAGAAATATTTTAACATTTTTGGTGTACAGTATATAAGGAGAATTTTATTAGTATTATAGAATTATAACTTTATCTAGCTTTTCAAATATAATTCAATGGCCCATTGGAGTCAAACAAGTATTGGGACACTTTTGAAATGATAAGTTTAACAAATACACAGCGCATCTATATAATTTAATTTCATACATCATTTTTAGACTAGAAGTTTTAACATAAATGTTTCAACACATAAGATTTATAGAAAAAATGGCGGGCGAGAAACCAAGGTGGTGTGCGAAATCTCGTAAAAAGTCATTGGAAAGAAGGGAAATCATTTCCTTGTATAGGGGGAAAATCTTGAAATTGAGTAAGTCTACTGTTTTTAACATCATTGACAGGTTCAAGAAAACAAATAGTGTTGAAAACAAGCAAAGATCAGGGCGTCCAAGGATATTTAATGAACGTGAAGAGAGGTTGATTCTTTGAGACAAGTACGCATTAATTCAAGAACTATTACAGTAAAAATGACTTTGCAAAGTAAAGGTATAGAGTGTTTTTTTTCTAGGTATAGAAGTTTAAGTTGGCATTACTTTCCAAGATGGCGACCGATTTAACAGCTGTCAAGTGATTTATTCTCAGTTTGGTTTGGCAATTCATCAAAACGATCATCAAGCAAGGCGTAGATTCGTCGAATGGGCCCAAAACGAGATTGCCGTTGTTCCCGATTTTCATAAGCGAATTTTGTTTAGCGATGAAGCGCACTTCTGGTTGAATGGCTACGTCAACAAACAAAACTGCCGCATTTGGAGTGAAGCTAATCCACAAGTGTATGTCGAAACACCGTTACATCCAGAAAAACTGACTCTTTGGTGGAATCCTTCTTCAAAAACGATGAAGGCCACAACGTTACAGTCAATGATAATCGGTATAGAGCCATGATTACTAACTTTTTCATTCCTGAATTGAACAATCATGATGTCCAGGAGCTGTGGTTCCAACTAGACGGCGCAACATGTCACACAGCTCGTGCCACAATCGATTTATTGAAAGACACGTTTGATGACCGCCTAATTTCACGTTTTGGACCTGTGAATTGGCCTCCAAGATCTTGTGATTTAACACCGCTAGACTATTTTCTGTGGGGCTATGTAAAGTCATTGGTCTATGCGGATAAGCCACAAACGCTTGACCATTTGGAAGACGACATTCGCCGTGTTATTGCCGATATACGGCCACAAATGTTGGAAAAAGTCATCGAAAATTGGACGTCCAGATTGGACTACATCCGAGCCAGCCGTGCCAGTCCTATGCCAGAAATCATATTTAAAATGTAATGCCACAAGATTATCTTTCGAATAAAAAAAATTCATGTCAATCGAATAATAAATCGTTGTTTTATTGAAATTTAAAGTTCTATACCTCTAAAAAACACCCTATAGTTCGGAAAATAAATCCTGATGCTGCCAGAAATGTTTTAAGATAACATATCTTGACAGAGTACCTCAAAGAAATCCCTTCACCAGTGAAGCAAATAGACAAGCTAGGTTGGCATTTGCTAAAATGTTTGTAAGGCAACTAACAGAATTTTGGAAAACTGTAATTTTGCTCAGGGAAGTAAATATAACATTTTCGGATCGGATGGCAAGCAAAAATATTAGCAAAAATCAAATACAGCAATGCATGTCAAAAATTTACGGTCTACTATCAAATATGGAGGGGGTAACCCAATAGTCTGGAGCTGCTTGGCAAGCTCTGGTGTCGGGAACTAGCATTTTATTGATGGTATAATGAATAAATATGTTTATCTTAACATTCTCAAGCGATATTTAAGGTAAGTGCGAGCAAGCAGGGAATTTCAGGACATTTTAAGCTGTACCAATATAATAATCCGAAACATATTGCAGATATTTGCGAGTTGTGTGTCCTCTACCATTGTCCTAGTGTTATTACGGCTCCTGCATAAAGTTCAGACCTTAATCCCATTGAACATATGTGGAATTATTTTCAGCAAAAACTATGAGCACCAAATTTATTTTGGTTGAAAAGTGAACCAAAATCGATAGTTCATTTTGAAAAAAATTTATCCAACCCATGCCAAATAGACTTCGAGAGGTCATAAAAAGCAAGGTTGGTCCAACAAGGTATTAATTTCTAAGTTTGAATTGCTTTTCTTAATTTATTGGGAAGAGTCCCAATTCTTTTTTGAGAATGTTATTAACTCCATTTCTTTTATTATCAATTTTAACCATAACTACATTAATGTACGAGTTTTGTTCAAATTATTATTATTATTTGTATTTACTAAAATAACATTTACTTTTTTTTTGGTTTCATTTGTATGTTTAAGTAAAATATAACGATAAAAATCTATGAACTGGTAGTGTGTCCCAGTGCTTTTTGAGTGACTGTATGTACAATTTTATTTTTATTTTTAGTGCAAAATATAGCTATTTTTTCAACGTTTATTTTTTATGTTCAGAAATATTTTTAAAAATGGTAGAAAAATTATTAAACAATAAAATTGTAAATCTATAAAATTGACCTCTATTCTCTAACTCTGCATGCATTATCGCATTGTTTCAAACATGTCCTACTATGCGGCGATTGATTGAATATTAACGTCGCACTGTTCAGCTACACGAGGGCTTTTGGCGACGGACCACGTAATTTTGAACAATGTTCAAGTGACGTGGACGACACCTGAGCTGGCACCCCCTCTCCCAACTACCACACCACACCAACGGGAGGACGTTTCAGCTCTCGACAGATTTAACGTGCATCGCTGCCCAACACGGCTAGTCTTTAGCGGTACTGGGCTCGAACTCGTGACCAGGCAAGCCACGATCCGATACCTATACCACTCTGCTACCGTGGCCCCTACTATGCGGCAGGCTGAATCATAAGTAGATTAGTTTGGCCCGTCCCGGCTAAAAGGCTGCCGACCCTTGTTCTACACCCTGCTAATGCGAGGACTTCGGGCCTCAACAAATTTAACGTGCATGTGAACGAGACTCGTGTATCAGGACTCGAACCCATGACTAGACAAACAGCGCATCTCGCGTGCTCGTGGTCATGATCATACGACTTCAACGGCCGTTACTTTGTATGAAGGAATCAAGATCAAGCAAATATTACAAAAAAGGTCTAATAAATAACAATAGTAAATTAGTATTAAAAAGTTTTGGTGTTTAGGTTTTAAAATAGATCAGTCAGTAATTTTCTTTGAGATAAGGAAATAAAGGGAAAAGTATTCCTATAAAAACTCATACAATACATATATTGCAAATTTAATATTTCTGTAAGATACTGTGGTGGTGTGATATCTATATGAACTAGTACCAACATCACGCGAGGACGATTGTTTTGGCGGGATCGGTAAAGTACTCGCATTCGTTCGGAACGGAAGGTACCCAGAACGAACCTTCCTTCAATATGTAGATTTTACTCTAGAATCTTTCAAACTCCTGATTGGAGTTTTCCTTTCTTTATTAAGGCTTATGGGATTCCTTCTAAAATAATTGTAATATTTAAAAGCAAAGTGTCAGATTTTCCACGACTGTTTTTAAAATTTTATTTAGAAAGAAAGCATACATATACTTTAAAAGCAAATGATTAAAAATTAAGACGTTTCGTTCAAGTAGTTTGCACTTTAAAAGTGTTGATTAAAACGTTTTGGTGATGCCTTTGACATAAGGTTATTAACAATACTCGCTTCGGAACGTTGCCCCCTGTTGACTGCTTTGCCCGTAGAGCATTGGGCTCACGCACAGCTCAAACACAATCGGAGCAATTTTCCTGAAATGCAAATTAAAAACATTTCATGTAATTTTTTGTTAATGTAGAATTTTAAAAAAAATAATGCTTTTAGAGACAAAACCGGAAAAAAAAGACTATTGGCGAAGAATTTTCTAAATTTAAACCATGTTCAGGTAATTAGAACCACCAGGATAGCAATTTACTCTAAAAACGTTTACTCTTGGCTAACATAAGGATTTTGAAACCCGACAGACTTAACCTATACACGCGGTATAATCAAGTTAAATCAAAGCAGCGTGTGAGAATTTATTAACTTCACACGAAAAGCCACAGGACGACTATTAGCTACGAGCCTCGTAATTTTGAACCTCGGTCAATTGACGAAGACGACACCCGAGTCAGCACCCGTTCTTCTAACTATCATACCACTCCAATGGGAGGATAATGTGCCGCGACAGATTTAGCGTGCACCAGTCCCTCTACACTGGCAGGTCTTCAGTTGTACAGGACTCGAACGCTCGAAACTCCGGTCGCTAGTTCGTGATCGTAACCACTAGACTACTCCAGCCTCAAAGCAAAGAGAGCAGTTTTAAATTCTACTTTTTTTATGCCACTGGAACTAAATGTAACCAAGGACCATTTAGCTAAACAATAATCATTATCGCTATGTATAACATTAATATTTTTAATATAAAATATTTCTCGTAAATATACGATTCGATTTCGATAAATGATATATTTTCTTTAAATATATCATTTACAGTAATATATTTCCTAATTCCTTATTTCCATGGGTCAGTTAGGACGATCATATTCCATGATATTTTTATCTTAAGAGAACTTGGTACCCCAAAAATCACAGACCTATCGGTTTTTTAAATTTTCATTTAATCTTATTCTTTGCATTATTATCTTTCGATTGATATATCACTTGTGCATGTCGGAAGGTTAGAAGTTGAATAAAACTTCATTTGAAAACAAATTAGGCAATTCAGCCGCGCTCCCTTTTTAGAAAAAAAAGCTAAAAAAAGCGTTTGATAAAAATTATTTTATAAAGAGAAATAATAACATTAAAAAAAGAATGTGCAATATATAAAGCAGAATATTTCCGAGGCAATACAATGTAATTTTTCTTCCTTGTGAAATGTGTGCATGTAAAATTTTTAAATTAAGGCATTTTATATTATATATAATTTCAGTTCTTATTCCTGATATATTTTTCATACAAATGTAATACTTTAATATCATAAGAAGAAAAACAGCTAAAATTTCTTTTGTGACAAAATTTTTTTTTATAACGTTTTTCTTTAATTTTCTTGTGCAATTAGTATTCTCTAGAAGTTGATCATTTATAAAAATGTGTGGGTTGAAAAAATATGAAAATGCATTCATTTTAAAGAAAAATGTATAACTAATATCTTAAAGGGGTATTTTAAATTTAATTAAGCTTATAATAATTATTTTTTCAGAATTATAAACTTTAAAGTGGCTTTTCTCAATTTGTGTTTTTCGAAACCTTAGTGCATTCAAAATGCTACTCCTTCGACAATTATTTACCAATCACTTCCATTTTTTTCCTGCGTGTTAAAAATAAAGCATGTAATAAAATTAGGGATCCGTTTTTCTGTAAACTAAATACTTTTTAAAAAAATAATAAAATGTAAGACATGTTGTCTTTTTCGTTGATTTTTAGCCTGTATATCAACATTTTATTTTTTTTTTCTCGAAAGCGAATAAAGTTATTGTAAAATCGATCCCTAAAGTTGTTTAGAACATCCATAAGAATATTATAAAAAAATTTCAGGTCAAAAAATTAATTTTTACAAAAGGAGTAGGATTTTAAAATTTTCCAAATTTTCTTCAAGGAATTTAAAATTTTAAAATTGTGTGAAAAATATGTGAAAAATTTCATCTATCATTTTCTTGAATAGAAACATTGTATAAAATGCTAAAATATAATTTTTAAATACATAAATAAAGAAAGTTGCTCAAAGGGTACCAAGTCCTCTTAATCCAGTAATTAGTCCTTCTAGTCATTTTGCTTTATTGGACAACACACATAGAAGACATTTACACAGCAAAGAACATTTCGTAACTCTTGACTCTACAAGCCAAAGATTGACAACAAGACTGGCTACAAGTCTTAGCTGACTTGCAGCGTCATCTATATTTTACATTTAATTTCCAACAACTGTCCCATGGATCAAAATGCTTATACAGGGTGTTGCCGAATTCGACCGCCAAATTCAGAGGAGTGATGGAAGGCAGCATATGGATGACAAATCAATATGCTGCCTAATAGGTCGAATTCGGCAACACCCTGTATATTACATATTTCCCCGCAACGACATATAGAGACGTTCTACTCATCTCGCCGCTCGTCAGCCAGTGCGGCTTACAGTTACAAAATAAATCTAACATTGCCCCATAAAACGACGAGTCTTAAGGGAACCATGACATCATACGCATTCAAAAAAATCGATTTATCAATTTTAGTATTAAGAAACAGTGCATACTTCTCTGAGTCTAAAAATGTTTTACACTTCTATGTTGATAAAATAATCTTAAAATATGAAAAAAAATCATTGAGACAAAAATTCAAACACGAATGTTTACAAATGTATAGTTTTTTTACTCTTTCTCCAAAGCATAATTTTTGCTTTTAGGTACACTTTAAAAAAACTGTTGCACAATATGGTTCCAAAATTTGTACACTTCTGTACAGGATACCTGTGCATATAATAAGCCTGTATTTTTTAGTCATAGTGCATAGTTTAAAAATTAGGTTTTTTTTAATGTGTAAAAAGGGGGAGAGGTAGAGAAAATTTCAAAATTACAAAGTTTTATTACAAAGTCTTAATTTTTTACTAAAATAATAGGTTCACTATATTTCGTGCTTTGTTTTATATATGTGGAAAAAATACTTTACATTTTTAAGAGATTTTTTAAAAATTGGTACCTGAACAATAAGCATGAATTACAAGACTTTAAAAATTATGCTCAACTTAAACTAAAAAGAAAAAAATTTGACTAAGAAATCATTTTTGTATTTCTACATAATATGATCAAAATATCTTTATTAATAACACAAAAAAGATCTAAGCTCTATTGGAAATTTATAAAGATATTGCCCATGAACAAAGTCTTATTTTTGGCATTTTACTCTTCCGAGCTTGTCCTGGTACCCTTAAGTGGAATCAAGGTTTGAATCTATGATTTTCGCCTAAACTTTTATCTTTGAAATTCAACTTAAAAAGGCATCCGAACACGTTGAAAATGACCAAATTCGGTCAAGACAAATATTTTTTGTTTTTAATGTTTTATTGAACAGAGATATTTTTCGGCGTTACAAAACACTTTTTTTGTTTCTGCACTGCCTAGAGGCCAAGTTACAATATTATTTTTAAATTTAGAAAAACCGGAAGTGGACATTTAAATTGCTCAAAATCCATCATGGCGAGACTGATAACTCAAAATGTTAAAAATGTATTTCTATAAAACTTTTTATGTGAACCGGATATTCATATTTTTTAGAGAATGTACTAAAATACTTCTTATTGTATGAATACTTTGAGTTATGGCTTGTTATTTCTATAACGGTCTCATAAAAATGTCACTTTTCTTAGTGTTTACTCAATCAGCTCTAAAATTTTCAAGTTTTAATAAATCATTAAAATTTTAGTACATTTTCTAGATAAATGCATCTAATTTGTTTTTTAGCAATACTTTTACTTATATAAGTTTATATATATATATTACTTTTTCTCTAATTGATTTGAAGTTTTTCAAAAATATTGTTAAAACTTCTCTTATAATTGCGATTTTTGTAAAATTTAGGTTACTTATTTTAAAAATTATTAGTTAAATATTATTTATTGGTAATGAGTCCCAAAAAAGCATTTATAATGTTTAAATCTGCAAATTTGTTAAAAAGTACTCTGAACGTGTTCGGACACACACACACATTTGAGAAAGAACTAATCTAAAACAAACCATTACCACAACACACGAAAACTCCATTACATTTGTTCATCATTGAAAACAATATAACATCTTCAATTGAATTTTTGTTAAATATCCAAGCAATTATACATAGAAATACCCTCTCAGAAAACCGATATTTTTGCATTGTTTATCGAAATGAAATTTACATAAAACAAAAAAGGTAATTTGATTCAGCGTAAAAGTTGTTCTACATGAACGCACTGACGGAGGAAGAAATGATTTGTGATTAACTTAACAATGTGGCATTTTCTCATAATCTGACGCCAATTTTTGATCCTTTAATTGAATTTTTAGTGGCGAATTTTTAATAAACGACGTGAAAACCATCATTTAATATTATTACCATAAAACATGTTACCTTGCCCATAAAATTATCTTTCCTGTTTACTATATACTATTCGATAATCAAAAACCCCATAAGGAAAAAAGTAACTTTTTTGCTTACTATTCATAAAATGTTACTTTTTTAATGATTACAAATCAAAGTACAGACATTTTATTGAGAATTTGTCGAAGTTAAGACTGTCAAATTCGTGGGAAAAGTATTTTAAGTATGAATACTCAAATTACAATGTTAATGATAGTAATTGAAGCAAGCTGCGATACGCTTCAGAGATTTTATATTAAGGGAACTTAATATGCAAAAAGAAAAAAATAATGGATTTAAATAAGACGATTTATATTCGTATTAGAACCTTCGATATGGAATAAAAGGAAACTTTTATTTCGAAATTGTTTGTATTGGGAGATGGATTTGCATGCATAATTTTCCCGTTGGGCAAAAAATATTTGAAATATTGATTTTATCAGTTGATAAGCGAAAGGCATTTAGTAGCTGGAAAATATTTACAAAAAATTTTTCTTAGTCGTGAATACTTAACAAGACCTAGAAGATAAAAAGGTATTTGTAATTGTATACAGTGTAGATCTGAGGTGACCAACCTGTGACACAATGTGTACAGTGGAGTTTTAACAGACTTAATGAAAATTTTTAAAAAAATTTTGAAGTTAATAACTATTTATTGAAGTGGGGTGGTCTCTGACAAAAAAAAATCTGAAAATTTGGATCAAAAGCAGGTTTATGAACAAATGTGTTCTGTGAACCTAATAAAATAAATATTACTCAAAACTAGTTAATGTGCACCTATAATAACCCAATTTTGTTAGAATCTATAAGATAATCCAACTATGGACGAGTTGGTAAAAAAAGTAGTAATTCAAAAGTCACATTAAGTAAATACTGAGCGTTTAATTATTTTGAATTAAATGATTTAAGTTACTCACTTTTATCTTATACCCAACTTAAATTATTGAACTTTTAAAGTTTATTAACAATAAAGTCTAAGTTTGTACACTTTCGTCTTATTATAACTGTTTTTAAATTTCGACTACATAAATTTGAATTAAAAAATGCGTTATTTCTGTAAAAATCCCACAACAAGCTTATAAGTAGCTTTTTTCCGTTTTTCCACATTTGTTTGCTGAAAAGTTGGAAGTGGCACGCATAATTATTTTTTTTATCAAATAGTAGAACTCTTCCCAAAAAGGGTTGGCCAACCCTGATGTAGATGCCCAAGATACTTTATGATATGAAAAAACCCTCCATTCATCAAATATTTAGGATTCACCAGCATTTAGGACATTTTACCTCCCGTGTCTGTTACGCGCTAGCGCGAATATAAATATTCTATAAGGAAAAAGGATTTTCGTAATACTTGGCAATCAATATAATAAACATAACCATCTCTTACTATATTTGAATCGTTTACCATACGAGTTGGCTTCTGAGAAGAATGGACTAAATTCATCTGACGTCATAGTCGCATAATAATTGCAATAACGCGTTTCCATTTAAATCAGTTCGTAAATTCATGTGACTATGACGTCATATGACAAATGCAATAACAAGTTTTCAAGCCAGTCAGTTCATGCCATTCGCTTTTGCCAACTTTTGCAAAAACTTTCTTTTAAAAACTACATATTTGTCAGCAATAACGCATTAGATAAACGAAACACACTGGATTGAAGAGTGATTTTACGTTTAATATAAGAATCTTTTTTTAATTTGAAATTTTTTTGAAGAATCTTAATATTTGAGCATCTTTATCCAATTATCAAATTTGAGGTACTTTCCAAGTCTTACATGTAGAACATGTTCATGTCTAATGTTAGCATAGTTTTGATTTCAATGGAAAACACGTGATTACGTTTGTCAAGTGAGCTTCATGAATTTCGCTCATTTGCTTTCTCATTTCTCTATCAACTCAACCTCACATTCTCTTGGCAATAAATGTAAGCTTAAAGCCAGTTATTGATTTAGAATATACTTGTACTATACTTGTTAGATCCTTTTTCATACCACTTGTTTAGATTTAAAACGCTAAACTACCATGACAACGGATTGAAAAATTTCACACGAATTATTAAATTTGCTTTCTCACCATTGAGTGTGGGTCTTAAGCGAAGAGACGTATATTCTTTTGATAAAAGGTCTGTCATTCCTCTGGATGACATTGGAGATAACGTCCATCACGCCCCGGGCTCTGGACACCGGTCTCTTGCTCCAGCGGATGATGGCGCCCATCACATCCCCTAGGAAAGAGGAACTGAACAATACGTGACTCGGCTGGAAACCTTCCCTAGAAAGAATTAACGACTCAAATCATTCATTGACGAATATTAGTGCAATTTTAAGGCGTGGTGATTCGCCGCTTGATAATTTTCTAACGTCGTTTTTTGCGAAGTTACACAAGAACAATTGGTAAATGACCTCGTGATTCTGAACCTCGGTCTAACAGTACCCGAAATGGCACTCAACTCTCCAAATCTTCCCACTACGGCAACGTGAGGACTTTGACCCTTGATGGATGTCACGTGCAACAACTATTCTGCATTACAACCTAGACTAGTGGTCTAGGACTTGAGCTTAATACTCGACAGAAACGTGAACGGTAAAATGGCATTTATTTCTCTCATTACCTTTGCTTCAGAAGAAAAAGGGGAGGGGGACTATACACGACAAGGATCGTATACAAAAAAAGATCGCTCAGGCGTCCTAGTGTACTAATATTTACCAAAGAAACGCCACAGAAGAAAATTCCTTTGGCAACCTCGGGGTGCAAATATTAAATCCATAAAAAATGTAACTTTAGAAAAATGAAGGCTATTATCGATGGATTTATGAACTTTGAACCACAGTCAAGTTATAAGAATTGCGATAGAGCTTTTTACATCACCACATCACTCCAATGGGGGAATTTCGACAGATTTAACGAGTATTTTATACCCCTATCTCATGACTATACTCTGAAGTCTGAGTTCATGACAAGTTCCAAGACACCTATAAAATTGTCCCATGTTAAAAAATTAGTAGACTTTAAATGTAAAGCCTTACCAAGAACTACTCGAGGGATATTGATGATTTTCGCAATTGTGAATTAATGCGAGGTGGAGGATTGAGTAGACATTTTTCTCGGTCGAATTCCTAACCAAACTACGCAAGCACTGGAATCTATTTAGCGTCATTTTACCTCCTCATTTTTCCGTCTCGACGGCATGGCCAGTGTGATACGTTGTGGTAAAATGTATAATGTTGTCGTTTTCCCAACAGAGAGACGTATTCTTAAAAACAGCACTTTTATTCGATATAAACATGTAAATTTTAAAATTAAAGTACCCACGCGGGTAATGTTTCAAAATGGCCTCCGACCTAACGCGCCGGTGCCGAGAGACTCTCTCTTAAGAAAAAAAAACACATTCTTACCGGAGGGGGCACAGTGCGCCTCCTGGTGAAGGGAGAAACACTACACCCCCACACAAGATTGATGTGTCACACATGATACTCAATCTGATCATAAAGCATAAAATAATATACATTCATATAATACACTAAAATACAAGTAATTAGCATTACCTCACACTTTAAAAAAATATGAAAAATAAGTATACATAACAAATTACACAAAATTAAATTAAGAATACAATTTTGATATGATTAACTATACCATAATAGTTGATGATTGATTGATGGAATATTAAAA
The DNA here is from genome assembly GCA_019973935.1 of Trichonephila clavipes. Taxonomy (NCBI): domain Eukaryota; kingdom Metazoa; phylum Arthropoda; class Arachnida; order Araneae; family Nephilidae; genus Trichonephila; species Trichonephila clavipes. The sequence continues at coordinate 429,692 of BMAU01019612.1, forward strand.
GAAAGGGCTTTTGGCGACGGAAATTTTGAACCATGGTCAATGACGTCACATAATAAACGGGAGGACGTTTCAATATCGACAGATTTAAAAAAACTTTGTGGTACTGGGCTCGAACCCGTGACAAAGCAAACGGTCCGATACCTATACCAGCATTTTTAAATTGAAATTTAAGGAATTCACATAATAAACATTAATATAAAAAAAACTGTTACTCGAAAAGAAAATATTTTTTAAATGAGACACACAAATAATATAATACACAAAATAAGATAAAGAAAATAATTATTCACTAAATCCAAAATTTCTTTTTAAAATTGAAAAGCACATTTGTTACACTAATCGTGAGAGTGCATCAGCATGAGGCATTTTCACACCAGGACAATGTTTGATTGTCACATTGAACTTTTGTAGAGCAAAAGCCCATCGTTGTAGCCTCGCAGATTGTGGTGCACTTTTTGTTAAGTAGGGTAAAGGGTTATGATCAGTATAAAATTCAATTTCAGTCCCAAATACCCATACTTCAAACTTTTTTAAGCTCCACACAATCGCAAATGCCTCTCGTTCAATAGTTGACCATGACTGTTGGGTCTTACTTAATTTTTGACTTGCATAAGCAATTGGGTAACACTTATCACCACATTTTTGTGACAGGCAAGCAGCTATGCCAATTTGCGATGCATCTGAATGAATGGTATACGGTTTATCAGGAACTGGAGAGTACAGCGAAGGTGCTTCCACTAAAGCCTTTTTTAGAAGATGAAATGAGGAATCATGTTTCTCAGTCCATGGGATGGAATCAGGTACTCTCTTTTTGGTGAGTTCCGTCAATGGGTATACAAGTTCTGAATATTTAGGAATATACTCACGATAGTAATTACACAGTCCAAGTACGCTACGAAGCTCCTTCTTCGTTTTAGGCACTGGTAAGTTGTTGATAACTGCAGTCTTTTCGGGATCTGGTTCGTGCTTACCAGAACCGATAATATGACCCAAATATTTAATTTGAGCTTTTCCAAAGGCACACTTTTTGAGATTCACAGTGAAATTTAACTCTGAAAGTTTCGTTAAAATAGTATCCAGATGAAGAAGATGTTCTTCCCAATTTTTTGGAGAAGATTGCAATGTCGTTGATGTAGGCACGTGAAAATTCTCTGTAACACGATAATGCTTTGTTCATTTCACGCTGAAATGTGGCAGAGGCATTTTTCAAACCAAAACTCATCACCTTGAAACGGTACTGTTGCCGATGAGTCTTGAAAGATGTAAGATTTTTGCTGTCTTCAGCCATGGTTATAGCCCAATACCCCTTCAAGAGATCTAACGTTGTGATGATATTGGCTCTTCCAATAGAATGTATGAGCTCCACTGCATCTTCCATCGGAAAATCATCAGACACACTCTCCGAGTTCAGAGCTCTGAAGTCAACGCAAAGTCGTAGGGTACCATCTTTCTTGTTAACGCAAACAATTGGATAGGCTATTTCTGCGTCAGATTCTTCAATTAAATCAAGTCGCACAAGCTCCTCTATCTGCTCATCAACTTTAATCTTCAAGGACTCTGGTATGCGATATACGAACGGCTTTTTACGTTCAATGTTCGGCTTTAAGCGAATTCGATGAGTCCCTACTTTGGCTATTTTCACATCACTTGTGAATAGTGTTTGGTGTTTCAGAACAATCGCTAGCACTTGTTCCCTCTCACTCTCCTTCAGATGATTCAGATTGATTTCATGTAGAACTCTTTCAGATGTGGACCTCGATAAATTAGGAGTGGGATGGATTTCTCCGAATTCGTGGTCACCTTCAAAAATGACCCCAACTGCAAGTGCACGAGGATGATACTTCCTGATCTTATTCACGTGAACATGTCTTACAGTTCCATCGGACAGTTTAACTTTATATGAATGAGGTGGATGGTGTTGAATTATCTCTCCAGGTCCAGTCCATCTCGCATAGATCTTATTACTAGAATCTGGTATCAGCAAAACAACTTGTTCTCCGATGCTAAAATTCTTCACAGATGACCTCTTGTTGAAGTAATCTCCATAAGCCTTTTGTTTCTGAGCAGCAGTTAAAGAGGCACTCTCAGCAGCCTTTTCCATATTTATCTTCATTTCCTGAAGGTAATCAGCAGCTGACTGGGAAATGTTCGTCGGAAGATGTATTTCGCCTGCCCAGGATGATTTAAGAATGGCTAACGGCCCTCGAGCTTCTCTGCCATACAGTAACCTAAATGGTGATACACCAGTGGTAGTGTTCGGTACTTCACGGTATGCAAACAACAAAAAAGGTAATTGTCGATCCCAGCTTCGTGGATCTTCACGAATAACGTGATGAATCATGTCCTTCAATACCTTATTCCATCTTTCAACTAGTCCGTTGCTGGCCGGGTAGCCAGGACAGGAAAACCTAGGACTAGATCCAATCCTTTTCGTAAATTCTTGGGTTAAAGCCGACTTGAAGTTTGTGCCTTGATCACTGGCAATTATACTCGGAATTCCAGTCCTCGAAAATATTTGTAATAGAGAGTCACATGTATTTTTGGCTGTTAGGGATCTAAGTGGTACTGCTTCAGGCCAACGTGTATGTTGATCCATCATACAAAGAACGTATTTATGTCCTCTACCAGATGGCGGTTGAATAGGTCCGATCACGTCTATGTTAACAATCTCAAAGGGAAGTTCAGGACGGACAATAGGTGTAATGGGAGCTCTATCTCCAATTTTCTCAGGCTTCCGAAGCTGACACCCTTTGCATGTCTGGACGAATTCAGCAATTTCGCCAGACATATTTGGCCAAAAGAAATTATATTTTATCCTCTCTTTTGTTTTCTTAACCCCCATATGACCTCCAAAAACTGACTCATGGGCTAGTTTCATTACCTTATCTATTCTGCAACGCGGTAAAACTAATTGCATAACTGGTTCATTTAGAATTTTATCCCTGTGATAAATTAATCCATCAATTAATAAAAAATTTCCTTTGTTTAATTTTAACTCTTCACGAACCGTTTTAAGAGAATCACAAGTATTCTGCTCATCTTTCATTTTAGTGTAATCCGAATTAAAATTTATGTTATCTGAGTCACTCTCAACCTAAAATATATCTTTCCCACACTCTGCTTCATTTTCATCATTTGAAAACGCAATAGAACTATCAGCCGATTCGGCAAAAATCTCATTTTCCTTTTTTATTATTTTTTGTCATTTATTGAACACAAAGACTCATATAAAGCAGGAGGTATTAAAGCATCAGCATTTAATTTATCTGTGATCGCTACCAAGCAATCCATTGGATGATTCAAAGAATTATTATCGAGAGCTATAGCGGTTTTAATTAGTTTTGCTTCTACATTTTCTCCGAATGCAGAGCTTAAAGTAATTTTTCCGAATTCATCATTAGAACTACCTGGAAAGGTATCGGAATTGCATATAAAAATCTGGGTTCCGCTATCCAAAACACAATTTATTGCTTTCCCGTTAATATAAACAATTACATATTTCAAAGGCTCAAGGTCAACTTTCGGTTGTACATATTGCACTTGAGAAGTCTCTTTTTTCTCATTTTTTAATTTAGAATACTTTATATTACAATCTCGAGCTAAATGGTTTTCACCACAAATGTAGCATTCTATTTTTTTTTATTTAACCTACTTTGTTTTGAGTTAATAAATTTGTTTTCTTTCGAATTGAGATTTATTACTTCCCGTCTCGCGTTAGGAGGGATATATTTAAAATCCTTGCGTGAGTCATTCTGATTATGACATGCTCTATGTGTAAACTCCGAAAATGATTTTCCTTTACAGGCATAAAACATGTCACACTCTTTTCCCATTTCAATTGGTTTGAACCAATTTTGCTCCTGTTTTATATTTATATGAACGGCAGTTTCATTATCTAATGTTTCATATAGTTTATCGCTAACAATTAACTCCTTTAAAGAATTAAAATCATTTACATTTCTCAAATTACAGTATTGATCCCAATTCGTTAACAAACGAGATGCCAACTGAACATGCGTTTCATTTGGCATTCGTTTCGCTTTTTGAAAATTTTGTAAGCAAATTAAAGGTGTTGGCTCAAATTCTCTTAGAACTAAACTTTTTAATTTATTATAGTCGCTTATTTCTTCATCTTTTACATAAACCAAAATATTTTCGGCCTTTTCTCTAGCAAATTTAAAAGAATCTCTCCTTTAAATTCATCCGGCACATTTTGGTTTTAAATGAACGTTCTAAAGAAGAGAAAAATAAATTCCACCCCTCTTGTTTTTAGGAATCGGCAGAGTTAAAGTACGAACACTTAGAATAAAATTTTCTATCGAAGTTTGCTTTGTTTCGGGATTTGTTCGCTGCAACTCATTGCTATCCCTTTGACTTTCAATTTTGCCCTTTCTAAATTTATTTTTCCCAATTCTATTTCCAGTTTAACTTTTTCCAGATTTATTCTTTCAAACTCAAGCTGCGATTCTGCCGTTAAACGCGCTTGCTCTTCCTTCGATTTTCTGTCCGCACGCGCTTGTTCTTCGTACGATATTCTGTTCGAAATAATTGAATCTAAATAGTCATCCATAAACTCTTTATTGTTTTTATACTTCTCGCTATTTAAAATTAAATTTTTAAATCTAGCACTTTCATTTCTGGGGTTGTTTTCTCACCCAATTCATCCGCAATTAATATTAATTCCTCCTTTCTAGCTCCGCGAAACATGATTAGAAAGAAAGAAATGAATTAACCCAGAAAATTTAGAAAAGAGAAAAAAAAACCTTGCTGAATTCGCTCAAAACGATACAAAAGGGTTGCCTACCTCGTGGTTCCTTTTGATGTCTTGACTCCCTCAGGCGTTCTAGATCCTGTCGACTGCGCCAATGTGATACGTTGTGGTAAAATGTATAATGTTGTCGTTTTCCCAACAGAGAGACGTATTCTTAAAAACAGCACTTTTATTCGATATAAACATGTAAATTTTAAAATTAAAGTACCCACGCGGGTAATGTTTCAAAATGGCCTCCGACCTAACGCGCCGGTGCCGAGAGACTCTCTCTTAAGAAAAAAAAAACACATTCTTACCGGAGGGGAGCACAGTGCGCCTCCTGGTGAAGGGATTAAACACTACAGCCAGTACTTAGGATGCCAGGACTACAACCCAAAATCAGATTTCAGTTATTTTCTTTCCTCCAATAATTTAAAAAACATTTTTTTCTCCATTCATTGTGGATATTTGAATTTAAATTGTTGATTTCGCAACATTACAATTTTTTATATGCTTACAAAGTTTCGGAAACACTCGGGGGTAGGGGCACTATACGAGGGCAATTCGGGAACTAACCACCGTTTGGGTGTGGCTCTGGAAGTACGGTTCAAAGCGCTCTTAATCGAATGCACGAGCAATCTCTGATTCAGTAAGCTTCCAGTCGGCGAGTAAGAGTGTTGTATGGCCTAGAGTTTGCCAATTATAACGTGGTAAAAAGCATGCCGCCATAGAAAGTCACGCGAAATGTGAGGAGAAGGTTTCCTTGGGCCAAAAAACTGCCAGCAGTGGATATCCATCGTGAATTGTGTGCCCTAAACGAGACAAACATTATGTTAAAGTATAGTGCGTCAATGGATACGCTTTTTCTAGGACGGAAGAACAAGCATTCATGAGGAATTACAGAGTTGGTACTGATCTCAAAGAAATCCATGAAGAAATTCATTTGCTCTTTAATTTCACAAACTCGCAACTATCAGAACACTTTCCAAACATTTATCGGGCAGTTTTGTACGAGACAGTCACGGGAACACGCTGTGTTCTAAAAACACTGTAACACATTGGTTAATTGGCAAAACGACACGTGCTTGGATAATAGCAGACACCATGTAGAAAAATAGAGAATAATACCTTTGATATGTAAATAAATTTTTTTCGCCTCTGTCTTTATTTGTTTCTTACAGTGATTCGGAGGTTTATTTTCCGAATTGCCCTCGTACACATTGCCCACTTTTTCAAAATCATTTTTATTTTTGTTTATCACTTTAGAAGTATAGATAACACGGAATACAATGAAAGGGGATGCAAGGTTATTCTTACTTTCCTTCGATTTGAAAGTCTGCATTCCCAGCACTTCCATAGAGCGATATGTGTAAGATGTCAGATTTCGGCCACGCATTGACATTCCGAAACAAGCTTCTTGAACCAGTTTCATAATCTATGTCTCTCGTCAGTGTGATTTTGTATTCATAGCCTAAAAGAAAAAATAATTTAAGACTTATTTTAATTAAAGGTTACCACGAGATATATTTAAAAAAAATTTAAACCATAGTTTTATACAGTAGAACCTGTTTTTGTGAGGTAATTTTTTTTTTTATAGAATTTTATTTTTGTGTGATTTTTTCTGTGCGATGTATGAATTTCAATGGCTTTAGTGTCACTGCAATGTTTTCTTTCAATGTAAATATATATACGCTTTAAGACGCTCTGTTCATTTGTTATAAACAGTCTCCAGACAATGCACGCTCAGTTGCTTTCTCTTAATGCGTCAGTAGCCCACGCTTGATCGAGGACGAAACTTTCAATGATAGTAATATTATCAATAATTTGATATATTATGAAGGCTGACAAGAATCTGATTCTTTGAGAGTAGATAAAGTATATGCCCAGATCCAGCTTTCCAACAAATTGGAAGAGCATTTTTTCTTAAAATAGACACCAATCCCGAAAGTAGTTCGAAATTCCAAAAAGAGCTTCGATCATGCATACTTGGTTATCCGACCCACCGACCTTCATCACAAAGATTTCACTTACTTTATGGTGCCAAAAAAAGAAATCAATTGAAATTGTATCTTCAAGTGACGAAAGCGATTTTGAACTAATTCATCACTGGAAGATGCGCGGTTTGGATTACGATGAGTAGCAGTGAATTATGTATGTGCGTTTTAAAAACTTCATGTATACAACGAGAAACTAAATGTTTTAAAAGTGTTTCTATTTGTAATTTAACTGTTTTGTTTGCAAATATTTTCTCGTAAATTTCGTAAATAATTTACGTATTTTTTAATTGCAACTTTTGTATGTGGTCCTTCTCCGCCGCATAAAATTTTCTGTAGCATGTCGACGAAGTTGTATTTGTGAAATTTTCGAATATTTTCTTATGCGGTTTCTTTTTATGCGGTCCCTATCTACCGCACAAAAACAGGTTTTACTGAATATTGATAACACGTAAGAGAACATTACCACAGTACGGCTCGGCATCCCCCGTGAGCAAGTAGAAAGTGGAATTATTTCCATAGTTCCTTTGGGTGTCTATGTGGTAGCTCATGAAAGCACAGTCCTGGTCATTTATCCCACAAGAGTCGCATTTACCCTGCGAAAAGGCTTTCCAGCTGTCACATCTGTGCCCTATATGATGGCACTTTTGAGAGTTGATGGTGCCCGTAAAGTAGTGAGGAGCTCGCATGTGACTGCAAATCACGTTGCGGACACCTATTAATGAATATAAGGGATAGGGTGACCAAAAGAATTTATAGAATTCGAAAATTCACCAATTTTTTATAAACCAACACTAATCTTTTGATTTATTGATTATTTTTGGTCATTTTTATTGGTGATTTGTCTATGGAGCCAAAAGAATATTTACAAAAAGAAAGCATGGTAAATTAGATATACCATCGACCATTTCGCTATAAATCAAAAGACGTCGTCAAATTGTGTCAAAGTTTTGTTTGAATATGCTTTATAATGGTTTTCAGCTATTAGCTGTAATCGTGACATTTGGCGTCGTCTTTTGATTCTTTGGTATAATTCGTAATTACCGAAAACTTATACAGGAGAACGTTAGAGGTAACCCTTCTTTAATACCCCCCCTTTTTTCCCTCTGTCATTCACAGTAGAGTTGGTGGCGCTCCGTGTCCAACACAGTGACGTTGGATTTGCATTACCACTACAGAGATACTGGTCTTCTATATTGAGCATAATGCATGCTAGGATTATAAAAATGAAACAAGCTTAAGAAATTTTTTCTACTGTATTAATTAAAAAAGATGATAAAAAGTGCCGATTATCTTATGTCTAAGTATTTTCAAAAAAGCTCATTAACACTGTTCCAGAACTGTTAAACCGCGTCTGCAGGGGAAAAATTTTATAAATTTGCATTTCAAGAAATTAATGAGAATGCATTTTAGCTCTTTCCATCACAAAAGAGAATAGTTTGGCTTATTCTGAAAGCAAATGGCCCAAATGAAAGTTTACTTTGTTGGACCTCATCAACTGTACAATAGAAGAATTATATTATACTAACGAAATAGTTATTTAACCTATTCTAACTGAATTGATAATTCTGCGTTGAGAAATTTGACTGCAAATTAATGTTAAACTGCTGAATTTTTTTTTCTATAGAATGCCTTCTAATGAATCAGTTTAAGCCACACTTTACGGCCCATTTACCACCATGCTTGACAGCGGTGCCCTAAGACGCAGGGGCGTAGTTACCGCCGTATCAATGATACGGCGTCCCTAAACTACAGGTGCCCCAACATGTGTAACTACTGTCTCACTCACAGGATTTTCATATCTAAAAAAGGGCTCCGAAGGAACTGATACAGGGCCCGCTCAGAACTAGTTAAGCCGGTGCCAAGACAATTGGTAAGACCATTTGATTTTATTTGAGTATTTATGGTATTTACCTTCCACCACTCCTTTTTCCAACAGAGCCCTTAGAGAGTTAGAAGTGGTACACCCTGGCTGTATTTGTCCACCATTGGGGTAGAAATCTACGTGACCCACTGGCTCATTCATTCCAATTCCTAAGAAAAAATGAAAATTTATTCCGAATTCAAATAAAAGTGGATGAGAAAAAATGTAAAGCAAATATACCTCCGCCATCTGTATGGAGAACGTCTACGAATTGTGCATCACTCCGATCCAGTTTGGCTCTTGGAGAAGCGGTAGTGAAGAGATAGGTGGCAGGATCTAGACCTATTTGAATACAGAAAAATAAGCATTTCTCATTTTTGTTGAAAAACTCTATAAGCTTGTTCACCAAGTGCTTCCGAGAATTTTAACTTCGGTTGTGTTATATCGGCGTCATGTGATCTTATAAGCCTGATACTTCTGGCGAGCCTTTTCAGTTTTTTTGTGTCGGTGAAAAAGACTAAAGAATTATTTACAATTTAGAGGTTTTGAAGATTTCTTTTAAAAAAAATTTCAATATAACTAATGTAAATAATACGAACGAGATAAAATTACTTGAATTTTCTTTTTAATTGTATCTGTCATTTTTCAATATTTTTACGCTATAATTACATTGTTTTAATATCTGATTAATTCGCAATTGTCGATTTCGGAATATACTAAGCTTTTTTTGTAAACAAAGTATTTGGAGAAAAATGGCAGCCACTGGGCGTATAGCTCATCTGTTCCAAAAATATTCAGTTTCACTAAATTTTCTACAATATATACTTTGTTATAAGGCAGAAAAAGCATCAATGTCAAACATTGATAATCTTTTTAGATCAACGTTTCTCAAACTGTGGGGAGCCCCCCGCCCCCTAGGGAGGCGTGATAGCTCTACAAGGGGGCGTAAAGATATTAAAAAGCCGAAAATAAAAGATTTAAAAAATTATTAATTTGCTGAAAGTAAACAAACAAAATACATTCTGGCATAATAAAAAATAAAACATACATTTATACTAATGTAATACAATTATAAATATATCAGTACTTCAGAATTTATTTTATAAGTAATTGAACAATATGAAGTTAAGAGCAAGTTTAATTACCTGTGACTCCTTGGGCTTGTCATATATACAAAAAAATAACACTTATCTTGATAATTTATACGGTTTATAATTAATCCCTTAACTGCCGAGATTAAAAGTTATACGGTTCAGTCCCCGATGCCACTGTTTTTTCATGTAGGCGCGCGTATGAGATGTATTGGAGGAGTTGGGGGGGGTAAAAGAGGAATAAAGAAGCAAATCCCCTGAAATACGTAAATCCTTCGCAAACATTGTCAAGTTAATTTTATCGCATTACAAAACTTTCGGAATCATTCTATGGATAGAAGTTCACAAAAAAAATCGTACTTCGGAAAGACGTATATATACGTCCGGACCAATTAATACATTAGCTGACCGAGACGTTTATATACGTCGATGTGACTTAAGAGGTTAAAGTCGTATTGTAGCTTTAGAATCAAAGTATAATATTATTGAATTCAATACATTGTTATTGTTTGGAGAAGGGGGGCACGATGGAAATTATGATTGAAAATTAGGTCGCAAGAATCGGAAGTTTGAGAAGCACTGTTTTAGATACTTTCCTGTTACAGCTACCTTAGCACAAATTATGGACAAAAGGCACCCCTTGGGCAACTTGATACTTCGTATTATTCCGTCGACCAATTTCGCCAAATCAAATAATGCTGCCAATTCAAAAAATGTTGCAAATGATGTCGTCATTGCGTTCGAACATGAGAGGACGGTATAAACTATTGTTTACATATCATAGCATTTGACAATGTTGGTCGATGGTATAATACGCAAGTACCGGTAACTTTATATCCCAAAATATAACTGTGCTTCATGCTAAGTTTTTAAATTCATAAGCGCTGCAATTGATGTATTGTAATTACATAGCAAAGGAGAAAATTAATTTAAGGGCAAATCTTTTTTCTATGGATATATACCTACAGCCCTTAAAAAAAATTAAATTTGAAAGTAAGATACCGTTTTACTTACGAGAATTCTGTAAATCTGCTTACCAGTTATTCTTTTTAGTCCTTTCACTCGTTCGCCCACGTATCCAGCTACGTGTGATCCTAAACTGTGTCCTATGAGATGGAATTTCTCAGGTCTGGCACCATACTGATCCTTTAAGATAAATCCGAATCAAATATATTGAATTACAAAAATACTGAAACAAGTATAAAAAAATACACCTACATAACCCCAGAGGGATTAAGCTTCTTTCCTCAAAAAAAAATTTTCCTTGATATTTTATTTCTTTACATACGCTTGTTTACCAAAACAGAAAAATCTCAAGCGAGGAAGGAAAGATCACGTGGTCACTTAAGGGGTATAAATTTTATACCTGAAGATGGAAAGCCTACCACTATGTTATATTATAAGAAATGTATTAAGAAAAATAGAAAATATTTTTGAAATTTAGACTTCTTTTTTTTGAGTACACAAGGTCTCCCTCAACTTACGACCAAGGTTTAGTTCCAGCTTTAATTAAACTCGTAACTCGGATTTATGTTTTATTATAAAGTTTCATTATACAATACATATGGAAAAGAAATTGCATATAAAAAATTTATATATAAAATTTCCTACATGCTTAATTTTATGTAAAAATATAAAATTTTTATAATACAGTACATATATAATGAGAGAGAAAGGGATGTGTCTTATCCTCCTTGGCGTAATTTAAACCCTGCTAGTCAGTTTAGAGGTTAAATCATTGGTAAATTTATGTTTTACTGTCAAAGTTGTTACTGAAGATACATCTCAATCTTATATAGAACAGCGATTCTTCAACTTTCAATCGCCATGCCCCCCCCTTTATATCTCAGCCTAACATGGATCCCTAAGATTTTTGAACAACAACCCTTTTTGAGTCCCAACACGTGACTGAGTGATTTAAAGATTCTCCAATAACCCTAATAATTCCTCTGCTACTTATAGACTAAGAATTTCCTTTAAGAAAACAGTAAACGTCTAATTATATATAAATATTACAAAATGTTAATTTCAAATAAATAAGGTATAACTGTATTAATTGGTGATCCAGTCTAGGATGGCACATCTTTCAATTTTTTCACGAGGCTTTTCACAGAGTCTGTAAAAGAGGAAAATCTTAATCGGAGATCTTTTCGAACGCCCTAGAAAGCTTCTGGTAACCCCCGGGAGTCCGCGAACCACAGTTTAAGATCCACAGTTACCGCTGTTATAGATCCAGTTTACACATTAATATATTAGGGACAAATACTCTACACACGCTTTGGTTAAGAGGTGAAAAATATACAGTTTATATATAGATCCTTACTACTTTAAGAATAAAATCTTCTAAGATTGAGAAGAGATTTGAAACATGGTTAGATCACTACACAAAGATAATTCATTATTTGAATTTCTCAAAGTTTATTCATTGTGCGATTTGTGGAATTTTGCTATACGTAACGATCTTTTATGGGCTCTGGTTCGACTAAAACTGAGCTAATTATAAATTTACTTAACAAGAAATTGAAAAATCAACCCAACCCTGAGTAATATGAGTAGTATGGATATCTCTTCTCCGACCCTTTCAGTATTGGCGGCTGCTTTCGAATAGGGAATGAAGTTGCCGAAGCTCCAATCCACAATAATCACGTTGAAATCATCCAGAATCAAGAATTCGTCCTTCATATGCTGCAATATGAAAGAAAATATCAAACTGACAAATAAGTGTAGTGAAATCTACTACATAAAAACAGTTATTTCTCATGAAGTCATGAAATATCAAAAGACCGTTTACATCAGTAATACTCAACCTGCAGCCCGCGGGCCACATGTGGCCCCACCAGCCTTTTCTGAGTGACCCGGTCATGACCCATTGCACTAAGAATTTCAATTACTGGAGAACAATGAGCTAAAAATTTAGCGGGGAATTATATCAATCAAGCAATCAAATGTAACAACTTTGCTATCAATTTTTTTAATGTAAGCAGGAGGCTTGGTTATATATAGATGAAAGGAAATAGAAATTATCCTATAACCAGTAAAAAATGCATAAAGATAGATATTTTTATGTGTACATTTGATCGAGAAGTGTTAACATGGTAATAAAATAAAAGCAAAAAATGTGTTTTAATATTTTGAGGAATTTTACTTTGTCCAATGTTGAGTTGGTCTTATAGTATGTTTTTTCTATTATCCGTATGTTGCGGCCCGCGTGAAATGCCTGTCATGTGTATGCGGCCCGGTGGGAAAAAAGTTGAGTACCCCTGGTTTACATAGTCGTCAGAGTGTGTTATTGTGGTTTCCAATCCCCTTGGAGCAGGAAGGCCTACACCAAATTCATTTGACCTTTCCGCGTAATAGTGTCACACACCAGGTCTTGCTCTTCATACAACTGTCACAGGGAAATGCCCCAGCAGTCCAGAAGATGAGCAGGAGAAGCAAGGAGAGAACAGGGACAAGTAAAGAGAGACTTTACCCCCTGAACAAAAGTCATACTACGCAGGTGACCGCTTCTAAAGCACGCCAAGGCCGTCTGATGAGACCTGGAACTCCTGCATTGTATAGATAGGCCAGGACTCTTAGCTGCGTACCAGTGGTGAGCAGGAGGTCAAATTCATTTGATTTCTTTGGAAGGAAGGAATTTTCGAATGGGTTAAGACAGTGGAACTGGGGTTAGGGAGATCACATCCCCTACCAACCAGCTCATCAGCAGCTTCGCTCCCAGGCACAACCACATGTGATGGAATCCACTGGAGACATACTTGTTTCCTCTGACCAAGCCTAACTAATTTGGATAAAATATCTAGACCAATACTGTCCATAATTTTTGGCCAATTCTTCAAATATTGGACGGAGCTTCTGCTGTCTGTCAGGGTCCAGATACTGTCCTTATAAGAGTTGAGAGCATGATCGAGAGCACCACTAATAGCAATGAGTTCCGATCTAAAGACGGAACAGTGGTCAGGATTCCTGATGCTGATTTTAACATCGTTTTCAGGAATGATACTAAAAATACCACTCTCTGCTCTACCCGTATCCGAACGACTACCCTCTGTGTAAATAATCAAGGCTTGATGCCCTGGACCATCAGAGTATGTAATAATAATAAAAGTAATACAGTACTTTTTTTAATATAACACACACACACAATGTTTTAATTTTTCTATAAATCCTCTTTATAGTCAAAGGAATCCAGTTGGTGGCTAGTTGGGGTTCTTTTTGGGGGGAGCTAGAGTGCTATATTTCATTAATCTCCCCCAAATACTCAATTTACAAACGAAACGCATATCTGAACTAGATGAAACATTACAAATGGAAATGTACAGAATGATAGAGAGCAAAAACAATGGTACTTTCGTATTAACTCCGGTTATTTTATATTAATCTCTTGGTTTTCGTCACTAATATAAACCGAATTGACAACTTTCTGGTTAACTTCATTAAAATTTCGGATTTCAATTCTTTTGGCCCATTTTTATGCTTAGATATGGTCTTTCTACTGAATCAAAATAAATCCCTCATTTAGTTTCTTCTGTTTATTTTCTTAGATCTAATATTATACAAGAATAATCTTTTTCAATTATTTTCGCTTGCGCTTTTCTTCTCTCATTCACCCGTTGGCGTTCAGTGGAAGTGAGCTGCATGACAGGGATATCTAAATAACGAAAATAAAACTTCACGGGAAAAACTGGGCATGGAATTTTTATTTAAAAAAAAACACTCGCTCAAAAAGTTTTCAATTCAAAACTGAGCGAGTGGCGCCGACTCGAGCCGAGTAAAACCGATCGAGCGTAACACAGCTGAGCCAGACGCTTAATTTAGGTTCACTCTTCAGCAAAACGCGCCTAAAGAAGTTATTTCAAAAAAATTATACACCTTAATTTTGTGTGTGTACTGTGTTCTTTATTTTGCCCCATTATTAAATGCATGCGAATTTATCAGGTTTGAATAACTGAGTTTAATTCGAGACATATGATATCGATTCAACTTACGTGCATCCAGTCTGCAATTTTGACTTTATCGAGAAACCCATGAATGATAATTTTCGTCTCTAGCCGAGGGTTGAAGAACCGGAAAGTGCGAGGGTCTTCCGCATACAGTTTCACGCCATCCGAGCTGCGTTCGGGAGTGAAGAGGTAGAATCTGCTGAGGCTGCGTTGACTCTTCAAGAGGTCGTTAGGAACTGTTGCCAGTTCAGAGAAAAGCATGTTATTGAAATTTCATGGATAAATTAAAAAGCACTGAACAATCGATAAATCAATGGGAGATATTAATAAGACTAACACGTAAATTACAAAATCGAATGCAATTTAAGGCTTAGTTAAAAACTTTTGTCATTCTGCCAAACTATGAATTAGTTTTCTATCAGATGTTATTTACAGGGTGGGGCAACTAAAAGTGACCCTGGCGAGTGGATACAACTGGACGAGAATGGGACGCACGCACCAAGTGACCGAAACCGGTTCAGATCTTAGTGCGGACTGTGTCAATGTGAGTTGATCAGTGGCAACATTAACTGAGGAGGAAAATATAGTTACTTCCAACAGGATGGTGCAACCACCCCTACATCCCACCAAACCATAGATCTTATTTACACAATCTTCACTCCTGGCAGAGTTGTTAGAGATCAATCTGATTTCTGCCCTAGTTGGCTACCCAGATCAGAAGGTGTATCGCAACAACCCTGATAGTCTTCAAGAACTACAGAGCAGAACATTTCTGATGAGATTGCAACAGTCCAACTTCGATCAGTCACCCGCAACTTGCTGACTGCCCCCCCCCCATTGGTGCCTGGAGATGAATGATAGTCATTTTCAAAATCTGCTACAAGCAGGTTAACGAATTATCTCCTTTCATTAGTAGAGTTTCTTGGTAACACGGCACTCAGCCCTCCGTGTCGCTTCTATTTGCCCCACCCTGTAGTTAACCATTGGCGATCAAATAAGAGAGCCAAGATTTCTTGCTGGTATAGTAAGTAAGCCTCTGGGCTCCCATTCAAAAATAGACCCCAGCTTCTACCCTTTTAAGTAAGCAGTATGTAGCACACTTCGTCAAGTACTTGTAAAAATAACCCGTAATTGAAAGTGCGTGACTCTAAATCTCACATCTATTCACAAACCGAGTCGACTGACTGCTGTCTTTCGACTGAATGAGTAATAGTGTATGGTAGTAGATTTAGGTCTAGACACGATGGACATGGCATACGGCAGTCTTGCCATTATTGCCAGTTGGCATGTGTTTGAAATTTCAAGTTTTTCGGATAATATGACCAGGAAAAACATTTGAGGATTAAAATAATTTGTTACATTGTTTTGAGGCAGAGTCAAGAATGAGATGAGGTTCCTGGAACCGGAATCAGTTAACATATGCCTTAAAACGTCCCTGATTGTAAGACGTAACTCAACAAGCGACTTAAATCTTGCAAGATTCCCATTAGAGCATACAGTGGCTCAAACAACTCAGAGTACCTTAATTTCATTTGATAAATTCAACTTTCAATGCAAATAATACCGAAAAGCGAAAACATGTTTTTATTTTTTTAACACAGAATAAATGGTTAAATTTAAAGTATAAAAAATGAGCAATCAATGGAAAACTTCCAAAATTGAAAGCTTCAGAAACATTTTAAACATATGCAGATTTTTAACTAAAAAAAATTGAGAATACGTAAATGAATTTTTCATTATCTAGCATACAAAAAAGTGTCAATATTTAGTTGCATCCTTTGGTTTTTATAATGGCCTTTGAACGTCATGGTACCAATTCTACCAACTTTTTGGTGGTATCTGAAGTATTTTTCTTCATTCTTGCAATACTTGTTTTAAATTAAATTAATTCTAATTTTACGTTTTTGGATGACCGTTTCGAGTGTTGCCCACAGAATTTCAATGACATTGATGTCGAAGACTGAGCTGGGGTGTGCATCTGCTGAGTTCGGTCCTAGGAGAGCCCACATCCTTGGCGCAAATTATTTTAGTTGGCGATAATTGTGCCATATTGGTAACCCTGCTTTGATACACTAGATAGGGTAACCCTAATTGTTTCTGAAAGTTTCATATTTTGCCAGCCGGCATTTCGAATTTCATTTTGTTGTTGGGGTCCGGGCTGGAAGTATGGCTGCGTGTGTGAGGGAATATATTTTAGAATTTTTTACTTTGTTGAATGCGAAAGGTAAGAAAGAGTTGATTGAATGGTGTATGAAGGAAAGATTGATTGCTTCGAGTTATGAATGTCCTAAATGGAACGACCAGCATGATGTAACATGCTGGGCTATAAAACGCTTTCTTCGGAATCGTACCAGCCACGCCGAAGGTATGCTCGAGCGCGCGACCATTATCTCGCCGAATAAATATGGCGGCGCTCACGCGATCATTCGCTTAGCAATGAGACCTTTAAGGCTTTAATAAAATCTGTTACGCTCTACCCTCCACTCGGAAAAGATCAGCAGTAAGAAAGTATGTGCTGTTTTTATATATTTTTTATCTTAAATATTTAATTTCTGAATTGTTTACATATATTTTCATTACGCATCCATCTTATCTCGCTATATTCACTTGCCACCATTGTCGGGTTCGCTTGGCGCCATCTTGTTCTGGCTTGGCGCTTTTTTCGGTTTGTCGCCAAGGGTGTGGGTTCTAGGATTTTACCGGTTCAACACTCCACCTATAAAAACTTAATTTCCTACCCCTGATGAAGCGATACAACTCCATGATGTAGCCACCAACATGTTTAACTGTTGGACGTTGATTTTTTGGATCCCAAGTGGTATCGGACTTTTTCCATACGGTGCACAGCGGCTGTTAGTGCCAAAAATGTTGAATTTACTTCGAGCACCACATATAACTGCCTTTGAAAAGTAATATCCTCAACTGATGAGTTTTTGCCTTTTTGATTTTGCATCTAATGAAAGGTTTCTTTCTAATAGCTTTTTCCAGCATATCTAATAACATTCACACTTCTGCATATGATTTGAGAAGTTTCTGCAGTATGTTTGATTTTTCTTGCCTCAGGATCAGTCGTTATTTCTTTCAAAATTTTATTTTTTACGACGTCACAGAATAATTTCCCTTCCTGTTCTCAATTTATTTTCAATCAATCCAACATTTCAACTTTTTGTAACGATTTTCTGAACACAAGCGGGGCTTCTGCCGACAATTTCAGCTATTTCACTGTAAGACTTTACTTTTTTAAAATAATCTTAATAGGAATTTCATTAAATCAATACTGGTTTTCTTTCGAGGAGCCATTTCCCAATTAAAAGTGTGGCCTTAAGTCCATCTGACAAATTTAATTCCCCAAAAATTACCATTGAAATAGTTTGAGATATTACATATAAAATTAGATTCAAATGGCAGTCAAGTAGAAAATATTTAGTGGTAGTTTAGCATATTTTTCATAAATGTGGTCAATTTTTGTGACAAAAATCTGCATGTGTGTATTTAAAATGATTTTTGAAAATTTTCAATTTAGAAGTTTGTTGATTGTTCTTTATTTTCACTTTAATTTGAACTGTTTGTTATGTGCAAAAATAAAACCATTTTTTGTGTTATTTTTATTGAAAATTGAATTTATCAATTAAAAGTAAGGTGTACTCTCAATTACTTGAGCCACTGTATACATTTCAATCAAAATTCGATAAATTCAAGAGGTCGTCAATATCTTTATCTTTAGTGATCTAATAAGTTCCATGAGTTTTTACAATATAATTACAGATCATGGTGATCTTATGTGAAACATTTCATTCTAAAAGATTTGTGATGCGTTGCCCACACTGCCTTAGAAAAATTGAGTACTAGTTAAGTGTTTAACAAGATTCAGGCGAGTCCCGTTTCCGAGTGCTTAGAAGTAGTAACAGTATAATAGTTTAAACTTTTCTGTAACTTAAAAAAATTTTTTTTTCATAAAATAAGGGAATTTTTTGGTGCAAAGCTGTTGCTTATCTTCGCCAAGATGAGCGATAACATTACAATATAGTATTCTTAAAATTTAAAAAAATTTAAAATATTCAGTTTTTTTACTTGAACACTTAAAGCTTTAAAAAGCGAATCAGCACTACAATATTCGAGACGAAATAGGGCTATTAATTTGATATACTGTGACTGACTTTCGCGGCAAATGTATGTAAATTTTCCCAAATTGGGGGGTTGAATTTTACAACGTTGCAATATTGCAAATACCCATTGTTCTCTAAAGGATGGCGAAATCAGAAAATTACATCAACTCTTTCACAAAGCAGGAAAACATGTTACCCCGTTTTAAAATTGATGATTTTCATAATTGTAACCCTATTCGGTTTTCTATACAGAATATCAAAAAAGATTATTTGTTGGTCGTAATTATGTAAGCAGCTTTTAGAAAAAGAATTGTCAAACCACATGGTGTCAGTTATAAAACATTTGCTGGCTGTATTCTTATTCCTATTACTTATTTCAGTTTATTATGCCGTGTACTAATATATTACTGTGCATTTTCATAGGTTTTACGTTAGTAGGCAAGTACCATTTTGCAGCAATAAAAATATTTGGACAAATGTAAAAGAAATTCACGATGACCAATAATTCTATAGTAAAAACAATTCCTGTGGTCCATAAGTGAAATTTATGAACTATTACGAATTTTTCTCACGATTATTTTATGTCTAAAACTATAAACAGCAGTTACATACTAATATTTACTCTTGGCAACCTAAAGGTCAAGGGTTAATATTTGATCTGTTTTTTATATCGGATTAATTCCACATTTTATTGAATCAGGGTTGCTAGAACAGTGAGCCAGAATGAAATAATTATCAACCAATGAAATCTAACAAACATCGCCAACTTCAAGATGGCAACTTTTTATATATAATCTATACTTTCAATCAAATATTTAAATTTTTAAAACGGTGATTCTCAACCATTGTGCAGTAATACTTTTTTATGCTATAATTTTTCTTAAAAATCATTAATTATACTCTGAAAAAAAAGTGAAATCGGGAAACAAATCTTTGTCATTTTATAGAAATAAACTAAGTATATCCCTGGTATATTTAAGTTATCCTTTCGTGGATAGATGGGTATAAATAAATTTTATTGGGTTCGTAACTCTTGTGTACGGATACATCTGTGTATGAATTAACTTTGAATGAAAAGGAAAAAGTAATTTCGCTCTGTAGTAATAGAGATTTAATTTCAAAACATTCGGAAGAGTATTTTGGATTAAATCTAAAGGAGATTATTCCATAATAGCAAAGAAAATTTTTTTTTACAATTTTCTGTCTTCTTATTTACATGAATTCGGAATTCAGCATTAATAAATATTCAAATGAAGAGAAAATCGAGATTTAATGTAGAGGACGAAATGAGTGTTGCATTATCATTTTAACGACCAAATATAAACGAAACTATCAAAAATCATCCAGCTCAAATTAAGTATTAAATGTATTCTTATAATTAATTTGTAATTAATTACTCAATAAACATTTCGTTGGTTTTGTCGTATATATTTTATATAAGATTGAAAATTATATTATAATAAACTACTTTACATAGTATATTACAGGTAAGTAAAATTCTTTTAAGCTCAATTTATTGTTAGTGTGCAGCCAAATTTTGTGAAATTGTTAAAAGTGTACCGCAACAAAATCAAGGCTGAGAATCACTGTTTTATAGTCTCAAAATTATTTATCAAAGTAAGTAGAAAAAAGCAACAAAACAATTCCACTATTCAATGCATTCTTCGAAAGTGTAATGTACATTTCACATGAAAAACATGAAGGAACATTTTCAATTATTCGAAGTGCGGCTCTTTAGGAAATTCAATGTAAGGGTACTCACCCCCCGAATATCTGAGAGCAGTTTTCTCCAGGACCCTCAGACCGTTCAGGACAGGTTCCGTGATGCTATCCATATCGGAAGCCAGGAATCTCTCCAGCAATAACAAACACAGTATCGCTATAGAAGCCATGTTGAGTCTCATTCTACTCCATTAAAAGCATTTTCGATTACCACAAAACACTAGACTTACGAAACGACACGGGTTGTGTCCGTCACACGGAATTTATTACTTCAGACATCGATGTTTGTATATGTAATCGATACTCGTTGCCACACACACAAAAAAAAAAAAGAAATCATAAATCGTTATTATCACAAATTCAAGACATATTCTTAGGACACGCTTGCCTAATGGTCAAGTTAACGGACTCGCGACTGCGAATGCATTCCTAAGCGAAATGTGTAAAATACCCACCATGAAATTTATACACGTGGAGCTATATTTTTTGCATCCATATCCTGTCTTTGGATAGATAAGAACAAATAGCCAAAATAATAATTAAAAATATGTGAAAAAATGATTAAATTAAAATGTTTTCAATGTGATTCTTAAAGGAAAAAAGTGGCCGTGGAATAGCCTAGTGGTTAAGGTACCGTACTTGGTTGGCGTGCCGTGAGTTCAAGCCTAGTATCTCTGAAGACCCGCCTTGCAGAAGGGTCCGATGCACGTTAAATATGTCGAGGCTCAAACGCCCTCCAGTTGGTGTGGAAGTCAGGAAATTGGTTTTTGCTCAAGTGCCGTCCTCGTCACCTTACCATGATTCAAAATTACAAGATCCGTCACAAACAGCCCTCGAGTAGCTGAATAGTTTGACGTAAATATTCACTCACTTACTCACCCTAGTGGTCATTGTCCAGAACTCGTGACCAGCTTTGAAGAGTCCTGGTGTTACTGAGCACTCGACATGCTGAGGGGCTGATGGATGGTGAATCTGTGTGACTCATAGTCCTCACGTTGGCATGGTGTGGATGCTTAGAGAGGGGTACCAGCTCAGGTGTCGACCTCATCACTTGACCGTGGTTCTAAATTATGAATCCATCGCCAGTAGCCATTGCGATGTTTTATAGTGCTACGTCAATAAACACTCTCACCATTCTATACATGTGTGTCAAATAAGTTGTCTATTTTTATGAGTATACTCACAAAGTAAGAATTTATAAATGCTTACCTCAAAATTTTAAAAATAAACTTTGGGTAAAGTAAAAGCCTACAGATGTTATTCTCTTACATCTTTTTGCTGGCATTTGAGAAGAGTGAGAGTTATATTAAACACGAAGGATATTTACGACGGATAACCTCGTAATTTTGAACCATGATTAAGTGATGAGGCGACATCTGAGTTGCACCCCTCTCTCCAAACTACTACACCATGCCAAAGTGAGGACTTTGAGTTCGGCAGATTGAACATGCATCAGGCCTCTCTACACGGCAGGTCTTCAACGGCACTAGATTTAGAATGACAACGCCGGCCGTGACAGTAACTACTAGGCCAGTGCATCCCAACCTTTTCAAATTCGTTGACCGGTCAACGCTTGACAATTTTACCGCAGCCCGCTGAGGGGGTGACACGTTGACTGTTTATGTTTTAAGTTCTTTTGATTTAATAATTTTAAGTTTATTGTATTTATATATGCCTTTAGAATAATATATAGTTACACCTAAAAATGAATATAAAGAGATTTAACACAAGAGAGACAAGAAATTAACAGAATGTATATAACGTGATTTCTAAGAACAGTCGTAGCACAAACCGGAGAGATACACATGACAATAAATAAAATGGGAATACAATCGGTTCACCCTTTTACGAACCTCTGTAGCGAATTTTTATATTTTTATGAACTTTTTTCTCAAACGAAGAACGTTTTACTATTTTCTAGTAAAATAATATCTCCTAATAGAGAGGTGTATTTTCTCTTTAACGACTTTTTCTCTTGTGATTCGTTTTTTTCCCCTGTTTTAAAAATATTTTTGAACTTCTCAAATTATTCTCTTTTTGAATATATTTTACGGTGATCAAAGACCTTGAACTGGTTTTACCAGGTGTCTAACTCCCCTACAGCAAAAAAAATCCCGTAACTTTCAAATAAAAAACCTGAAATAAAATTAACAGATTTTATCAGTAATTAAATCTAGGCAGGCTTGTGGTAGTATATGCTTAAAATAATCGGTTATAAAATAATATATGTTTAAAATTACTTGTAGGCGTAAAATTAGAAATTGTCTTATTAAAATTAATTAATTTTAATATAAAAATATTTTTTAAAGTTGAAAGAAACTCTACAGAATATTCTGGATAATATTTTCCCCTCTGTTTTCCTTGCTGATTTCCTTTTCATGGGCAAGATATTAAAAGATAAATAGATATTAATTTACAAAAAAAAGATTTGTGAATAATAACTTCTTTCTAATATATAGAGTTTATGAATTAAAAAAAATTTATGTGGTTTCTAAAGAACATAAAAAGACAGATCTCTCTATTTAATGAATCTTCCACATATAAAAATTTTTTTTCTCGGCATTTATCGACTTAGTTAGATAGAGGGCTTACTGTATTTTATAATATATTTTATATATTTCTGTACTTTGTTTTGTTCCAGAACCTTACAATTCACCTATTGTAAAAAGAATAATATTTTTATTTTAAAAAAAATTAAACTGTGAGAAGAACGGGTACTTATCTCTCAGCTAGTTAAAATACGCAAGATAGAGTAACTTAAAGCAGGGGTATCCAACCCAAATGACTTTGCGGTCGTAAAAACATTATAATCTCGCAGGTCATTTGTCATGGTCATTTGTCCACCATGGTCAAATGACGAGACCTATTACGAATCTATGACTATGGTTTCTACGCTACCATTGCCCCTTTGTACAGGGAGTCAGTTCTGAATCAAGGTTTTGAGGAAAAGATTTTTCTAGACTAGGGGTGTCCAATCCAAATGACCTTGAGGGTCACTTCGGAAAAACATTATAACCTCGCGGGTCGCACATAAAAATATGTACCTTTATATCAGATTTGGAAATAAAAAAACATTTTTTGCAGTGAAAATTTAAAACAGAATGAATTATTATTGCTTTCATTATTTTTCATGTATACAGACATAGATAAAAAAGTTTATAAATATAATATAATAATAAAATGATCGAATAATGTTTAAAATATTACAGTTGTCATTTTCTTGAAATTTACGGGGTTCCTTTTGAATTGATCTTTCGTTACTCATTGTTGAAATTTGATTGTGCTGTCATTCGCAAACGATTAAGTATAGATTACCCTTTATCTTAACCATCCTGAATATTTTTTTTAACTTTAAAAAACATCTCTTACTGCCTCTTGCTTTTTGGACGCTCCCAACAGAAAAGGAGGAAGAGAAATGAAAGTCGCACACAGAGAATCATGTTCCATCCATAGTAAAGGATATGCATAATGCAATTCGGAATTTATTAAAAAAAAGTAATTTAATGAAGTAAAATCACAAATGAAACTGTTTGTTTAAATATAAATCTATTTTAATCGAATGGACATTTCTATTGTCAAAAAGGATTTATTTTAAAACAAGAACAGGCAAATACATTGTAGATTTATAAAGAGTGTTTTTTTTCCAGGTATAGAAGTTTAAGTTGGCATTACTTTCCAAGATGGCGACCGATTTAACAGCTGTCAAGTGATTTATTCTCAGTTTGGTTTGGCAATTCATCAAAACGATCATCAAGCAAGGCGTAGATTCGTCGAATGGGCCCAAAACGAGATTGCCGTTGTTCCCGATTTTCATAAGCTAATTTTGTTTAGCGATGAAGCGCACTTCTGGTTGAATGGCTACGTCAACAAACAAAGCTGCCGCATTTGGAGTGAAGCTAATCCACAAGTGTATGTCGAAACACCGTTACATCCAGGAAAACTGACTGTTTGGTGCGCTTTATGGGCTGGTGGAATCATTGGTCCGTACTTCTTCAAAAACGATGAAGACCACAACGTTACAGTCAATGGGGATCGGTATAGAGCCATGATTACTAACTTTTTCATTCCTGAATTGAACAATCATGATGTCCAGAAGCTGTGGTTCCAACAAGATGGCGCAACATGTCACACAGCTCGTGCCACAATCGATTTATTGAAAGACACGTTTGGTGACCGCCTAATTTCACGTTTTGGACCTGTGAATTGGCCTCCAAGATCTTGTGATTTAACACCGCTAGACTGTTTTCTGTGGAGCTATGTAAAGTCATTGGTCTATGCGGATAAGCCACAAACGCTTGACCATTTGGAAGACAACATTAGCCGTGTTATTGCCAATATACGGCCACAAATGTTGGAAAAAGTCATCGAACATTGGACGTCCAGATTGGACTACATCCGAGCCAGTCCTATGCCAGAAATCATATTTAAAATGTAATGTCACAAGATTATCTTTCGAATAAAAAAAAATTCATGTCAATCGAATAATACATCGTTGTCTTATTGAAATTTAAAGTTCTATACCTCTAAAAAAAAACACCCTATATTTATATATATATATATATATATATATATATATATATATATATATATATATATATATATATATATATATATATATACATATTCACCTCAAATAAATTTCGGAATGAAAAAACTTTAAGAAACTGATATTTTTAAAATTTTTTTAAATGTACTTACGTACTGGCGGGCCACGTGTTGGACACCCCTGACTTAAAGCATGAAAAAATACCCGAGTGGAATATTGAATGCAAATAAATTTTAAAAGACGTACTTTAATGAGAGAAGGAGTAGTTTTATAAAGTTAAGAACAAAGTTTGAGATTTAAGATAAGCATATTGTGTTCGGTTAATTGACTAATTGATTATTTATATATGTTGTGACATTCAGAAATAACACAAAGGGTATTGGCGAGGACCTGTGTCATTTTAAACTACTATCAAAAGATGGATGACACCTGAATTGTTACACTGCTCTACAAGCTACTGCGCCACGACAACGTAAGGACTTTGAGCCTCTCGGGCCTTAAGATGCCTCAACATGAAGAGTTTTTAGTGGCATCAGGATTTGAACCAACATATCGATTATAATAACAAGGACGACACCCAGACTTTCATTCTCCAAACTTCTTCCAGTTCTCCACTTCCTCAATTTCTACACCACGCGAACTTTAGGACTTTCAGTATCAATAGATTTAACGGAACAAGTTTGATATCACGAGGCACGCATCAAGTTGGTTTATGTTCGCCACGATGGGCGATAACATTACAATACGGTTACCTTAATGTTTGTGGAATATTGCAAATTTCCAGTACTTTTTCATTCATATTCATTATTGTTAATATATATTATGTAATTATTTTATCAATAAATTATAAAAGTACAATCATTATTATATAGTATTAATTGTATAATATTCGTTATTTATAGTAATTGCTTTTTTATTATATTTATTTATAAATATTATGTTCTTTATTCATATGTACATTATTTACATTTTTTTATTATATTATTATGTTCTTTATGTTCTTATTATTTTGTGATTCATTTATAGTTATTATGCTATTTATTTATAATTATTACGTTACATGAGTATTCTTATAATTTTTATATTACATTACGATAATTTTATTTTTTATAATTACTATTAAATTATATATATGTGATTGTTGTGTGTATAATTATTATTGAATCACATACTATATGATTACTATTAATTTATATTATAAGACTATTATACACTGCATAATATTATTAGTGCAAGTAACTTTTTATTATATTATATTGTTATTCATTTTTTATTGATTGATCTTGGTTATTCTCAATCTCTTCCTGTATTCTTTTGAAATATATTTTAATGTATTTTATTTTAAAATTATCTTTCTGACGATTTGATACCGCTAGGTCGCCATCTTGGATTCCATTCCAGCGGCAACAAGCGCTGCTTGGCGTGATTCCTATATCGTGCCAATCAGCGCTTGGATTCATGCCCCGTGATATCAAACTAGCACCGATTTTACGTTCATTACCACTTTCCCGTGCAGTAGGTCTTAGGCTCCCTTCACACCAAACGATTCCGAGTCTGTAGCAATCTTTCCAATTTACAGCGATTCTGAATGAGCAGAGATTTGCCTTCACACCGCCACGGGTCAATCATACTTCCATCAGTTGCTGTCGAACATGGATGCTGTTTTTAATGTTTTAAGACGATTAACGTTTCAAGCTATTAATTTCACAACTGTATTTTATTTGTTTTGAAGTTGAAATACATAAAACAAAAAATATAAGAACGGTTTTAATTTATTTTTTTATATTTTGCCTGTTAGTATCAAATGTAATTATAGTCTGAAAAGTAGTAACAAATAATAAATATGTATTGTTACTATATTATAATGCAATTACTTTTACAAATAATATATCTAATGTTTTTAATGTTAATGTTTATATTCTACAGCTTTTGTAGCATATAGCAACTAGTTTTTTGATTATGTATTTAAAAATGGTTTTCTAATACATTAATGAATTAAAAATTTTACATGTCATTTACATTTTGTTGGTTTTATATAACAAAATTTGAGATCTATGTAGTAATAAAATGGAATCTTTTTTAAAAATTAAAATTATCGACAATATTGGTGTTTTATTTTATTTTAGCATTCTTATAAGTATTTAATTTTTTTTCTCCCAAAATTAAATAAATTCTTATCAAATTAATCTCTGAAGCTATTTCAAACATCCTTCAGAATATTCCCCCCCCCACACAAAAAAAACATTATGCTTTAAAGTATTATTAAGTAAAGAATAAAGTTTTCAAATTTATAAATTTGAAAAAAGAATACATGTAAAATTAATTTTATTATTTGCGCAAGATTATTAGGGATAAAATATAACCTACACACTCGGCGACAAGAACTAGAGTTAGTTGAAAAAGAATACTATGAATACCACAGACAAAAGTATAAGCGCCCTCTATAGGCATAAAAACAAACTCATGCTAAACCTAACATGAACATTAAAATCTTTAAATATCTAAAATCAGCTTCTTTAATAGAAACTTTGTGATATAATCACTAATATAAAAAAGAATAAAAATCAACTCTATTTGATTAAATTCACTTTTTCTTTTAAGAAATAGCTCTCGGTTGCTGGTGAATCAAGGAAGAAAATATGACCTGCCGAATCATGCGTAAGTTAGAATGACGGCGGATTGAACCGGTTTCAGTTGGTGAGAATGCGGGAAGCTAATCTTGCCTTATTTGAGCGGGAAATTATGAAGTCGAATCCTGGTCGATCAAACAAGTTTGATGGCGAATGAATCGGAGTCGTTTGGTGTGAAGGGAGCCTTAAGTGGCACCAGTATTTAAATCGACGACTCGACAAAACTAACGCCGTCCACGAGTTCGCGATGATGGCAGGTTGACGACCCTAACTTTGATTTGATTTAAATTTAAGTCCCCCTCTGAAGCAACACGAGGGTTACTGGTAAAAGATCTCGTTCTTTTGAACCACAGTTACGAAGACGACACCTGAGCAGGCAAGCCCTCTCCTAACTTCCGAACAACGCCAACAGAATCGGGATTGTTGGGATTTAAAGGTTAATACTAGCTAGCATGCAGCAAACGAACCTGATACCCCCTGTCAGCCTAACGGTGGACCAGCCCCCTTTGTACAAATAATACAACTCTGTTCCTACTCGTTGCTCAACCTGTGAAACTGTAATTTACATGTATTATGTAGTTCTATATATTTATTTGTTCTTTTTTTTTCGCAAAATTCGTTCTTAATGCTCCTCTTTAGTTAAATTCATCATTGAAGCTGTATCATCCAACACTTCATTGATAAAGCTCTCGGATTTCCATAAACCTGCAGCTTCCTAAAAAGTTGAACATTTAGTTCCGTTATTTGTTAATAAGTCATGGTAGGAGACAACGCCTTTCTTCTCACTCAATGATTCCAGTCCAGGCAATCGTTGCGATGTTTTCCTGCAAACGCTTGTAATAATATTCTATAGCAACCGTATTGTCGATATTATATTATTACGAGGCCCATAGTTGTCAATTCAGCGAGTACTACGCATGCGACATCGGGATTGCCAACTTGGCGAGTTAACTTAAACGTTGACATTGTTGCGATATTACTTAATAAATTTATCACAGCTTCACGAAATCTTGTTTTATATATGAATAATTTATTAGGATAAATTAAAATACATTGCAGAAGATGACTGGGAGAAAAATTTAAAATAATATATTTAAAAAGTAAATTCGAGAAGTGCATTTCTTCTATATTTCTTGATTGCGATTCCGTTCCGTTCCGATTTGAAATATCAAAAGAATTTCTACTTTTTATTTTGGTGGACCATTAGGTATGTAAATCATATTTATATTTTGTATTTCATTTTTCAAGGCTCCAAATTTTTAAAGAGATATTGTACGGCATCAAAGAAAATAAAATAATTGTACTTAGAAAATATCTGCACGACAGAAACAATTCCTAACATTTTTTATCTAAAAAAATCAAATGACTTCAAGGTACATTAGAAAGATTTCAGAATTTTTTTTAAAGATAAATTTATTGATACTTGTGCTACTATTTTATTACACATCATAATAAACGTAACAGGAAATAACTAAAAGAAGTTTTTATTTTTCCAAACATATATTATTTACACGTACTGCGAGACAACATGCCAGCAGATTATCACATGAATAAATCGAGTATTACATACAAAATTTATTTTAAGCGATTCGGATAAAACTCACGAATAATAAAGAGTAGATATGGACTATGTACATTATAACAACAATTCACTAAAATTAAAACTAAACGCTAAACGTTTCTTCAACAGTCGTTGATAGACAGTTCCAAGTACTGATTCTTTCCGATCGTTTTTTCTGTTGATCCGCAAAGCACTGTCATTTCTGGCATGGAAAATCTTTCCCTAAATGAAAAAACATTGTAAAAAGCAAAGACATAAATAAGTTTTTTTTTAAAAAAATTTAAGATTAATTTTAAGGCTGTTTTGGCCATATGAACGACAGTGTAAGCTTAACGTGGAACACATTTTCGGACAGAAGAAATGGTTCAATTGTTCTGAAAATTTGTGACACTGTAACTCATGCATTTGCTTGTAATATAGTGTTTTTAAATTTTCAAAATAATTAATAAATAATTGGCTTTTTTTCTTTTTACATGCAAAGGGATAGCTCATTTATCATTACGGTATAGGAGAAAAAATGCGAAACACATTTTATAAAAGAAAAATGTGTCAACTTGAATAAAAATGAGTAGTATGATAAAATAAGTGATTCTCTTCTGGATAGTGAAGCCAGAATATAATGTTTGAGTACTTTTATATCTGGAAAAATATTCCGAATTTGGGTCCTGTTCTTTAACATTAGCCAAAGACAGCCTTAAAACATAATTTCAGTTCCAGCAAAAATATTTGGGCAAGGAAATTTAATTTAATCCAGTACTGTAAATGGGTTCAATAAGCTAAATTCATGTGAAGTCGTAGTCACATGATAATAACAAAAGTGTTTTAAGCCAATCAGTTCAAAAACTCATGTGACGTCATAGTCACACGATAAAAGCAATCATGTGTTTCCAGCTAATCAGTTCATGTGCTTCGCTTTTGCCAACTTTTGCTCTTTGTCCAATAACTTTCTCTTAAAATATTTATCTAAAATAGTAAAGCACATATATGGGTATGTAAAATGTACTCCATTTAAAAATACATGCTTAAAATAAGATTTTTTTTTAAAATTTTAAAATCTTTTTGAATTTTTTTTTCCGTAACATTTGAACATCGTTACCCAGTTTTGAAAAATTTTACCTAGGTTTTACAAAAAGAAAAACCAGTACAATTCGTTTAATGTCTGTTTTGAATTCAATGGAGAACACGTATTTGTCTTTATCACGTGGCCGTCATGAATCGAGTCCATTTATGACGGTCACGCATTAAATGAAATCACGTGTCCTCCATTGATTTCAAAGCTGCCATTAGGCTTGTACCTTTTGTTGTACTTGTAAAATTCAGATACAATTTCAAACTTGATTGTTTAGTAATGAGGCCGGCTGGGTGGTTTGGTTGGTTTGTCGCTGGCTTTCTGCATTCAAGGTTGATAGTTTGACCCCGGCCCAAGTTGGTGAATTTTCATGGTGCAGAAAATCGGCAGTGGCCATGTCGTACGATTATACGGATGTAGAAGATCCCTAGAGTGTCTGTTTGCTTAGGTTTCTCTAGGTAAAATCAAATCCAAGTACAGGTTCGCATCGTCAGAGCTCAGGTGCCTCCCTCTAGAGAGGAAACTGGGCGTCAAAATTATCTGTGGCGATTGGTATCTGCCTATATGGTGCCACACTAAAAATAGATACCAGCTTTCGGGGAATGCACTAGGTCTGCAATGGAAAAACTCCAATCGGCAGCCCATTAGAAACAAAAAAAATGAAAAAGTTTAGTAACGATGTTTAAGTATCATGTGTCTTCAAAAAATTTTCCAGATTAAAGAAATCTTATAGGTGTATTTTTAAAATCAGGTGCATTTTGTTTACCTATGTGCGTTATTGACAAATATGAACTTTTTAAAAGAAAGTTTCACAGTAAGAAGCAAAAAGTGGCAACAGTGAACAACTGAACTGGTTGTCTGGAAACACGTGTTTACATTTATCATGTGGCTACAAGAGTTTAACCCATTGTGTAGTATTGATTGACTTGAGAAAGAATAATTGGATTTTATCTCGTGATTTGCTAAAATCCTAGTTTAATTCTCACCATTGGAAACATAGAAAAAATGGTGTAAAATTGCACCAACAGCTAGACGAAACGAAACGCATCTAGATTACATCTGTAACGGAATCTAATGTTTACATTGACTGGATTGCCTCTGAAGATATCAATACTAACAATTTCCGAAAAAGTATAGAAAAAATCATTGAGAATTACAATACCAACAAATATCGGAGAACTTTAGGAAACATCCCATCTATAGACATAAAATGCAATTGGACCAATAACAGAAGAGAAGAGATACTAGGTATTCGCATTTGTAATTATAATCAATGAATAATCCTATATATAATACCAACAAAGAAAATAATGATTTGGAACATATTCTCTTAATTTGTGACAAATACGTATGCATCTCAAAAGAAATAACTTGTGGAATATACTGAAGATAGACCTGTGTTGTAACATCACCTTTAGAGAACTTTCGGAACATACAACAGTTAATAAGCAGCTTTTCAAAGTCTTTTTACCGAAGATGAAGTTCTTTACCATATTTCAAATAAGAAATGAAAGACATCTATTCATTTGAAGGGTATAATAGATTTTGTTGCTCCATATCCCACAAAACCTGTAACAGCTAATTATTCAATACACAATCTGTCCAATATGATGACAATAATTCTCTTTGATAAATAAATGTGTGTACAAACCAATTCAGGATTCAACCAATGACTTTATTTAAATAAAAAGTAACAAGCCTACAATAATATAACAGGTCTCACAGAAAATGGTACATAATCAAATGAAACATATTTCTAATTCTAATATTATTTTCTGGTGTAACATCAAAAATGTTTGCTTTCATATTCCTCAGTTTCAAAGGAGCTATTTTCTGTTAAGGGCAACCCAAAAGTAATTTCAACACTCGGTTGTTGCTTTTTTACAATACTAGAAAATAAATTATAGTTTTGAAAAACTAAAAAACATGATTTTATAGTTAACCAAACTAAAAATAAAAAAGAATTCTTAATATAAGAATAAAATTACTAACGAGAAAATTAATGTCAAATTGGTAAACGCGTTGAATGCTTTGTACTACATCTTCACACTAACTCTGCATTTCAGAATAGAACTAGTAAGAAATTATTACAAATGACATCGAGCACACCACGCTGTTACCACAATGACATTCATTTTCTCGTTAATCATTTTATTCTTATATTAAGAATTCTTCTTTACTTTTTAGTTCGATTAACTATAAAAGCGTGTTTTTTAAACTATAATTAATTTTTCATTTTTAATTCGATCTGCAATAAAAGCGTGGCTCTTAGTTTTTTAAACTATCTTTTATTCATTGATGGATTAATCTTTTTTGTTCCTTGTATCTGTATTAACCATGAGTGTTTTAGCTTTAGGGTTGTAAATTAAACTTTTAGTCGCCAAACCTGAATATGGAATCTGGAATTACCATGAGTGTTTTAGCTTTAGGGTTGTAAATTAAACTTTTAGTCGCCAAACCTGAATATGGAATCTGGAATTAGTTGTCAAATCTGGAAATAGGAAATCGTTAATCCTGATGATACTAATCAGGACAATGGAACAAAATTTTTAAATTATTCGGTCCTTGACAAGTGTGTAAAATTTCGAATTAATCTGACATTTTAAAGTGGTTAAAAATCGAGTTCAAAGATTCCGTTACATTCAGGCGAAGCTAATAAATGCGTGTTAAAAATAAATAGACTGAAAGTAAATCTTGTTCATACTCACATTTTTTCGGGCAGATCAATCGGGATTACTTGTATTTTCTTCAAATTAAGACCTGAAGCATCAGATCGTAGGGAGGCTGCCATTTCAGGTTTAGACGCGTATCCCCACCACACTTTAGCGCCTCGTACTTCGCCAAGAGGATAACGACTAGTCGCCAAATACACATATTGAGCACCGGGCTTCAATTCTTTGTCAATACTATTTTAAGAAGAAAAATTACCATAAATGATAAATTTTACAGAAGTAGAAAGCTTTTGACATATTTCTTAAAATTTTTATATACTTTTTATGTATTAAAAACTATGAAATTATTCGAATAAAATTTCTGGAGCAAATCTCGCCAAGTGGACGCTTTTGACAACGACGATTCTTAAAATATGAACGAATAAAAGCTAAGTTGTGTTTATTAATGATCAAAATTCATGACGGTCACCTGATAAAAACAATCATGTGTTCTCCATTGAGAATACCCAGCAGACATCAAACTTGTACTTTCTGTTATAGTTATAAAACTTGAACAAACCTTCAAATTTTGTTATTGGGTAAAGACATCCACGAATATGTTAAAAAAAATTCATCAAAGAGTTCCTAATAAGAAAAAAAAACACTGGAACTAAACGTGTACTTTAATGTGTTAATAAAATGTGTTTTGTTTACTCTTACTTGTGACGAATGTTCTTTTTAAAAGAAAGTTTCTACAAGAAGCAAAAATTGGCAACAGCGGAGCAACCTGAAAACCCTGATTGTAGTTATCATGTGACTGTGACCTCACATGAATTTACGTCATTCTAGAGTAAAATTATAATTTCAAACGCGTGGAAAGGGACGGGAAACGGCTGCAGTTGGCGCTATTTCGAATCCGGCGTAGCAAGATCTGGCGATTTATTCCCTGCGTCTGAACTAATCGAAAAATACCCATTTCCAAATATAAGAAATGAAATATTAACAGCAAAAATCCGGAAACAATCCAGTTATTATATGAAAATAACTTTAAAAAATTAGGCACATAAGATTTCATAAAAAAAAGTGGTGCAAGATATCGAACAGTTTAATTAAATCTTCAAGAGATATGAACAAATTTCCTCGTGCCCTAGGGTTGCTTATTTTTAAATCAGCCTACAAGAATTTCGAAGAATATAGAGAGCCAATGCGCGTTTTCCCCATTTACCTGAAATATAGTCCACAGTAGTATTTTGAGGTGAATATTTTCTTAATTAGTAGGGGTAATTAATGTCCTTTGAAACGTGAGAGATTTGTAACAACAACCATCAGGAAAACTTTTCACACACACAGTAATGTAGATCTCCATGTGACAACTCGTACCAGGTTCTTGGTAATCCCTACAAAAGGGAATTTTACGCGCATCTCCCCTATCCGATGGGGAAATTCAAACAGTTCAAGATTGAAATTGACAGATTATACGACGAATATAAAACTGAGAGCTTCAAAAGTAAAGAAAACATGAGCATTAAAAAATTAGACTTCTAAAGGGTGTTTTTTTAGAGGTATAGAACTTTAAATTGCAATAAAACAACGATGTATTAATCGATTGACATGAATTTTTTAATTCGAAAGATAATCTTGTGGCATTACATTTTAAATATGATCAAGCAAGGCGTCGATTCGTCGAATGGGCCCAAAACGAGATTGCCATTGTTCCCGATTTTCATAAGCGAATTTTGTTTAGCGATGAAGCGCACTTCTGGTTGAATGGCTACGTCAACAAACAAAACTGCCGCATTTGGAGTGAAGCTAATCCACAAGTGTATGTCGAAACACCGTTACATCCAGAAAAACTGACTGTTTGGTGCGCTTTATGGGCTGGTGGAATCATTGGACCGTACTTCTTCAAAACGATGAAGGCCACAACGTTACAGTCAATGGTGATCGGTATAGAGCCATGATTACTAACTTTTTCATTCCTGAATTGAACAATCATGATGTCCAGGAGCTGTGGTTCCAACAAGACGGCGCAACATGTCACACAGCTCGTGCCATAATCGATTTATTGAAAGACACGTTTGGTGACCGCCTAATTTCACGTTTTGGACCTGTGAATGGGCCTCCAAGATCTTTTGTAGGAGAGGGGGGTGCCAGCTCAGGTGTCGTCCACGTCACTTGACCATGGTTCAAAATTACGTGGTCCGTCGCCAAAAGCCCTCGTGTAGCTGAACAGTGCGACGTTAATGTTCACTCACTCACTCACCCAAGATCTTGTGATTTAACACCGCTAGACTATTTTCTGTGGGGCTATGTAAAGTCATTGGCCTATGCGGATAAGCCACAAACGCTTGACCATTTGGAAGACAACATTCGCCGTGTTATTGCCGATACACGGCCCCAAATGTTGGAAAAAGTCATCGAAAATTGGACTTCCAGATTGGACTACATCCGAGCCAGCCGTGGAAGTCCTATGCCAGAAATCATATTTAAAATGTAATGCCACAAGATTATCTTTCGAATAAAAAAAATTCATGTCACTCTAATAATACATCGTTGTTTTATTGCAATTTAAAGTTCTATACCTCTAAAAAAACACCCTTTAGATATATCGGACTACTGTTTATTTAAAAGAACTTAATACCGCGTAGGAACTTAAAAGGTTGTAGCTCTGGAAGTATATTATTTTTTCCAAAGCCCGGGAGAAAACCTCGAATAAATGATTTCAAAACGTAAGATAATTGCACACGTACACACACTTCTCAGATTCCTTCTTTACAAAAGGGGTGCGCGTGATACACCAGATTTTACGGTAATTATTTCGCTTCGCACTGTGGAAACGATAATTTTTGTACCGATTTAGTTTTATTTAATTGATTATAGTATGTAACAATATAATCTGATTTTATATTTGTTATTTTAGTAGTTGTTTTATATATTACGTGGTTCGGTTTGTGTAAATAAATTGACGAAAGAAAAAAATTACCACTCCCTCTTTGGATATGGAATAACATTCTCCTGCGAATAAGGAAAAATATTACACTCCACGAAAGGGACTTTGATTTATTATAGAAGCCCCATGCAATAAAATGAAAGTTTCGAAACCTCTTCACCTTTATTACCTAAAAAAAAATGGTGATTGGAAAGAGGGAGGAAAATTTATAAAAATAGATTTTATGGGTGCTAGGACCATATTTAGCCAAGTTTCAGTAAACAGGAAAATAACAGGGTATCTAATCTAGAAAAATTATAAATGCAAGAAAAGAATAAAAGGGAAGGGTTTGAATGACCACAGTTAAAAACGGGAAATTATCGTGTCACCCAATAGAAGGAAGGTGAAAACAAATTGAGATGCAAATCCCAAAATCACCTTGGGGGCATTTGACACTTTTGTTTAGTCTAAAGATAAATCTCTTGAAGGAGCACTTCAAAGGAATTTCTTAAACCTTGACAACAAAAACAAAATGGATAATCGCCTTTTTCTAACGGAACCGGAAGGTAATTTTTTCATTACTATTTTTCATCTTCCAGGAGTAACAGTTCCGCCTCAAAAGGTTTTGTTTACGATTTTTCATGGCTTAAGATAGGGAAGAGCCAATAGAGGTCCGCAGGCTATATACGGCCTGCAAAGAGTTTTGTTCCGGCCTGAAAAAGACAAGGCAGAAAATCTGCCTCGAAGCGAAATTTCTTTCCCGTGAGCAACAAAAGATTCATCTGGTTTTTTCCACTAAAACACGCAAGAGCGAACGAAACCTTCGTAATTAAAAATGAAGAAATGCGAAAAAGAAAATTGCAGAAAAGTGTGATAGGATACGTTTGTTTCATTAACCCTTTACCTACCGACGGTGTACTTATAAGTACCACTCACTTTAAAATTACATAGAATAACCATTTTTATAAATACTCTGATGGAACTTAGCAGGAATATTCTTTTAAATCCACTCTTCAAAGATATATGCGGCAGCACAGGTTCTATGATGAATATTTTAGCGGGAAAGGCGAATAGTTTTAAAGCAGAAATTGCGTTTTCAGGTGACGGCGTGTGACAGGGCTTTATCGTGTTTTCACACTAATTCTCAAGGGAAAACTTTGTGAAATTATTTCAATCCAATCCTCTCAAGAAGAAACCGTGATATGCAGATTAGTTAATAGATATATATATATACTGGAGCTTTAGTATTCGCGTAGTAGAATAGGAGATGGAGAAAGGAAGCTGAGATGCTGATCGTCGTGAGCTGATCGTAAGAAATCAAATATAGAAGCGTAATTATAGAACGGGCTTTAACGTGTTAAGGAATCTAAGGTAGATAAAGATTCTTAGGATAACTTCTCATTAAGATAGTGGTTAGGATTTCAAGCCCTATTTACTTAGAATTTAGAATTACATTATATCACTCCTGATTACATCCCTATAGTAAGACTTGTGTTGTTTGGATCAATATATATTGGAATAGTAACAAATTATATTTATAATGGCGAATTTGGGTGATCAATCATTTCCTCCTACAAATCTAGGTCGCGTAGATGAAAATATGATACCCCCGGGCCGGGGGTATCACAGGCGTTCTCAGCGGATTGTGAAGATTTTATTTTTGTTCCGGAAAAATAGTTAATGCTAAAAGATAAGTGTTTTATTTTTTTGTATGTTAATGAAGACCTTAGTAAACGATTTGACTATTTATTTTAAATGAACAGAGTATATAATTAACTTTACAGTTGAATATCTTTAATTAACCAATTATCTCTAACGGATTAAATTTCCCAAAGGAGTATTTTGTTTATGTATATCCCTTAATTTTGAATGTAGTGATTCAAAAAAAAAAGTATTAAATGAAAAAAACTGCATTAAATCATAATGCGGTAGATAAAGGGTTAAGCCAATGGTTCTTAGACTTTCGAATAGCCCCGGACCTTCTTTATATATATCAGCCTCACATCTCGGACCCTTAAAATTTTGGAGTATCCCATCCTGATTCCCAACGCACGACTGAGTGATTTAACCCTCTGATCGGAACATCCGTCTCTCAGACGGAGATTATTTGCTTTGATGCCTGTAGATAATGCTGCGTGAGAGGATCACGTGGTGATACATGGCGATTTTTTTCAACTCACGATATGTGCGATCTTTCTTATCTATCACGGTCTATCAGATGGATATTCCTATAGTTTTTTCGTGTTTGGTATTATTATTTTTAATTACCTTTACATGAATATAAATAATTGCTAATAGGTTTTTATAAAAATACTAGTCACATTTCTATTGATAAAAATATATTATTGTGCTTGATTTAACCCCATACATCTTATTCGAGCCACACTCAATTTCATGAGCGATAAGGACGTTTAAAACAGTCTTTAAGGTAGTAAAATCCAAAAAAATTACGTACCCGTCTGCCAGACGGATGTTTCTTAGTGCCGTAAAAAAACTGATGCTCCGGTCAGACGGTTAAAGGTTCTAGTATAATCATAAGACTGTCTCTTCTATTTATACCGATTTTTTAACACATTTTTTTTCCTTTAAAAAAACATTAAGCACATAATAATAATAATAACAATAATAATAAAATACTAACTTTCAAATAAATAAACAATGTAGGCACAAATAAATAATTAATACAGATGCAATTCGATTAGGAAATCAAAATGGATGCAAAAGTTACTGCATTGGCGAGTTATGCGAATTTAGTTCCTAATCTTTGCACTTGTGTGTTTCCAAATCATAATTTTTGAAAATATTACTTTTTAGTAATGACTATGTAAAGGGTGTTTTTTTAGAGGTATAGAACTTTAAATTGCAATAAAACAACGATTTGTTATTCAATTGACATGAATTTTTTTTATTCGAAAGATACTCTTGTGGCATTACATTTTAAATAGGATTTCTGGCATAGGACTGCCACGGCTGGCTCGGATGTAGTCCAATCTGGACGTCCAATTTTCGATGACTTTTTCCAACATTTGTGGCCGTATATCGGCAATAACACGGCGAATGTTGTCTTCCAAATGGTCAAGAGTTTGTGGCTTATCCGCATAGACCAATGACTTTACATAGCCCCACAAAAAATAGTCTAGCGGTGTTAAATCACAAGATCTTGGAGGCCCATTCACAGGTCCAAAACGTGAAATTAGGCGGTCACCAAACGTGTCTTTCAATAAATCGATTGTGACACGAGCTGTGTGACATGTTGCGCCATCTTGTTGGAACCACAGCTTCTGGACATCATGATTGTTCAATTCAGGAATGAAAAAGTTAGTAATCATGGCTCTATACCGATCCCCATTGACTGTAACGTTGTGGTCTTCATCGTTTTTGAAGAAGTACGGACCAATGATTCCACCAGCCCATAAAGCGCACCAAACAGTCAGTTTTCCTGGATGTAACGGTGTTTCGACATACACTTGTGGATTAGCTTCACTCCAAATGCGGCAGTTTTGTTTGTTGACGTAGCCATTCAACCAGAAGTGCGCTTCATCGCTAAACAAAATTCGCTTATGAAAATCGACCATTATTTTCGAAATAAAATTGCACAATTTGAAAGCGTTGTTCAGGCGTGAGTCTATTCATGATGAATTGTCAAACCAAACTGAGAATAAATTACTTGACAGCTGTTAAATCGGTCGCCATCTTGGAAAGTAATGCCAACTTAAACTTCTATACCTGGAAAAAAACACTCTGTATTTGCAAATAAAAAAATTGAATTCATATTCGGGATCGAAATACATGTTCTAATAAACATTTTAATTGGAGATAATTCAGTGCTCTAGTTTAGGATGACACATCTTTCAATTTTTCCTTGAGGTCTTTCAGAGTCGGTAAAAGAGCGAAATCTTAACATTAAATGAGAGACATTCGCGGACCCCCAGGGGTTCATGGACCACAGTTTAAAAGCCGCTGCATTAAACTGATTCTAAACTTAAATGTCCTTGGAGGTTTAGATACGAAATTATTATAGCAAATAAATTGAGTAAAACTGTGTGTCGTTGTTTTATTTCACTTATATTTATTGATTTGTATGAGATGCGAAGTTAACGAATGAATACCATCATTTTAAAAAGTAGTATCGTTCCTTCAGTATCCTCTGTTTCTATAATGTGATCCTAGAGCCAAAACAAGTGTTCACCCTTGGCTTAAGAAAATTTTTGATCTAAATAGCGAACATTAAGTCCTTATATTTAACTACATCTATAAAAAGTTTTTTTTTCTACAAGTTTCAATGCAATTTTATGTAGTATTATTGTAAAATAGTGTTGTAGATCAAAATTTTGAAGAAATTAATTAAAATAAATCTCTTTCAAAAACTACTGAAATAAATATATTGTTCATAATTATCATGAGAGAAAAATAGCTTGGGGAAAGTAGAGGAGTCATAGTTAAAAAAATTAAATAAAGATTAAAAATACATTAAGGACATTGCATCGGCACCTCTTTCTGCAAATTGCAAACAACAAAGGGCAGGAATAAAAGCACTTGACGACTGGCCAGATTAGGGATTCCTTTCGTATCAGTCGTCTAAGGCATACACGGCGTAGCTGCGGATCGGTAGGTAGGTGGATCAAATAAAGACCCCTGCCAATGTCAACAGCTTGCCACCGAAACATTAAATACAAAAAAAATAATGCAATAATAACAAAAGATTGATTGAATAATGTAATAATTCGTGGGATGAATAATTTCGAATCCCTGTGTGTGGTGTAATAGCTTCTAAAAGTACACACACAAAAAGAGATTACACACTTATTTAGTCACTTACTAGTCGTCAAGGTTGAGCCTCGCCAGTTTTCCTTCTTCTGTTTGCAATTCAAGCCGGATCACTCCCGGATTGAAACCGGACTTCAAATCTGTGGTGTCGCCGCAGAACTCGTGACCGCAACCTGTTTCTACAAGCACTTGATACTGAAATACTGCAAGAAATAACTAAAAATTATGAAGATACTCATGTATAAAGATAATTAAGACAAAAAAACAAAATAATTTTTATGATAAGTTCATAGTTATGGTAATCTGAACTAAAAAAAATATCAGCCATAATTTTATTTTCCTCGCTCGAGCTTGGTGAATATTTTTCCCCATCTGTCTCACGTATCGTAGCAAAGTTTAGCTTGGATCTTACTAATACAGTGAGAATAAATTTAATTAAGTATTCGATCAATAAAAAATGAACGGACATGAACGAGAGATCACTCATAATGGTCTGGA
Source organism: Trichonephila clavipes (assembly GCA_019973935.1). Taxonomy (NCBI): domain Eukaryota; kingdom Metazoa; phylum Arthropoda; class Arachnida; order Araneae; family Nephilidae; genus Trichonephila; species Trichonephila clavipes. The sequence continues at coordinate 470,813 of BMAU01019612.1, forward strand.
ATAGATAAACGTTGTTCAGTCTCGGTGGAGCTACTTGAAGGCTTTGGCAACGGGTTTCTTTACTTTTCAGATCAGGGGTCGGCAACCTATAGCATACGGTACAATTATCAATAGCACTCTGAACTACTCTATAAATGTATCAATATTTGAGTGGTTGGAAGTTGATAAATTTATAATGGACCTTATTTGATCAACATCTTCAGAATTACGAACATTTACTGGACCATGAACAAATCAGAAAGGTAATTCAAAATATAAATTTACAGTCGTACTGCAAATTATTAATGTTGTAGCTGGAGAGATTTAATTGTTTGAAGACAGAAAAATGCACGTTTTCAGCTTTCTGTGTTTGGTTCTACCGATCTAAGTAAAAAGTCTTTCCTCATATGAAAAATATTTCGCGTCCGTAAAGAAATTGTTTAACAACTCAATGCTCGGAATCGAGTCAAATTAAAAGTCATAAATTACACCTTTGATTTTGTGATATGAAACTAGAGCGATGCAAGCATTAGGTTCGCATTAAATTTTTATCTGTCTTATTATTTAACTATAATGAAGGGAAATACTTATATTTTATGTTGTCAATTTCTTATTTAAAAATAAATGTTTAAAAATGCATATTATATGTACAATTTTTTTTGAAGAAATAGTTATATTTTATGCTGTTCATTTTTATGTTAAGAAATATCTTTAAATAATGCAAAATTAATAGTAATAAAACTGGAAATCTCTACATTATTGGTCTCTATTGTCTAACTCTACTTGCATTATAGCGGAATCGAAGTGTTTTAAACATGCCCTACTGTGGGACACGCTGAATCACATTTAAATATTGGTTTGACACACCCCAGAGTTAAGAGAGAGAGGTTTCCAATTCCTGTTCTGGATTATTTCAGTAAATTCTTTTTTTAATATCGCACTTTGAAGACAAAAGACACCATACTATAAACTTCCATTCACCCAAGAAACAGCCAATACAAAATTAGTGCGCATCAGCCCATCTACACGGGGGGAAGGGGGTGTTCAGTGGTATCAGGACTTTATCTCACGACGTACCGGTCACTCACGAGCTCGTGACCATGAGCGCTCGGCTACTAGAATAAAGGAAAAGAAAGATAACTATTTCTACAAAGATCGCTATGGAATCCCGGAGAAGCTAAACCCATGTTTAAAATAGACAGCAAACCACGCCGAAGACAGAAGAAATCTCTCCGACGCTTTGGCGCCATATAAATAAGATAAATCTTCAAGGACGGTTCTTTTTTGTTTTTATTAACGTTACGCTTTGATGATACACAAAGGCTATTGACAGACTATCCAAATAGACCAAGGATACCTAAAAGATTTGCAAACTACAAACCGCCCCCGCATCAGACCTTTACTGTGCAAAAAATCATTTTTACAGCAGATAAAGATTAACAGAACTAATTTAAACAGATTTACAAAATTCAAAAATACAAAGGCAATGAATTTCGCAATCCTGAGCCCCAGATAAGTGACGAGAACCCCACCTGAGCTGATACTCCACTCTCCAAACTTTCACACCACGCTTCCATCAGGACTTTGAGCCTCAACAGGTTTAACATTCATCAATTGGTCTTCAGTGACCCCAGGAATCGAGCCCATGATTTCATAATGCTGTCACGAGTTCGCAGCCATGACCGCAGCCGCTACTTGCAACGACCGATCTTATAAGATCCCTTCTTTAACTATGCATACTTCCAACAAATCTACATGTGGGCACTTTTTCTTGAGCCATGTACAATGATGCTCTGCAGAAAGTTTAATTATCAAACGATATAAATCCATTTTCAGATAAGTTTCTATAATTCTGTCACTTCTACATTTGCAGTTTTAGTTAGAGTATACATAATAAATTTATAACAACAAATAATCGGAAATACATTGATTCTCCTAATCGTTTTATGTAATTTTAATATTAATTTAAGGAAATGATCAAAATTTTTAAATACCTACCATAAAATCCGGCGTATACTGCGCACCTATGCTTTCAAGCTGCAATTTTTAATTTTTAGGTATATGCGCCGTATTACGCGCACCCTTCTTTTTGCGAAGAAACCTGAAATGTTCGGGCGCAATGCTCTTATGTTTCGCAATATTATTCCAAGCTATTGAAAAAATAGTATACTTCTAGAATTACAACCCTGTAAGTTCATATATAGCGAACGTTATTTCTTCTAAATAAACAGTATTTTGATATATATATAGATCTAATATTTTTCTATGCTCATCTTTTCAATTATTTTCAAAGCTCTCCTTTTCTGTGTGTTAAAAGTACGCCGGATTTTATGGTAATTAGTTTACAAGTCGTTCTTGTCAAGTAATTATTTGATAGTCGATATTTTACCGTATACCATTTTCCCTACAATTTTAAGATAGTATAGTAATACTTTATAAGAAAAAAATAACTTCAGTTCTTAACACATTTGCATTGAGCTTGTATTTAACTATACAAGAAACGAGATTTAAAAACTGCTTGTAAATAAAATGACTAACATCGGAGATACTTACGGCAGAACGGGTCATCTTCGGCGGTCTTCACGTAATATTCATACCTCGAAGCTTGAGGTCCTCTTTCCATGTTCAAATCACTCTGGTAACCCATGGCTGCGCAGTCACCTGGGCGGGAGCAATCGGAGCACCGCCCCTGCGCGTAGGTCTCCCAGTCTCGACAGGCCACCCCAATCAGTTGGCAGGCTGGTTCACGAATCCTGGGCCCGAGTACCACAGGGCGGATGCTTTCAATGTAGTACTCGATGGAGCGGAAGTGGTCGCAAGTGATGTAATACCGTGCAACTGTAATAGAAGGAAGGTGGTACACATGTACAAGGGGATTCTTTACCAGACCGACAAATTGGTAGGGTGTGCAGAGCGTACAGAGACGATTCAGAATCCAGTAGGAATGCAGGGTCGCAAATGCCACTAAAGGAAGATTAGAACTCAGTACATCCTGTTCCGTAAACGAGTACTTTAGCCACCATGCCAAAATGATCATCGTAGCATGGAGACCATTACTGGCTTATATAGATACCACCGCCACACACTCCCCTGCCAGTGATTCGGCAAATAGGCGAACGAATGATACCATAGTTATGGTGGGCGTGTGGGTTGTTGCGTCATTATGAGTGCGACGGCTTGTGGGTTGCATCATTTGTGTGCGACGACTTGTGAGTTGCATCATTCATGTGAGATGTTTTTGTTTATTGCCTCATGTGTCTGATGGCTTGGCTGCAGTTGCGGTGGATAGATGGCGCCGCGACAGATGCGCATAGGTTGCATGTCTCTTGGTCAGTCAGGGTCACCAATGAAGGAAGATTAGAACTGGGCACCTTCCGATCCGAAAACGAGTACTTTAGCCACCATGCCAAAATGATCGTCATAGCATGGAGGCTATTACTGGTTTTTATAGAAATACCACCGCCACACCATAATTACGAGCTATGGGGCAAAGAAGCAGAAAAGAAAATAACAGAAATTGCAACACATTAATGGGACAGAAAACATTTTATTGAAAGGTTGTACAACAACAGGTGTTCAAAATTACAGTAGGCCTGACACCGACGATACATAGAATTCATTACGTTCTGGAAGATTTCTGACACGTCACGTATCCTTTAGGCCGCTACAGATATTCGAACGTTTCCTTCAACTGAAGAAACAGATGTGTCTCGTACACAAAACTCTTATGTGAATCTAGAAGTTCATTTTTGAACACCTGTTGCAGTAACTCTCAATAAAATATTTTCTGTCTCATTAATGTATTGATGTTTCAGTTTTTTTTTTTTTTTGTCTTCTTTGCACCTTAGCTCTCAACTACGGCGTTGTGAACCTGCATTCCTACGTGATTCCGAGTTGTCTCTGAACCCTACACAACCTTCCAGTTTGTCGATCTGGTAGCGAATCCCCTGCATGTATATAAAATATTATTTTGTGAAGTATCAGAAAATAAATATAAAAATTTTAGAAAACTGTAAATTTTGAATTAATGTAGAACTTGAGTAGAACACGATTATTAATATTTTTTAATTATTTATCACGGTGGATCAACACAAGATAAATATATTACACAAAATAATTTCACCACTTTGTCATTATTTATTTTGTTTTAGGGATGTCTAATACATTATTTATTACAAGACAAAAATTTATAAATGTAGTGCATAGTTTGGGGAAGGAGGGAGTGAATGAATATTAACGTCGCACTGTTCAGCTACACGAGGGCTTTTGGCGACGGACCACGTAATTTTGAACCACGGTCAAGTGACGTGGACGACACCTGAGCTGGCACCCCCCTCTCCTAACTACCACACCACACCAACGGGAGGACGTTTCAGCTCTCGACAGATTTAACGTGCATCGCTCCCTACACGGCGGGTCTTTAGTGGTACTGGGCTCGAACTCGTGACAAGCCAGCCACTATCCGATACCTTGACTACTAGGCTACCACGACTACGCAAACTTTTGGGAAGAATAGTTTCGAACAACAATGAATATTTGATGAAAGATCTGGGGAAAAATAAACAAGTTGTCATGTCAAGGATTTAAAAAAACAATTGAGTAGTTTCTAGTTTCAATATAACTAGACTATCTTCAAAGTCAAGATGGGTGAAAGCGTGTAGAATAGAAGAAAAACTTAATAAATATAAGGAGTGGCTTCAGGCATCACATCTTGAAAGATCCATCCCTAAATAAGTCAAATGATAACACAATTGGCGACAATTATTATCATGAAAATGAAGATGTCTTGATTTAACTTCAATAGTTAAGTACTGTGATTTATAATGAAGTAATTTTAGAGTACATACAATTTATTTAGACTTATCAATAAATATGTATTTGACTTCGTTTTTAATTTGTTGAATAAATATTCATATATTATTATTCATCACAATTCAATACTTTATCTAGATGAATAATGAAAAACGTACCTTTTGCCAATAATTTCAGCGGTTACCCCCATACTATAGATTAATAAATACTACTTTTCTTTAGAAAAAAAAATTTAATGTGTGTTTTTTAATAAAAAAAACTGCTCTCCAATTTTTGGTGGTTTTTTTTGTAAAAGTATACATATCTATGAAAACATTCCATCCAATTCAGAAGATCTAACAGCTTTAGTTTATTTGATGGCAGTTATGAAGGTCTCCTGCCCCAGTGTGCTACGGTAAAATAACGCGAACGGCATCTGAACTGCCACACTCGATTACCCCAATCTCCTCACTACATCAACGGGAGTACTTTGAAGCCCGTAAAATTACTATACGGTCATTGTATAACAGGACGACAAAACCAATACATCTAAAGATGTAATGTCACTTTTACAAAAAAATTAATTTTTTTGTAAAATTCCATGTAATATGGAGAAAAAAAAAATTAGTTTGGTAGGGTGTATTGCGAATATTTGACATTTTAGGTTTTATAAATTAGGTTTATTCAGTAATTTAACATATCCAACCCTTTTTTATTTCAACATTGCACTAGAACAATAACAAAACATTGTTGGTGACAGACCTCGTATATTTTAATTCTATTCAAATTACGAAAACAGCTATTCGAAAAGGTATTTTATTCTTCCAATGTTCATACAGCGCCAAGTACGGACTCGGAGATCCAGTTGAATATGACAACTTTCATAATCCGGTAAAACATTCTTCGGTGGAATCGAGATTCAAATTCATAACGACTCATATACTGCAGACATACACTATACTCGATCTTGCCTACACATGTAGGCTTTTTTTTGCACCCCGTATATAATTTTAAATACATAAAACAAAGATCTCTAACCTGTGACGATTTTCCCGACAGTAAGGCAGGAATTGAAATAAATAATACTCATTAAAACAGCGTTTTTCAAACTGTGGGGCACGCCCCCTAGGGGAGTGTGATAATCCTATCCGATTCAAATTTTTGATACGCTAGCGTCCCCCACTAGCATATAAAAAAGTCGAAAACAAAAGGATTTTTTTTAAAAAAATTATTAATTTACTGAAAGTAAGCAAAACAAAATACATTCTGACATAATAAAAAGTAAAATACATATTTGCACTGATATAATATACTTATAAATGTATCAGTACTGCACAACGTATTTGATCGTTATTCTTCAATATGTCAAGAACAAATTTAACAATTACTAGAGACCCCATGGGCTTGTCAAAGTTAAATACCCATCTTTATAATTTGTAAGGCTTATAATTAAAGTAGTATCGCGTAAACTTTAACTCAAAGTACACTATCATTTTGAGTCTAATACATTGGTTTTGTATGGAGGAGGAAGCGATGAAAATTATGATTGAAAATTGGATCGCTAATATTGAAAGTTTGAAAAGCATTGAACATTAAAACGTTTATGAGAAAGTTTTTGCTGCAAAATTTATAATCATACATAATATTTCAGTCCATTTTTTTTTCAAGTGGGGTAAAAATCCTTTTGAAAATGTATTTCCTAGTTAACAGACTTTCATTTTAGCGGATACCAACCGTATTTGGTGCCTGCGGTACAGGGCATTTGCTGCTTACCCGCCAGGAATTGGTGACCGCCAAAATCTAAACTCTAAACTATGCGAGGTTTTCTTTCATAATTACTTTTGAAAATAAAAAAAAATGTATCGAAAAGCGCAAAAATGCATTATTTTTTTTATTTCCCCCTTACTTTGTCTACTATTATTTGTTTTTTAAAACTCGTGGAGCACACTAAACTGCATTCCAATTTGGTTAAATGAAAAAAAAGTTCTACATCACTTGTACTATCGTGCTGCCATCTAGCGACAAAACATTAAACTAAGTCAAGATTCTAGCCACATAGCTGCTTAAAGAAGGGTTTGTTTTTCACTTGTAGATTCTGTTTGTTTCAAATTACTCCTTTCATCAATACTCAACTTAATTTTAGAAGCATTTTATGCTAATAAAAATTTCTTTGTTTTATTTGAGTGAGATATCTTTTTAAAAACATAGTACAACTAAAACAGTTTTTTACAAAGTTTTACATTGAACCATTATCAATGTAATTGGGTTTTTGTTTGTAACGAGAATTAAAAACTGTCACGAGACTTTCTCAAAGGTCATTTCTTCCACAAAGCATCACTTAATTTTACAGTAGTCATATGACAAGAACGATTCCTGTGCACTTTTAAAATTAAGTTTAATTAAGTTTGAGATTCTCAGTATGTTTTAAATAATTAGATCAAACCACGATCAAGGTACCTCTCAAATTCTCAAGGTATCTACTATTATGGTGAAAGCTTACAGACTTTCATGTCAACCAAAGCTGTTATGTGGAAAGCTTTTAATTTACAGAAACATTCACTATCCTGATATATGGGGTGAATTAACATTCAATGGATATCCATGATGATATATATTATATATATATATATATATATATATATATATATAGGTATACAATATATATATATTAGGTGCTTCCACCGGTTTTTTTCGAAATTCGAGGCTTTATTGTAAAAAACTGATTATACATTTATGATTCAATAATTGCGTTCGATAACGATCGCCTGTGATTGTTTCAGTCGGTTTTAACAACTCATAATACATTACGCCGAGCTGGTCCCACCAAATGCCATGCTGGTCTTTGACGTCAAAATCACCGTTCTTGAAGCGTTGAAACCACTCTCGGCACGTTCTTTCCCTAATAGCGGCCTCACCATAGGTATTTGAGAGCATTCGATGAGCCTCAGCCGCATATTTCTTCATGTTAAAGCAGAAAATTAAAACCTCCCGCAAATGACGAGAATTTGGCTCGTAAGCGGACATGTTTAATCGAGAATAACTTTGTGATGCAGACACAAATCGACTAATATTTCGATGGCGTTATGTTTACAAACACCTAAGCTTATTCTATGACATCTACGATCTGTTTATTTCGACTACCACTTACCGCTACAGCCATCTATTGCAAAACGGCGGAAGCAAAGTTGTACACCTAATATATATAAAGGCGGAAATCATATAAACTGAAACTATTAAACAATTCGAAGACGAGGGCGATTCCAGCTGTTAACTCTATCTTGGAACCTCCGCCAAAGTGAAATATTTTTGACTCGAGACTGCTTCGGTTTTCGTGTACAGAAACTGTGATCTTGGTGGTATCAGTATTCGAACGGCTAACCTTTTTCAAACTACAAACTCTGTGTTATGTTACCAACCTCTATGAATTCCTATTCTGGGTAGAATGGTGAAGGGTGAGCTGTGACATCCTGGTTGATCTCTTCCTCCATTGGGATAGAAGTCCACGTGACCCACCTGCATGCGCATGCCTAAACCTGCAAAACAGTGTATAAATCTGCACTATAAAATTCAAATTAAGATGGACAGTTCAAAACAAAGAAAAGAGAAGACATAAAATGACCAACCATCTATGAGACCGGTTCCTGCGTCCGTATGGATGGCATCCACAAACTGGGCGTCGCTGGGGTCCAGACGCTCCTCCAAGGGGGCTTCATAGAAACGGGGACCAGCTGGGTCCAAGGCTAAAACAGAACATACGAAAAAAAGTATTAGCATTTGTGTTGTTCTCCTAGCTTCCTAGAGATAATTTTTCATGGCTGAAATATTCTCTTTTTGTGAATGTGTGTATCATTGTTAATCTTTTATAGCATTAGATTTTTTTATATATGGATAAATAAACTTACTAAGGTTTTTTTGTGTTGTTCTCTTTTGAATTTACTTGAAATTTCTAGCAAATTCTCCTTTATTCATTACGCCATATTGGTCAATTTTTTTAAAAAAAAAAAAAAAAAAAAAAAAAAAAATGAAAGTATTAAGCTGTAACATAAAAAATATCCGATTTTTACGGTCTATTGTAAACAAGTATATCTTTTTACAGAAAAAACTTTATTAATCAAAATAAGAACCAATAGCTTCAACACACTTTTCCCAACGGGAGACAAGCTTTTTATGCTAGTATCATAAAATTCAGCAGTTCTGGAAGCGACAAACTCATTGAATACCGTTTTCAGCATCCCTTGGATTTTTGAGACATTTCTCCTGTAAGAAGTAATCCAGATCCGTAATCCAGCGATCCAGAAGTAATCCATCGATAATCCGTTGGTGAGAGGGCAGTGAAATACACGACGGGTAGTCTAGAGTTTCGTAGCTCACTTTTAACGACTGGTTACTGAAACATGCGGTCTAGCATTGTCATGGAGAAGGATTGGGTCTTTCAAATTGACCTATGCTGTTTATTTGCAAGTTTCTGGTGCATTTAGTCGATTTTATTACAGTACTTATCATTGTAATGATTTAACTTTGTTTTAGATAGCTGTAGTAGATCAAACTTATTGAGGACGACCAAACAGTTACCATAACCTTTTGTTGGAGTTTTAGTTTCGGTAAGTGTTGTTGAGCTTTGTCAGCATCCAGCCACTGCACTGAACGTCTCCGATTGTCGAGCAGAATCCACTTTTCTTCACCCGTCCCAATTCAATTAAGAAATCGATCATTTTGATTGAGAATAAAAAGAGCAGAAGATGGTTTCAAAATGTTTATTTTTTTATTCCCATTCAATTTATGTGGAACTCATTAATCCTTTTTTTAAAAACCTTTGCCAATCATTGTTCGGTGACGGGAAATGGCTGTAGGGTTTACCCATAGTTCTTCTGCAAGTCTCTAACAGTATTGCCAGGATTTCGTTCAACTATTACTCGTAGGACTTCATTGTTCACAACTATCTACGGCCTGCCTCAGTCTTCATTTGCGAGACTGTCGTTACCAGATTCGAACTTTGCTTACCAACCTCGAAGGGTACGTCCGTTTACCGAGCCTCCCCCGAATACGGCATTGATGTTTAGAACAGTTGCTGCAGTATTATGATCACTCTTCCATCCATACAAAAAGTAATACTCTAAAACCCCGAGAATTCCGAGAATTTTAGCCTGAGAATCTATACTTGAGCGTTTGTTCCTATACTGATTACCTGTAAATTTTCGCTTTCTTGAGCGATATTGGTTCTTATGACCCATATTTAAGATATTTTTTAAAACTTTTAAGCAAAATTTTATCGTAAGATATTAATTTTTGTAATAAAAAGCGACCCAACATAGAGCTAAGCAAAACACAAGCTAGAATGCAAACAGACTGTCTGTGTTGCCAATTTTTAGCAAGAAAGAACTATACTAGTTATATAGTAGTGGCTGAAACACTAGAAAAAAAATTACCGAAATATATTTTATAAATTAAAAAAAAAATGAAAGAAACTGTAGAATTTAAGTTAAAAATTGCAATTTTCTGCAATTTCCTGTTTTTAAATGATACTTCTGGTTCCCTTTTGCAGAGAGATGTTTTTTAAAATCCCTATAACTTTATTTCTGTTTTGCGTAAAGGAAAAAGAAAAACTGTTTTGCAAAGAAAAATGTTCAAACTATAAGATTTTAAAATAAAAAATGCCTTATGTAGACGAAAAACCACATTTTCAAGGTAGGCAGTCACCTTAAACGTATAAAATTATAAAAAAAAATTACAATATTTTCAATTAAAACATATTAAATGACATAGAGCAAGATTTTAGGTTTAAAATAATGTATAAAATATTAATATATCAAAAAAGTCTTATTAGAAACAAAATCTCAAATATACACAGGTGGAAATCGGACATTTCATATGTTACAACTTAATAAATGTACTGTTCAGTTTCAAGAGAAAAAAATAATGATGGTTTCCCAGGATTTACATTTTTCTTCTAAATGTTTGAAATAATTTCATAAAGATCTGAAAAACCCACGAATGAACCCGTAAAATATACATAAAAACCTTTTCAGAAATTGGATTTAAAATACAATTAATGAGAAATCTTTGTAATATTTTGCTCTTTCGAATGCACTTTATTGCATTCAAATCATGTTCTAGTTCGGGGATCTATGTTCTAGTTCAGGATGTATGTTCTAGATAGGAGGAAAATAAAATTTCTGTAGAACATGACATTCCCGAATTCAAAAGGATTCATAGACGCGTAAGCCTTATAAATTTGCTTAAAGGTTACTCGGTTTACAAGGTCAAGAAGAAGTTACCAGGCTTGATGAAGAAACATTACATTCTAGAATTCAAAATGGTTGGCAGATGTTAAATTTGTTTGAAGTACTATTGGCAACAAACTTAATTATCTTGAATTTTGGTCACATGACATGTTTTGTCCTAACCAGTTAACTGATTAACGAGCATACTCGTCATGGAGAAGTTACAGGATTTTGAGGCATGACGAATATACTCTTCATGATTAAAAATTAGTGACCATTGACTATATAAACTGTGAGGGGAAAAACATTATCAAATTTAGAGATGTTTAGAACATTGTGAGGCCAGAACGGAGTAAAACAAATAAAAAATCTGAAAATTTTAAGAGGAACTTATGCGTCCCCGTATGCATTGGCTCAAGCAGTGTATAAGTTCGCATGACGAATTTATTTATATGCGATGCACTGACGTAGATAGTTCTGAATGGGTCTTATATCAAATTCATTCGGGGCTCTATTTTAAATATGAAATCCCTGTTAGTAAGACTGTGTTGTTGGGGCCCCTGTAACATTGATACGGCTGTAGCTACACACCTGAAGCGATGATGATGCTTTTTAGATATTAGCCTAAAAGAGGCAAAGGCAAAAGTCGGAAAGTTGATTTATAATATAGGGTTTCTACATGTATGGTCAGCCGATCTGGTACTGAGCCCATTGATAGCCATTTGCCGAACTTAACTAGCTATCAAGTAGTGCAAATGCGAATTATTCGATGTTAGAACCATGTGCTGACATTAGAGTAATGGCCCAATGCCGTGCTGCCTAGAGAACATTTATTTTATTAGGATGGTAAAGGCAAGCATGCTTCCTGGTAAGAGGACTGTGATAAACCTTACAGCACCTCTCCAGAACTTCCTCAGCGTCAAGACAGGTAGAAAATATTTTGTCAGTAAAGAAAGAAGTAAATCAGTGTGTGTTTAGGTTCTCAGTCAGGGAATTTTGATGGTGTCGTTGACTCCCTGTACAGTAAGTATTAGTTATAAAATTGGCAATTATATAAAATAAATCCATGTTTTTGATCTAATATTTTAACAGCGACTCTTACTCTGTAATTCACGAGTATACTCGTCATCGTTCGATCTCTGTGACACACACAGTTGCGCACCCTCAAACGGGAAAGCCACAGTTAACTACTGGTTAAGGTTTCCGACTACGTTCGGAACCGGGATTTTAAAAAGACGCATAAATGGATAACTTTCATGATATTTAGTGTCACTTAGGTTATAATACATGTATAAAACTGTTTTAAGAACATTTTGACAAAAATAATAAATTTAAATACAATATTTCGGCTAAAAATTGACTTAGAATAACCTTTTTTCAAAATGTTCTTTTGTGAAAAATGCTTTTATTATAATAATAGTTTGCCTATATATATCTCAGACCTCTGTACAGAGGCTCAACTATGATTTTTGAAAAATTAACATTATTTTCAAAGTTACAACTATTTGAAATAATGATCAGCGTTTTTTCCTTAAAATTTCTCCCATCTGTTGTAGTAAAACATGGATATAAACCCACTTTTAAGTTATATATTTCAAAAATTCTAGTTGAGCCTCTGTACAGAGGTCTGAGCTATATACAGGCAAAATATTGTTATAATAGAAGTATTTTTCGCAAAAGGAGCATATTTTGAAAATGGGTCATTCTATATTCATTTTTTGTCAAAATATTGTACTAAAATAATTTTTTATTGTATAATACTATTCTTTAAATAATTTTATATACATTTTCTAATCTAAGTGACAGCAAATATCCTAAATATTATCCATTTATACGCTTTTGCAAAATCATGGTTCCGAACGTAGTCGGATACCTTAAAGAAATTCGGCTTTCTTGAACGCTTTACCGGTCCCATTCTTCTTTGTTGGAGGAGCAAATAATGTTCCAGAATATATCTCAATTCTATTAAGTCTTTATCAATTAGCTATATCTCTGGGAAATGTGTGCCAACTTTCTCCATTTTGTGAGAAGATACGTCATCCGTGACACCCTCCTAAATCTCTGTCTCGATCTGAGTTGCCACCGGAAGCGAATTCGAAGAATTTGCTCGTTATTTATCGTAGCTCAGACGGAAAAGCAAACGCTCCTCTCTTTGAGACTTTCAAAACATTCTATCGCTTAGAAAAAATACAAATAAGCTTCTTAAAATACACTGTCCTGGCTATTTTAATTACGAATGTATGTGTTTCTCTTGTTTCGGCAGACAGAGATATGTTGCGAGTAGGTGTCACAAGTTATGAAATGTAAATCTAACTTTAAATTGTATTAACAATAAAGTGTAATGTATACATAACTTAAAAATAAGATTTTCATATTTGGCACACTTTTGTTCAAATTAAAATATTTAAAAAAATGTTATTATCCTTATTATATTCAACTTGGGACTCTAAAACATACTGTCGAGGGAGAGTGGTATCCACACACTATATATTTTAATATCCATTCAGAAACTTAGTTATGTTTGTGCGTAGTTTAATGATATTTATCATTTTTTTAAAGTTTCTTTTGTTTTGTTGATTTCTGCAATTTAAAGGAATGTTGATGACATGTGTTCAAAATCAAATTACATTATGTGGTTGAAATATTATGCGAGTTTTAATTAACAATTTTTAATTTAAATTTCATTCATTATTAACGGAAATTATTATTTATAAATCAGTTTTTATCTAATATCCATGCAAAAGTAAAACTTATCAATATATAAACTAAACTCAGTGGCGCAACAGCCCATAGAGGGCAAAGGCCTACTGTGCCCATCTCAGTTTTAAGGACCTTGAGCAACGAGGTGCATAAGCAGATGTCAGTCCTGTTGATTCAGGTGGTCGGTCTGAGGCGAAACCCCCAGTGTTTAGTTCCCAAGCAAGCTTGATACTCCTTTATCGACCCACTGAAGGGGGGAAAGGCTAAGTCGACCTTGCCGAGCCCGGGATTTGATATCGATATAAAGACAGGAGAAAAAGACTCAATTATTCATCACGAGATCTCTGGAACTATTACACCAACAAACTTGAAATTTGGCAAAAATGTTACTTTTACTGAGTAGAGAGATCCGTTAAGAGCGGGTTAGGAAAATCGATCTCCAGGGGGTTTTACGAAGAGTTATGGACGCATTATAGACAAAAAAATTTGTTTTTGAACCATTATATGTTTAGGCTTCAAATTTGGCTGGCATAATTCTTTTGTTGAGTAGAAATCCGCTAAAAATATTTTTTGCTAAAATCGAGTCCCAAGGAGCATTGCTGGTGTAAATGACAATTATAGTTTTCCAGTCCTTTTTTAAATCAAGAGGTGATTGTCAAAAGAATATTTTTCAATGCAATCGAAAAATTAATGTTAGGACTAAGATAAAAAAAATTTATATAAAGTTATGCAACATCATGAAATATCCCAGGCGACGAAAGGCTAGTAAATAATAAAAAAACACAGAGTATATACTATTAAAAAAAGAATTAAAATTTCATTAAAATAATATAGGTAGTACTATTTTGACAAATGGTTAATTAACAAATTAATAATTTTGAAGCATACAATCAATTTCATCTAATTTATCAATGCAAGGAAAGAGTTTATGGTGATTTGTGGGGGAGTGTCCTCATCCTTCGGTCACAACTCTACTGATGTAGTTGGTACTTTGACACAATCAAAAAAATCCCCCCCCCCTCTTATACACACATTCAACTGTTATACTCTCTAACACAATGATTCCCAAAGTGATCTACATCGACCCCCAGGGAACGATGACGACATGCAACGGGTCCTTGTCAACGAAAAAATAATTTTGGGGTCTATGAGATATAAATGGGTCCCTGATGATATTGGCTCTCATTCAACCAAATCGCGATTTTAATTTTAAAAGAAAATTCATTCAAGTGGGGAAACCCGATTTTATCTATTTATATGACTTACTAGCAGGTATACTCGTTCTTCGCACGGGTGAATTGAAAAATTAATACTGATTGAAGGATAAAGATTTCAATGAGTTAATTTTACGTGAATTACAAATTAAACAAAACAAAAAAGCTTTTTGCATATCTCAGCTGAACAAAAAAACCAGATTTGTTAAATTTTAAGTCTGAAGGTCCAATAGCTGATAAAAAGGAGAGAGATTTGTTTTTTTATTTATAGCTCCCTCGTAACTCCCTTGTGGGTCGATTTTTGAAAACACCTTCCGAAGCTGATCTCTGCTCAGCAAAATTAAAAAACACATTGTTACACATTTTGTGTAATAGTGTTAATAAATAATTTATATCCTAAAATAGTGTAAATAATTTATATCTGGATAAGTAATATGTTAATATTACAATCTGTTGTATTTATTTTATGTTAAAATTTTAATATTCGCAAGCAATATGGTGGTTCGTTACATTATCATGGTGATTTAATGAAAACGTGGTGAAATGTTAGTGATAGAGCTAAGTTGGCATCATTTTGGTGACCCTGTTGGAAATTTGGTGATTGATTGAACGGTTCAGTATATATGTTGTACTGCCACCTCGTAGGGAGCTGCAATAAAGAAGATAGCACAAAAACCTTCTCCATAAAATTGCATATACATGCCAATTTTCATAGTGTTCGGTTGAACGTTCTTGGAGTGAAGCGAGGTCATACATACAAACATCCATTCATATATAAATATAGATTTATTAGTTTTAAATTAGGTTAATTTGCAGTTACAAGGTGATAGCATAAATTTCATATGAGGACCCTCATTTCAGCGTTTTTAGCCGGAACTAAAGTATAACGCTTGCTCTTAATTCAGATTTTGAAATTGCGTTTGAGAATGCTTCGACTATGGTAAGTACCCCAATAGACAATTAACTCATACGGTCACAATGGAAAAAAACCCGTCATATTACAAGAGGAACTGATCGGAGTAGGCACTAACGAATATATTAAAGTCAAGTTTTAAGACTGATGTCAGCAATTTTGACTTTAAAAAGATATACCTTTTATTTAATCACGAATTATGGAATATCGTGAGAATATTTTTAATTACTTTTTCCTATAGTGAGAAGTAGTTTCAGCGTGGTTGCCAATCTCCAATACAAAAAAAGAAAGGGAGAAAATAAGAGTTAGACACTACTAAACGAGGAGATTTAGGGTTAAACCTAACAAGATTGATTCCAAGTGTTGAAAAATTATTATTGAAGCACCGGATTCATTCCAAAAAACATTTGTTTGTTGCTCAGCTATTTTATGCATTGATTAAATTTTAATTTAATTAACATATATTTCTTAAGTTTTAAACACTATACTTCACTACAGTTAGAAATTTAAATCGTTTAAGGTAAGTAGCTCTATACCAGCAGTCAAAAAGTCATTTAAGTTGGTAAATTGACAAAAGTTCAATATTAGGCCCTCAAACCGAAAAACATGGGAAGGGGTCTACGAGACACAAAAAAGTTTGGGAACCTCTACTCCAGAGGTACCCAAACTTTTTGCCTCATAGACCCCTTGACCGGTTTTTAGGCTTAGGGTAGACCCCTACTAACCTAATATTAATTTTTTCTAAATTCATCAACTTAAATGTGTTTTGACAGCAGGTATAGAGCTACTTCCTTTAAGAGATTTAAATTTTTACTCCAGTGAGGTATATAGTGCTTAAAACTTTAGAAAAGACATTTTATTAATTAAATCAAAATTTAATTAATACATAAAATAACTGAGTTTCAAACAAATGTTTTTAGTAGGAGGGATGAATCTGGGGATGCAATAATAAATTTTCAACATTTGACATCAATCTTGTCAGGTTTAACCCTAAATATCTTCTCGGTTAATAGTGTCTAGTCTTTTCTTCATTCTTTTTTTTTTGGAGATTGTTAAGCGCACTGTAAAAAAACTCCTACTCAACCGGAAAAACAATTACGAACTTTCTCAAGATATTCCATAATAAGGAATAAATAACAGTGTGACGTCTTACGCGTCTTTTCTTTAACAAGTCCTTTGGGTTCTTTGGGCCAGAATTAATGGCAACTCTTTTCCAACCAAATCCAAGAAATGAAATGGAAATTAAAGATGAAAATGAACGGACTTTAAATATCGTATCTTAGAGTAAGCGGGATGCCAATGTAAAGGAATGTCAGACAATTGATGTTGGTTTGTGGCAGTGGATGGTTATTACAGTTCGTGATTCAAGTCTGAGTTTTGCGTGACGTGAATTCAAGATATTAGTGATCGAATAGATAAATTAGCCAAGTTGCATCCCATTGCATATAAAGACAAGAGTGATCGCTACTACAAGATGTAATAAGGTAGGATTGATTATTTAATATTAGAATCGAGGATTAGGCGGTTCGCTTATTGATATTGGTCTGAATTGGATTAGGTCTTATTATAAATATATATATTGTGTGTTGCGTATTTCGCCATCGTAGATTCTCTCATATTAATTATTATAATTAAATTTGTTAAAGGTTTAAGTTGAATATCTTAATAAAGTTATATTAAGATAATGTTTGATCCTAGTTCTTTCGCTAATCCTACACCTCTAGCTCACGCTGATACTTCGAGAGATGCACTTCCAAGGGGAGGAACATCACAACAGGTATGTCTTTTTAAAGCCAAAATTATTGACATCCGTTTCTAAAGTTTACTTTAATATCTTCGTCAGTGTCTAAACCTTGTGCCCAATTCTTGTAATCTGACATTTTTTTCACAAAATGATCATATGAATTCATTGCCTACTGTGGTATTACGATAGTCAAAACATTCTCAAACCTAGCTTCAAAATCTAAAATAAGGGCATTTAAATGTTCGACGTAGTTTAAAACGTCTTTTTTCCTAGTGGATTGTGACAATTCAGAAACTGGAAAAATTTTCAATGTCCATTAATATACTCCTTTTGCTTAGTTCTGGTTAAGGGCAGTCGGAAAGGTAAAATTTGATTTTTTTGACAATTTGAGATTTTTACATTTCCACATAGTACAGATTTTAACCTTTCTAAAAATACCTTACTTTAACCTCTAGGGTAAGTAGAAGCCCTAAAAACCTATTTTTAAATAATCGTTGAAACTGGGCCACGCCCATTTGACAAGCGTATAAGTAAACAAAGTTTTTTGTTTTGGCTTAAAAGTTGAGCGTCTGGTATAAATCAAAACATTTATCTTTTATTGTATAAATTGAGCCTTTTATTATTTTATTTCCTAACCCATTTGGTATTTTTAACGGTCAAATCAGTGTTTGTTTACACTTTCAAAACTGCGTTGTAATTTTGAACTCGCAAGTATTCTTTAACATTATTCAGCTTTTTATTCAGCTCTTTAACATTAACATATTTTTACTGCAGGCAACCAGAGAAACCTGAAGAGTATGGCAGAAGCTGTTCGTGAAGCCGTTGATGAAAATGATGGAAAAAGGGACCTTGCTGTTGCTGTTGATGGTAGCTGGCAGAAGCGTGGTTTTCTTCGAAGAATGGCTTGGTGACAGTCACAAGTGTTGATACCGGCAAAGTTATAGATGTCGAAGTTTTTTCAAAACATTGTATTTGTCCGAACAAAACCAAGCATCTTCAAAATTGTAAGAGAAATTTTGAAGGCTACAGCGGTAAGATGGAAGTAGCTGGAGCTCTATCCATTTTTCAGCGTTCCCAGTCTCTCTACAATGTTCGGTACACAAAATATTTAGGAGATGGAGACTCCAAAGCGTTTACTTCTATTGTCGAGAACAAAGTATATGGTGACCATTGCTCTGTCGAGAAATTAGAATGCATAGGTCATGTTATGAAAAGAATGGGGACACGTCTTCGACGCTTGAAAACTAAGATGAGAGGACAAAAACTTTCTGACGGAAAGCCTTTATGCGGAAGAAATAGATTGACAGAGGCAGAAATCGACCGTCTGCAAGCATATTATGGTCTAGCTATCCGCAGAAATTTGTCTAGCGTGAAGGACATGCAACAAGCCATATGGGCAATATTTTTACACAAGCTATCAACCGATGAAAAACCTCAGCATGGATTTTGTCCCTCTGATTCAGATACGTGGTGCAAATTTAAAAAGCAGAATTGCTTGGGGAGACTTATCATCACAAAAAATAGTTTACCTGTGGATGTTGTGGAGGCCATGCGACCTGTTTTTAGGGATTTAGCTAATCCAGAATTGCTAAAAAAGTGTTTACATGGAGGTACGCAAAATCCTAACGAAAGTGTAAATAATGTAATATGGTCTCGTGTACCGAAGAAAACATTTGTACAATTAGAAGTTTTGTCACTGGGTACATATGATGCAGTTTCCTCATTTAATATGGGGAATGTATCAAAACTAGAAATTTTGAGAAAAGTGTGTATTGAGCCTGGTGATTACACGGTACAAGCGATGGAGTGCCTCGACAAACAGAGGCTGTTACGAGCAAAATACTATTGTTTACAAAAACAAAGGAAGTTAGGAAGGAAAAAAGACTTAAAAGGAAGAAAGAAGATGATGAGCTACTAAAAATGCTGATGATTTAGAATATGGAGCTGGCATGTTTTAACTAAAAAGTAATTATACGTTAAAATCAATTTTTCTCAAAATGTCAATTTTTGATGTTCGATGTTCCTTTTCTTAGAAACTACTGTTCACAGGTATGTAAATTTTTTATGATATATTTATAATGATGGCTAATATATACTGAAATGAGCTTTTGTAAAAAAAACCCCAAAATTTATTTTTACAAATTTTTTTATGTGAAAAACGGGTTAACGTAAACTATGTTTGATAAAATATTTTATAAATTATGAAAAATTCAAAATTAGCTAAAAGCTCATTTGAGTATAATGAGAAATGTGTATTTTAATTATATGAAAAATTTCAAGCATGTACATATAACAGATTTTGAGAAAATGTTCCTCGAAAACAGCCAATTTAACATTGTCGGTATAGAGGTTTCCGACTGCCCTTAAAAAGGCTGGAATGTGGTCCTTGTTTTAATAAAATTTATGCTGTCGTCATAACTGCAAATTAACCTCATTAAATTTAGTAAATAAATCTGTTAAATAGATAAGTCTGGCTTCCACTTGATTAAAATTCCTTTTAAAATTAAAGTCACGATCTGGTTTAATTAAAGCCACTATCATAAGTGGCGCACACAAGGGCAGTCCTAGGGGTCCGGACCCCTCCCCCCAAAAAAAAGCCCTCGATTTTTTTCCGATTGATTTTAATTCTAAGTATATAGTACGTAAAATTTAATTAAGTATTTGTTATTAATGATTAATTTTATTAATGAATGCTACTTATTTATACAATAACTAGTTTTTTACTGTGTTTTGTTCCCGAAAATTGACAAAATCAAAAGGAACATGATACAAGAATGGTGAACTTTCGATCCCGGATCCCCCTTGAAAAATTTCTGTGTACGCTACTGACTATCATAGACCCCCCATTTACACCTCATGGACACCCAAATTATTTTTTCGATGACATGGACTCCTTGCAGGTCGTCATAGTCCCCTGGGGGTCTATATAGACCACTTTGGGAATCACTGCTCTACTCTAACATCTCATATTGGTTCTCTCTAACTACGTATTATTACAATTAGAAAAAGTCGGAGTTTTTGTAAAGAATAAATACCGACACTAGATAAATTTAGCAAAAATCTGATCCCAATTCTGATAAAGTGAACAGGTTTTTTTTTTTCACTCCCCCGTTTCTTATGTCCCTATTTTGGAGAAACAAGACACCTTAAAACGCCGCCCACTCCCCTTGTCAGAAAGCAGAAGGTTGTTGTCAGCGGGCCGACCCATCTGTTTTAGTTTTTACAACCCAAACATGCCCACAAATCCCCTGTCAATCCAGAAGATGGAAGAGTCTAAAAAGAGCACGATTGACTTTTGCTAGTCACCGTCTCACTCCATCTCATAGTAGACAAAGACTCGATATCTTGGAATACTTTACTTGTTCACCATGTCTGATTTATGACACTCAGATTACTTGACTACCGTCAAGGTAAGTCTTTTTGCTAAAAATAATATGTGGTGCATGCTTTTTCCTTTTTATATTTTCTAGTATAGAATTTTGCATTTTATTTAGAATTCAATGGCGCGTGTCAAAGTTGTTTTGTGCTATATCAATTGAACTGATATTGCTAAAACCATTAAGGTATCAAAACAGGCTCGAAGTACTTTTTTAAAAAAATAGCATATTAAAACATTATAAATTATTTTTTAGATATAAGTACGAATTATTATTAACATTTATATAATATAATTAACAATATTTAAAAATATCCAAGTTTTACAAAAGTCACAATTATAAGAGAAATTTTAGCAATATTTTTGAAAAACTTGAAAGCAATTAGAGAAAACATAATAAAAGATCAGTAAAAGTATTACTAAAACACAAGTTATAGATGAATTTATCTAGAGAATGTACTAAAATTTTAATGTTTTGTTAAAATTTAAAAAATTTAGAGCTGATTGAGTAAATATTATAAAGAATGTAACATTCTTTATGAGATCATTTTTTAAATAACAAACTATAACTTACAAAATATTTATACAATAAGTAATATTTTAGTACATTCTCTAGAAAATAATATAATAATTAGATTCAAAAAGTTTTACTGAAATACATATGTAACATTTTGAGTTTTCAGACTCGCAATCATAGATTTTGAACAATTTAAATAACCACTTTTGGTAGATCAAAGACCCACTTGGGGTTTTTCTAACTTTATAAAATTTATTGTATCTTGCCCTCTGGGTGGCGTAGAAACAAAACAAAGTATGTTTTGTAAAGCCTAAAGATACCTCTATTCAATAAAAAAACCAAAATATAATAAAAACCCAAACTACCTGTCTTGACCGAATTTGGTCATTTTCAGCGTGTTCGGATACCTTAAGATTTTTTTTACAATTTTTCTATTTATTTAGCAGAATTAATTTATATTTCCTTTTTACATATTAAGTATGAATTAATGTATGTTTCTTGTAATACAATTTAACCTTCATTTTTAGATTTTATTTATAATCATGAATATTTGGAATTTAAAAAAAATATAAACTTACAAAAATAATCTTTCATATTTTTAAAGAGAATCCATGCAAAAAAATTAGGAGTAAATCTTGTAATAATTGTGATTTTCTTAAGATAAAAAAAATTGCTTATAGCTCATTTTCAACATTGGATTATTTGATATAAAATCTTGAATGATTTGACATTTATTTTTACAGTACTCAAAAAAATATTTTATGGCAACTAGTGCAAGGTCATTTAATTACAAGGTAAAATTTTAGAAATATTAAGACCTCTTGGACACATCTCTTGGCCATGTAGTTATTGGAGTACAAGCTGTGTAATTTTCTATTTTAATTTTTATGCACTACCATTCCATGCTTCTCGTTAAAATTAAAACATTCTTTTCACGGTACTACATTTCTTTGAAGTCTTAAAACTTTCGTACTTTTCACACTTAAAAATATGTGTTTATATTAGAAATAGTTAAGAATTCAAGTAATATATAATGGTTAATTACTATAGTATAACATTAAATAAAGCTAAAAACTATTTAAAAATAGATAAACCAATTCAGTGTAAGATTACTGACAAAGATAGAATAAGCAAAGTAAAACCGAAAACACACTCGTTGTTGCCAAAATTAAATTTTAATTACTGAAAGGATACTTTTTTTTGTAATGATTCCTTCGATTTAATCATCGTTACATTTATTCGAAGGCTTTGTCCATTTTCCAATCATTTCAAATATCCAATTATTTTGATGGCTGACATTTTAATTAAATTAATTATTCCATTTTTATTAGCTTAAAAGTACACCCTTCAAATATTTTCTAAAAAATCATAGTAAAAGACGTAATATTCTAAACCCAACAAAGAAATAATATTCATCTCAATAAAGATCATCGTTAAAGGAAAAAAACCCGTTATCACGCATTTTATTCTAGAGTTTAATTTCCATAGAGATTTTTTTCAATAAAATTTCGATCAGTTTTGCTTGGTTCGCTTCCATGCTAAATGTAAACAAAATTTTAAATGAGTATTCTTTTCCAATAAAAAAAGGACGTGAAATTTCAACTGGGTCTTTCAAAATAATGGAAGAGTTAAGTGTTTGCTAATTTTCAAAATTGTTATCTTTAAGTCCCCTAACGAATCCATCAATTAGGAAGATCATGCTAAAAATTAGCTCTGGGCTTCAGTTCCTTTTGTTATTGCGAGTGTTTAATTATCCTGATTTTATTTTCTTAAAACAGCCCCACATTTTTACACACAGTAAAAAATTTTTCATTCTACATAAAACTTAAGAGGTTTCAGGGGTGTTAACTTTTTCTCGAGGCTGAAAGCATAAACAATTTTCAAACAGGCATAATTCTTTTAAAATTAAATTAAATAATTTGAATCTTTTGCACATTTACAAAAGATTATGGCTTCAAAAAAGTACAAAATGTTTGAAATATGATCATAATTTTAAAAATGTTAAGCATATAAAAATATGTAATAAATATTAAATAATTCTTGCGTTGCACACGATATTTTCTAAAATGGTAGCCTCTGATGTACAAAACTTTACAGAATTATAAAATGTATCATACTCTTTAAACCCTACATCATTTAAGAATAGTATATCTTTTGTATTTCAAAATATTTGAAAAATATTGAAATTTTTTTTAAAAATTTAGAAAATGTAATTTTTTTATTTTTTAAAAAAGTATTATTTATATTATTCTACTAACATAAAATTACTACAGTGTAATAAGGATACATTTTACTTTATAAATCATTTTATTCCTAGTAATTAAAACTACTGTTTTAGAAAATAGTATGCCCAATGTAAAACTTAATATTTCTTATAGAAATGTTTCTTATTTTCATATGCTTATAATTTTTAAAATTATGATTATATTTTAAGTATTTTATACTTTTCCGAAGCCCCATTTCTTTATAAAAAATGTGTAAAAGATTCGATTTATTTACCGTATTTTCCTGTATATAATCCGCAGCAGTTTTTACGGCGAATATTCCAAAAATATTAACTGCCGATAATGAGTGTCATATAAGATAAAAAATAAACAATATAATTAAAAATAGAAGAAAGAAATTGTACAGAAAAAAAGTTATGAAACTTCTCTTTAAATATATATGATAATATTTTTTACGATAATCTCAATAAAACAAAAAAAATTCTTTGCTACTGCCATCTATGTTTTGAGTTGTTAAACAAAACATTTTACACGCGGGAAAAAACTTCTTTTTAATTTAGCAAGTTAACAGCAAAAAAATTAAGATAGAGACTGCTTTTCCATTGTCTCCTTCTTTTAAAATGCATTTATTTTATTTCTTCCTCTAATTCTAGCCAGTGAAGTTTTCCACGACTATCGGCTCTTTAACGTCGACCTCAATTTTCGTTGGTCTTGTTTTTTCTCCACAAACGAATATTCAATTCGTCAACGTTGAAAAACCTTGCAGCTTCCCGACTTCGGTAGTCTTCTCTATAACTTTTAACTTGAAGTTTGAAGTATAACTTAACGCTTTCGCTTCAACATGAGGAAAATTTTCAAAGGACGTAATAGTTCTAGTCAAGAGAAAATTGGAAATGGCGCCAGTGACTCGTAACTGTTTTTTCCTTCCGGGGAATCAAATTCGTTTTTGAATGTAATTGGACAAAAACTAGTTATGGCTGATATACGTCATCCGAGTCATGAAAAAGCGTCATTTATTTATTTCATAAAACATAAACGGCATTTCTTTCAAAACTTTATTGTTAGCTTTTCTGATGGAGAATGTTTTACCTCAGATAATCCGCGACGGCGTATAATACGCACAACGAAATTTGAAACTTTTTTAACACATAATCCGTGGATTATATACAGGAAAATACGGTAACTTTAATTTCAAAGAGTTATATTTATTTGAATATTGTTTATATTTTCAGCCCTTAGAGAAAGTTAACACCCCTGAGGTTTCTTAAATTCAGGGGCGTAGCTATCACCGTATCAGAAGTATCAATAATACGGGGACCAAGCTACAGGGGCCCTAACATGTGTAACTACAATCCCACTAACAGGGCCCTCATACCTAAAAAAGGGCCCCGAAGGAATTTTGATGCAGGGCCCAGTCAGAACTAGCTACGCCAGTGCTTAAATTATTACTTTGATATCATAACACTAGTCTGTAGAGATTGGCCACGGCCAAAAAGTTAAGAGATTATTAATTAAAAAAGATAATTTAGCTCTACAACATAGCCTACGCATAACGGATTTACTATCAAAATTTTGGAATCAGGATGCAAACGCCCCATAGTATTGAACTTTCTATTAGATTCCCATTAGTCTGAGAACATATGCCTATTTTCTTCTTCAATGGCTCAACGACCCTGTGAGGGTCATGTCCTTTTCCAGGCATCTGTTCTTTTGGCAACTGTTTTCCAGTTTTTAACCTTACAAATATTAAAATCTTCTTCGATAAAATCAATCCATCTTAGCGTAGTCTGTCTTGAGGTCTGTACCCCCGAGTGCTTTGCCAGAAAGATTTTGTTTCAATGCAAACAATCTTCGATCATTTTAGCTAGATTATCAGCCCATTTAACTCTCACTAAATTGACGAATTTTTCAATATCAGGCTGTTTGTAAATTTGTAGAGTTCTAAATTAGATCTTCTCCATGATCCATTCACTGGACTCCACCAAGAATGCAACGCAAGATCCTTCCTTCGAAAATTCCCAAAACTTCCTCATCACATAAATTCAACCCCCCAAGTCTATATCCATTTTAAGGAACCATTTTAAGAAATTCTGTTTTAAATATATAAGGCTGACGTCTCGTAATTAATTTTGCATTTTATATTTTTAATAAGTGTTTTATTTCTAGAACCGATCGATATCTGCATAAACGATCGCATTATTTTTAGTGCGGAAGATACAGCAAATACTATATAGTAGACCTTTTTTCGTAGCAATGGTTGTATTCATTAACCGTTTCAGAAATTTTTAGAATTCAGAATACATATCAAGATGGGAAACAAGCGCTTGATATTTTTACATTTCTGAACAAATAATAAAATTATTTTTGCTCCTCTTAAGCAATTAGCAGTGCATTTATAGTCTTTAAAGAACCCTGTGATACATTAAAGAAGAGTTTCTAGCGGTAAGCAAGAATGAAGCTTTCTGGAGTTTCATCTGGAGAGAAGTTACTGAAGTCTGGTGAGTAGAGCTTTCTTTTATTTATTTGAAAATGTAGATTTGTTCGGATTTTATGTACTGACCCGGAGACGTCTTAAAACTCATTGAAGCCCTGGGCCCAGAGAAATCTTAAGATTTTTTGAGGCCCTGGGTCCCTATGCAAAAGTAGGCCCTACTTGAGATCTTTAAAAGAAGACAATATATAGCAGGGATGGCGAACCAATGGCACGCGACAAAATATTTGGACACTCCACTGGTCGAAAAAAACAATGTTCGCTATGAAGTATTACGAACAAACGCGAGTGATCGGTCGCGGGGTCGCGAGGATTTGATTCCAGACACATTTAAGAGGTCTCAGGAGTGTTAAATTTTTCTAGAGGTCTGAAAACAAACAATTTTCAAACAGGTATAATTCTTTTGAATTTAAATTAAATAATTCGAATATTTTATAAGCATATGAAAATAAGAAAATTTTCTATAAAAAATATTAAGTTTTACGGCCCGCATGTTATTTTCTAAAATAGTAGCTTTAATTACTAGCTATAAGTTGATTTATAAAGTTAAATGTATTCTTATTACACTGTAGCTATTTTTATATAAATAGAATAATAACTTACATATTTTAATAAAGAAAGAAAATACATTTTTAAAAGATTTTTAAAGAATTGCAATATTTTACAAATATTTTGAAATACAAAACATATATAATACTAAAATTAGGTAGGGTTTAAAGAGTATGATGTATTTTATGATTCTACTAAGTTTTAGTCATCAGAGGTTACTATTTTAGAAAATAGCATGCGCAACGCAAAAAATACCTAATATTTATTATAGAATTTTCATATGCTTATGATTTTTAAAATTATTATTATATTTTAAACATTTTATACTTTTCTGAAGCCCCATTCTTTTATAAATAATGTGTGAAAGCTTCGAATCATTTAAATTAAATTTAAAAGAATTATACCTGTTTGAAAATTGTTTATATTTTCAGACCTCTAGAGAAATTTAACACTCCTGAGACCTCTTAACTATTTAGAGAAGCTGGTTTATGCCTTTTTTAACCACATTTTCATCTACCTATATTTATTTTCAGAGATGAATAACATTAAAGACTTCCTAAGAAACCGTTTAGCATATCACTTTAATTCAGTATGCATTCTGCTAAAAGTAATCTTATAATCCTAATATGATTTATTTGTCATTTAATCTGACAAGTCACACTAATGCTACTTTAATTTAAATTGCACGCTTTACTAAAACATTTACTACTATAGAGTGCAAATTTTATTTTTCGAAGCGATTAAAAAGTTTTGGGTTGTTAGTATTTAGTTTCATTATTTTCCCAATAATCGCAAGTCAAAATTATTTGGAGGCATGTCTATATCTCACAAAACAATTCTTTAGAAAAAACGGCACGCTGACTCATAAAGGTTCGCCATCCATATATATATATATATATATATATATATATATATATATATATATATATATATATATATATATATATATAAGCATACAGTGTCAAATACTCGTTCAAACGGCATTTTGAAACGTATGTAAGTACATGACTCGCAATTTCAAAAACCTAGGCACAAATAGACTCGACGGATGGCCGCTTTTCAACTAAATGAGTTGAAGGATTGTTTTTGGTAATAGTCCTAAGCCTAGACATGGATAACGGCCATCGCATAATACGGCCTTATCACTTTTGCCACTTGACATGCAGTTTGCAATTCCCTGTTTTTAAGATAACATATACGGGAATAATATTTGACCATTAAAATTATCCAGATCATGATTTTATTAAGATAAAGTCGATAAAGAAATGAGGGTATCCCTACCCGAGGCCCTGGCCCCGGGCCCAGTTGGTCCATGTCTTAAGACGTCCCTGTATTGAACTTGTGTTGTCTGTATGGTTTTATATACGAGGGAAAAGTCAAAAAGTAAATGGACTTTTGTAATTTCTTTTTTCAAAGTTTGGCAACAGCGTTAGTATCCAGCGCTGAATAAGGTGTAGTCGGCAACACTTTTATACAAGGGGTCACTCCACTTCTTTCGTCGTCGTTGGAATATAGCAGCTCCATTATCTATCTGCACCAAGGAGGAACGGAGGACAGAGATTCACTTTTGTTTGCGGAAAGTGTGAAACCTGGGGAAATTATTCGTCACATGCAAGCGCAGTATAGGGACAGCTGTTTACAGCGAAGCTAGATCTACGACTGGATAGAACGCTTTAAACAGGTTGTTGTTTCTGATGCCACCTGTCTGACAGTGTCAGATCGAGGCCCGTGAAATTCATCGTGGCAATGGGCTAGAGGTACGCCTGTCATTGGACTTAGCCTTGAGCACCATACAGGTGACAGTACGATTTAGCTCGGTAAAATTCCCGCCTGTGAGACAGGTTGGAATTCTTTACGATAGATGGCGACACCACCGATTTCCACCTCCACGATTTAGGCTTGGAACTGGAGGGGAGGGAAATATTCTCTAGCCCCCTGCACTCGTGAGTTCAGCTGCACAAGACTTTCAGACCCACTGATTTAACGAGCACGTACTCCGTGTGTACTCGGAGGGTATTTGGGGGCATCGGGCATCGAACCCAAGCCTTCCGGTCTGAAGTCCGATGCTCTAACCACTAGGGTACTCACTTCTATCCACTAAGAGCTTTTTAATGGGAGGACGAAAGGTCGGGCAGTCTACTAATATCAATCAATGGGGACAAAACGCAAGTATTTGAGGGTACATTGATAAAAGAAATGGCTAGTATCCAGCGCAGGTATCCAACCTTCCGCAAACAAAAAGTGAATCACTGTCCTCCTTTCCTCCTTGATGCAGATCGACAATGGAACTGCCATGTTGAACGGTCTGCTACCTTCCAACGATTACGAAGGAAGACGGGTGGCATGCTGGATAAAAGTGTTGCCGACTACCTCTCATTCTGAGCTGAATACTAGCACTGTTGCCTAACCTAGGAAAGAGAAATTGCAGAAGTCCCTTTATTTTTTGACTACCCCTCAAATATTTGAAACTTTATGTAATTCTGCAAAATTAGATTGTAACTTTGGTACTTCACTATGTTTTTTCCCCATCTCAGTGATATGGGTAAAATCCTAGGAGAGCCCACACCCTTGGCGACAAACCGAAAAAAGCGCCAAGCCAGAACAAGATAGTGTCAAGTGAAATCGACAATGGCGGCAAGGGAGTATAGCGGGATAAGGTGGATGCGTAATGAAAATATATGTAAACGATACAGAAATTAAACATTTAAGATAAAAAATATAAAAACAGCACTTACTTTCTTACTGCTGATCTTTTCCGAGTGGAGGGTACAGCGTAACAGATTTTAAAAAAGCCTTAAAGGTCTCATTGCTAAGCGAATAATCGTGTGAGCGCCGCCATATTTATTCTGCGAGGTAATGTTTGAACATACATTCGGCGTGGCTGGTACGATTTCAAAGAAAGCGTTTTATTGCCTACCCTGTTACATCATGCCGATCATTACATTTAGGACGTTCATAACTCGAAGCAATCCATCCTTCCTTAATACACCATTCAATCAATTCTTTCTTACCTTTTGCATTCAACAAAGTAAAAAATTCTAAAGTATATTCCCTCACACACGCAGCCAGCCCGGAGCCCAACAACAAAATGAAATTCGAAATGCCCGCCCACAAAATACGAAAATGCTAGAAATAGTTATGGTTGTCATATGTAGTGTTTAAAAGTAGGGTTACCAAGATGGCGCAATTATCGCCAACCAAAGTAATTCGCGCCTAGGAGTGAACCCAAAACGTAATAAAGTCTAAGAAATAATATACTTTGAAATAATTTTGAGTACTTATCTAATGAGTGAAGTTGTGATTTCTACAATTTTTTAAACTTAAATATGCTTGGCAAAATAAACAGCTCGGAGCGATTAAGGAATCACGTCAAACAGCACTTGGCCTGTAGCATTCGTAAATCAAATTAGTTCTATACCATCAATAGATGGTTTGGAACTAATTTGATTATATGAACACAATCATATATTTGAACATATGCAAGATATTCATATGTCTGGTGCAATTTCCGTATATGCACAAGCGAGACATACCACTGAGTTACCTTTATATATTTAGATGGAAAATTTTTATAGAATTGTTTTCGAAATCTGCAGCTGAGCAAACATCACATATAAAATGGGCAGAATTTATCCATCACTACTCTATCCTATCGATTGCATCACGTGTATCTTCTATTTTTAAATGTGTAATACTTCTCTTGAATTGAGTTGAATGGAGAGATTAAAATAGAGATAGAATTGCTTTATGACGCGAATAGAAAGCACATTTATAGCGCTTTTTCAGTTGATATATTGCGGTTGTTTGTAAATTTTATTAAATTTCTAAATTTAATCTTCTTCATGGTCCATTCAGTTTGATTCATTAAATAATGCATTTTAAGACCTTTCTCTCGAAAATTCCCAAAGCTTCCTCATCACGAAAAGTCAACGCCCAAGTCTCTGATGCATAATTCGGGAACATAAACTTAACATATAATTTAATTTTTTTTAAATGTATATGTTACCGTTACAGTGTGAAATCCGTTATTTGCAAGAATAACTAGGTCAGGGATGACGAACCAATGGCACGCGACAGAATCTTTTGGGCACGTCACCGATCAAAACGGTTTGCATTTTAGTTCAAAATAGCAAAGTTCACTATGAAGTATTACGAATAAACGCGAGTGATCAATTGCGCTTTTACAGACATATGCCAACATTTCAAAGAATTGAAGGTAAAGCTTCAAGACTCAAAAAAAAAAATATCTTCAAGAGGGATCTCAACACTTTTGACGCTAAATTGAATATTCTCAGAAACGATATTATTACAAGAAACTACAAATACTTCCCAAATTTGAAAAAACCAGATGAAAAAAAAAGTTATTGAAGAAATTTCCGTAACTATTATGTACCGTGATGTGACTTCATTTGATAAACTGAACTTGACCCCAATTCGATTGGTTGGAAAATGAAAAATTTGAAATTCAACTGATTGATTTCCAGTCTAGTTCAATATGGGTCCAAAAATTTATTGAAACAAGGAAAATGTTAGAATTGATTGAAACAGAAACATTAAGAAGCAATATAAGTAAAAATGCCAGTAACGAAATTTTGGAAACATAGAATTCAATTCCAGATACATTTAACTGTTTGAAGAAGCAGGCTTATGCCATTTTAACCATATTTCATCTACTTATATGACCAAAAATCATTTTCAGAGACTAACATTTACGACTCACATCTAAAACCATTTGGCATTAATATGACTAAAAATTCAGTATGCAAAATGAATTTTTTAATGTGCTAGTTTTAAAGCAACATCTTACGACTAAACTTTTAAAAAAATGGCACGTTAATTGTCATCTAATCGGCAACAACAGAAATCACACGAATAATGTTACAGGAATATTAATTTGAATTGACGGCACGGGTATATCTAAAACATTTACTGCTATACAGAAAATTATTATTTTTGCGAAAAAATAGTTAATTTTTAATATTTTTTTTGTAAATAAAGAGTTTTGAGTTGTTAGTAATTGAATAGTTTTATTATTTTAAATTTCCCAAAGTCGAGTATTTTGTTAAAAATCATAAGTCAAAATTATTTGACGTAAATCATAATGCACAGTTTTGAACCACTTATAGCTGCTTTGCAATGAAGTATGTGTGTGTACGTTTCATTTCGTTGCTTTTAAACGTAGAATTTAAGCTGCGTATATAGTTAGAAAGTATAGTTTTGCGCCCAAACATCGCGCGGGCTGGTTCAAACTCCGGGCTGGACAAGATTAACTCAGTGACCTTCAATGGGTCGATAAAATGAGTACCAAGCTCCCTTGAGAGCTTAACGCTGGGGGTTTTCACATCAGACTGACCACCTAACTGGAACATCTGCTCATGCACCTCAGGGCCCAAGGTCGCGTATACTGAGTTGGACACAGTAGGCCTTGTCCCTCATGGGATGTCGCGCCACTGAGTTAAGTTATAGTTAGGGTTTTAAACATTTTGGATTAATAACAAATATTTTTGCAACCTATTTTCAAGCGATGACTTCTGTAAAAATCTAAGAAGTCCGTAACTAATTTATTTTACCAGTATTAAAAACTTTCAAATACATCCAGGAACCTGTAATTACTCTAACCATCAGTATCATGTTTCGAAAATGATTTGTCACTTCCATTGTCACAGCTGACTTCGGAATGGGTGCCGGCGTCGCCCTTTTCCCACACGGCGTCGTCTTCCGTGCCATCCCATGCATTTGTTATGCAACATTTTTTTTAAAAAAAATGTATTATAGAAGAATGTAAAAGAATTACGAAAGATTGTTGAACATTTACAAGCAAAAGTTATATCGTTTTGCTTATGCCATCGACGTACATTTGTTTCATCCATGTCAAATATTCAGTGGCCGCTGCTCCGTTTCCGCGTTTGGGAAAAAGTCATCGATGCAAGTGGTCAAAATGGACAGTGACATTTTTGATTTTGAAAGGGGGGGGTTGAAAACTCAATTTCCCCAACCAGCCAATATTTTTTTCCTTCGATTCTAAGCCGCACCCGTAGCATTCACACAGGAAAAATAGGGCGACTTAGATTCGAGTAAATACGGTATTAATCAATAAATACATTCTCGAAACTTATAATTGCTCGTATCATTAAAACCAATGTAAAGTTTCACTCCTTTTTAGAATGAAAAGAAAAACTAAAATACAGTCGAACCTCCATATTACGAACCTCTATATTGCGAATTTTTCTACGCAGCGAACTTTTTCCTGGAACCGAGAACATTTCACGATTTTCTTTATAAAATAACCTCCCTATAGCGAAGTGCATTTTCTATATAGCGAACTTTTTCTGGTGATTCCAATTTTTTCCTCCGTATTTTTAAAGTATTTCCTGACATTTCAAGTTATTCTCTGTTAACACATTTTATGATGGTCATAAATTCGATATCCCCTTTCACCGTCAGTGGAGTTCTAGTTATAAAATAATGTATGTTTAAAATTACTTGTATGCTTTAAATTAGAAAAAGTCTTAATTTCAATATAAAATTATTTGCTTAGTGTTGAAAATACAGTGTATCTCTCGACATTCTTTTTTTCTTGTTTTTCTTGGAATTTTTTTTTGTTGGGTAAGATATATATAATAAAAAAATAATAATTTACAAAAAGGTGTGAATAATTACTTTTTTTTAGTACATAGTGTTTATGAATTTAAAAATTTGTTTTAAGTGGTTCATAAAGTATATTGAAAGATGAATCTCTATATAACGAATATTCCATGTAACGAACTTTTTTCGGAATTTAGCGACTTCGTTACATAGAGGTCCTACTGTAATATAATTTCGCGATCTGCGAACTCTGAAAATTTCTGTAATTTCAGAACCAGTCAAGAATGATTGGTAATTTAAGTAATTTAAATAATAAATGCAATTCAAATAAATAAATGTTTCTTTGCCCATTATATTAAAATCAGGGAAAAAATAAACATTGAGGGTTTCTGTACGTCCCATAACTTTCCCCCGTCGACTACATCACTTGCAATATCCATCAAAAAACAAACACACAGATATGGGAGAATGTGTTTCGATCCCACTTCTCTTTTTGTTCGACCTGTTTTCCCGCGCAAACCCGCATTCTGAAAGCATAGCACGCCCAGATAGGGCCGAGCCGGTTCTACGCCCTTCTGCCCCCGTAATTGACAAGTGCGGATACGGGGGAAGTAACCAATGCGCGAGGAGGGAGAGGGAAGAGCAGATGCATTTCTAAAAAAAACTTACAGAGTGATGGAGAGAGTGGAAACTTACCGGAAATCCTTCCCAGATGTGGTACGCCATGGCCCACCAGCCCCGCAATGTGACTGCCTAAGCTGTGCCCGATCAGGTGGAAGTCGCCGGGATCCGCACCCCGGGAGTCCTGCAAAAAGAATTTAATTTTTTTAAAACTAGAATTAGAAAAGAGAGGCGAAAAAGAAATTTGTTAATAATGCGTCATTTTTCTGTCTAAAAATATTCTAATTTTGATTCCTAACCTTCGACTTAAGCCCCTAATGTTAAACAGAAAAGTTAAAAGCGAGTACAGTGAAAATCGTGTAACACGAAACTGAGGGAAAAGAAATGTTTGTTCGTGTTAAAATAATTTCGCGTTAAGGCTGTCTTCGGTAAAAGTACGAGAGCTCTAACTAAACTCTAAGCACATTTTCAGACAGAAAAATGACTCACTTTCCATGGAAATTTGCAATATTATAACTCGTACCTCTGTTAACAATATAGTGTTTTTAAAAATTTCAAAATATTCCGTGAACACTTTTTTTTTTTTTTTTATACGTGAAGTCAAAACCCATTTAAGGTATCCGACTACGTTCGGAACCGTGATTTTCAAAAGCGCATAAATGGATAGTTTTCATGATATTTAGTGTCACTTAGATCAGAATATATGCATAAAATTGTTTTAAAGACATTTTGACAAAAAAATTTATTTAAATGCAATATTTTGGCAAAAAATTAACTTAGAATAATGTGTTTTCCAAATATTCTCCTTTTGTGAAAAAGGCTTCTGTTAGAATAATATTTTGCCTGTATATAGCTCAGACCTCTGTTCAGAGGCTCAACTAGAATGTTTGAAGTATATAACTTAGAAATGGGTTTATTTTCATATTTTACGACAACAGAGGGGAGCAATTTTAAGAAAAAAAAACGCCGATAATTATTTCAATGGGTGGTAACTCTGAAAATAATGTGTAATTTTTCAAAAATTCTAGTTGAGCCTCTGTAGAGAGGTCTGAGCTATATACAGGCAAAATATTAATATAATAGAGCCATTTTTCACAAAAGGAGAACATTTGGGAAAAAATTATTCTAAGTTAATTTTTTGCCAAAATATTATTTAAATAAATTTCTTTTATCAAAATGTACTTAAAACAATTTTATGCATGTATTCTAATCTGAGTGACACTAAATATCATGAAAATTATCCATTTATGCGCTTTTTTAAAATCACGGTTCTGAACGTATAGTCGGGTACCTTAACATTACGGTATAGGATAAAAAATGCGAAACACACTTTATACCAGAAAAAATGAATCAACTCTGTTAAAAAAAGAAAGTATGATAAAAATACCTTTCTTTTAAAAATTTCCTTTCTTTTACATCTGAAAAAATGTTCGAAATTCGGGTCCTATTCTTTAACAATAACCGAAAACAGCCTTAAAGGATATTGCAAAAAATTATCCCTTATATATATTATATTTAACAAAATTAAGTTTATTGGAGTACATTTTATTTACGTAGATGTATATAAACACATGTAATCAGAGGCCCACACAGGAATTTTTTTGGGGGGAGGGGGTCCAGAGTCAAAAAATTTCACCATTCTTGTATCCTATTCCAATACGCCATCCAACATATTCTTGTGATTTTAACGATTTTCGGAAACAAAAAACAGTAAAAAATTCATTATTGAATAAATATCTAGCATTAATTAATAAAATTAATAAAAATAGTATTAAATTTACGTACTATCTGCAAAGGATTATAATCAATCGAAAAAAAATCGAGTGATGCGGGGGCCGCCCCTAGTGAGCGTGCCACTGTATGTATTTGATAAAAATCAGTGAAACAGAAACAAACAAGAACTTTATGAAATGTAATACAAATTTTCAAGTTTTTTGAAAAACTAAACATTTATTAAGTTTTTGGAAAAAATAATATGTTAATTTTCTTTGCATTATCTTTTTTAGCATCAAATTGTCAACGTATTGTATGAAGTCGTCCATTTTTTTTCATTCATTTTACCATTGGCATGTGCATCTAAATAACTTCGCATAGTTTTCATGATGTTCCTCATTTTGGATGTCGCGGGAATAGGAGCTGCATTATTCATTTCATTTTTCGTCGTCGGAATCTGCATCAATGATATTTTTTTGAGCTTTAAACAAACTCTAAAGTGCCTTTGTCTGCCATAATTGGAGTTGTACACACATTATCATCATCTATTGCAACGAATTCTCCAGATGATGAAATTGCGTGGCTGGTGTTTTTTGTATTTTGTTCATTCCCAGAAAAGAAAGCTTTACGTAGTAGCGATTTTCGTTTCGTATTAAGGGGGGGGGATGCATGAAAATCCATAGTAGTTTGTCGGGACCATCGTATTATTTCGTGTTAACCGATATTTCGTCTTTAGTGTTTTCGCGTTAAACGTATTTCATTGTATATTCTTAGGCTGATAAATTTCACTTTTTTCACCTATTCCTCCAAAGCCTTATTTTTTGCTCTTAGGTACACTTAAAAAAAAATTGCACTACATGGTTCCAAATTTTTATACCTCTATCCAGGATACCTGTGCATAAAGTGAACCTGTTTTTTTTAATTGTAGTACATATTTTTTAAAAAAAAATAGTTTTATGTATGAAAAAGGTAAAAAAAAATAGAAATTTTCAAAAGTACAAGGTTTTATAATTTTTTTAAAGAAGCTATCTTTATATTTGACTAAAAAAAATAGGTTTACTATGTTTTGTGTATTGTTTTATATGTATGCAAAAAATATTTTACATATTTAAGAGATACTTTTTTTTAAAAAAAATGGTACCTAAACATAGGCATGTATTTTAAAATTTTAAAAATTATGTTCAACTTAAATTTAACGGGAAAAAAATTTATTTTAACTCAGAAATTTTTATATTTCTACAGAATGATTAAAATACCTTTTTTAAGATCACAAAATATCTCTCTATTGGATATTTTTAAAGATATATGTCCCATAAACAAAGAATCTTATTTTTGCCATTTTACTCTTTCGAGCATGTCCTGGTATTCTTAACGTGCATGAGTCCCTCTACTCGGTGGGTCTTTAGTGGCACTAGGTTTTGATACCGCGGCTTAACAACGCTGGCCACGAATTAGTAAACATGACCACTCGGCTTCCAGTGAAGATTGAACAAAGCAGAGACGTATTTGGGAGAGTCTCACACAGGTGCCTCTGTTTTGTGAAATCCCACTGAGATTTTAGATTCAAGTCGTTTTAATAGCTATTAATAAAATGTAAATCTTATACTTTTATAAGGGTTATTCTAACAAATATCTTAACGTAACATACCCTCAGGAAGTTGAGGAGTTTCTTCAGCTCATCTGCTACGATCTTCGAGTTCTGGATGGCCTGGAAGTAGGGAAACTCGTTGCCACACGACCAGTCCACAATAATCACGTTGTAGTCCCCCTCGCTCAGAAATCGCGTCTTCATGCGCTACACGG
The DNA here is from genome assembly GCA_019973935.1 of Trichonephila clavipes. NCBI lineage: Eukaryota > Metazoa > Arthropoda > Arachnida > Araneae > Nephilidae > Trichonephila > Trichonephila clavipes. The sequence goes on from BMAU01019612.1 coordinate 508,255, forward strand.
AGCAAGAAAACCAAAATCAGTATACAAGAAGGAAAGCTCTCTTATCAGAAATCGTTTTGCTAGAAAAACATATAGTTTTTCACAATTCTTACTATTAATTCACACTCCCTATATATATTTATTAATACAAGTATCAGAAGTGAATTCACTTAATTCTCGAAATACATTCTCTGTCAAATACAGCAAATCCGTCGTAAAGGCGGTTGTCTTCACAGAAACTTCTCACTCAACGAATCACGCCGCTTGCACATATAACCAGAATTGTTAAAAGATGATTCCTCTTAATACATATTCATATTCATAAATTTTTAAAAAATACGAGCATCACGTTAGAATAGATTACTGTGTACAAACTAAAAACCACGCATAGTTTTCTTCAATTCTTACTATTATTATTATTTATTAGTTCACTCCGTCCTTAAATATATTTATTTATATTATATATATCTTGTTCAAATTTGAAATCGTTAATAAAATACTTTTTATTTATCCACTCAAGTTCAAATACATTTTTAAACTTGTAGTGGATGACATGGATGCTAATATAGTTTTTTCAAACATTTTAATTCATTAATTAAATCTAATTAATTATAGTTTTAGAGATATATTTAAGTTTATATTACTCCTCTAGCTGGCAGCACCATTGGATAAAACAACTTTTATAAAACTTGTGATGAACACTTCACTTAACCTGAATAACTTATTATAAACAAATGCAATTACAAATTTAATGTGGTTAAGTTTTTAATGTTAATTTAAAAAGTCTCTTGCCACTTAGTATTGTGATTCTGTCATATATATATATATATATATATATATATATATATATATATAATCCAATATAAAAGAATTATTTCAATATAAAGAATTATTTCAATATATAATCATATGCATATGCATACACATATATATAAATTTATACATATATATATATTAACTATAATTATAACAAGATTCGACCCCAGGCCCAACCGCATAGCAATCAGCGTCACTAACCACTATGCCAGATGGGTGGTAAAAAATATTTCTATTAGAGTAGTGAAACTTCTCTAAGACGCTTCTCTACGCACTCAATTCTATGCCCAGAATGATTCCGTGATGAATGGGTAAATATCGAAAGATTCGTGCTTAAGTAAGATTAGAGTATAAGAGAGAGAGAGAGTGAGCGTTTATTAAATAAAAAGAGAAACGCTAGGAATATTGGCAACGGATCTCGTAATTTTGAAACCTCAGTCAAGTGACGATGACTGCAACTGGGCAGCACAAAAAAACTTTTACTCTCCAAACTACCACATCATGCCAATAGGGAGTATTTTGGGCCTCAACATATTTAACATACATTAGCCTTTCTATACAGCAGATCTTCTGTAGCTCTAGGACTCGAACTCATGACACGCCGCCACGAGTTCAAGTCCATAACCACTAGGCTACCGCCACCCCCACGATACGACCTAATAATTTTGAATGGAAAAAAATAAAACATCGTTAGGACAACCTATCTTTAAAACAAAATAAAAAAAATCCAGGCTCAGGAGAATATACATTGCCTTCTTAAAGAGTGGGACAACTGGGACAGGGCTAGGGCTTCGTTTCTTTCTCCACTCTATCTTAAGATTATGATCAGGATAATTTTAATGATCATATATTATTCCGTACATATTCTTCAAAAAACAGGGGATTTCGAACTGTATGTCAACTGGCAAAAGTTGCAAGACTGTATCATTATTTGATGACCATTGTTCATGTCTAGACCTAAGACTTATACCATAAACAATCATTCAACTCATTTAGCCGAAATGTCGGTCGAGCCGATTTGTTCCTAGGTTTTTGAGGTTGTGGGTCGGAATTCGTTTCAAATTACCTTTTGAGCGAATATTTAACAACGTATGCTATATACTGCCTACTTTTAAAGATCTCGGGTAGGGCCTAAATTTACATAGGGGCCCAGTGCCTCAAAGAGTCTTAAGACGTCCCTGGGAATATACATTGATTGTTTATTAATGAAATCATTTAGAATCAACACCAGGGCGTGTTGTAATGTGGACCTCTTTTTATTTTAAACCATTGTCAAGTAATGAGGTCCGTTCCTAAGGTATTACTCCGCTCTCCAAACTTCCATACCACCATTCTTAAAAAGAGGTGTGTAGCTGCAACAGAAGCGTTTCTGTTGTATAAAAACGAGATGTTCATTTAAAGCTAGACATTACCTGCATCCAGTCGCTCAGGTGGAGGTTGTCCACGAATCCGTGTATGATTATCTTCGTAGGAACGGAAGGATCGTAGTCAGACTTGACCAGCAGTTCTTGGTCATCAGGCATCAGAGGATGGGGCTTGTCTGGGTGAATCCGGGAGAAGAGCAGGAAGTGTGTGAAGTTTTTCCCGGCACCCACACACTGGAATCTGGATGGTAAGGTGGATAGTAAATCGCCCATCAAAGCTGAACCTAAAAAGTAACGCATTGGAAAAGTGATACAATATTTATTTATTTACATTTGATTTAACTTGCACAATGAGTTAATAGGAAAAAGCTTTTAAACCTCTACTACACCCGTTTCGTTGGATATTTCTTGATGTTATAAATATATATACTAGCGCCTGTTCTTTTTAAGATTACAAATATAGTTCTTAAAGACGCTCGCGGTTACGGTTATAGTGAAAGAAACTCGAAATTTTCGAATGGCAACGCCTACGTTTTACCATATTTCCGAAAAAATTACAAACAGTTCTTTTCAATATGTATTGATTTCAAACATTTTCCACATTTCCATCTCATTGTTTATCGCTGCACGCAACATGGCACGAGGGATTTTACAATCTCGTATGGAACTATAAACTAAAGTCCGACAATGTTTGAGGATTTTTTTGAGATAGTCCCAAAACCAGTAATCCATAGGCGTCAGATCTGGGGATCCACTCTGAGATGAGTTTCCGTAAAATCCTGGAGGTTCTTAGCGTAAGACATAATTTTTTCAGCATTCTACCGGAACAAACAAAAAAAATCAAAAGTTTGTAGGTATAATAGTTCAAAAACACAATTTTTTGTGTATGCAACCCTTTAACCCAACTTGGTAGCCTATTTCGCAAGCCCCGTTCTTAGCAGATCTCTATTCAACGAAAGAAACATGCTTTCCAAAGTTCATACCCGCTTGGTATTTTATAGGTAGGTCTGGCGACCGGCGTTCTGTGATTGGTATCTTAGTTAAAAAATGGGATTGGCCGGTTTTCAGAACTCTTTTTTGTTTTGCATAACAAAAATCCCCTTCAGGGTTTTCGCATGTCTGAACATTTTCTTAGTGGTGGGAATCGATTTCCGTGAAAAACATTTCTTAGCGAATCTCTACTCAAAAGAAATATACCTATCAAATTTCAAGCCTGATGTAAGTCTAATGATTCAAAAACGGGAACTTTTTATTCATATAAGCCCCATCATTACCAATGGGATTGTATAATAGTTCAAAAACACAATTTTTTGTGTGAATATTAACATCGCACTTGTTCAACTTTCCAAAGTTCAAGTGTAGGTCGAAAACCCCTTCACCTCTCTTCTTAGGGAATCGATTTCCGTGAAAACATTCCTTAGCGGTCTTTTGGCAACGGAGCCCCATCATTACCGTAATTTTGAACCATGGTCAAGTGACGAGGACGACACTTTAGCTGGCACTCCCTCACCTAACTTCCACACCACACCAATAGGAGGACGTTTGAGCATCGACATATTCAATGTACATCGGCCCTTTTTTGTGGATCTTCATCGGTGCAAGGCCCAAACGCATGACATGCCGGCCACGAGTCCGTCACCTTGATCACTAGGCTGTCACGGCCACAACGCGCGTGTTACTCCAGAGTGCGTCGTGAAAATTAAAATCAAATCCCTTCTATTTATCTACATTAAAAATATTTTAACTTCACACCAAATCGTTGTAAAACTATTGAACAAACAAAAATAATTTTGTACTGCATTTTATTTTTTTAAAAAAATCCTAGTTGCTAATAGAGCTTAATGTAAATAAACGCATTTGTTCTAATTCGCAAAAGTATACCCACACGCTGAAATTATTCGACACGCGACATTTGGGTCACGAGAAAATGAATGTCGTGAATCTGCGGGCACCCTCCTCTTTTGCAACAATGTCAGGATAACGCGTCTTTGCGCTAAATAGCTTCAATGTCTTGAAATTGAATTACTTAATAGAAGCAAAGTAACGAAATGTGGTTTTTTATATACACGCAGCTAATAGCTTTATTAACTTTTATTAAAGCTTATAACTTTCTGATAACATTTTTTTACCGAAACGAGCTGAGCGATTTATTTCCCATTCGGGTAGTGTGTGTTCAACAATTTTCAATTTACAGTGAACACAAATTGAAAGCTGACTAACAACCATCTAAATATGATGCTAAAAAGTAAAGATAGAATTATTTCTAATTGCTTAACACTGTATCATGGATTCTTGTACGGAATTACAGTCAGACCTCTATATAACGAAGTCACTAAATCCCGGAAAAAAGTTCGTTTTATGGAAAATTCGTTATATAGAGGTTCATCTTTTAATATACTTTATAAACTACATAAAACGAATTTTAAATTCATAAACACTATATATTAAAAAAAAGTAATTATTCACATCTTTTTTAAAATTAATATATGGTTATTTTATATATCATACCCATCAAGAAAGAAAGAAAAACTGCTAGGAAAACAAGAAAAGAAGAATTTCGATTAATTCACTGTATCTTCAACATTAAGAAAATAATTTTATATTAAAATTAACGAATTCTAAGGACATTTTATAATTTAAAGCATACAAGTAATATTAAACATGTATTATTTTATAATTAGAAGACGGGGACACAGGAAAACTCCACTGAGGGTGAAAGAGGATATCGAAAATGTTTCTAGTGATCTGGCCAATGGGGGTTAAAGGTTGCATTTCTTGGATGAAACGTCCAGAACTCTATTTCCCTCGGCGAGTTAGGATCTAATAAAACTAGTTCAAGATATAAGTTAAAGAGAGAATAACTTGAAAGTTTTTCAGAAATACTTTTAAAAAAGGGAGAACAAAAGTTGAATCACAAAAGAAAAAAACCATTATATAGAAAATACACTTCGCTATAGAGAGGTTATTTTACGAAGAAAATCGTGAAATGTTCAAGGTTCCAGGAAAAAGTTCGTTATATAGAAAAATTCGCAATATAGAGATTCGTTATATAGAGGTTCGACTGTATTTCTAATTGCTTAACACTGTGTCATGGTTTCTTGTGCGGAATTATTTTACATTTACCCAATAATTACGGCTAAATAAATTAAGGGTCATAGTAGAGAAAAAAATAAGTGTCAAATAGGGATAAAAGAACCAGGGTTTGGCAATTGTTTTGTTTCGAGGGCCCCATTGTGGAAGCGGAAGATATCAGATAGCCAGACCTTTTTAAATTGTTTGCATTCATTAGTTCACTTTTCATCTCAAAAAGGTATAAACTGTGCCATAAACATCAATAAATATGTTAAAATGGTGGCAGTTTTATTCAAATTATTTATTGATCTAATTTCATAGAATCTATACCTGCAAGAACATTTAATTTAAAAGTCAGTTTAATAAAACAAATGTACCATTCCCACTTTACTACAATTTTTTTTAAATCAGGAGGGAGATTGTTAGTTGAAATTCTCACCGCATCCTGCAAGTCAATGTCTGTCAACTTGCATTTACATTTACTCTTAATCTTCGAGTCAAAAAACTACGCTCACAAATACATACTGAAGTCAGTGGAGCAACAGCCCAAGAGGGTCAAGGACTATTGTGACATGAAAACTCCCTGTGTTAAGTTCCCAAGCAAGCTTGGTACTCATTTATCGACAAACTGAAGGGATGAAAGGCCGAGTCGACCTTGCCCAGCCCGGGATTTGAACCCTGTACTTGTGACGTGGAACCGCAATACACTACCGCTCAGCCATTGGGCTTCACAAATACATGGTAACCCAAGTATGAAGAATATTTTCTCTATATCTGATTTTTCGACTGTCTTAATGGGCTACATGGGACACGAGGGCAGCTATTTGCCCACCCGTGCTCTAAATTATTTTCTAAGGTAAAAATTCATAAGGATGTTTTCATTTATGGTAGAAATAGTGATAAACAATGTCAAAACACAAATCAATGAATTTATTTGACTGTTGTAGAGCGGTATCTCATACCCAAATCACATGTGGTTGATGTTTAGGGTTTACCAATTGTACGGAAAACTGAGGGACACCTTAAGACTCTTTGAGGCCCTGGGCCCAGAGAAGATTTTTTGTGGCCCTGGATCCTTATGCAAAAGTAGGCCCTACCTAAGATCTTTAAGGGGGTCTCAGGGTTGTTAAATTTCTCTAGAGGGCTGAAAATATAAACAATTTTCAAACGGGTATAATTCTTTTAAATTTAAATTAAATAATTCGAACCTTTTACACATCATTTACAAATGAATGGAACGTCAGAAAAGTATAAAATGTTTAAAATATAATCATAATTTTAAAAATTATATGCATATGAAAATGAGAAACTTTTCCATAAGAAATATTTATTAAGTTTTACGTTGTGCATGCATTTTTCTAAAATAGTAGCTTAAATTACTAGCTATAAGTTGATTTATAAAGTTAAATGTATCTTTATTACACTATAATAATATTGTATCAGTAGAATAATAAATTATCTTTTTTTAAAAGTAAAAAATTACATTTTCAAAATTTTTTAAAAAAAATTTCAATATTTTTAAAATATTTCGAAATACAAAGGATATATTATTCTTAAATGATGTAGGGTTTAAAGAGTATGACACATTTTATAATTCTATAAAATTTTATATATATATATGTATCAGAGGCTACTATTTTAGAACAGGGGTGTCCAACACGCGCGGTCCACAGACTCTCTTTAAAAAAAATTTTAAATATCAGATTTTTAAAGTTTTTCATTTTGAAATTTATTTGAGGGGAAATTTATACATATATCTACAATTTATTTGCCTGATACCTGTTCTTTTAATATAAATCCTTTTTGATAGTAGAAATGTCCTTTAGATTAAAATAGATTTACATTTTATCAAACAGTTACATTTGATTTTACTATAGTAAATTACTTTTTTAATAAACTTCGAATTACATTATGCTATGGATCCTTTACTATGAATTGTACATGATTCTCTATGTGTGCGGCTTTCGTTTCTCCTCCTTTTCTGTTTGGAGTGCCCAAAAAGCAAATTTTCAAGAAAACGGCAACTGTAATATTTTAAACATTTGATCATTGCATTATTATATTATATAAACATTATTATATTATCTATGTTTGGGTATGCATGAAAAATTATGAAAATAATAATTCATTCTGTTTTAAATTTTCACTCAATAGTTTTTTTGTTTCCAAGTCTGATATAAAGGTACATATTTTTATGTGCGGCCCGCGAGATTATAATGTTTTTCCGAAGTGGCCCGCAAGGTCATTTGGGTGGACACCCCTGATTTTAGAAAATAGCGTGCGCAACGCAAAAATTACTTAATATTTATTACAGAATTTTCATATGCTTATCATTTTTAAAATTATGATTATATTTCAAGCATTTTATACTTTTCTGAAGCCCCATTTTTTATAAGTAATGTGTAAAAGATTCGAATTATTTAATTTCAATTTGAAAGTATTATACCTGTTTGAGAGTTGCTTATATTTTCAGATCTCTAGAGAAATTTAACACCCCCGAGACCTCTTAAAGGAGGACAGTACATAGCATGTATTGTCAAATACTCGTTCAAACAGCAATTTGAAACAAATAAATAGGCAGGACTCGCAATCTCTAAGAACCTAAGCACAAACTGACTAGGCTAATGGAATAAAGGAGTTGAATGATTATTTATGGTACTAGGCCTAGACAACGGTTATCACATAATAATAGTCTTATATATATACCAGTTGAGATGCAGTTTGAAATTTCCTGTTTTTCGGAGGTTATGTACAGATTTAATATTGGACCATATTAAAATTATCAAGGTCATGACCTTATTAAGACAGAGTCGAAAACAAAACAAGGCCCCACCGAGGGTTAGGCTCTGGGCCCGGGCCCAGTTGGTCCATGCCCTAAGACGTCCTTTTGAAAACTACAGACTTCTTGAGTGCAGCAGCCCTTATTCCTGGAAACAGGCCCCCAGGGGAATCAAGATCCAAGCCTAGGGATGACGATTCTTTTCAAAAAAGATCGATTTTTAAATCGTTTCGAATCGTAACCTGATGAATCGATTCAGAAAAAACCGAGGTCTAAAAGATCGATTTCTAAAAAATCGATTCTTTTTCAATTCTGCATTCACAATGTAAATATAAATCCATTTTGTGAAAAACAAGAGAGATACCATAATAAACGATATCAATCAAATCAGGGAATTTTTTTATTTCAGGGAATTCGACAATTACAATTTTTTTTTTACCGTATCAAAATATCAAGTATAAAAGACGACATTTATTTTCTAAATGTATTATTAAAAAGTTTAGAAAATAGATAATATAGCTTATAGTTCCCAATGCTTAATTATCTAAGCTTTTTAAAAACAACAGTCTGTCAAGTCTACTGGGGCTGCGGTAGCCCAGTGGTTAAGGTATCCAACCATGGCAGGCATGTCATGAGTTCGATCCCAGTACCACTAAAGACCCGCCGTGTAGGGCAGCGATGCACGTTAAATCTGTCGAGAGCTGAAACGTCCTCCCGTTGGTGTGGTGTGGTAGTTAGGAGAGGGGGTGCCAGCTCAGGTGTCGTCCACGTCACTTGACCATGGTTCAAAATTACGTGGTCCGTCACCAAAAGCCCTCGTGTAGCTGAACAGTGCGACGTTAATATTAACTCACTCACTCACTCACTGTCAAGTCTACTGGCAATCGAAAAAGGCGCTCACAAGGAGCAGATGATCCCACGATTCTCATAAACATCTATTGAGTGAACGTGATGATAAATAGAGTTTTTTTTGTTTTGTTTTTACCAGTTAAGTATAGGATCATACTTCAGGTGCACAACTGCCTGCGATAAATAGTGTTTAAATTCTTCGTTTATGCCTTAACTTTCACGCGCAAGTGCATTACATGTAGAGAGTTGCTTTTTCACAAGCAACTTATGAAAATCCCAAATTCCTTTTTTCATTTCAGTCCCTTCTATTGCTTCCACTTCTTCACTATTATTCTGCGGAAGTTGTTGCTGTGATTTAATATCTAAAATTGAAGTATTTATTCTATTTATTACTCGAGAACAGGATACTTGGTCAGAAAAATGTTTTTTAAATTTTATGGTTTTTACCGAAACAAAAAAAAATCGAATGTCGATTTTCTAGGATAAAATATCGATTCAATGCTACATATCGATTTAAAAGATCGATTCCCCCCGATAAATCGATTTTTTGATTAATCGATTTCAGATCGCCATCCCTACCCAAGCCTACGTCTCGATTTCAATATTGACACCATGACCACTAATTTCCTATGGCGGCTATGTTTTTGAGAGATAATCTTACATTCCTTTTCCTCTAGATTCAAAATATTTCGAAAAAAACTTTAATATAAATATTTATTATTTATAGCATTACTTTTTTTTAAATCTTCATTCGGATAAATATTTATTCCCTTTCGAAATTTACTGTTTAAAACACTTTCGCAAAAACCTCTTTCGAAAATCCTTTTGGTCAAACAAACTCCGAAAACATCGGACCATTCTTCGTTCAACACCTTGACATTGCCTCCCTTGTTTTGGCGACCTTCAGAAAATCCAAGTTTGTAAAACTCAAAACGTCATCTCACTTTTGAGATGCGAAAGACCAGTTACGATCATTTAGAAAGCCAAGGACTCGTTGCGACAACCCTTAAACGTTTCGTTTTGTTATCCTCGAAAGTGTTTCCTTGTTACTGAAGATGGGATAAATTATCTTTTAATTGGCGATTTTTTTTAGTTTTCTTTCGCCAAAAAACCGTTATGAAAACACTAATTGTGTTTTTCTTCGGGATTTCTTGTCATAAATATTACACAACTGTGTGCATAGTGATAGACACTTACCTGTTGAAATTCAGAAATAAGTAATTTTTCTCTCAAGTATATTAAAAGAAAAATACAAAACAAAATATTCTAAAGATATAAATATTGATTGGTTGTTTTCGAAGCAATGCCTTTCAAAAGTTATACGAGTTATTTGCGAAGAGCCACAGCCAAAAACTCTGAAGACTTCATCTGAGCTCATATTTCTGGTTATGAATCACGCGAAATAATTTTGAGGCTATCTTCCCATGCAACTGACAGTATCATATGTCTTCAGTGGATTGATTATTTATCAACGCCACCACGCTGACAACGGACCTTGTAATTTAGTGTCTAGGTCAAATCATAGGACGATACCTGAGGTATGGTACCACACTCTTCATACTTCCAAGCCAACGTGAGGAGTTCGACCCCCTTGACAGATTTAACGTACATTCACCCCTCTGTTGTGTTGTTGTTGCTAATACCACCTGGCTGACAATGTAAGATCGAGGCCCCGAAATTCCTCGCGGCAAAGGGCTAGATGTACACCTGTTGTTAGCTGTAGCTTTGAATACCATACAGGTGAAAAAATAATTTGACTCGGTTCCAACCCAATTTTGAGGGAGAATGCCCTGGAGGTGGTCATCTCTCTACCCCTTCCATCAACCTCACGAGAGGACGTGCAGCTTGATGGCTATTTAGAGTGCCCCATGCCACAAAGGCACAATACATTGACAAACATTCTTGCCTTCTCCAGGATTCGAACCCAGGTCCAACGGCACAGTAATCAGCGTCACTAAGCATTATACTGGATGGGCGGCTCCACCCCTCTACCCGGCGGTTATGTAGTGCTTCATATTTAATTTTAATTTACATACCATTCTGAAGCCACACAAAGGCTATTGTCGGCGGAAATCTTAATTATAAACCCCTGTCAAGGGACCAGGACGACACTTGAATGGGCACCCCACTCTCCAAACTACCATGCCACGCCAACGGAAGGACTTTGAGCCCCGAATGATTTAACGTTCATCAGCTCCTCTACATGGTGGATCTTCACGATCGATCTACTAGGATCGAACTCATGATATGCCGGCCAGGAGCTCGTGACTATGACCACTAGACTACCACAGCCACAGTTATCTCAAGGGGCAGTAAGAATGTTTTTTTCCGATTACTAGCGATATTAAGAGTGAACCGACTGTGCATTTTGAATATTTCCCCAAACAAAATGGCAATTGCGCATAAAGTTTTTCTTATTCCACAATATCATAAGGCAATCTATTCCAACTTTAAACTATGAATACTAAAATCGAATATTTAAAGACTTTCCTTATGATCTTATTGACTTAATGTCATTTAATTTTGCCCATATAAATTATTTACGTAGAGTAGATTTAAGTGAAATATTACTAAGAAATTAACAGTTTAAAAAGGAATTTGTAATTTATATGTTGTGACGGAAAAAAATAGGGATCTGGTATTCCTTTTCCTTTGGGAATAATATCTCTTATTTTATAGATGGAGAAAATCAAATTAAAGCAGGATAAAAAATTCTCTCACACACACAACTTTTTATAACTGATTACTTGTTTGGCATAATCGCTATATATTTAGTAACACCTTGGTATATGCATTACTTTTTTTCAATTCCTCTACTATTAGTTCGCTCTCTACCTATATACTTATTTATATATATCTTGTTCAAATTTTCAATCGCTTATAAAATACTTTTTATTCATCCACTGAAGCTCGAATACATTTTTCTAAACTTGTAATGGATGAAACTTGATGTTAATACAGTTTTTTCAAATATATTAAATCTTATTTTTTAAATTTAAATTTATTCTGCGTTATTTCTGACGAAGTTACAGCTAGCATCAATAGATGGCGCCAGTAATTTTTTCCAACGAATTTTTTCTTGGCTTCAAATATATTTTTTTAACTAGTAGTGGATGACACTTAATGTTGATATAGGTTTTTCAAATATTAATTCATTAATTAAATTTAATTAACTAAAATAAGAATTTTCTTTTTTGACCCAAGTAGGAATTAACTTGGATTTTATTTATATATTTATTTATTAAAAATTAAATAAAATTCTGGAAAACTTCCATCTTTCGTCTATCTCTCGCGGAAAACCTAAATATTGATAACACGATTTTTTAAAAAAGACAATGAAATTAGGCGTAAAATGTGACATCTTAAAAGCCATACATTAGGAATTTAATTTTCTAAACTAAAACTTCATCATAAACTTCCCCAAACCTTCCAACATCGAAAACAATTTATATACACAAAATTTTTTTTAAAAAAATCGTCAAGAAAAATTAAACTCCTAATCAATTTTTTTGAGGAACGAAATAATGATTTCTTTAATACTTACTGATTACTTTTTTGGCCTTCTTCAGTGCGAAACCATTGATCGGAATAAACCCCCAAATGAAGATAAACACCACAACCTTTCCGTGTGGATGCATCGTAAAACACTAAGCTGATATGCGGGTGGACAGTGGACATTTTGTTTGTGAACCCGGTGCTTTGACCTATTTTTGGCTCCCTCCCCACCCCCTCCTGCACTCTTTTTTTTTTTTTTTTTTTTTTTTTAATCTCGCAATTTATCATCTGCTTGTTATCCAGACAACCTTTTGTACTGTTACGGTTTACACCCTTTTCTACTGAATTGTTGGCCTCCTGAGGTGTAAAACATTGTTATTAATTTCCCGTAGCTGTTTCTAAAATAGTGATTTTTGATGAGATAACCCAAAACAACATCCCCTCTGTAAAAGGGTTAAAGAACTATTCGTTTTTAAAGTTTTTGGAAAGTTTGTTTTGTTTACTTAGTCTTACGTTCTTTTTAATTAACAATAAAAAAAATATTATTTGATTTCACCGTAGAGTTGTACGAAAACACGTGGCAGTAGATTTTATTTTAATTCGTTATATTGGTTTAATTCAGGAAGCAGCGATATTTGGCCAAAAGGCACAAAACTCTCTTAATTTTACGAAACAAATTAAACTATTATTAAAAAAAATTTACAAAAATTTAGATGAGTGAGTGAATAGTTGTCGCACTGTTCAGCTACTCGAAGGCTTTTGGCGACGGACCTCGTCATTTTGAACCATGGTCAAGTGACGAGAACCACCCCTGAGCTGGCACCCTCCTCTCCTAACTACCACACCACACCAACGGGAGGATGTTTGAGCTCTCGATAGATTTAATGTGCATCACTCCCCTACACAGCGCGTCTTTAGTGGTACTGGGCTCGAACTCATAACATGCCAGCCACGATCCGATACCTTGACCACTAGGCTACCGCGGCCTCAAAAATTTAGATGAAAGGAAGGAGACAATAGAATAGCAAGGATCGAAAACTGAAAAGATCCATTAACACTAGATTGCCCAAGGAAGTCATTTTGACTGCTTTTTAATTTCAATTAGAAAAACAATTATACATATAATGACATTATTTCTTAGAATTTGCTAATATATTTTTTTCCCAAGTGAAGTAAATTTTTTTAATTGTTAATATTTACTAACAATGTGCTATATGACTATAAATAATATAAAAAATACTAAAAATTAATATTTTTTAAGCATATTTTTTACACATTAGTTACTCTTTCACAGTGCAGTCATTTTGACTGCGTTTCGGCAACATAAGTATATACTAAGTTTCAGTCTTTCTAGTATTAAGTATCCCTTTTTACTCAAGAGAACAAACCTCAGAAAAGATTAATTTCTCAATTTAAAATAAACTCGAAGGATATTGGCAATGGACTTCGCAATTATATCAGCCCCTCATCTCTTCAATCTCCTAACTTTCCCACCATGCCAACCTGAGAACTTGAATACTATATTGCTGATTTTTAATAGAATCAGGACTCTATTTGATTTTAATTTGACTCGCGCTGTAAAGTAACATGAAGTCTATTGGCGACCGACCTCATAATTTTGACCCATTGTCAAACATTAAGGTTCAAGCCCGAATTGGCTTTCCCCTTTATTAACTCCTACACTACGCCAATGGGAGGACATTGAACCAATGTAAATTTAATGTGCATCATTTCTTCTTCACAGTGTATCTTCAGTTGTACTAAGCTTTAAACTAATAACACACGGACCACGAGTTCGTGACCATGACCACTAGGCTACCGCAACCAAACCCAAAAATACGAACCTTCAGAGTAATTTTAAGTCCAGTCAGATGATTAAGATAACACGCGTGACACATTTAACACCACTCTCTTACCAGTAAAAATGTACAGGATATTACCACTTTCGACCCACAAATTCAGAGGGGTGATATTAGGCAATATGGGGACGACAAATCACCATGGAACAAGGGGTCGTCAAAGCAATTCACAGAAACTCCTAGCAAGGGGGTGATGTGTAGTCAGGGGCATCTTAAGGCATGAACCAACAGGGCTCGGGCCTAGGAACTTGACCTCAGCAAGGATCTCATTTCGTTCTCTACTCTGTCCGAATAAGATCATGTTCTGGAAAATTCTAATGGTAAAATATTATTCCCGTACATATTCTCCAAAAAACAAGGAATTTCAAACTGCATGTCAACTGGCAAAAGTGCTAAGACTATATTATCATATGATGACCGCCGGTTTGTGCCTAGGATTTTAAAACTGTGGGTCTGTGGGAACCCACCTAGGTTCCACCCTGGACACTAAAATTAATTTGAGGCAAAGAGAATGACCAGACGCCATTTGTATAATAGTAACTTATATTTATTCACTTGTTCAAATATCAAAAATCTAATAACAAATAGTAGGCTTTATGTCTACGTCAAAAGGGATTTACCTTCAATATTAAATTATGAAGTAAGAAATTAATCAATAACTACGCGCAATATCAATAAGGTTTACCGGAATAGGAGGTGTGAGAAATACACGCAACTTGAATTATTAGCTTTCATTAACTTAAACTAATTTTATTAAACTAACGTTGGTAAGCGGTATTTAACTAGAATATATCACCTTGTAGTACTTTGATCTCTTCAGGTATATTAACTTCCTAAGGTTCCTTCGCTGAGTACTAACAGTAATGCTCCACTATCGTAATCCAATAACTTTGTCATTACTGCTGCTGGCTCAATAGCCTTCATCTCCGCTAACTTAAAACGCTCTACTTAAATATCCTATCTACTTTACATATCCCGTTTTCTCATTTTAGAGTTGATTGGAAATATACGCGAATTTACAATCCCCCCCAAGACGCCTAATATTAGTGGAAATGTTCCGTAAAGATTCGTCACAAGTCGTGTACATTTGTTTCAAATTACCTTTTGAACAAGTATATGACAATGCACGTGCTACATCTGCTATCTACTTTAAAGATGGGACCCTATGCAGAAGCATAGGGTCCCAGAGCCTCAAAAAATCTTAAGAATTATCTGGGCCTAGGGCCTAAAAGAGTCTTAAGACGTCCCTCTGTATAGTGGAATGGAAAGGAGCAATAATAGGTAAGAAATATATATATGCATTTATTAAACGTAAAGCATGTTTACAATACCAACAATACATCACGGCTCAACGTCAGAAATGAAGTTGGATTTGTTTGAAAGCGTCCGGCAATCCTTCGTCCGTCAGTGTCGGCTGTGCAATGACCTACACGGCCATAACTTCGAACAATTCCTGTGACAATGGCTTGTCGTAGTATTTCTTGCATCCAGCTGTGATGTATTGT
This sequence comes from Trichonephila clavipes, assembly GCA_019973935.1. Lineage (NCBI taxonomy): Eukaryota > Metazoa > Arthropoda > Arachnida > Araneae > Nephilidae > Trichonephila > Trichonephila clavipes. The sequence goes on from BMAU01019612.1 coordinate 523,973, forward strand.
AAACATGCTTTAAGATATCCCGTGAACGTATCCCGTTCGGAACCGTGATTTTGCAAAAGCGTATAAAGGGATGATATTTAGGATATTTAGTGTCACTTAGATTAGAAAATGTATATAAAATTGTTTTAATATTACAATAAAAATTATTTAAGTAGAATATTTTGACAAAAAATGAACATAGAATGACCCATTTTCAAAATATTCTCCATTTGTGAAAAATGCTTCTATTATAACAATATTTTGTCTGTATATAGCTCAAACCTCTGTACAGAGGCTTAACTAGAATTTTTGAACTATATAACTTAGAAGTAGGTTTATCCATGTTTTACGACCACAGAGGGGAGAAATTTTACGAAAAAAAAACGCCGATAATTATTTCAATGGGTGGTAACTCTGAAAATAATGCGAAATTTTCAAAAAAAAAATTGTTCAGACCCTCTGGAGAAGTCTTTACTTTATATAAGCAAAATATTATTTCAGAAGCATTTTTTATAAGTGGAGAACATTTTGAAAAAAGGTTATTCTAAGTTAATTTTTTGCCAAAATATTGTATTTAAATAAATTTGTTTGTCATAATGTCCTTAAAACAATTTTATACGTGTATTCTAAACTAAGTGACACTAAATATCATGAAAATTATCTATTAATGCATTTTTTTAAATCATGTGTGGTTCCGAACGTAGTCGGATACCTTAAGAATAATTAATGTATTTTTCTCCTTATTGCCCCACTCGACATCACAGTCTTCATAACTGTTTTTGCGAATTACTCCTACTAAACGTGGTTTGCGACCCCTTGTTCTATGGTGATTTGTCGTCTCCCCCTGTTGCCTGCTATCATTCCTCAGAATTTCTCGGAGAAATGCGGCAACACCTTGTATAGTCTTGCATTTTGATTCTACTTGTTATAGCGAGTAGTTAAATAGTTCCAAACCGTGGAGCACTGAAGGTCAGCGACCCCGGTCCGTGGACCAAATGGTACTGGACCGCCCAAGGAACATGAAATTATTTCCATTTTATTTACTGTGAAGTTCGAGCCCCACTTCCCAACCACAAAAATACACGAACTGGTAAGGAATGGATTCGTGTCATATTTGCCCGGCTAGTACATCGGCACACAATAATAATTACTAAAATATCAAACTTTTTCCCGAAATAAGAAAGATAGAAGCAGAGAAAATATGTCAAGTGTCAGGACGTGAACATTAAATTGTTCTTGTTCATTTATGTTATCTATGTTTATTGTTATGTATTATTCGAAATAAACTATGTTTTTATGAATATTGATTTTTTTGTGGCCCACCTAAAGTTGTTTGGTTCAAGTTAGTCTTTGCGCGTTCGACACTCTTGTTTTAAGTGATCATACCAAGAGTTCAAGTTAATTGCTTGACAACGTCCAACTGTGAAACAACGCAGGAGCTATTGATGACGGGCCTCGTAATTTGAAACTATGGTCAAACAAAGAGGACGAAATCTCAGCTAGTACCTTATTCTTCATATTTCCACGCCACAGTGAAGAGTAAATCTCAAGAGAATTTATCATCCATCAATCCATCTACACGGTGGGTCTTTAGTGCACTAGAATTTGAATCGATTACTCGACAGAAACAATACCAGTTGCGTCGTGACCGTGACTATTTGACCCCCAGCCTTTCTCCCCAGAGCTCTGACGTGAACCGCACTAGGAAATTAATTTTGAAGAGAGCATTCAAGCCGAACAAGCACTCTAGGGATTTTTAACGTGCCGCATAACCATACGACATGGATGCTGTGGGTCTTTTGCATGATGAAAATTCATTGCCATGGGCGGGGATCGAGTGAGTGAATATTAACGTCGCAATATTCAGCTACACATGGGCTTTTGACGACGGACCTCGTAATTTTGAATCATGGTCAAGTGTCAAGGATGACACCTGAGCTGGCACCCCCTCTCCTAAACTACCACACCACACCACACCACACCAACGGGAGGAAGTTTCAGCTCTCGACAGATTTAACGTGCATCTCTGCCCTACGCGGTGGGTCTTTACTGGTACTGGGTTCGAACTCGTGACATGCCTGCCAGGATCCGATACCTTGACCACTGGGCTACCGCACCCCTCCAGCGTATAACGATCACCCCTATTTCTAAGGTGAAATTTTTATATCTTTTCTTAGCTTGAAATTTTTCAATGTATTCTGAGTTGTTTGATATTAAATGCATCATTTAATATTATTAAATTTGAAAGTATAATTATTATGTTTGTGTCTTACGTTTTGCTTAGCGAGTGAATGTTAACGTCGGACTGTTCAGCTACACGAGGGCTTTGGGCGACGGACCACGTAATTTTGAACCATGGTCAAGTGACGTGGACGACACCTGAGCTGGCACCCCCTCTCCTAACTACCACACCACACCAACGGGAGGATGTTTGAGCTCTCGACAGATTTAACGTGCATCGCTGCCCTACACGGCGGGTCTTTAGTGGTACTGGGCTCGAACCCGTGACAAAGCAAGCCACAGTCCGATACCTATACCACTCGGCTACCGCGGCCGATGTGCCGGGATCGAACCTGCAAGCTTAGGCGTACAAGGTCAACGCCAAACCATCTATACGCCACTCAGCTTATATTTGAACAAATCTAAATTGTTGTTAATGAAGCACAAAACATCCCTTTAAAATGAGACTGAATGTGTCCCTCCGCAGAAAAAAATAATATAAGAACGGGTCTAATTACCGAAAAAACAAGGTATTCAGTTCCTTAAAGGTCATTTGAAGATCATTTCCAATTTGTGAACCTAAATCCACAAAAGAATTCCTCTCTTCCTACTTCTCGATTCAATTGCTGCAAAAAATGAAAGTTTCTCTGGGGAAAAAAAATTCCCATTTATTTCTGAAAATATTTCTAAATATTTCTTTAAAAATCTAAAGACCCGCAAATGAGTCTCTAAGGCTGTTTTCGGTTAATGTTAAAAAATAGGACCCAAATTTGAAACATTTTTTCAGATATAAAAGAAATGAACATTTTATATGATATTCTGTCTTCATTATCCTTTAGAGAGCACCATGTTTTATCATAGCTCCCATTTTTAATCGAGTTCAGTAATTTTTTTCTAGTGTAAAATGTGTTTCGCATTTTTTATCCTATACCGTAATGTTAAATGGGCTAGATATATGCCTTCACGTATTAAAACGAAAAAGAAAGTATTCGTGGAATATTTTGAAGTTTTTAAAAACGCCATATTGTTAACAGAGATATGAGTTATAATATTGCAAATTTCCATGGAAATTGAGGCATTTTTCTGTCTGAAAATGTGCTTCGTGTTTAGTTCAAAATCTCGTAGTTTTACCGAAGACAGCCTTAAGGTATCCGACTACCCTAAAATCATGATTTTTTCAAAAATTGACAAATTTTATGACTTTAATTTATAGGCCATCTTATTAGCTTAATAACACAATACCAAGTGTTTTATTTTTCCTCCACTAGAACAAAAACTACAAGCGTTTTAGTAAAAGCAGATACCATAACTTTACACAAGGTGTCAAACTTCAAAATGCGTTTTACTCGAAATGTGTTTTTTTTTTTCGAAAAACTCAAACGGGGACAGCGATTGCTCAAAATGTTTTAAAAATAATTGGCTGAAATTTTTTGCTTATGTTCTGCATAACAGTACAAGTGTTTTGATCTTCAGATTTATCAATCACTGTTTTATTTCAAAATTTGCAGTCCTTTATGTGAATATAGTCAATGTTTTTTTCAGCAATTTCGTATAATCACTAAGATAAAGTGCTCTTGTTTTGGTAAAAATTAAAATATCTTTTATCCTGAAGATCACTTCAAACAGGAATAACAAAGTAACACATCAAAATTGAAAAATTGAGAATTTGTTCATAAAATCTTTGCACAGAGCGGGCCCCGTTTGTGTAAGTTTTTGTACATTTTTACTAGTTTTTTCCCATTTTAATAACAATACATTTTTTTTTGTCAATTTTAGATTTTTTTCCTTAAAATATACTAAATCAATATTAAAATCACAAAAAAAAACCCATATCTCCATTTTTTCAAAAAAAAAGTTGTCGCAAGTAGTCGGATACCTTTAAACAGACAAAAATATTTTCAGAAATCGGATACAAATTGTATTTCCAGAAAAACCATTACTTTTTGCACTGTCGGAGACACTTTAGTCAAATCGTATAACTACTCTGGGTTTGGGGGGGGGGGAGTAGAATATCCAGAAGATTAAAATTACATCTGATTTCAAAATAGGAGCCTTAAGGGGTGTTGGAAAGCTAAAATCTTATTTTTTTTGACAATTTGAGATTTTTACATTTTCAAACTGTATAGATTTTAACCTTTCTAAAAATACCTTACTTTAACCTCTAGGGTATTTAGAAGCCCTTAAAACGTATTTTTAAATAATAGTTGAATTTGGGCCACGCCCATTTTAATGGCGAAAATTGTAAACAAATTACTTTGCTTTTGCTTAAAAGTGTAACGACTGATATGAACCAAAACATGAATCTTTTATTTTGAATTAAGCCTTTTATTTTTTTATTTCCTAGTCGATTAGAAGTCTCACTGTATACATTAAAATCAATTTATCTCAAAATGTAAATTTTAATGTGCGATGTACCTTTTCTGAGAAACTACTGTTCACAGGTTTGTAAATTTTTTATGAATTATTTATAATGTCTAATATATACTAAAATGAGCTTTTTGTAAAAAACTCAAAAATTTAATTTTTACAAATTTTTTAAGTAAAGAATGGGTCAAATTTCGCAATGTTTGATAAAAAATATTTCATAATTTATTAAAAAATTCAAAATTAGCTAAAAGCTCATTTTAGTATAATGAGAGAGGTGTACTTTAATAGAATGAAAAATTTCAAGCATGTACATAAAACAGATTTTGAGAAAAGGTACATCGAAAACAGCCAATTTAACATTGTCAGTATATAGAAAGAGAGGTTTCCAACTCCTCTTAAATAGAAATTTAATTTTTGAATTAACAGCATTTAAAAAGCTAATTTCTCACAAAGAAAACAATATCATGAACCGTCATCTATATTAAGGCCCAAAAACCTCTTTATTTTGAATAATTTCTTCATGATCAATACGTATGTGAGAACATCTTTTGATCGCTTTCGGTCAACGAATTGAGTGTTTTAACGCGAAAAGGATGCTCCCATTGCACGGATGAAAGGCAAGATCAAAGGGCGAAACGATGGTCAGAAACGAAAACTAACCGAATCCAATTGGTAACTAGGGTCAGTGCCTGTTGAGAGAAATGATTTCCTATTCGCAGAATTGCGTCACATCCAATTGACCTCGTGGATAACATAATCGCTTTGTTTAGAGCAGCAGTCGCCAAACTTTTTGCCCTCACGGACCAGTAAATTCATAATTTAAATCCCGCGGACCATTAAAAAGATTTTTAAGTGTTAAATATATTTATAAAAAAAATTGTCATCACATGAACACGCAAAAGGTACCTAGTTAATAAAATGAAACTTTTAATTGTAATCAAATTGTGAAAGCTTTATATTAATAAACCACAATAAAATAAACAAAACAATTAAAATGGTTTAAGTATATCAAACTTTTAGCAATATACATTCCTAGTGTGATGGATGTTCCTGTTTTGAAATAAGATTATGGATATTTGGATCCAACGTTATTACTGAAAGAAGGAGAGCTGTATTTATTTCAAACTGAGATCGGTACCGTGTTTTGATGGCTGAAACAGATGAAAAGGCCTTTTCACATAAATAAGTTGTGGAGAATTCAATCAGAATTTTCATCGCCTATTCACTAAGAAAAGGGTATTCATTTTTTATGGAAAGCCTAAATTAAGATCTCGATAAAAATGAATGAAATTTAAATTTGAGAGTTTCGTCGGACGATAAGTCGATGAGACTTTGAGAGATACATACTTAAATTATTATCCAGAATTTTCGCTGCAAACCGATCTATTATCCACATATTACCATGTCTGTGATCGTTTTTATAACTTTTCATGTATTGTTATGAATTGAATTATGTTTCAATGCATCTTAAAATATAACTTAACGTAATGAGTAAGCATATTCCACACATTGTTCTAGGGACCAGCGAAATTTTGTTGCGGACCACTAGAGGTCCACGGACCACCACTTTGGCGACCTCTGGTTTAGAGTATACAGTTACGTCTGAGTTCGTATGGATTGGAGCAAAATTTAACGGAAAATCTGTTTTGAATGTTGCTATGAACATATGAACACACAGCTGGATTAATAGAATTCATCGAGATCCTAGGTAGCTTTAGAGTAGGGGTCTTCGACCCGCGGCCCACGAATGGCCCACTGAAGGCATTTTAGTGACCCCTCATTCGAATTTGAGGCAATTTTTTTTATAAAAATTGCGTTGTCTGCTTTTTGTCATAAAAAACGCCATTTTTTCTATTATTCGCAATACTTCAAACAATTCTCTGATGTATTTGATATCCATTTGCGATAAATTATCCGAAAATGAAGAATTTTTCAAAAATTTTGCTGCACCTTAGATAATTTTAAACCTAAAAAAATCTAACTATGCATAAAATCTCGGAAATTTTGGAAAAAAAAAAGGCGGATTTATCTTTAACAGGTATGCAAAGTATTTTAATTCGACTTCCATGTTACTTTTTTGAAACCAATATGTATATATAAACAAATCTATAAACACCATCTCTTCCCCAAGAGCAGCAATACACAACCTACGGCCCGCGGGTCGCATGCGGCCCACCGAGCCTTTTTTAAGTGGCTCGGTCATGGCCCATTGCTCTGAGAAATTCAATTACTGAAGAACATTGTATTAAAAATTTGGGGGAAATTCTTTGTCAAGAAGTCATATCAATTTGGCTTTTTGATGTCGGTGTCGTACGGTTACGAATTGATATTCTTTTTCTATTTGGAATGGTTACGCGGTTAGTGATAACAGACAACAATGGAGTACTGGCAATTTTATGAGTGGAACTAATTTTTAACGTATCTTTCATGTCTTGCAATCGAAAAATATTCGAAGAAAATATATAGTTTCAGGACGATTGGGAGGTTGACTATTTTGTAGTAAAAGACAAACATAGATCAAGTCTTGTATTTAAAGCATACCAATAAACAGGAATCATTCAAAGACGCTTTTCCTCGAAGATCTCTTTCAAAAGCTCTGATAAATAGGCTTACTTGAATAATCTCTGCAACAGCAACAAAATCCTTAGTCAGTGGTAATATCAGAGCGGTAACGAAGACATCCTATGAAGTTTGTTATATTATTGGTAATCATTAAATCGTTCACTGATGCAGAAATTGTGAAGGAGTGTATCTTAATACTTCTAATTTAGTGTTAGTGACAAAAATAAAAACAAATAATTAAAAAAAGCAAAACAGGAACTATAATATTTTGATCAATTTTTCCACATTTTAAACTTCCAATGCTATCTTGATATTAAAGCATCCCCCCTCCCCCATTTACCCTTATGTTGCGGCCCGCGTAAAATAGCTAACATATGTATGCGGCCTAGCAGAAAAAAAGGTTGTGTGAGTACCCCTGCCCTAGAGTCAGTTGTAGTCTTATAAAAAAACCTCCTTTTCTTACATACATTTCCTGACTACAATATCTTTGAGAATAGGTCGCTGATACAAGAGTCGTGTAGCCCGCGGATTACTGTAAATTTATAGATTCGGCCCTCATACGTGGAAGGTTAAAGACCCGACCCTTAGTTTAAGGAAAGGTAACAGGTGTTGCCACTACATAAACAGTTATACGCAGAAATTTGGATAATGTATATTCCGTTACCTCTTTCTACTACTTTTAAATACTGTGTCCTACTTTTCAACGGAACTGAAAACAATTAATTTGTTAAATAATGTAACTCGTAATTTTGAACCACCGACAAGTGACGAGGACTACACCCGAGATAGCACTCCTTCTCAAACTACTATTCCATGCCAACTGGAGGGACTTTGAGCCTCGACAAATTTAACATGCATCAACACATCTACATTCCGTGTTTTTTTATTGACAACGGGGCTTGAACTCATGACACGCCGGCCACGAGTTCGAGACCATAACCACTAAGAAACCGCGGTCCCTTAGGGGAGGAAGCTTGAAAAGTGAGGTACCAGCTCGGGTGTCATCCTCGTCACTTGACCGTGGTTCAAAAGTAAGAGATCAGTTACCAATAGCCTTTAAAATGTGACAATAATCCACAACCAGTTATTTTTCCCAAAGAGTTACTTAAGTGATAAATTATTCTCATTTACTATCCATTTCGAATACGTAAGAGTAATACCGATTTTCACGGAATCACCTTATCAAATCTAGACTTTTTGGATGCAACAGAACGCACCTTAAAGAAAAAAAGGTTTATCGAGAAGCTATTCTCCCCCGAGCTTAGAAGATATTCTTAAATTATATTTTTTAAGTCTGAAAATCACTAAAATAAATATAAAAGTGCTCTTAAAAATAGAAGTTCGAATTTTTTTTTCGAAATCCTTGTTGTCTTCCATTAAATACGATACTCTAGGTTCGCGATGGTACTTAGACATCCAACACCATTACAGGGTCGTTTTTAACCTCCCTAGGCACTTCCAATTGATATCCCTCCACACTATTTCCAGAGCCTCCCTCCTTCAGTTCTTACCTTGCCCGTTTTAATTCAGGGTGGTTCTTTGGTTCGTACTCTTTTTCCCTTTTTATGTTTTTGTTCTTCGGAGAGTCTTTCCACTATCCACCCCCTATGGACCAGCCTTGTCACAGACAGGCAACCAGCAGCCACAAGAAAAGGGTAGTGGCATGGTTTCGCCACTCTTGTTCATTTTTTTATCTTACAACATCAAAAACCATTCACCCTTTTGTAAATTATTACAGTAAATTAATGAAAGCGTTTGCAATTACAGTACAGAAAGGTTCTCAAACTTTCAACACTTGCCACCCACTATTCAATCACCATTTTCATTGTGCCCCCCTCCATACGATAACGATGAATCGAATTCGATAATACGACGCTTTGACCCTAAAGCTACAAATACGACTTTAACCTCTTCACCACAGGCGTATATAAACGTCTCGCTCAGACAGTGCGTAAATTGCCCAGGACGTAAATATACGTCTTTCCGAAATATGTTCACTACTCTCCATAAAATTATTCCGAAGACTTTGGAATGCAATAAAAGGACCTTAACATTGTTTGAGAAAGATTTGCTTATTTCACAGAGGATTTTCTTATTTTCCTTTTCTCTCCCCCCCCAAATGCACCACATATGCGTGCATACATGCAAAAAGGTGGCATTGGGGAGTGAATCGCGTAACCTTTAATCTGCAGTTAAGGGATTAATTATAAACCGAACAAATAATCCAGACAAGTGTTAATTTTTGCATAAAATGTTATATAAAGAGTGTTTTTTTTCCAGGTATAGAAGTTTAAGCTGGCATTACTTTCCAAGATGGCGACCGATTTAACAGCTGTCAAAGGATTTATTCTCAGTTTGGTTTGGCAATTCATCAAAACGATCATCAAGCAAGGCGTAGATTCGTCGAATGGGCCCAAAACGAGATGGTCGTTGTTCCCGATTTTCATAAGCTAATTTTGTTTAGCGATGAAGCGCACTTCTGGTTGAATGGCTATGTCAACAAACAAAACTGCCGCATTTGGAGTGAAGCTAATTCACAAGTGTATGTCGAAACACCGTTACATCCAGAAAAACTGACTGTTTGGTGCGCTTTATGGGTTGGTGGAACCATTCTTCAAAAACGATGAAGGCCACAACGTTACAGTCAATGGTGATCGGTATAGAGCCATGATTATTAACTTTTTCATTCCTGAATTAAACAATCATGATGTCCAGGAGCTGTGGTTCCAACAAGACGGCGCAACATGTCACACGGCTCGTGCCCCAATCGATTGATTGAAAGACACGTTTGGTGACCGCCTAATTTCACGTTTTGGACCTGTGATTGATTGATTGATTGAATATTAACGTCGCACTGTTCAGCTACACGAGGGCTTTTGGCGACGGACCACGTAATTTTGAACCATGGTCAAGTGACGTGGACGACACCTGAGCTGGCACCCCCCTCTCCTAACTACCACACCACACCAACGGGAGGACATTTCAGCTCTCGACAGATTTAACGTGCATCGCTGCCCTACACGGCGGGTCTTTAGTGGTACTGGACTCGAACTCGTGACAAGGCAAGCCACGATCCGATACCTATACCACTCGGCTACCGCGGCCGTTTTGGACCTGTGAATTGGCCTCCAAGACCTTGTGATTTAACACCGCTAGACTATTTTCTGTGGGGCTATGTAAAGTCATTGGTCTATGCGGATAAGCCACAAACGCTTGACCATTTGGAAGACAACATTCACCGTGTTATTGCCGATATACGGCCACAAATGTTGGGAAAAGTCATCGAAAATTGGACGTCCAGATTGGACTACATCCGAGCCAGCCGTGGCAGTCCTATGCCAAAAATCATATTTAAAATGTAATGCCACAAGATTATCTTTCGAATAAAAAAATTCATGTCGATCGAATAATAGATCGTTGTTTTATTGCAATTTAAAGTTCTATACCTCTAAAAAAAACTCTTTATAACCAACCGGTGCGCGCGCGCGCGCGCGGTCACTGGTAATTATTAAACTTGCTCTTAACTTAGTATTGTTAAGATAATTATAAAGTTCATTGTGCAGTACTGATACATTTATAAGTGTATTATATTAGTGTAATTTTTTTTTCATTATGACAATGTATTTTGTTTGTTTTACTTTCAAAAGGTTAATAATTTTTTTGAAATAATCTTATGTTTTCGACTTTTCAATAGGCTCACGCCCCCTCCTTCTACGGTTATCACGCCCCTCTAGGGAGGGCGCCCCACAGTTTGAGAAGCACTGGTATAGAGTATACATTATGTATGAACAGTTTTCAACTTGTTAATTATCTTTTTCATCGCTTATCTATCTTCATAGCGGTGGTGCGCTCACTGTAATTTTTTCTCTTTTTTTCACCCTCCAACTTTTGGTGCCCCCAATCTTTTGCGCCTTCGGCACGTGCCGAGGGTGCCTAAGTCTAAATCGGCCCTGCACCATTAACATTCAAAATGATAACACAACTAAGCCTTAAAACATTCATTGAATTGAAAAACTAAGTATTACAATAAATTCGAAAATGAATCAAATAAAATTACAATATTTATATCTTTTCTAGACTTAAAATGATTACAAGATTAAGATTATATAAATTTTTTTTTCCTTTATACCGAAAAAATAATTTTTATGTAAAATGGAAAATCGATATTCCATATTCGACTTAATGTTACACAGAATTTGTCTGAAAAATCAGATCAAGATTTATCTATTCAAGTAATATATATAAGAATACGGATATGAAAAAAAAATTAAAACATTTACGATTATTTTTCCTCTTGGATTATCGTTTTTAGCTATCAAGATTTTTGACGAGTGATGAATTTTCCTTAATATTTTATCAACATTTTCCAAAGAAATTAATACTTTTCAATTTTAACATTCTTTTTCAGAAAATTTAATTTTTTATTTGCAAGTTCAGTATTTTAAATCAATCGACCTACGGTTTAAAAAAAATTCTGCGATGTATTCCATATTTTCGACTAAATAAATATAAATCATTTTTTTTCAGAAATTGCAATTGTCTTAAAATTTGTAAATTAGTGTTTAAAGCAATATTATACATTTCAACTAGCAAGATTTATCAAAGATTTTCTTAAATACACTTTAATAACAATAAAATTAATATAAATACATTTGTATTGTGAAATTTAGTAGTAATTATTTTGTTAGAAAAAGTTTTAAATTCTTGTTGGGCTTATGTATTTCTCAAAAATCGTCTTTTTTTTTTTTAAGAAAGATTTGAAGTAATTCAAAAGCAAAATTATTGCTTAACGTATTTTCTTCTTTTTTCTTATAAAAAAAGGAAATTTAGAATATTTTTTCATAAAATACTTCTTGCATATAAGACCTTAAGTTCAAATCTTAAAATAAACTACACTAAGTTCAAATTTTATATTATTAATTCACAATTATCAGTAGAATCATTCAATAACAACAAAGCCATTTGCATAGCTCAATGAATTAGCGGCATAATTTTCAATGAATGAATTTCACTTAAAATGAAACCAAAAAGAAAAGAGAAATAATTCAAAAATCTCTTACCTAAAATTTGTCTCAAAAATGTTTGGTAAGCATAAGTCACAGAAAAAAATAATAGAAAACCCCCCGTTTGCAAGCTAAATCGCATCTTCATTGTGAAACGCTCCCGACAGACTTAGAAAATTTACTGATAGAAAACTTTAACTCGGAATTTTTTTCATTTGATGATCTTGTGATTAGAAGACTTGATAATGCCACTTTAAAGAGAGGTTGCCAATGTACATCGTTTATCGATACATTGGCGAATTTACAAAAATATAATTAAAATTTTTAATGTCTTTTCTAACTTTGATTCGTCTAGATCAAATTGTGCTTGTATTATTTAATTAATGTTGTACAAAACATGTGCAATTGGCTGTTTTGTGTAATAGTTAATTTTTATCTAATTTAATTAAAGTCGCATTGTGTACAAATGATTCTTGGCGTCGAATTCAGCAATTTTAAATCGCAATTTATCGAGAAAGACGCCACGAGTTCTTTTCCGCTAACTTTTTTGAATTTTTCAGCCTAGTTAAATGTAGAAGCCCTTCTAGAGTACCTATACAACGGCATTTTATAGAATTGAGACTCGAACCCAAAACCCGCCAGCTGTGATGTTTGCAGTCACTGAGATTACCTAAAAAAATATTTTCCGATATAAATGTATTGGTATATTATTTTTCTTTATTATACTGGTATTTCACAATCTAATTTCAGGTAAAAGAATTATTTATTAGAATTTGAGGTCTTCTAAAAAGTGGGGATTAAAAGGATTGTTAAGGGTCCGAATCTCGATTGTATGAAGTACTGCCATGGAAAATAATGGAGATTTCTGCGCATGTTACAGTGACTATGTTCGAAACCGGACTTTTAGCAAAAGATATAAATGAATAAATGTATATTTAGTGTCGGTTGAATTAAAATATATATATATATAATTTCTTTTTGAAAATGTTAATGCAATAAAAAATTATTTAAATGCAATATTTTGGCAAAAAGTGTATAAAGAATGACACATTTATTTTATTTGCTTTCATGAAAAAATTTTCTATAATATTTTGCCTATATATAGCTAGGATTTCTATACCGAGGGTTTGAACTAAGAATTTTTAAATACATAATTCATGTTTTATTATATCAGTGTAGGAAATTTTAACAAAAAAATATCCGTTATTATTTCAATTGATCGTATCGCTGAAAATGTTAAATGGCCACGGTAGCCTAGAGGTTAATGTCAGTGGCGTTACGGAGAGCCTTTGGGCCCCCCTGCAAAGTCAGGTTTTGGTCCCCTAGAACCCTCCCCCTCCCCCCGATGTGGGGGTTGCGGGGTGTACTTTACGCCACTGGTTAAGGTCCCGAATTCGTGGCTGGTGCGGCACGAGTTCGATCCTAGTACCGCTGAAGACCCACCGTGTAGCGGAGATGATGTACTTTAACACATCCTCCCGTTAGTGTGATGTAGAAGTCAGGAGAGATGACGCCAGCTCAGATGTTGTCCTCGTCACTTTACCATGGTTCAAAATTACTCGGTTCATCGCCAATAGGCCTCGTTCAGCTTTATAGTACGACATTAATTTTTTCTCTCTCTGAAAATATGAATTTTTCAAAAATCCTAGTTCAACCCCAGTGTAGATTGATTGATTGAATATTAACGTCACACTGTTCCGCTGCACGAGGGCTTTTGGCGACGGACCACGTAATTTTGAACCATGGTCAAGTGACGTGGACCACACCTGAGCTGGCACCCCCTCTTCTAACTACCACACCACACCAACGGGAGGACGTTTCAGTTCTCGACAGATTTAACATGCATCGCTGCCCTACACGGCGGGTCTTTAGTGGTACTGGGCTCGAACTAACCCCAGTGTAGAAGTCCTAGGCCAAATATAGGCAAAATATTATTATAATAGAAGCATTTGCCATGAATGGAGAATTTTTTGAAAATATATAATTTTTACTTCATTTTTTGCCAAAAAATTGCTATTTAAGTTCTTTTTTTTTGTTATAGTAGTAGTAGTAGTATTTTTAAAACAATTTTTTATGAATGTTCTAATACTACTGGCACCAAAAAAGCAAAAAATTATTTGTTTATCTCTTTCATGCGCTAAATTTTTCACAAAAATAATGCCCTACAGGGAAATAATTACAAATGTTTTTCACATATGAGGCACTAATTATTGTAATATTCACTTATTTACTTACATAATATATGCACTTACCTGATTTATATCAATTATCACAAGAATCACTTTCATTTACACTTAAAAACACAAACTTCTGAACACAAGTTTCCGAAAGTCACTTCCGAAAACTACCACTCAACAGACTTACAGCTGATCAAAGAATAAACTACTGCGTAAGCCCATTGGACACAATTAGCTCCTGACATCTGTTGGAAACTTGCGTAACAGCTAGGAGTTGACCTCTGTGGTGGTTCAGAGAATGTACCGTCTAGTATCAATTTCTGCGGCATTCAAACAAGTGGTACATTTAATGTACCACCCCACAATAAACGAATAAGAATTGGTGGTGCAACTTATGTACCACGAAGAATGAAAGAGTTATGTGCTTTTTCAAAATCACAGTTTCGAACGTAGTCAATTACTTAACTTAAACGGATTATCATAGTCTTCACATGGCGAGAGATGTAGAAGTAAGAAAACGGAGATATCACATCGATTGTAGTATTCTTAATTAAATCATGGTTCTTAATTACCAATCAGTTATTAAAAACTCTTACGTAGTTCTTAAGAGCTCCTTAATTGATAGATTGCTTGTTAATTAAGGTATCCGACTACTTTCATAACCGTGATTTTAAAAAGGCGCATAAGTGAATAATTTTCATGATATTTAGTGTCACTTAGATTAGAATACATGCATAAAGTTGTTTTAAGGATATTTTGACAAAAAAAATTATTTAAATACTATATTTCGACAAAAAATGAACTTAGAATAACCTTTTTTCAAAATGTTCTCCTTTTGGGAAAAATGATTCCATTATAATAAAATTTTGCTTATATAAAATAAAGACTTCTCCAGAGAGTCTGAACTAATTTTTTTTTGAAAATTTCACATTAGTTTCAGAGTTACAACCTATTGAAATTATATTATCGGCGTTTTTTTCTTAAAATTTCTCCCCTCTGTTGTCGTAAAACATGGATAACCCCACTTCTAAGTTATATAGCTCAAAAATTCTAGTTGAGCCTCTGTATAGAGATCTCAGCTATTATACATGCAAAATATTATTGTAATAGAAGCATTTTTCACAAAAGGAGAATATTTTGAAAAGGTGTCATTCTGTGTTCATTTTTTGTGAAAATATTGTACTTAAATAATTTTTATTGTGATACTATCTTAAAACAATGTTATATACATTTTCGCATCTAAGTGACACTAAATATCATAAATATTATCCATTTATACGCTTTTGCAAAATCACGGTTCCGAACGCAGTCGGATACCTTAAGATCACACTTACTATAAACAAAAGGCCCGTTGGTGACGAACCTCGTTATTTTGAGCTACGGTTAAGCGATGCTGACGACGCTTGCTATGAGTCCGTGACCATGACCATGACCACTTGGATATTATGGCCATATTATTTTCAGGGAATTCTTAGATAAAATGGTGATTAATATCAATATTCAGAGAAACTAGCAGAAAAAGAAATACTTTGGAATTTGTTAAACTAAAAGAATGCTTTTAATCAAACAATAAATTTTCGTTACTCAATATGTTATTCCAAGATAACTAAATTTCCTTCATCCCTCAGTGACTCGACAGCCCAGGGTGGGCCTTGGCCTTCTCAAGAAATCTTTTCCATGACAGCCTTCTTCCTGCTAGTGCACTCCAGTTTTTAATTCTCAAAACTAAGAGGTCTTTTTCTAAGCCATCAATCCATCTTAGATTTGGCCTGCTTTTTCTCCGAGGGCCAATTGGTTGGGCACTGAAGATTTTTTTAGTGGTGCGGTCTTCGTCCGTTCTGACAACGTGGCCTACCCATTTAATTCATTGCACTTTGATGAAATTAACGATGTCAGATTCTTTATATGAGTGATGGAGTTCTAAATTTGATCTTCTCTACGTGCCATTTTCTTGAATTTCTCCAAAAATAACTCTTAAAATATTCCTTTTAGCATGTTTTTGACTGTTAGAGACAAGGGGCCAAGTTTCACATGCATGAGTAAATACTGATCTTAAAAGACTTATACAATAGAACCATTGTTTTTCTTCTGATTATTATACACATTCGATTTTATATATATTTTCGTATTCCATTTAGACATCTGTTGTTGTTGTTGTGTGTTTATTACTGGGATACATACGAAAGATAGATGAACAGACACATATAACACAACCTCAGAAGATTACAGATTTTATTACAAACGATAATATCAGCATATAACAAGAAGGGGTGCGCTGCTGTTCCTTTAGAGACGAGAATCCATTTCAGGCGAAAGACCGACTTCTTTCCCGAAGGAGATACAACCAAGTCTTACTCGCGATTCGAACCCACTCGGTTACTAGCCGAGGGTCATAGCCACCATACTGGCTGGGCGACAAGACATCTATTAACTATAGTAATTCTCTTTTGGATATCTCAGTAGTAGAAACTAAATTTATATATACAAATATGTATTTCTCAGTAAGTAATCATTCGACTGAAGACTGCGAATTAAAAGCAGGCCTATTTTTTTTATATACATTTTCTCTATTCCAAACAAATCAGTGCCATCTTAAGAGAATTATTATAATATTTAACTTAAGAGAAATAGATAGAGGTAGTTTTCATTCTCTCTCTTGGCAGATGTTAAAAGTATGCTTTCGACAAATACCCTAGTTGCACGAGTTGCAAAAAATACTTCTGCTTTTCTTAGACAAAATGTACAAATTCCTAGAATGGGTAATTTATTAGACGATTGCTTAACTGCCTTGGGATATATAGTCCAATAATCGAGGTCAAGGCGAATGGTGATAGTCACTAACTAGGCAATTAGCAGCCCGCCAAGACAGTCAGAAAAACACAAGTAGATAGAAAATGCTCTCTTTTTTTGGGCAACAGTAGTACATTTGTGAGCGAAATGGTTCTTGTATGCAGATCACCAAGAATAAATATAGATGCAATTTGACAAACACTACCTTACAGGCTGGAAAAAGAATCAGCATTCAATCTCACTTCTGCTTTTAAAATTTTTTTAGAAAAATGCGATAGAGTATATGTGTGTGTCTCATTAACCCTTTATCTACCGACGGTACTTATAAGTACTACTCATTTAAAATTACATAGAATAACCATTTTTACGAATACTCTGACGATACTTAGCAGGAATATTCTTTTAAACTTCCAAGATATAGGGCAGCACAAGTTTTATGATGAGTATTTTAGCAGGGAAGACGAATAGTTTTATAGCAGAAATTGCATTTTCAGCGGATTGAGAAGATTGTCATTTTTGTTCCGAAAAAATAGTTAATATCAAAACGTTTCTTTTTTTTTATTGTATGTTTATGAAGACCTTAGAAAACGATTTGACTATTTATTTTAAGTGAACAGTGTATATAATTAATTTCACAGCTGAATATCTTTAATTAATTAACTAGCTCTAACGGATTAAATTTCCCAAAGTTGAGTATTTAATTTTCAATGTAGTGATTCAAAAAAAAAATTAATGAAAAAAACAGCAGTGAATCATAATGCGGTAAATAAAGGGTTAAACTTATTTTGAAATTAAACATGCTTACAGCTATGGATGATATGAAATAAATAAAATAATTAACCCCTTAATTTGTTTGCCCGTACACCGTACGGGATACCGAAAGCTGACCACGACTGGTTTGCCCGTGCGCTGTACGGGCACTGATATTTTCATCTTTCTATCGTTGATTTGTACATATTTTTAATTCTTATAGTGATATTAGTGCAGCTAGTGTTTTTAAGAGATGCTGCTGCTCTGTTTGTTCATGGTACTGAAATACTTTTCACCCGGTATTTTCTTTGTGGTGAAGGCGGAATTTCTCATTGAAGGCAGAAATTTAGATTTTTGAAAATACTCGATAATGAACAAGGACAGGGAAGGTAATGTGTAATTTATTGCTCGAGAAGAAATGAAAAAAGAAAGACAATCCAAAAAAAATGATATTATCTCTGTCCCCAATGCAATGTAAGACTTAGTACCACACCATGCTTTAAATTGTGTGTCCATATACAAGTATATATGTGCACACAAGCAAAATCCTCCGTTTAAAAAAATGGTTCAAACATGAAATTTGAAAGTATGAGAGAAATTCTCTTAAGATATATGAAACATTCTTCATAATATGCAAAGTGTACTTTAAAAAGCAAACACATTTAGGGGGGGGTTGTCCTACAATTATAAAATAAGAAATAGTGTGAAAACTTTAAAATTGAAATAAAATTCTTCCATTATCGCATTCTGTTAAGTGTTATGCTTAGTTTTCTGAAATTAAAAAAAAACCGTGCTTTTTTTGGAACATTTTGGACAAAAAAATTGATCGCTTAAACCAGGGGTACTCAACCTATTTTTCTGCTGGGCCGCATTCAAATGTCAGCTATTTCACGCGGCCCGCAACATGAGGATAAATAGGGGAGGGGGAGAAATGCTTTAAAATCAAGATAACATTTGAAATTTAAAATGAGGAAAATTGATCACAAATATTATAGCTCCTCTGTTTTGCATTTTTTTAATTATTATTTTTATATCTTTAATTTTTGTCCCTAACATTAAATTAGAAGCATTTAAGAAACACTTCTTCACAATTTCTGTGCATCAGTAAATGGTTTCATATGATTACCAATAACATAACAAACTTCATAGGATGTCTTTGTTACCGATGTGATATTACCACGGACAAAACCCTTTGTTGCTGTTGCAAAGATTATTCAAGTAAGCCTATTTATCAGCTTTTGAAAGAGATCTTCGAAGAAAAGTGTCTTTGAATGATTCCTGTTTATTGGTATGCTTTAAATACAGCACTGTCGGGACAAATCAAACAATTACTGATCCATGTTTGTTTTTCACTACAAAATAGTCAACCTCTCAATCGTCTTGACACGATATATATTCTTCAAATATTTCTCGCTTGTAAGATATGAAAGAGAGTTAAAAATTAGTTCCACTCATAAAACTGTCACTACTCTACTGTTGTCTGTTATAACTAACCGTAACCATTCCAAATAGAAAAAGAATATCAATTCGTACCCGTACGACACCGACAGCACAAAGCAAAATTGATACATTTGATTTCTTGGGAAAATATTTCCCACCAGATTTTTAATACAATGTTCAAAAATAAGTAGATTACTCAGAGCAATGGACCATGACCGGGCCACTTAAAAAGGCTCGGTGGGCCACAGGCTGAGTATCGCTGGCTTAAATCAGTGCTTCTCAAAGTTTCAATATTCGTGACCCAATATTCAATCATAATTTTCCTCGTGCCCCCCTCATACAATAACAATGTATTGAATTCAATAATGCTAAAACTACGATACGACATTAACCTCTTAAGTGTCACCTTGAGTATATAAACTTCTCGCTCAGTCAAAGCGTTAATTTCCCCATGACGTATATATACGTCACGTTAATTTCCCCATGACGTATATATACGTCATGTGAAAATATGACGTATATGTACGTCATATTTCCGAAGTACAATATCTTTGCGCTGCTATCTATACTATTGTTCAGAAGGCTTCGGAATGCAATAAAAGGACCTTAACAAAAGGTTTGCGAAGGATTTACTTATTTCAAATTATTTTTCTACTTTTTATTCCTCCCCCAATAAATCACATACGCTCACCTACGTGGAAAAGGGATGACATTGGGAAGCGAATCCCTTAACTTTTAATCGACAGTTAAGGGATTAATTATAAACCGTATAAATTATCAAGATAAGTGTTAATTTTTGTAGATAATTTTTTTATGTATATGACAATCCCATGGGATCACTGGTACTTATTAAACTTGTTGTTAACATAGTATTGTTAAATTAATTATAAAATATATTGTGTGGCACTGATACATTTATAAGTGTAATACATCTGTGTGTAAATTTTTATCATGTCTGAAAATGTATTTGTTTACTTTCAGTAAATTACTAATTTTGTAAAATAATATTTTGTTTTTGACTTTTCAAAATGCTCGCGCGCCCCTCGCTGAATTGACACGCCCCCAAGGGGGGGGCACGCCTCATAGTTTGAGAAACGTTGGCTTAAATTATTAAGTTGAATAAAGCTACCACAATTTTATTTAACTTATATTTATTAGTTTTTAAGCGATACAGTTTGTACCTTATCGGAAAAGCAAATTTAGCTAATAAAGGCAATTATTTTTAAAAAGGATCCAGTATCCTCCGCTTCTATAATGTGACCTTTGACCCAAAAAATTGCCCCCTGAGTTAGGCCATCGTGGCCTCAAGAAAATTTAGGGGTGTTTGGGGGATGAACTTACGAAGCACATATAAAACGTGAGAAATCACTCATTTTCTTCTGCAGAAATTGGATACCTGCTGTATAATTGGAATCTGGAGTCTCTAGCTTTTTGACAAGTGGGTCAAGAGGAAGAGGGATGGTAAAAATATCGTTTTCCTAGATTTCAAGAAATATCGTTGAGTGTTTCGACTGGTGAAAAAAGAATATGATTATTTTATTATTTATAACTAATGGTGCGTTTTTTTTCATTTTGTACATAATAAAGCTTCAAGGCTGAGTGAAATACTACTAAAAGAAATAACTATAATGCGATAGTTTTATTTCGAGAATAGCCTCTTATAATTATTATAAAAAATATCTCTTAGAATTTTAAAGTCCTTTTGGGGAATAGGAAACCTTATTGAAAATTGTGTAGTGTTATATATATACAAAATGAAAGAGAAAGATTATTACAATTGTAATGAATCAGAAATCGTTTAAGGTATCCGACTACGTTCGGAACAGTGATTTTAAAAAGGCACATAAATGGATAATGTTCATGCTACTTAGAGTCACTTAGATTAAAATACATGTATAAAATTATTTTAAGAACATTTTGGCAAAAAAAATTATTTAAATATAATAGTTTGGCAAAAAATTAACTTAGAATAATCTTTTTTCCAAATGTTCTCCATTTGTGAAAAATGCTTCTATTGTAATAATATTTTGCCTATATATAGCTCAGAGACTCAAGCTCAGAGGCCTGTTAAGCTACAGAGGCTCAATTAGAATGTTTGAAATATATAACTTAGAAGTGGGTTTATATTCATATTTTACGACAACAGAAGGGAGCAATTTTAAGAAAAAAACGCCAATAATTATTTCAATGGGAGGTAACTCTGAAAATAATGTGAATTTTTCAAAAATTCTAGTTGAGCCTCTGTAGAGAGGTCTGAGCTATATACAGGCAAAATATTATTATAATAGAACCATTTTTCACAAAAGGAGAACATTTGGAAAAAAGATTATCCTAAGTTAATTTTTTGCCAAAATATTATATTCAAATAAATTTTTTTTGTCAAAATGTCCTTAAAACAATTTTATGCGTGTATTCTAATCTGAGTAACACTAAAAATCATGAAAATTATCCATTTATTCGCTTTTTTAAAATCACGGTTCCGAACGTAGCCGGATATCTTAAAGTATGTAAAATTATTGAATTCTACGATTTAACTAGGTATTCTATAGAATAACGATTACTTGATCGTTAAAGTATGAAATACGGTACTCGAAAGTTCTTTGCACCGGTTCTAACTGCTTTTAGTCAGTTTTGAACCACTTATAGCTGCTTTGAAGAAGGATTTTTCCGCTTGGGAACAAAAGATGGCCGAATAAAACAATTGTATTTTAGATCTCAGTTCAGTTTTTGTGAGCGGGAATCAATTTCCATTGAAGAAGTTCCGAATATTAACACAACGCTTCGATCCGTTGTAACAACTCAAAGGTGCGGCACTGGACAAAGGTTTAAAAAGTGATCGTGTAAAAAATGTTAAAAAGTGTTTGTTTCACAAAATTAATAATTTTCAATGCAATTCAAAATATCTCATCACAACAAGCCTTGCTCTGATAAATAATTTATATCAAAATAAAGGCAATTCATAAAATTTAAAGCAAAATTCTCTTAGATTTTTGTTTGAGAAACACAATGTTTTTATGAAGCACAACAGATTTCCCAGCATGCATTTTTTTTATAATATTTAAATCTAACTATTTTTGCAACAAATTCTTTTTTTTTCTTTCCTGTTTAACTAATGTTAGCAATATGAGCAATGAAAAATAATGCCAACTGCTTTTCCTTATTAGTTATCTCAATTAGTCATCTACAATAGGGATAAAATGTATTTTTCGAGAGATTTTAGCTATTTATATGATCACTTTATAAAATTTGAAATTGTTTATTTTGCACTTTAAAGGTCTATCATTAGTTATTTCATAGAATAACTAGATAAAGCATGAAATTTTTCATCTATAACGTACTTTAACTGACTTGTCTAGTTGTTTCATGTGTGAAATACCTAGTTATTCTGTGAAATAACTGAATTTTATGTACTTTAACGGAACCATATACAAAAAAATAGCATTGTAATAAGTTCCCGCGAGATGGTGAGTAGATATTTTTTTGCCGTCAAATATCTGAATTAAAATATTTGTCTCCTTTACGTTAAGGAAAGGGAATTTTCACCCACTTCTCCTCTCTTAAAAGTCAAAACGCGGATTTTTATTAAATTTATATCCCCCCGAAATAGGGTACACGAAAAAGAACCAGACTCTTCGATGAAAAATTTTCTTAAAAATAATTAAATTAAATAATTAATCTAATAATAACAGAATTTAGCTCCATTCGATTTAAAGGGTATTCAACCCCCTTTTGACTTTTATGCGTATCTTTAAAGAATAAACGTCATGCTGCCTATCCGGTATAATGGTTAGCGACGCTGACTGCTGTGCCGTAGGGCCTGGGCTCAAATCCCGGAGAAGGCATGGATGTTTGTAAATGTACAGTGCTTTTTCCGCATGGGGATACTCTAAATAGCCATTGAGACGGTGAGAGTGAGGTGAGGTGGGAGGCCCCTGACCACCCTTGAGGTGTTCTTCCTCTAAACTGGGGTGGAACCGAGACAAAACGTACTGTCACCAGTACGGTGCTCAAAGCTACGTCTAACGACAGGTATATATCCAGCTCTATAACGCAATGCGTAGCCGTTACAAAAGAGTAGTAATGGTCACACACACACACACACACTCATGGTCATCATTGCTAATGGATTTAAAGTATGAAAACCTACCGAGTAGCAGGGATAATACACATCATATCTGCCAAGACCCTAAATCCTCACGCTGCCATGGTGTTGAAGTTTAAAGAGCGGGTTGCCAGCTGAGGTATTATCTTCGTCAACTGAGACTGATTTAAAATTACAAAATTCCCAACAAGCCTCTTGTTATTTCAGAGTATGACATTGATAAACAATTAGTCAAGTAAGTGTTTCAATTATTCTTTTATGGAGAAGATTTTTCTTCAGTGGAGGCATTCTTGCCATTGCCATTAAGTTCAGAGTTAACTTCTTAGCTCCCCCTCTCAAACATTTGTATGCTCCTAGAGGTATATATACCATAGTTTGAGAATCTATACAGCTGTTTAATACAGAGGGTTATAGAGGAATGAATCGAAAAATTCAATTACAGTCACATAATGAGAGTAATACTTGAACAGGTATTTTTTCAACAAACTTCCACTCATCACCAAAGGGTTAGGACACTCCCTTAATTTCCAGGAATTCTTTTTTTACGTTCAAGGTATCCGACTACGTTCGGAACCGTGATTTTAAAAACGCGCGTAAATGGATAATTTTCATGATATTTAGTGTCACTTAGATTAGAATACATGTATAAAGTTTTTTTAAGGACATTTTGACAAAAAAAATTATTTAAATACTATATTTCGGCAAAAAATGAACTTAGAATAACCTTTTTTCAAAATGTTCTCCTTTTGTGAAAAATGATTCTATTAAAAAATAATTTTTCTTATATAAACTAAAGAGTTCTCCAGAGAGTCTGAACTATTTTTTTTTTTTGAAAATTTCACATTAGTTTCAGAGTTACAACTCATTGGAATGAGATTATCGGCGTTTTTTTCTTAAAATTTCTCCCCTCTGTTGTCGTAAAACATGGATAAACCCGCTTCTAAGTTATATAGTTCAAAAATTCTAGTTGAGCCTCTGTACAGAGGTCTGAGCTATAAACAGGCAAAATATTATTATAATAAAAGCATTTTTCACAAAAGGAGAATATTTTAAAAATTGGTCATTCCATGTTCATTTTTTGTCCAAATATTGTACTTAAATAATTTTTTATTGTAATACTATTCTTAGAACAATTTTATATACATTTTCTAATCTAAGTGACACTAAATATCATAAATATTATCCATTTATACGCTTTTGCAAAATCACGGTTCCGAAAGTAGTCGGATACCTTAAAGAAATAGAACGGAATCACACTATAATGGGTGGCTGGACTTTCTCTAATGTATGTATACAAAAAGTTACATTTTATGAAATTTAAACTTTTTTTACGTACCTTTAATTCCCCCCCCTTAAATTATTCATAAAGTTTTATAAATTGTGGAATCGCAGTAAAAATTTAAAAAATAACTTTACATTCAATAAAAAATGCAACATGAGCAACTATATCACAATGAATATCATTACAATAAAAAAATGCAGCTGAATTATTATAATAAATTAAGTTTTCTTTCAATTAATTAACTTTTGAAATTAAAACGAATCCACTACATGAAGTGTTGATATAGAATATTAGTTTATAGTGTGTGTGTGTGTTTGATACTTAAATAAAACATCAATTTGTTGTTAAATATTTATTATAATTAGTCTGAATGTTCGCTATCGTCAGAAATTTCTGAATTCATTTAGTTTTTATTTTCGCAAGCGCGTCAAATGCATTAATTTGAGAAAACCTTAATTTTCGGTAATGGATCTGAAATCGTTGTTATTAATTCAGGAACAGTATTGTATGGTGTATTTATTTCATGTTTCTTTTCCACTTTTAGGGTATTCTTTATCCTTTTTCAGCTTCATAATTAATATTAGTTTTCTCTTTTGTCATTTTATGTTACCACTGCGTAACTGAATGATAACTGAAATAAATAATCTTGGAAATTTACGGACGAGATAAGAGAATAATACGCCATGTGGATAGCTGAAAACGGTTACAACGCCATCTATGTTCTGCCTTTTGTTCTAATAGTAAACTTTTTTCTTGATCCAAAGATTTTATTTTTGTTATTTTTTTAAAAGATATTCAAAGATTAAAGGCAACGAATTTAATCTTTACATGATGCAAAATATTCAAAGAAAGAAATTATTTATTTCTTTTGTTTAATTATTATTATTCCATAAAACGTTCCAACGTCCCGAAAACCAAGAGACGCAGAATGATCGTTCGATAATTAAAGCCAAATTTCCAAATCAGTAAACAATTATTCTAAATTAAAAAGTTTACAAAATGCAAAGAAAATAAACAAAAATCTCATTGTGGTAGTATAAAGGCAAATTAGGAATCAAAATTAACATTTCATTTTTGTTTTACGTAAAAAACACAATTGATGTAAAAAATAAGAATTTGTAGAATATTTCTTTGATTACTAGCTTTAGGACAAACTATTTTCAAGTTTCTTTTAAGAACATTTTCTTATTTTATCTTCATGTATTTTAAAAGTTACTTTTAACTAAGTTCACATACATGTTTATCAAAATTAAAGAGGATATAAATAACATAATTCTTGATCAAAAAACATCTACTGCTGTTAGGATTCATTCTAAAAGCTAATTTTTGATACACTTTCCAATAATTCTCTTTTTAACTCTACTTTTCTAACAGATTTACCTTTAAAGTTAAACCACAATTAAATATAATTGTATAATAATATAAATTGACATTATAATATTACATAAAATGGAAAACGTAGTTTCCAATTCTTAATTTTTATTTTTGTAGAGGTTTGCATTCAATTTTGAGAAATTGCTTAATCTAACAATATAATTGGATCAAAATTACTTTCATCGAGTAGTTTTCATCATGTAAAAACTAAAAATGAATATTTTGTACTGAAATTATTCTAAATTAGTTTTAAAAGTTCATTTGTTTTAAAAGTATTATACTGTGAACACGCATTAGCATCCCAAATATTATATCTTTATTTATTTATTTGATTATAAGTCCACTTTTTACTAATGACAAAAACAATTAATTGACCTTAATTTCATAATTTAAAGTCATCATTCAAACAACATACTTGCTTCCCGCGAATTTTCGGGAAAAAATCATGTGCACCGACACAAAGAAGTAAATAGCACATCGGAATGAATCCCGCCATTTTTTCAACATCCTTCAACAGTGCATAATTTTACATGCATTTTCGTGCTGCCATCTATGCGTAGCAAAAGTAAGCAACAGTTTAAGAATGTATCAATAAGGATTTTTTTATTTGATGTTCAAAACATGAGATCTTCTTTAAGCAAATATCTGTAAAAATATAATTTTGAGTAAAGTTTTTCATAAAATAAACTTTTTAATCGTTGTTTTTTCTCAAAATTTTCTAAAAGTTTTCATAGAAGAAGCAGCTGTCAAAGTTTATTTTAGTGCTGCCATCTGTTGACGAAAGAGTCAACTAAGTTTTTAAACGAGATTCATCCTAAAAATAAAGAGGAATCAAATCATTACATGTCTTTCAAACTCCTAGCCACAATTCAGCATATGAAATATTCTAAATTTTTAAGTAAATTTAAAATTCGTACAATTTTTATCGATAATAGTTTTTGCAATAAAAAAATAATAATTTTATAACCATTATTTTTTACGTTTGAATTACCATAAACTATATATTATACATTTCATACAGATGGATGAGTTTTCTTGATTTCTTTTGCAATAAAAACTGGTTTTTTAATCTTTGAAAAAGAAAGCTTTTTGCGATGTAATCGGTCTCTCAATTTTTTTGCTACAAGTTTTTAAGATTATTTTTACTAACTGATTACTTTTAATCATAAATTTGAAAATATACGGATTTGCATTAAAACTAAAGAAAAGTTTCAAATTTAAAGAAATTGAAAACATGCTAATAAAAAAACCTGAACTTTTATGCATATTTATATATGGCGAAAAAGAAATTATGCTTTAAATTATAAAAATAATTAATTTGTAGAAGCGTACATAATCAGAACAAATTTTATTTTTTAATTTTAAAAAAAAAATTCCTTTCATAAAGAAAAACATTTGTATTGGAATCAGAAACACATTTTTTCAAGAAAAGAAAGCTCAAATGTTTTGCAAAATATAAAAATTGTTATCTAAATAAAATTCGAATTTACGTCTATGGATTAAGAGCACTTAGCAATTAGTTTTTAGGTAATAAAGAAGTTACTTAACAGTACAAAAATAAAATTTTAAGAAACTTAACAAAAAACACTTTAAAAAATGAATTATTTATTACTCCTATTCCACATATTTCTTCTAATAAATATATCTATTTTTTAGGAAAATTTCTACCGCATGATAAAAATAAACCCTTCATTTACACGAATTACAGATATTATACTAGCGCAAAAAAAAAAATTCTGAGATAGATAGTCAAGCGAAGTGAAATATGATATTCTTATAGACCGTGGTGACGTTTTCTCACATTGAGTAAAAAATGACATCGGACAAACAAGGAAGGCGACTCAAATGCGCTAAGTAGCATTTCACTCGTTGTAGATACTCGTCTTCCTGTTCCAAAGGAACTATTTAGTAAATAGAGTATAATATTAACAAAAGAAAATATTTAAAAAATTGTGTATCAGAATTGAAACCATTGAAGTTTATGAAATTTAATCACACGCCAATATTAAAAATGAAATCTAAAAAAAAAAATTTGAAAAGTATTGAGTATTTCTTATAAATATTTTAATTTTATTTTTAGTACATTGAGAGGGAAAACAGAGTTTTTTCTTAGCGGAACGATAACAAGTTATTATTTAGAGCTTTTGGTTTTTGAAGTCTCTCTTTCATTCTTTTTTTTTTCTTCTTAAATTAGAAATTATTTGGAAATTAAGAAAATTTACTAAACTAGACTCAGTGGCGCGACAACACATGAGGGCCAAGGCTTACTGTGCCCATCTCAGTATACGTGTCCTTGGGCGCTGAGGCGCATGAGCAGAAGTTCCGTTCAGGTTGTCAGTCTGACGAGAAACCCCTAGTGTTAAGTTCCTAAAAAATCCTGGTACTCATTTATCTACCCAGTTAAGGGATTAAAGGCTGAGTTGACCTTGCCCAGCCCGGGATTTTAATCTCGCACCTGTGGCGTAGAAAAGAGAAACGTTACCCCTCAGCCACTGGGCTACAAAACTCACTGCATTAGAAAAATATTTTTGTTGAAAAATAACCGTAAAATATATAATATCTGGCGTATAACACGTACCGCCGTATAACGCGCACCTATCCTTGATTGCACCTTCCAGATGCAATTTTTAATTTTTAGGTACATTCACCAAGCAACGCGTGCCCCTTTTTTTGTGAAGAAACCAATAATGTACGTGCGTAATGCTCTTATGTTTTGAAGTCATGTATACGAGGCAGTGGCGCACACAAAAGGAGTGTCCTAGGGGTCCGGACACCCCCCATAGCCCTTGATTTTTTTCGATTGGTTATAATCCTATGTATATATTACGTAAAATTTAATTATGCATTTGTTATTAATAATTAATTTTATTAATTATTGCTAATTATTTCATTAATAATAATTTTATTAATCATTAAATGTTTATTGTTTTTGATCCCGAAAATCGACAAAATCAAAAGAATATGCTGGGCGGCGTATTGGAGCAAGATACCACCCCAAAATGGTGTACTTTCGACCCTGGACCATAGGCCCTCAATAGCCTTTTCGTTGTTTCAGAGTGGGACATCAATGAAAAACCAAATTCAATGTAAGATGTTCGTTTCAAGTAAATTTTGTTTTTATTACTGCAACTATTCTAATGAGCTTTAATTGAAATTTAGTGTATGTTTTTTTTACATATGACAAATATTCATTTGGTTATCCGATCATTTGTTAAAAGAATGGAGTTTTATTATTATTGTTATTATTATTATTAAAATAACTAGATGTAATCATCGTTTTCTGCTTCGGAATTTTCTGGAAGAAAAAAAAGGTTGTGCATCATTTTTCCTCATAAATTTTCCACATCTGTAAGAATGAAGGAATATTAAGGAAATCTGGACGTTTATTTCAATGTATCTTAGAAACGGATCTGGAGTGAATGAATATTCATGCCGCACTGTTCAGCTACTCGCTGGCTTTTGGAGACGGAACTCGTAATTGTGAATAATGGTCAAGTGACGAGGATGGCACCTGAGCTGGCACCCCTTCATAACTACCACACCAACGGTAGGACGTTTGAACTCTCGACAGATTTCACGTGCATCGCACCCCTACACGGTGGGTCTTTAGTGGTACTAGGCTAGAACTCATATCACGCCGACCACGAATCCATTACCTTTACCACTATGCTACCATGGCCACGGATTAGTGTGGAAATAAGCAAGTATATTCTCTCAGTTATATTTCTCTTTGCTTGAACATAATATAAACCAGGTGTGTCAAACTCAAAAGTTAACTCGGGTCAAACATAAACAAGGTTTAACTTAAGGCATGCCGCAGAAAAAAAATCAATATTCATAGAAACTTAGGTTTATTTCGTATAATACATAAGTTTTTTATTGATAATATTAATAATTCCATGCACCACAAAGTATCACACGGGAGCTTACATAGAAGTAAGCTTGAAGCACACATCACAAAGAAGCGAAGAATTACAACACAAACATCTATGCCTTATCCAAGATTTGAGAGCTGCGGTAGCCCAGTGATCAAGGTATCGGAGCATGGCAGGCATGTCATGAGTTCAAGCCCAGTATCACTAAAGACCCGCCGTGTAGGGCAGCGATGCACGCTAAATCTGTCGAGAGCTGAAATGTCCTCCCGTTGGTGTGGTGTAGTTGTTAGAAGAGGGGGTGCCAGCTCAGGTGTCGTCCACGTCACTTGACCATGGTTCAAAATTACGTGGTCCGTCGCCAAAAGCTCTTGTGTAGCTGATCATTGCGACGTTAATATTCCCTCCCTCACTTACCCGAGATTCGAACCCATACCCTACGGCACCGCAGTCAGCATCACTAACGAATACACTGGATGGGCGACAATGCATGGTAATAAACATATATAAAGGAACAAAAGCAAATTAATATTTACATCCTGACACTTGACATCTCTTTACTGGCTGTCTTTCCTATTTCGGAAAAACTTAAAAAAATTTTATTATGTATTATCGTGTGGGGATATATTGACCGGGCCGCAAAATTGTTCATTATGTGCCACATGTGGCTCGCGGGCCACGAGTTTGACCCCCTGGATGGCTTTCAAGATTCATCGCCTTTGAAAGCCAAGGTAGCCAAAAAAGAACCCGGCTTTATTGATGTCATGTGAAAATAAGGAGTAATTGCTACTGATTAGGATATCACTTGACCATAGTTCAAAAATAAAACGGAATCATTTCCAAAATCCTTGAATCGCTTTTAAACATGTATTTCTTCTAATGAACTACCCCTTAACCCTTGCATTGTTTTATAACTACGTAAATAAAAGTAAACTTGGAATATGAGAAGTATTCCCGGACCAGAGAGAGAGATGTGGAAAAAGTAAAGTTATCTTATCTGTATGGCCAATGTAGGGGACAAGATGGTTATCAGTGAAACTTATCAGATAAGTTTAAGGGAATCTCACATTTCTTCTACGAATCAATATTTGATAAATAAATTCTTTTTTATTTTTCATTTACAAAAATAATGATCGTTTCAAAACATGCATTGTATTCAAATTTCATCCGAATCAATGTAACATTTCAGTTACATTGGGAGGCTTACTAATGTATTAATACACACACATATAAGAATTATTATTATTACTTAAGGTATCCGACTACGTTCAGAACCGTGATTTTGCAAAAGCGTATAAATGGATAATATTTATGATATTTAGTGTCACTTAAATTAGAAAATATATTTAAAATTGTTTTACGAATAGTATTACAATAAAAAATTATTTAAGTTCAATATTTTGACAAACAATGAACATAGAATGACCCATTTTCAAAGCATTCTCCTTTTATGAGAAATGCTTCTATTACAATAATATTGTGCCTGTATATACCTCAGACCTCTGTACAGAGGCTCAACTAGAATTTTTGAAATATATAGTGGGTTTATCAAGAAGTGGGTTTATCAATGTTCTACGACAACAGAAGGGAGAAATTTTAAGATAAAAACACCGATAATTATTTCAATGGGTTGCAACTCTGAAAATAATATGAATTTTTCAAAAAAAATAGTTCAGACTCTTTGCAGAAGTCCTTACTTTATATAAGCAAAATAATATTATTTTAGAAGCATTTTTTATAAAAGAACATTTTGAAAAATGGTTTTCCTAAGTTCATTTTTTTGCCGAAATATTGTATTTAAATAATTTTTTTTTGTCAAAATGTCCTTAAAACAACTTTATGCGTGTATTCTAATCTAAGTGACACTAAATATCATGAAAATTATCCATTTATGCGCTTTTTAAAAATCACGGTTCCGAAAGTGGTCGGATACCTTAAAAACTTTTTATCGGATATTGTAATAAAGTTCTTTGCTATATTCGACAACAGCACTCTTGGATATGTTGTAGTAATTCGGAATTTATTTTCTCAAATGATATTGAAAACATTGTTTCTTTTTTGTTTTCTCTGGCAGAGATTATATTTGACTGAATTTAGCAGTCAAATAACTGTGAAAATTTCATACAATTTAAAAAATATTTTAGTTTATTAGTTAAAAAATCGAAATAAAATAAAATAAGAATGAATGCGCATGTGTATGAGTGTGTCCCAATCAACATTGGTTCTTCCGGGTCAAAGGCCCGTCTGGGCTACGAAACCTCTTGTCGGGACATGTCGGAAACCATGAGGAGGGGTCATAAATTGACCAGTCACTTTTTGACACCGAGAATACAATTCTTATCATTTCCTTCTCTCAATAGTGTACCATCCCTTCCACATATGTGTAGCAAAACTCCATGTTAGAGGGGGAAAAAGAATGGACAGTCGATTAAATAATAGGTGTGTCTCAATTATAGTCTGCTCAGAAGTAAAAGCCATACAACGATTCTTTTCGTGTCAGGGTGTCGGAGAAGAAAAGAGGGGTAACAATCAGCTCGCTAAGAAACGACGCTACTTTGTGTGTGTGTGTGTGTCAGGGGCGTAGCTACCGTCGTATCTTTCGTATCAATGATACGGTGCCCCCAAGTTTTAGGGGCCCCAACAAGTGCAACTACAACCCCACTAACAGGGTTCTCATATCTTAAAAAGGGCCTCCGAAGGTATTTTGATACAGGGCCCTCTCAGAACTAGCTACGCCAGTGGTGTGTGTTCAAACGTGTACATACAATTCAACGAAAATGTAGTAAAAAGTTAATAATAAGCTCTAATATATATATACTTATCTTTCCTTGAAAAATCTTGATAATATTTCATCCTTTTAGGTATTCTTAGCATTAAAAGAGGATTTTTTCATTGAAGCTAATCTTCATTGGTGCGATAGTCCCGGCTGGATCATGACTTTTCTCAAAATACCATTTAAGGCCGTCTAGGTGGCCTAGTGGTTGTGTGCATGAACTCGAGGCCGGAATGTTGCGAGATCGAGTTCTGGTGCCACTGAAGACCCACCGTGTAGAGGAGGCCTCTCCACGTTATATCTTTCGATGCTCGATGTCCTCCCGTTAGTGTGGCAGTAAGAAAGGGAGTACCAGGACGGGTGTTGTACTCGGTTCAAAATGACGATGTCTGTCGCCAATAGTTCTCGTGTTGCTTTATAAGTGCAACGTTAATATAACTCTCGCTCGTTCCAAGCCGTCCTGTCCTTGGTTGAAGTTTTCCACAATTTGCCACCATAATTTTTTTCAAATCTTATTCCAAGCAGACAATTTGGTTGCCCTCTTCTTCGGGTACCAAAGGGTTTGTTGTTACCAATGCCACATATCCGAGGGTGTCAGATTGAGGCCCACGAAATTCATCACTGCAAAGGACTAGATGTATGCTTGTCGTTAAACGTAGCTTATAGCACCATACAGGTGATAGTACCTTTTGGTTCGGTTCCACCTCAATTTTGAGGGAGAACATCTTAAGGCCGTATCACACGTACACGTTTCAAGCAATTTTTCGTCCAATTCGTGCAATTTTTACTCAGTTGCATAGCAACCACTTTAGAACAATTTTTTACTAGCGAGCTCAAAAAGTTGTTCCAAATAAAAATTGCTTGGAATTCCAGCCAATGGGGTTCTTCGGCGCCCTACGTCATAAACAAGATGGCGGCTTCGCTTTCGTCTAACACTTCAGATATGCCGTATAATATTTTAATGGTGTATAATATTTTAACGGCGTATAATATTTTAAATAGGATGGTGCTCTATTTCTATTTACACCCATCAACAAAAGCGCAAGCGAAATGAAAGAAATAATTTTGGATGTTCGTTTTCCGAAGCAGAAAAATCGGCGAGTAATTTTTCAATGTGGAGATAGAGCGCGACTGACGGCAGAGCATGTCGTTTTGCTTACGGCAACCCTTCCCCTCAGATTCGGCCAAAAAAATTGCATGACAAATATACGTGTGATATGGCCTTTAGGGGTGGTCAGGAGCCTCCCACCTCTCTTCCTTTTCCACCAACCTCACGAGAGGACTTGCGACTATAGACGGCTATTTAGAGTACCCCTATGCCGCAAAGGCACCATACGTTTACAAACATCCTTACCTTCTCCAGGAATCGAACCCAGGCCCTACGGTACAGCAGTCAGCGTCGCTAACCACTATATCGGATGGGCGACCACCAATTGGTATAGCCAGGAAGATCTTTTTTGTGGCTTGATTGTCATCTAATCTTATTCAGCATTCTGCCCATTTTTATACTTTTTGTATACTTATAAATTTAATAACTAAATTAGTAAACTATTTATAGATTTCCGGGTGTGTTTTTCTTCTACAATTATCCCATTTACCTCTAACCAATATACTTCTTTTTTAAAATTCTTTCAAATATATAGAAAATCTCCTTTATCTTTTTCAGCCAAGTATTAGCAGCGTTTATAAGACTGGGCCCAATCAAAGCTTTGTAAATTTTTTTTTTCTCCTGGTGAAATTCGATTTTAAATATTTTTGTTGCCCCCCAAAAAAAAAATCTGTTAGCATATGTGACTCTGTTGCGAACCTCTGATATTATGTAGTTCATTGTGTTCATTTCAGAGACTAAATTATAACATGAGTTTTATAAATAAAAATACCTATTCAGATACTTCGAATGGGTTTGTCTTACAATTTCATTGTAAAAAAAAACTGTTGACATATATTAAAGAGTAATTAAATACGGTGTTGTAAAATGTTTCTGATTAAATGCATAATTATTCTGAAAATCTTAAAAGAAAAAAAACCACAAGTATTTTAATTTTAAAAAAAAGACAGAAAATACCTTAGAAATTATTTTTACTCCCCCTCCTTGTGGTTACTTTACAATAACACGAGTGGGAAGTTAAATTAAAATATTATCAACAAAGCATCCACATTGATTCTGAAACACAATATTAAACTTGACATTAAGTAAAATGGTCATTATATACGCAATTAAATTCCACCTTTAATATTAAGAAATTAGTTACAATTATAATTAGTCATATATTTTCGTCTATGCACGCTAATGCTCTCCCGTTGGTGTGGTGTGGTAGTTAGAAGAGGGGGAGTGCCATTTCAGGTGTCATCTTCGTCCCTTGACCAAGTTTGAGGTCTGTCTCCCTCGTGTTGCTGTATAGTGCAACGTAAATGAATCTCACTCTCACTCACAGTAGCATACTGTATGAGCTATATATACTGTTATCTTGGCTATGACCATAAAGATACCAGTCGTGGACTACGAGTTTGACATATTTGATCACACAATGGGTTTGCTTGTACTTTCGACGTATACATACACAGCCTAAAGGGTTATTTTCTTTCTACCCTCGCTTGTATCTACCATAAGGTCTCGTATATCTTTTTCATTAGGAAATCTATGGGTTTGTTTACTAAATTCTTCCGGTCTAAAGAACAAAAAGCAATTCCTATTTCCTGAATATTTATCATTTCGATTCCGGGGATAAATAAGTTAAATTTTCTAATCTAAATGTTGGAATAATGGAATGTGTACATATGTGCAAGATTCGAAAAAGGAATTGTTATCAGTGTAAGACATATATATATATATAAGTGATAAATGTAAATGACCACGGAGGGGAGAGTGTTTCCAGTCGGACCGGCCACGACCTTGAGAATGTTCGAATTCTAGCTGCTAGTTTGGCGCGAAATAATAGCAGTTAACACGGTACGTGAACACCAAAACATGGTCACGGTTAGAGCCTTAGGTAAGGCCTAAATTGTAACTGCTCGGGCCTTGTTAGCATGCTTGAAGTAAAGGTGGCAGAGGAAAAACGGATCAAAGGTAACTCTTGCAATTGTTATGAGAATTTTTTTTTTTTTTAAAATATTGAGATATCCAACCAATAGATTGCTTTAAGAAGTGGGATATTTTTTTGCTTATTCGTATGGAGAGTGGTATTTTTACTCAAAATAAAATAAATTCATGTTACATGATAATTAAGTAAAAAGAGAAATCTCATACGTGTTTTATAGAAAATTTGTTAGTAATATTGTATTATAGTTTCAATGGCCATTTTCGATTCAATAGATCAAAACTGTAAAAATAAATAAATAAATAGAGGATATATATATTGTTGACTTTTACTAAGTCTATTTATAACCCTCTCCATATTTAATTAGTTTTTGAAACAAAAGGCTTTTCTTTTTCTGTTCCATGGTTGGTTGTAGTATATATAAATCCTTTTTTTTTACTAAGAAGTCAGTATGAAACTTTAGATAAAACTCGGAAAAATATTTTTCTTTAAAAAAAATTTTAACTTTATGGGATTAATACAATTTATTTAAAAATATGCATCGTATGAAACGCAAATTACTTTTATTTTAAGAATAAAAATCCAAAATTGTGTACGAAAAACGCTTGCAATTTTAAATAAATTCAGTTTGATTTTTTTTTCTTTTTGAAACTGGCGCAGTTTTTAGCTACTCGAAGGCTATTGGCGACGGATCGAATCAAGCTCGGTCAAGTGACGAGGACAGCACCTGAGCTGACACCACATTCTCCAACCTTCCACACTACCCCAACATGAGGACTGTAAAGCTCGACAAATTTAACGTGCGTCATCCCCCTTATATGCAGTGATACTAACTACCTAAATACTACGTAACTACTTAACGACTACCGTAAAATCCGGCGTTTAACGCGCAATTTTAACAACAAAAATAAGATCGAAAATTACGGGTTAGCGTTATACGCCGAGTATAAAAATAACGTTTTTAGAAATAAAAGAACAGAGTTCACGTCACTTGACCATGGCTTAAAATTACGTGGTCGGTCGCCAAAAGCCCTCGTGTAGCTGAACAATGCGACGTTAATATTCACTCACTCACTCGTTATACGCAAGTTTTTGACGGTATATCAATATTTAACAACTTCTTACTTTTTAAAAAATGAGATATAATGGTGTACATTTTCACACATTAAAAGGATTACGTGTTTCTTTTAAACATCTCTTTCTCCTTTTAAATTTATTGTTTAGTGTTTACTTACTTCGCAATATAAAGCAACACGAGGGTTATTAGCGACGGAAGTCATAATTTTGAACCGCGATCAAGTGACGAGGTAGACACCTGAGCTGGCATCCCCTCTCTGAACTACCATACCACGTGAGCAGGAGGACTTCGAGTCCCGATAGATTTAAATGAACATCAGCCCCTCGACATGGTAAGTCTTCAGTGGTACTAGACTCGAACTCATGACCCACCAGTCATGAGTCCGTGACCTTGATCACTACGTTACTACAGCTTTAATCTTTTGTGTGTGTGTGTGTGTGTGTGACTGGCTTTATATCATCAGTTGTTTATTTTTGTCTATTAGGCGAGGGAATTTTGTTTGAAAAAAAAAGTATCCAAAAGAAACACTATCCGGTTGTTTTTTAATATTTTTTTCTGAAATAAAAAAGGTATTATCATAAGGTAATTGACGACATTTGGAACCATAGTTTTGAAAAAGCATATAAAAGAATATTCATGTATTAATTTATTATTATTATTTCATAAAGCAACGTTAGTTGGTTTAATTAGAATATACATATAAAATTGCTTTAAAAGTGTTATTACAGTAAAAAATATTCTTTAAAATGATTTTTTTGTGCAAGAAATGATGAAAAAAAAAACATATTTTCAAAACTTTCTTTTATGTGAAAAATGCTTCCATAACAAAAAATATTTTGCCTATATATATCAGAAATTTCTCTATGCAGAGTCTGTGCTAGGATTTTTAAAATGTATAATGAAATGGGTCTATTCATATTTTAATACATCAGAGTTGTTAAATTTTAACAAAAACCACCCGATATTATTTCAATGGATGGTAATTCTGAAAATAAAGTAAATTTTTCAAAAATCCTAGTTCAACATCTGCGTAGAAGCAAAATATTACAGAAGAATTTTTCATGAG
This sequence comes from Trichonephila clavipes, assembly GCA_019973935.1. Classification (NCBI taxonomy): domain Eukaryota; kingdom Metazoa; phylum Arthropoda; class Arachnida; order Araneae; family Nephilidae; genus Trichonephila; species Trichonephila clavipes. The sequence continues at coordinate 561,846 of BMAU01019612.1, forward strand.
AGAAGGTAGGAGTGGGGGCAGCTGAGGTGTCGTTCTCGTCATTTAATCATGGTTGAAAATTACGAGGTCCGTCGCCAAAAGCCCTCGGGTAGCTAAGCAGTGAGACGTTAATATTCACTCTCTCACTATTCATGAGAGGAGAATGTTTTGCCATTTTTTAAATGTCATTTTTTGCCAAAAAATGCATCGATTTTTTTTTTGTAATAATATTTTTAAGAAAATTTTCTATGTGCATTCTAATTAATAGTACATTCTAATTATATCAAAAAAATTACCCACTTACACCGCTTTTTTAAACTTTCGAAACCTAAAGCAGTCAGTTACCTTTATAGATATGAATTCTTTTTAGTGCTACAAGATCATTTTTACGTCATAGGATTTAATTATTTCCTATGCTTCTTCAAATAATAATAAAAAAAGTAATAAAATATAATTATTATTATAAGTAATAATATGCATACCTTATGACAATTTTTTAAAAAAAGTAATTTCATCTCAGTTTGCGATATGCCTCTATTAAAAGCAACGCGAATAGAAACTCAGATGGAATATAATTTAAATTCTAAGGTACAGGGACGTCTTAAGACTCTTTGAGGCCCTGATCCCAGATAAATCTTAAGATTTTTTTTAAGTCCCTACACAAAAGTAGGCCCGGGCCTACTTGAGATCTTTAAAAGTTGACAATATATAGCATGCATTGTCAAATACTCTTTCAAACTGTAATTTTTTAAAAAAATGGGCACGACTCGCGCATCTCAAAAACCTAGGCACAAACCGTGTATTTTTCTCGGGTTTGTGTGACTTTTAATGAAATCACTTTATATTCATTCTTTGTTGTAACTCTATTTTAATTTGAAGGCATATTTAAATACAATTAAATTAAAATTATTAAATCAAAGTAATCTAATATCGAATCAATCAACATCCGACCCTCTGCTGGCCGCGAAAAAATTATCAAACGTGGACCGGTCCGTGGCGATAAAAAGGCTGGAGAGCACTGATCTGAAGAATAACGATTTTAATTTTGGAATATTTTTCGTTCTAAAAAAAAAATGTACCAAGTTTATGCTATTTTCGGCATCAAATGAAAATAGTTCTAATCCCTCAATTTGTTTTTTCATTTGCATTTAATATGTATTACCTATTTAAACGTTTAACGGTTTGTGTGTTGTCTTTATTTTCCATTCATAAACTATACTCTTTACAGGGGCGTAACGTACACCCCCGCATTGGAGAGGGGAGCAGGTGTTCTAAGGCAGTTATCCGCAACCCCCGGTCCGTGGATCAAATGGTGTTGGGCCGCCTAAAGAACATTGAACTATTGCTATTTTATTTAAAGTGGTGCATTTCTCTCGGGTTTGCGCAAATTTCCACGGAATATATTCCACGTTAAATCACTTATTCATTTTTGGTGTAACTATATTTTATTCTGAAGGCATATTTAAATATAACTAAATTAAAATTGTTGAATCAAAACAATCTAAAATATAAACAATCAACGTGTCCCACCTTCAGGGCCCCGCGGTTAAGTTATCAAACGTTGACCGGTCCGCAGCGATAAAAAGGTTGCGGAGCAATGTTCTAAGGTGCCCAACACCTGCCTGATATCATGTACGTATTTGCGATTGGGGCCAAAAACTTGATTTGGCAGGGGGGGGGGCTAGTATTCTTCATAACGCCACTGACTCTTTATTAAAATAACATTTTAATTGTACGAAAGAATATCGGCAGACTGTTACTATTTGTCTCTCTTAAAACCGAGAAGAAAATAAATATTTGAGAAAAATCAGTTTTCTTCTCATTCCTATTAAATTCGAATCATTCATTAAAAAACGCCTTTATTTATTATTTCACTTTATTCTGAGCTTATGCATTTTGCTTGTAAATAAAATTTGAGTTTTGTCACAAAAAAAAATCTGTAAAACTTCTTAAATTGTAACCATGAAACAAAAATTTATGGAATCTTAAACAGTACAGAGGAATCAACATACTTATAAGAAAACCGAATGTTTCATTCAGCAGAGTACAAAATATTATGCAGAACAGAAAGAGAAAAAAAAAAAAAAAATAGCTTAAAGAGTCTTGTAGGGTTTTTTTTTTTTTTTTACTTTTTTTTCTTTTACACACACATCTGTAAAAAAATTACACCAATTTAAAGCAATTTTTTGTGTTATATTCTACTTCAATATTTTAAAAACTGTATTCGTGTTGGATTTTAAATTCCGTAAGTGAATGCCTGCTATCTGGAACTAATTTTAGAATAAGAAAACTGGAAGAGAATTTCAAGACAAAACTTCCCAAGGACTAGAACGGATTTTTCAAAAAATCGAACACACTCAGTTGAAATAATTTTGTATTATTTAAAATATGCTTCTTTTGCTACTTGATGTTATTAACATATAATTAATACGTAAAATATAATACCATACAGTTAATAAGAAAACTTGCCATTGATTTTTAACATACTCAGCTGCAAACGAAATTCGAAATTTTTCAATACTTCTGACACGTTTTAAGAAAGAAATTCAAATTAAAAAGAAATGTACTACTCATTTTGTTTTCAGAATAAAATATCAAATAGAAGAGAAATACAAGTACAACAATGTATTGAAGCGGATATCAGAATGAATTTCGGGCAGCTGAGATGAAAAACTTTTACATTTCGTTCCATCGCAATTTTCTTTCTTTTTTTTTAAAAAAAAATTTACGACAGCAGGAGTAAACTTAAGGGGTGCCCTTCTAACAAGTAAAGGGGCCGGACACTTTTCAGGCCACGCGCCAAATCAATGAGAGGAAGATTTTTATTGTATTAAAAAGCGCAGCTGAAAAATCTTTTCAGGAACTACCCGAAGCCCCTCTAGACCCCTCACTTTACCTAACCCAGGTTTCGGAAATACATGTACACTGTTTCGTCTTCCAGTCGAAGGTGTTCCTGCACAATCATGAACATTCGAAAGGCACGTGGCAAGCAGGCGACTCCCCTGCCCCCCTTCAGAAAAAAAAAAATTCCCCTACAAGATAAAATGCCTTATGGCACTTTTAATGTGTTGGTGAAAAAAAAAATAGGAACTTATGGAATATGCAAACTGCACAGTGACAATATCCTTCCTTTTTCATTGTTCTGACTGCCTGCCTATACACCAAACGATATTTTTTTGACATAAGGGGAATAAGTGTCTATCCTTTCCACACATGTACCGTCCTTCCAATTTTGGAATACATTTGAAGTGCATGCTTGTACAATTTAGAACTCTTGAAATCTTATCACAGTTTAAAAATATCCGAAGAATCAGTATTTGAAAACACTCTGAAAAATTCTTCATTCTATTCTAAATCAAGTTAAAAAAATTACTATTACAAAAAAAAGGGATTTTTTTTCTTCCTTTAGTAATTTTTAAACATTACAGAGTAAAGAATTTTCTAAATCACTCACAATAATAGATATATTTTTTTTAAATTTCACAAATAAATAAAATGTCATTTTTATTTCTTTTTAATTAAAAATATATTTGCTGAAAAGTCATCAGAAAGAAAAAAGACTGAGCTTAGCTGAAAAAAAATACTGACATTATTTTTAAGAGATCTATGGATATATTGTATTCACAATAATGTGTGAATGAAAAATATGTGTGAATCACAAAAACATTTATTCTAATACAAATGTGTGTGTGCGATTCCCACTGTTATTAAACATATAATTCCAATGTCTGGTCAGCATTTTCAACCTAATAGCAAAAATTAAATTCTGTGCTTCTATGTATTACTTATTACAATAAATTGCTGAGAACTTTTAATTAAAATTGTTTAATACTGAATTATTAGGATTTTAAAAATAGATTTGAACTATAAAGTTAAATTTGGCAGAGGTATATTACTAATTGTTTAGATATGATTACAAGACATTTCAATTTTTAATTAAAAAGAATACTAATTTCAGAACATCCTTATATGAATAAATATCAATTGAAGCATATTTAAATAAAAAAAAACTAGTCATAAAATATAAAACTATGATAGAAATAGATTTAAATGTATACATTTTTCTTTTTTAATTTTATATTCATCATTCCATTCAGTTTTAAACAGGTAAGTTTTAATAACTTGTTAAAAATTACCTATATGACTTGAAGCAAAAATCCTCTCATTAGACTTTGAATTTATAGTAAGATGTAAAATATATATATAAATACAAATAAATACTATTTTGGATGAGGAAATTTTATAAATAAATATTTAAAAGGAGCATAATAAAATAAATCTGTTATTTTGCCATTAACATATTATTGTATAATACACACACACACACACACACTCCTATGTATTTCTTTTGTAATACAAGAAATTTATAATTTTTACAGAATCTGTAATACAAACACTTTTCCTTAAAACACTTTATTAAAAATTTTATTTATATAAGTTACTTTAAATTATATTTTAATAGATATGTGTTAACTTACATTTACATTATAAAGAAACAAAACAACTCTTCATAAAAAAAATATTTATCACAATTTTTTTAAAAAAATATTGCAATTAATTAAACGGTACTAAAATGTATTTGATAGCTCCAATTTTTTTAAAGCAAACAATTTTTCATTTACATAAATATGAAAGAAAAAAATACAAATTGCATATATAATGAGATTTTAAAGTTACTAATAGTTCTTCAGTTAGGTTCAAAGTAAAATTAACATTGTAAAAATATATAAACTGAGAAAATAAATTTGATATTAAATATTAAAATTTTATCTGTTTCCTCAAGTTTTACTTCATACACTTTTGGCTACACACAACTATGGTTTTTAAAAAATAAAAAACCTTATAATTTTGAAAATAATTAAGAGAAAAAGATATCACATAGTTTTTTGACCGATGTAACAATTTTAAAGATTTTTTTTTCTTTAAGCAAATACTATTTTTGTGTGACATAATTTTTTATAGAATAAATAAGCTCAGATGTACAATTTCTCTTCTCTCCATTGTCTGTTATATTTAATATGATTATTTTTTCATTGAGTTTAATTTTAAAATATTTTTTACTATTAGTAAAAATTGATAATTTGTAGCAAAAAAATGAAAGTATCTTAAAACATTTTATGAAGTTTTTTTAGGCATTAAATTATTCTACTAAGATAAGTTAATAAGAAATTTATAGCATGTTTATATCTAATTAAAATTGAAAACCATTCAAATTTCTTTTTTATATCTGTACATTGATTGATATTTTTTGGATCAATACATCTCTAAGAAAATTCATCCTATTGCAATCTACAATTCAATGCAAATGGATTTATTTTTAAAAAAATTAGATGATTTTTCATGACAGATTAGATTTTTCATGTGATATCAAATCCTTTGAATCAATAATATAATATGAGAATTATCTAGAGATCTGGATGATTATAAACTGAATTCTAAATTATGTAATCTATACTTATAAAATAAGTATCCAAAGAAAGATTTTCAAAAAATAAATTCGATTCTTAATTCCAGCGCAGTATCAATTCATTCCAATTAATTCTTTAAATATATATATATATATATATATATTTTTCTTTGAATAAGAATATTTAAAGTAAATATTAATCAATCAATAATTGTTTGGATTTTTTTTAAAGTCTTCCTACATTGATAAAAAAGACATTCTATTCAGAAAAACATGATAATAGTTCGAACGGAAAGAACGATATTGTTTTATTTTTATCATCATCAGGTTTTTTTTAGCAACCAGTTCAGCAAACCGTTACGGGTATTATACTAAAAATGATTTTTAAGTTTAAAATAGTATATGCACAAAAATTATTCGTTTGATGGAACACTGAAATTTTATTTAAAACTTTGAAACATATTTTAGAAATGAATTTAATATGTTTATTTAAAAACTCTGACGGTTTAATTATTTATCTTGCTCAAAGAATGAAATGAAAAGGCGCGTGACGTCAGAAATTTAGAAAGTCCTCGTTATAGCAACAAATACCACAATTGAAACTTTATCTTTTGCCAAATATCCGCCAAAAGTTTGACATCTCGTAACAACTATGTATGATTCCGGCGACATTGTAACGATTTGGCAGCTAGTTAACGTTGCTCAAGATGACAACCCTACAGATGAACAGGTACTGCGCAGGCCCGAAAATTTGTGCGCCTGGACGATTTGGCGCGTTGCCTGCTCTACTCAGCTGGCAAACGACTTTCTACGGTTCGAACGACGAGATTCTGGTAAGTGCATCCATGTTGCATTCCAATGTGTTATAACTTCAAAAATGTTTAAAAAATAGTTAGAAAGACTTTTTGTTTTTGAAATCGCATTATTCTGATCTCTAATTGCTTAATATTTATTATGCTTAAGAAAAGGTAAGCCGATATTGTTTAATTTATTTTTTAAAATAAATATGTTCTATAATGTGTACGGTCAGTAGTACCAAATTATTTTTCAGCTTATAATTGATAAAAAATTAATTTTTTTAAAATACTCTGTGTATTTAGTTATTTATATGGACTGCAGAAGTATATTAAAGGGTTATGTAAAATTTTATAAAATGATAATAGATTCTATACATTCTTGTAATCGGAATGATCATGATTCTGAAATTTTATTTTTATGATTTTTTTAAATTTAGAATCCATATCGAATTTGTCCCCAAGTTTCAAAAATCGCTTTCCTTATTTATTCAGGATGTCATTTAAAAGGTAAAGGTAATTTTTGAAATTTATGTTGTGGAATTCGTAAATATCTTAACACTTATTCCGTCCGTACTCATGAAGATTTTTCCAATCTCATTTTGAAGCTCAAGATATGAAAGATCTTGTCGACAGCCTGCAATTCTCTCCCGTAAAAGAAAAGCTGAAAAAGAAATAATGGTAAGTAAATGAAAAATAATTTTTTAATGTATTTTACTTACATCCTGTCCACTTGGAGCACGCCGCCAAGTATAAAGTTTACCAAATAAGTTATTGTTTATAATTCTTCTTTATAATTTTAAGTATCGATTTTTTATATATATTTTCATTAAATTATATATTATATTCAATACTAATTAATATAAATAATTAATAGAAAGATATTCAATCGATATTCAGTACGGGTTTGGGCGGCAAGATGTTCCCGCCAATATGCCGGGCACCGGTATTCCAAGACCCGGGCTACGTGTGAACATTCTTTTGGCGCGCTGAAAAATTCCTTAACTAGTACGTTCTATTAAAGAAAATAATTATTAAGGTAGTACGATATTTGTAATTTGTTTTAAGATAATTATTTGTTTAAATTGTTAACTTTAGTGAGTTAATTCTCGCTATTAAAAATATTTTTCAAAATAAAATTTTCTTTAAAATATATAAATCTGATTTCTATTTTTATTAATTTTTTTAAAAAAATTGATTAATTTTATGGAGGATTTGACTGTTATTTTAAAAAAAATAAAAATGAGTATTTTATTATAATGTCTATTCAATAACCACTGAACAAATTGACAAAAATTTTCAAAACATGGAAAGGCTTCTAAATTTTAATATTATTATTCTTCAGTGTATTTTTTTTTAAATTATTAGATTGTAAATTGAGAAACAATAGAATTTTATGAATGTGTAACTTTAGGAATTAACATTGTGACAAATTAACACAATTATTTTAATTTGATTGTGTACTTCATTTTATTTTAAAGCTTAATATATCTGTAATAGAATTATGTCTTATTTTGTTCTTAATTTGTTATATTATAATGATATACTTGTAGTTATTAATTTTTAATATGCTTGAATATATGGAAGGAATGCAAAATTCTATGCTTAGTATAAATGTAAGTAAATATTAAAGAAATGAAATATTTTTGATTAAATTTTAATGTATTATATGGAAAAGTAAAATTATGTGATCTAAAATTGAGGACTCTCTTAATTATAAAAAAAAGGATTTAATTACTTAGAAATAGGCTTAATGAGATTAAATGCAGGTACTTAATCTGTGAATATCATTGTTTACTATTGAGAAAAAATTAAATATATATTTTTCCTTTAATATTAAATTTTTAAATTCTAATCTATGCTATTTTTAATTTTTTTATAAGACATTTGGTGTGAATTGCTGTAATTTCTTTCACTTTCTTTTTTTCCAGTGATGTAAAGAATTTTATTTTTAATTTATTTGGAATTTTGGGTTGTTTATTTAGATACAAAATATTTAATGAATAAAGTATTTTGTTTCAAAATGAATTAAAATTCGGAATAATTGTGATTTTATTCTAAAACTGAATGGAGAGCTTTTCTTCATCCTTTAGAATGTAGCCATTTTGCTGGGTTTCTTTCTTCTTGAGTATTTAAGAATTTACTTCATTGATTTAACATTTATATATATATATCAATGAAATTGATTAAATATGAATAAAAGTTTCATTAAGATATGGATAATGGTGAAATGACACCATTGGTTTTATTTATCATTCAGGGGCGTAGCTTCCGCCGTATTAATGATACAGGGCCCCAACACGTGTAAGCAAAAAATCAACTATTAAAGGCCCCAAGGAATCTTTGATACAGGGCCCACAAAGGACTAGCTACGCCAAGGTTATTGTTGCTCGTTATTTATTCTTGATATGATTCAATAATTATTTCATTTTAAAATATATTCTTTGGTTTATTTTTAATAAAACTCACAAGTAAAATGTTCTATTTTGTGGGTTCTTCTATAATTTCAACTACAACACCATAACCCAAATGAAGGCTCTTGCCTTAAATGTTTCCAACTACCTCATAAAACTGGTTTAGAATTAACTTACATCTAAATATATTGTTTCTTTCAGTTAATTGTAGTTCTGTGGCTATTCATATATAAAATGAAAAGAAAGTTTTAAAGTTCTATAATGAATTTCGAAAATCTTAAAATTATTTTAAAAGAATTATTAACTATATTAAAAAAATTAGTTACTATTATGTGTGTTGGTATAATTAGTAGTATTAGTATTTTTACAGATCAGAAGACTTGAAGCATTGAAGCAACAAAATTTATTTTATTTTTCTCTTATTGAAAAATGAAGAATTCCATATTCTAATTAAAACCTTGTTAAATAAAGCCTAATAATAAGCCTTGTTAAATAAAGCCTTTTTTATAATTTATGAAAACCTTTTAGGTTTTCATTAATTATAAAAAATAACTTTTTAAAGATAAGTGTATTAAAAATAGACTTGGAATAATGAGATAAATATTGTTCTTTTAGTTAGACAAATGCTCTGAAAATTATGATGCAATTCTTAAACTTTCAATCTCCATGCCTCCCCCCTCCCCTTATGTTTTAAGTTTGACAGTGCAGACCTCCCAAGATTTTGAACACCCTTTCTGACTCCCAATACATGGCTGAGTAATATTTAAAGGCTTCTAAATAATCCTAAGACTGCTTCTGTTACTTATATAGACTAAACACTTTTTTTCCCTTAAAGAACAATAAACATCTAACTATATATGTATAAGTATTAAAATATACTAATTTTACACAAATAAATAATGTACGTAAGTGTATTAATTAAAAATTTTAATGAGAAGCATAGTTCTGCATTTTGTGTGCTTTTACAAGTGCTGTTATATCATATGTAATATTTGAAATCTGCCGTCTTAACAATCTGCAACCTTTCAGTCTGTAAAAGGGAAAATATTAATATTTAATGAGACCTCAACCTTATTTAATGAGACTTTTAGACTTATGGAGTCAATTCCTCATGGATCTTCTCTCTTTCCTTTTACTTGGAAATTTTTAATGTCTTAAAACCAGTATTAAAAAAATTACAGATTTTATTTTCTCTTCCAGAAAAAATAGATTTTTTAAAGTTAAAAATGCATTAACACTCAGTTTGATCACCATTTCCGCTGGGCAACGACAAAGAAACTTAATTAAGAATTGCTTTACTGAGAAATAAGAGGAGGAAAAATCAAATAAAGAACAGTTTTTAAAGATTAAAATTATCCATGCAAGAAGTATGTGCTTCTTCATAACTGCTATTTTAAACTATCTTAATGTGAAAAAAATCTATGCAAAGTTTTATTCCAATGCTGTACTTTACTAATTAATAAGTTTTTTTTATTTAAATCTAAATCATGCATTTATTTCTTAAACTCATTAATTTAATTTCTTTTTAATAGTCCCCTCTTCCTTCTAAGTGAGACAAAATTAATCCAAATATATGGCAGTCCTTGCTATTTACCTTTCATTAAAAAAACATTTTTATATTGAGTTGGTGTAGATTAGGACCGGGGAATTTTCAACCGTCTGGGCCAATTTTTAGATGTCTTATGCTCATAATATTTTTTCTACTATAAAGACATCTCAACTTCCAATACAAAATAGTATTTTTAAACACATGTGTGTGGGTGTTGCTTTCAGTTTGAAAATTACACACACATATATATTTTCACATTAATTTATTTAAATTTATTTTTTGCAAAACTTATTTTTGAATGAAAAAGAAAATCATGCTTTTTATGAGATTTTGTCTGTTTGAAGAGAGCATTTTAATTGTTTTACAAATGCAGAACATTAGTGCCTAAACAATTAACTCATAGGCTCCATTTTTTTTAAATATCCCTCCTAACATGAGAGTGCAACACAATTATTCAAATGTTCCCAGATCATAGGCTGGTTGGAGTCACTCAAAATAGTTTTGGTGAACTCTCCACTCCAATTCTGTGGTTATACAAATAGTCATGTCCAAGCACAAAACACAAAAGAGCTGTGGCTTTCTTTCTAGGTAGACTGACCCAAGTCCTCCTTCTGTTATCCATAGTACATTAATTCATATCATGTTTGTATTTTCTTATCTAAGCTTGCTTGGGAACTAAACATTGGTGATTTCGCATAAGACGGGACATCTGCTCAGCGCCCAAGGTCATGTGTACTGAGGTGGGTACATGTAATTCAATTGTATGAAAAGAAAAGATATTATCTAATGTGTGTGTTTCTTTCTATTAGTTCCCTTCTTAGCTTAGTGTCAGCTTTCTTATTGCCCAACATTCTACAATTGACTGGAATCCATTAGAAAGAAATTTTATCTGCAAGTGCCTTTGTGTGTGTGAACAAAGGTCTATAATCCAAGATGTTTTTGGAGATAGTTTGATTATTCCAAAGGGCTTGAAATGCATTTGTTGAACCTTTACCAAAGAGTGACTATGAATCGACTGTTGAAGTACATGAAACAGGAAGATCACATTCATATACTTATAAGATAAAATTATCCACCTGTAGTAGGCATATTCTCAAAAGAAGGCAAAGTAGTTCCATGGGTTATGTGGAAAAAAATATAATGAAGGACATTAATAGATAAGATAAGCCCAGTGGCTGAGTGATAGTGTATTGCACTCCCATGCAACTGGTCCAAATCTCAGGTTGAGCAAGGTCAATATAGCCTTTCATTTCTTCAGTGGGTCGATAAATATGTACCAAGCTTGCTTGGGAACAAAACACTGAGGACTTCACATAAGACTGAACATCTGCTCAGCACCCAAGGTCATGTATACTGAGATAGGTACAGTAGGCCTTGACCCTCATGAGCTGTTGTGCCACTGAGTTTAGTTTTATAAATAGATAAAGCATAAGATATTTTTTTATTAGATCTTGAAGCTGAGAGGTTAGTGCATCATGCTTCCATACAGCAGGTTTGTGGTTCAAACCCCGGGGATGGGCAAGATTGACTAAGCCTTTCGCCCCTTCAGTGGGTCGATAAATGAGTACCAAACTTGCTTGGAGACTTAACACTGGGGGAGGTCGTGGCAGACTGACCACCTGACCGGAACATCTGCTCATACACCTTAGGGCCCAAGATAGTGTATATTGAGTTGGGCACAGTAGGCCTTGGCCCTCATTAGCTGCCATATCACTGAGTTAAAAAGATCTTATTAGGGGAAGTTGTGAAATCATAATATTTGTATTCCTCTTTAATATTTATGTTAAGAGCAACGTTTTCTTGATTACATTTGAATCACTATTTCCTGAATATTTTTATATAGTGAAATAAGTTGTAAATTGTACAGTTAAAATACAAATTTAAAACATGAATCAAATGGTCAAAATTTAGTATCATTAAAAAAAATATATCATTATATCATACCAGCTCTTGTGAGGAGCAACCTAAGAAGAAATTGCATGTTAATAAAATGAAGATTCCGGTTTTGGAACCATGAAATCAAGAAAATACTGTAAATATTTTTCAAACTCATTTTCATTTAATTTATAGATTATGTTTCTAGGTTGAATATCTTTGTGGAGAAGTACTGTCTAAATATATAATAAAGGCTTAACTATGCAAATTAATAAGGGCTATATAATTGTGTGCTTCTTTTTTGCAGCAATTAAGATGTTGTCAAAGTTCACTATCACATTAGTTGCCATATTTCCAGAAATGTTAAAAATCACATAATTAAGGAAAATTTAATTTTGCCCTACATTAAGGATGCAATTATTTTTGTATGTTTGTAAAATTGTCATTCCTCTTTCCAATGACAGTCTCTTCTTGAAGCAAAGATTCTTGCAATATGTAGAAGACAATATAAAAGAAATCAGCAATAGCAAATATTTTTATTCAATTTTTTTTTTTTTCTACTGATGCAGTTCAGCTTGCTGTTACGATAGTTATAGTAAGGTGCTTAAAAGGAAATGTGTAAAACTTTTGCTTTGCTATCTTCTTTCTAAATGTAATTCAGGTGGAGATATATTTCTTATGCCATTGTTTTCTACTTTTCTAAAAAGGGAACAAAGTGGGCATAGTGCCGGAATTCAAGTACTAAAGATGCAAGTCTATATTAGGCTCTCTTATTTCCTTGAGTGTAACAAAGCAATAATACCCTTAATAAAGTAGATACAATGTTTCAAAGAGCTTCTCTTCATCAAAATCTCTTCCTACGGGTATAAAAATATTTTGTATGTTTCTGTTCAAGTGAATTTTATCAAATCTGCAGTATTCATAAAATCGTACTTCCTACTGAGAGTCAATGCTCTTTGATAACCACTCCTTTTGGTTTTTATTTAAATTTGATTATCTTTTTTGAAGGACTTCAAAGTATTGCATTCATGTCCGATATCTTTAAAAATCAAAAAAGTTAAATTTGTTTTTTCAGAACAATAATTTTGGAAGTTTCATATTGAAAACCAATCTAGTTTCCCCCTCCCCTCTTTTAAAATATTGTTCAATTTTCTCTCTTAAATCATCTCCACATCTCAAACTAAGTAACATCTGAATGGACTGACAGCAACTTTCTAAAAATATTTTCCCAACCTTGGAACAGATGACCACTTGGCTGCAGTACATTTCAGTGAAAAATATTTCCATTGCTCATCTTCATCAGTCCAAGAACACGTTAAGTTGATCATTTGAAAATGATACATTTGCGTAAGGTGGATTTAAGTGTGGGGATAGATTTTCAAGTGAAAGCTAGTGTATTTGTCACCTTCCTATCATTTTTAATCGCTGAGTACTGCCAAATATCTCCAATGCTACTGTTAAGTGTGCTTATATTGTTTTTAAAGCATAAGTAACTCTGTATTGTGTTATTACTGTACATGCAGATGTTAAAAATTGTGTGGAGTAGTGATAGAGTTCAAAAGTTATACGAAGTAAAAAAAGGTTGAGAAACACAGGATTAGAAAGATATGGTATTTTCATGAGTAATTTCCTATTTAAAATCAAATATCTTGGAATCATTCAAATGTTTGAGATGTACCTCTAATAATAAAACATTTTTTTCTTTTACTGAGGTATTAACATTTTCCTTGTGTGTATGTTTAGTGTTTCAATTTTCCATCTAAACATATAGTTTTCATAAATACTTTTTCATCTAAGTGGCTGGCCATTCTTGAATAAATGTATTTTGTCTTGTCATTTTTAAAGTAAATTAACTCAATAAGTCTTTAAAAAAAATAATGAACCACGAAGTTGGATTTTGTTTATAGAGTTATAATAGTTATAAAAAAATCCATTGGAAACTGAGTAGATAAGTGACACAAAAGAAACAATACTGGTTCAGTGAATCATTGCACTTACAGAATCATTTCTTTGTGACATTATCACCTTGAACGTAGTACCCTTCAGCATTCACGCGCTTCTCCATTCAGTGCTGCCATTGTTGGTAATAGTTCTGGAACGAGGCTTTTGGAAGGCTCTCCAGGAGATTCTTCGGTTTTGCCTGAACCTCTTCAGTTGAGGTAAAATTGGTTCCCTTTAAGCAAGATTTAACTGTAGGAAATTTTTTAAAAAAGTAACAGGGAGCCAATTTTGGTGAGTAAAGAGAATGCCACATCATTTAATGTTTTTGCTGGTCAGAAATTGCTTTACAGATAGGGCCTTGTGAGTCGGTACATTGTCCTGATGCAACAGTCATCCATAGCTCCACAACTGTGGCTTTTTTCATGAAGTCTTGAGTACTTCAATGTTGTAAGTAGTGTTGATTTAACGGTATATCGACGCGGAATCGACTCAATCATTACAATCCCACTAATGTCGAAGAAGACAATTAACATTACCTTAAATTTTGATTCTGACATGCATGCTTTTTTGGGGATTTTGGAGACTTCCCCTGCATTGACTGACACTTGCTCTCTGAGTCATATGTAAAAATCCATGTCTTATCACATATTATAACAGATTCCAACAAATTTGGCTCATTTGTAATGTGTTCTAACATGTCTCTTTACAGCTCTGTTTTTGGTCATTAGACAAAACACACAAATCTTCCTCATGTGTAATTCTATAGTTAAAATGCATCAAACTGCTTCCCTATCCAGCTTAACCAACTCTGTCACTGCACAAACACTTAATATCTTCGGTCACCCCAGATCACATGAACTTTGGCAATGCTTTGGTCTGTAATGACTCATCTTGGGCACCCACCATGTTCATCTTCCACACAGTCAAAATTGACCACGTGGATAGAGGAGGTGTGTGGTATGCCACCAAAAAAGTTGTTGCCAACTCATCTTTTTTGCAAGCTGCACACTTGGTCTCATTTTGTGTGTGTGTCACACCTCCTATGCAGATATTTATGGTACTGAATGGAAGAATGTATTCAGTTTAAGAAGTGTACATTTGTATCAAGATGTGAAATAAATCCAGTACAACATAAATTAAGATTAAAATAGCATTTCATTAGAAAGATAACGGGTACAGGAAACTATTAAATTAAATGTGTAACTTTTTTTATTACGTCAAGGAATAGGTCATCTCTCAACGAGCAGGCCAATATAAACCAGCCTATGCAGTAGAGTTGTTGGAAGAAAAGTTAAAATCTGTGTTGGCCAGGGAAGCACAAACTGTTAGGTGAATAAAATTCATAACCTCTCCCCCAAGACACAGAGGGCATTCTAGTGTCTTTCAACCAATGCAGTGTAGGTGTTGATGAAGAAAGTCATGATCGGTCAAAGTTCTGAAAACAGTATAGAAAGCCTGTCTAGAAGATCAATTGGGACTGGACTATAGAGCAGGGTCTTCTAGATCTTTCCTCTTGAATTTGGCGAATGTATTTTCCCATGGATCTGGAGATATTTAAAAAGGATTGTCTGCATGACACGCCACCAGAAAGAGATTACAGCTGTTCTTTGCCACAGAGTCCACCTTTTCGTTGCCTGAGATGCTGCAGTGGCTAGGGATCCATTGAAAGGCAATAATAGAGTCTGCTGTGTTAAGTTCACGAATTTTTTCTCACCTTCTATTGAGTTGCTAATGTATAAGGAGCAGAGAGTGAGGATTGCAGACTGAGAATCCACAAAGAAAACAGCTTGTCTATAAGAAGTGGATAAATTGGTTAGAGGGCATGTTGCTTGTCTCACAGTTTCTATCTCTGCATCAAAGTTTGTAGCACCCAAGCCTGCTGCTAAAGAGCCTTAAAAAGGGTTTTCATAATAGAAACCAGCCCCAGCTGAGCCGTCATCCTGGGCAGAACCATCATGGAGCCATGTATCCTTTAGATATAAAGTCATAAAGGTTTCAAGGGCATAGGCACAAAGGGCAGTAGGAAGGACATCAGTCTTTTTCTCCAGAAAATTAATTGATAAATTTAAAAGTTGGAAGACTGAGGGTGGAAGGAAAACTCTCTAAGGCTAAAAGGCCGGGAAGGAATATTCATGTTTATATTGTACTTATTGAATAGGTCCTCAGATCTTGTAGAGAAAGAATGGTGTGATTTATATAACTAAGTAATTAAAAAAGCATTTACATCTACACAAAAATATCAGTTACACTTATGCATATTAATACTATTAAAAAAACATGTTATAAATGTTAATAGAGCTCTTAGTTCTCAAAAGGAAGATACTTAAAATACTCAGTTACATGTCTTAATGTTTATGTATTTTCTGTTTTCACCCAAATGAAATTTTTAATATTATCTTCTCCGGGGAATATCTCAACAATTTTTGCGTGTCTTGATTCACAAAACAGTGTATTAAGTTCTCCTGAGGTTTGACTGGTATTTATTCCCTTTCAAGATTCTGATTAAACATTCCCCTAAACCGTCTCTACCTGTGAGTTTTGAGTGTCCTAAACGTACTCAGTATTCTCTATAAATTGTATTCTTTTTAAAATTTTATTCCAGTCTAGTTCTTTCAAAACTTTAGTGACAACTATAAAATTGATGCCATTATTAGAATAAATAATTGATTAGCTTCAACAAAGAGTTTGAATAAAAGCATCACTGCTTAGACCCAACATTTATTTCTAGATTTAGTGAAGAGAGGTCCAGCAAAATCAACCCCATTTACTTGATTAAGTGGGAGGAGTTTATACAATCTTAAGAGTAAGAAA
The DNA here is from genome assembly GCA_019973935.1 of Trichonephila clavipes. Lineage (NCBI taxonomy): Eukaryota > Metazoa > Arthropoda > Arachnida > Araneae > Nephilidae > Trichonephila > Trichonephila clavipes. The sequence goes on from BMAU01019612.1 coordinate 578,616, forward strand.
GGAAACCTTAAGAGCTTTTGCTTGGTTTCTTTTGCAAATGATCCGTCAGCTAATTATGTATTCCCTGGTTTTTCTACCTCATAAAATATATACTTTTGCCCTCAGAATTGTGTGAAATATTAATATTCCAGTATGTTTATGAAGTATATATTGCTTTACCAATCTGTTAAGTAATGGATACTTTCAAGTAATTTTTCACACCTTTTTGTAAATTAATATGTATTTATTTTATATATCTTACTTATCAAAGAAAAAAAAACTGCAAAGAGACAGTTTCTTGGCACCTTTATCCACTTCCTGAAGAATTAAATTTTTTTTTTATTTAATGCTCAATCCCTTATATTTTGAAGTTTTCGAGCCACAAGAAAGGAAGTTACCAGTACAACTGATCAACACTACAAAGGAGCACTATTCAGGGACACGAGACAACTTCGCTTAGGGTTTAAGGGGATATCAAAGATGTTTCTAGTGAACTGGACAATGGGGGTTAAAGGTTGTACTTCTTGGATGAAATGCCCAGAATTCCATTGATTTGTGAGAGTTAGGCAACTAATAAAACCAGTTCCAAGATTTATCACTACCATAAAATGAGTTGAAAAAGAGAATAACTTGAAATGTCCAGAAATATTTCAAAAACAGAGAAAAAATTGAATCGCAAGAGAAAAGTTCATTATAAAGAAAATGCTCTTCGCTATAGGGAGGTTATTTTACGAAGAAAATTGTGAAATGTTCTTGGTTTCGGGAAAAGTTAAGTATATAGAAAAATTCACAATATGGAGGTTTGACTGTATGTATATGTATATATTAGATTTCCTCTTCAAAAAAACATTCACTTTAAATGCATCAAAGTGTGTTTTCTCATCTCTTTCTGATTCTTATCTGATAAAAGAAAGCTTATCAAAATTTCTTTTCTTGAAGCAAAGTATAGAAGCAAATGGTCTTGAAGCAAATGATAGTTCTGATAGTTTTGGTATAATTTCAGAATCTTGCATAGATTAGTCAGAATTTAGTGTGGTTCAGTAATTTAAGTTTGGATGTTAAATTTCTTTTTATTTTCCATCTTATGATTCAGGAATTGGATTTGAAGATGGTTAGTTGCTTGAATTTAAGTAACCATTAAGGATCTTCCCACCATCAACATCTTGGTAGAGAATGTGAAAAGTTAGCCTTTAGAAGTACTTATGTATTATACATTTAATCAATTTTGCCAAATCAAAAGATGTCTTCAAATGTTGCCATTGTATATGCAAACAAGATTGTTTTTGTGCTTGAATAGGAGCCAGTTTTACATATTGTGGCATTTGGCCATATCTTTTCATTTGACATATTAGTTTATGTTGCAATATATAAGTATTCTCGATAACTAATCGGCAAGGTTTCTCTGTCCATTTATGTTGATTGATTGATTGAATATTAACGTCGCACTGTTTGGCTACACGAGGGCTTTTGGCGACTGACCACGTAATTTTGAACCATGGTCAAGTGACGTGGACGACACCTGAGCTGGCACCCCCCTCTCCTAACTACCACACCAACGGGAGGACGTTTCAGCTCTCGACAGATTTAACGTGCATCGCTGCCCTACACGCGGGTCTTTAGTGGTACTGGGCTCGAACCCGTGACAAAGCAAGCCACGGTCCGATACCTATACCACTCGGCTACCGCGGCCAGTTTATGTTGTTGAAACAATATATCAGTGTAGTTCCTTATTTCTTTCACACTATTTTCTTTAAAAACTGACATGGTCATTGATTGGTGATCAGATTAAAACCATTTTGGAGTCAGTCAAAAAATAAAATTCAAAATCAAACCTTTAGTTAAATCATTGTAAAAAAATGCAGTCTAATAACTGCTACCATGAATTCAAGATAAAGAATCAATACATCTATTTCTTTTTGCTTGGTAAATAAGTTCCTTAGAAAACGGTTTAAAAAAAATTGTGTAAAAAAATACATGTGACATGGTAAATTTGGGTGTATGCTCCATTATTTTAAGAAATCGTGTAAGGTGAGAAATCTGAATATTTTACCAAAAAACTGTGCAAAATAAGTTGAAATAAAATTCATGTTACATGTTTATAAAACAAAAAAATTCATTTTTATTACAAAAAAGTTAAAATTAGTGTGCAGTAAAAATTCAGTCAATAAGTTCTAATTGAAGTTAAGAATAAAATTACTACTATTCATCACTACTTGATAACAAGCATGCACATTTTTTACGAACTGAATCAAAAATGCTGTCATCGGTAGATGTATCAGATAAAGAGTGGTTTTTTCCCGGGTATATTACTTTCCAAGATGGCGACCGATTTAACAGCTGTCAAGTGATTTATTCTCAGTTTGGTTTGGCAATTCATCAAAACGATAATCAAGCAAGACGTAGATTCGTCGAGTGGGCCCAAAACGAGATTGCCGTTCCCGATTTTCATAAGCGAATTTTGTTTAGCAATGAAGCGCACTTCTGGTTGAATGGCTACATCAACAAACAAAACTGCCGCATTTGGAGTGAAGCTAATCCACAAGTGTATGTTGAAACACCGTTACATCCAGAAAAACTGACTGTTTGGTGTGCTTTATGGGCTGGTGGAATCCTTCTTCAAAAAGGATGAAGGCCACAACGTTACAGTCATTGGTGATCGGTATAGAGCCATGATTACTAACTTTTTCATTCCTGAATTTAACAATCATGATGTCCAGGAGCTGTGGTTCCAACAAGACGGCGCAACATGTCACACAGCTCGTGCCACAATCGATTTATTGAAAGACACGTTTGGTGACCGCCTAATTTCACGTTTTGGACCTGTGAATTGGCCTCCAAGATATTGTGATTTAACACCGCTAGACTATTTTCTGTGGGGCTATGTAAAGTCATTGGTCTATGTGGATAAGCCACAAACGCTTGACCATTTGGAAGACAACATTTGCCGTGTTATTGCCGATATACGGCCACAAATGTTGGGAAAAGTCATCGAAAATTGGACTACATTCGAGCCAGCCATGGCAGTCATATGCCAGAAATCATATTTAAAATGTAATGCCACAAGATTATCTTTCGAATAAAAAAAAATTCATGTCAATCGAATAATGCATCGTTGTTTTATTGCAATTTAAAGTTCTATACCTCTAAAAAAATACCCTTTACATCTATCACAACTGTCGATTGTGATTCAAATGAAGAATTTCATACGTTATTAACAGCCTCAATTTTTGTGTGTGTGTGTTTCTCATGTTGCTTAATTCTTGATATCCTGCTACACAATACTGATGTGTACATTGAAATTTTAGTGCACACTGTACAACAGGATCATGAATAAGAAAATGTGGTCCCTTGCTTGTAGCAAATTTCAAGCCCTCATGAATTAAACCAGGTGTTAATAATTAAAATTCAACTTCATCATTATTGACTTCTATATTTATCATAAATTAAATCAAATTGTCCTCATCCAAACAGCATGAATTCCCAAATTTTTTGGGACTTGTACAAGAACAAAAGAATTGTGTGCAAGAAAAAATTAATTTGTGCCACGTATTATTTCAAAATTACGTAAGAAAAAACTGCAAATAGAGAGTTGGGTATATAAGGTTAACATGAATTTTGTCCCTGATCTGTATAAAAAGTTGACCAAACGAATAAGTATCACAAATATTTTCTATGTCTGTTGCATTGCATGTAGTTGTGGTGGAAATCACACATTATGTATTTAACTACATTCTTTTTTCATTATATATTTAAATTTATTTTTAAAATTGCACATTTTCCTCCATAGATTTCTCCCTCACCTGAGTACTCGTCTCCATCTTCTATTAGCATGACTCCAAGCAGTTGCGAAGAAACTCCATCTGATATAGAGGTTTCGGGTGATGAAAATAGAAGTCCAAATCGCAAATTTTTTTCATCTTCTCTCAACTCTTTCCGGGGAGTTGCCAACATGTTGGGGTCTCAATCATTTACTTGTGAAAGACTTTCGCCTCTGCCAGAATTAGACTGGGTAGAGCAAAAAGAGCTCTGGCATTCAATGGTTTTAAAAGATATGGTTTACGTTAGAGATTCCAGAATGCTGCAGAGACATCCAGATCTGGAACCTCGAATGAGGGCAATTTTACTTGATTGGTTGACTGAGGTAATTGAAAGATAAAAAATTATTATTTTAGGGAGTTGTTATTCTTAAAGCAGAAAAATTTCTTTCAATTTGATTGCAAACTTAGATTAGGATAATTTCTCTTTTTTCAAATAAAAACTGAAGTGCATTCAAATTATCGATGTCAACTTATAATTGATAAAAAGAATTCAGTTAAAGGACAAGTTGGTTTTATAGTAATGAACAGTACATGTTTTAAATAAAGAAATGTTTATTGGAAGATTTTTTGGAAATGTAATATTTCATGGTATAGAATATCTGTATTTTTATTTTAAATGTTAAAATTTAATAATTTAATTATACATGCCCCAACTTAAAACCTGTGTTGACTTATGACTACAAAAAGTCATACTAAAAAAGTAAATAAAAGGAGATGACTTGGTAGAGTCAAAAAGTGGTACAGTATGTTCTGGACCCCAAACTGGTATACTTAAAATAGATATATGTATTTTTTTCAAGTAAATATAAATTAATATATATTAATTTACATGAATTATTTCTTGTATGTACTGTTTTTATAATCCATTCGAAGAAAAAAAGCATTCACAAAAAATTTAAATTTCACTTACAACTAAGCATAAAAATCAGTCAAAGGTCTTGTTATACAAAATAATAAATATTGTTATTTTAAATAAAAGTTATTTCTGTATTTAAGATAAAAAAAACATAACATTTTTAATTAGAAGTACGTTTTTAGATATAAAAATTTAATCATTGTTTGATAAATGAAAACAATTAAAACATTAAATTTCTTTAAAAAGTTGGCTTGAGTTTGTTCCATGGATTACAATATAAAAAAATATTTAAACCATTTATTAAAATAAAATGAATTAAGTTTAATCGATTTTATATCTTTTTTTTAATGCAAAAATAGCCTATTTTTGTATGAAGCTAAGTTATTAAAAAATTTATCAATTAATTCAAATCATAGTGATTGAGTCCCTACCAACTTTTATTTTTAATAAAGAGGATGTCTTTAAAATTTACTTAATATCTGGACCAGAGTCACCAACTATAGATTATTTAGTATATCCTTTATAAAAAAAAAAGTTCTAAGTGCACAACTGACTATTAATAATGTTTCTAAAATATTTGTCTTTTCTTAATTAGGTCAGTGAAGTCTACAGGTTGCATCGAGAAACCTATTATCTTGCCGTAGATTACGTAGATCGGTTTTTGATTGCAAAACCAAATTTACCCAGGAATAATTTACAACTTTTGGGAGCAACAGCTCTCTTTGTGGCTTCAAAAATGGAGGTTTGTAAATCCATTTATTTTAATTGTTTTCATTATTACATTTTTAACGTGTTTGTATTTTTTTATATAATTAATAATTTTTATTGTAATTTTCCCCCCCTAAAATCTCCAGGAAATTTATCCGCCCAAACTGGAGCAATTTTCATACGTTACTGATGGAGCTTGTAATGACAGTCAGATTTTAGCACAGGAATTGATTTTAATTATGGTAATTACTAATATTCTTTTTGTTTGATTTTTCGGTTCATTGTATCAAGACCTTCATTGTAATTTTGCATCCTTAGATTTATTTTTTATTGAACTCTGTTTCTCTTGCAATTCCTCTGAAAAAATTATAACATTCATATTTTTTGTGTTTATATTTAAATAATTTAGTAATTCACAAATATAAACTTAAATTAATAAATTTAACTTTGTTAAAATAAGCTAATTTAAATAAACTTAATAAATTTTCAACTAAAGGATTCTCACTTAGTCAAAATGATTGGTTTAATTTTTCAACATTTAGTTAATACATACATACATTTAATACATACATTTTGTTTTTTACTCAGAGAAATCATTTTATATTTAAAATATCCAATAACTTTGAGATGCAACCCTTGGTACAAAAATATAATATTCATTTATAGAGGCTGTGTTATGTTAAATATCTTTTTTTTTTTCTCAATGTATCATTTCTATTTATTTTATTTCCCATCCTTGTAACTAATTTGATCTAAAATAATTTCTTAAATCAGGCATATAAAAATATTTTTGAAAATTATTTCAGCACTTTGAAGTTATAATTTTTTAAATTTTCTTTTATTTTAGAAGCAAATTAAGATTGTTCTGTACTGTTTCTACTTTATTAATTAGTATGTTTTAAGAACATTTTGCGATTTCAATATTTTGATAAAAATAGTATTTATGATATGGAACTTAATTTATTGTATCTTTTCTTTTTGATCTTGCTTGGATTTAATTAGAGGTAAATATTTTTTTCCCATAAGATAAGATAGTTTTATGGTCTAGTTATTCTTTCTGTTTGATACTAATGATTTTCTTTTGTCTGTTTACTGGTGTACATAATAGAGAGAATTTTCATTTTTGGTTTATTCTTCAGATGCACTTAGCAGATTTCAATGAAACTATGCATGTTTATATAGGCTGAGTGAATTTTTTTTTGAAAAAGTGTCAGAAAAGAATCATGGTACATGGGAATTATGGTGTATGCCTCATCAGAGAGAAGACACAGAAAATTGTGATTTATAAAATTACAAAAGAGAATTACCGAAAATGATTCCTTCTTACAGTTATACAGCTTTCACCATGGGAATTTATGCTGGGTAGACAAAATCCCATTCCTTCAGCAATGCTGTTTTTGTCTTTCTTGGTTCTGGAAGGGGGATTTGATGTCTCAATTATCTTCCCATGAGCATTCCAAAAAAATTCCTTATAGGGTCAAAATCTGATTGCCAATCCATTCAGCAAATGTTCCCTCTTCAGAGATCCATCGGATGAGCATTAACATCCATGAAAATGAAATCATGACTTAACTGCAATCCCTACTCACACTAAATCTCTGCTGTCGTTTTAGTTATTTTTTCAATTTTTTAAGTCTTGCATTGGGTCCCTGGTTCATTCCAATTGAGGGCATGCCGAGAATTAGTTATTAGGTTGAATCTGAACTAATTAGTGAGTAGAAAGATCTCCCATTAATTCCTGTTCTAGTGTTAATGCTCGACACCCCACGCTGACTTTTTTTTATCCTTATGAAAACATAAACTGTATGAAACTGTGCTTCCAGTGGCCATAGAAATATAAGACAATTGAGAAGTTGCTGTACTCATTATCCCTTGTTTTAATGGACAAGTATCGATCTTCATTGGTTACTGTGTAACAATGAAACATACAGAAGAGGTCTATTCTCTCGTACTCAGATTTTCTTCTGTCCAGCCAAATTGGTGCTTTTAGCTAGAACAATGCCTGAATAAATGTAAACATCATTACCAAATGATCTATAAATAAATGTTATGGATTTTAGATAATGTGGCAGACAATTGTATAGGATATTGATTCATGTCAGGGAATCAAATCCACATTGTTAAGTCAACATTTAGAATTCAGCATTATATCAATTATTGAATCATCAAAACTGAGAGGCTGCATTTTGTTCTGTTGAGTATGATTAATTTTTTCCCCCCGTTAGCTTGTCTTGTCCTGCATATCACATTGTTATTTCTAGGGTTTGATTGATAAAAGTGAGTTATTGCTATTTTTGATTCAATGACTTCTCTACCTATGTTATTTTTGCAACCCCCTCCAGAACTCTTATAATGAGCAAGCTCTTCATCTCAAACAACATGAGGAGGTCCATGACAACTGTGATTCTTGAAGACCATGCCTTCTGTGTATGCATCCAATTTCAATAAAGTCTAAAAAAACTACATTTGAGATTTCCGAGTCTCAAGTCATCAAACAGTTTGTAATCTCTTCCATTATCCAAATGTTGGCAGTTCTCATTTTAACAATTTGGCTTTGAATTTCATTATGAAAACAGCTTCAAACAAATGTATAAATTAGCACATGTTCTTGCAAAGCATTTTCCTCTCTGAATGTGCACTCTGTATGTATGTATGTGCACGGTAATGTAATTTGCGTCTTTGTTTGAGAGCTTTTTTTTAAAAAAAAATGTTTGGCTCAGTATTTTTAAGGAATTTTGATTAAATAAAAAAAATTCTCTCAATTTTGGATCACCAGTGTATAATTTCTTCATTAATATTAAAGAAAAATATTTTTACTTCAGACATTGAATTGGAACCTCAGCCCTATTAGTGTCATTGGTTGGCTGAGCATATTCTTACAACTGGCTCATCTTGAAGATGGGGAGAATTTAATTGGACCAGAGAAATGTCCAAAGCAGTTGGTTTTAGAAATTACTAGGGTAAGTTGTGTTGTTGCTTATTTTTAGACCTCTGAATAATACTTTGTAATTTATTAAAATTTAGAAACATTCTTTGAATTTACTGTTTTTTTCCTTTTATATGCAATGTGAAATAAGCTGCATATATACTACTAGCCGTTACCCACCCGCTTCACTGGGTATTTCACGATGTTGCATATATGTATACTGTTTACATATATATTAATTATTGATATCTAGCATTAAGAATTCAATTGTATTGAAAAATATATTTATAGCTGTTAACACTCTCACCCCTTGATATAAAAAGAACATAAATTATAATATCTAACTTCTATTTATGTCTAAAATCGAAGTAGAAAGATTTTTTTCGCTCACTTAACCTAATAATCAAGTGGATTTCCACCAAAGCAACTTTCAGTAGATCTCTACTCCATAAAATAAACATGCGTGCTGAATTTCAAGTCTAAATCTAACAGAGCAAAAACGGAATTTTTATCATCAATACCTCGTTGACAGCATTCTTAGCGGATTCCAATTCAACAAAAAAGAGACATGCAAACCAAATTTTATTATTATAGTCTTAGCAGTTCAAAAACGGGAATTTTGTCTATCAATACGTCCCAATAACTCACCTGCTTCCCCCTGGAGTTGATTTCCGTAAAATCCATTCTTAGTGGAACTCTATTCAACTATATATATATATAAAGAAAAGTGCTCAACAAATTTCAAGTAAATGAGTTAAATTAAAAAACAGGAATTTTTCTATAACACGCCTTAATCCCTCGCAACCCCACTCCTTTGGGGGTTCGTTTTCACAAAAATCTTTGTAAAAGGAACTTTATTCCATGAACGGAACATACCTTCTAATTTTCAATCAGGTGGTTCTATTAGTTGAAACGCGGAAATATTTATCTATTATATACGCCCCTTAATCACCCTCAGTTACCCTTGGGGATCAATTTTCCCCAAAACTATTTTGTATCGGATCTCTACACCATGAAAGGAATTAGCTTACCAAATTTTAAGACTGTACGTCTAATAGTTTAAAAATGGAAATAATTATCTATAACGCCCCTTAAGTCCCCGCAACGCCACTTAGGAAACGATTTACACAAAACCCATCTCATGACAGATCACTACTCAGTGAATGGAATCTGCTAACTCAATTTCAAGATTTTACGTCTAATAGTTTAAAAAAGGAGTTAATTGCCTATAATGTCCCTTAATTCTCCACAACGCCACTTGGGGGTCGATTTTCACAAAACCCATTCTGTAGGGGATCTGTATTTTATGAAAGGAATCCGCTTACCAAATTTCAAGACTGTACGTCTAATAGTTTAAAAATGGATATAATTATGTATAACGCCCCTTGGAGGTCGATTTTTGTAAAAATCATTATGTAGGGAATCTCTTCTTTATGAAAGAAATCTGTGTACCAAGTTTCACGACTTTACATCTAATAGTTTAGTAAAGGAGATAATTATCATAATGCCCCTTAAACCCTCGTAACGCCCCTTGGGGTTCGAATTTTGCAAAATTCGTTCTTAGCTGACGTCTACACCATGAAGGGAACCTACCTACCAAATTTCAAGTTTGTAGGTTTAATAGTTCCGGAGATATCGGGATTAGTCAGTCAGTCAGTGAGTGAGTCGCTTTTCTCCTTTATGTATATAGATAAATATATATATATGTATTCATATTGTATAGAGCACAACAATATAAGAAGTAGAATATATTTCATAATAGAAAAAATACTAATTCAAATAAATCATAAAATATGCTGCTATCTCTGTAGAATAGATGGGTGAAAATATAGTAATGACAGGGTGTTTGGGGTTGATTTGGGTCATATTAAACATTTTGCAAGTGGGCAATCTTAATGTATTTTTCAGACACCCACCCCACCTCGTTCAATTACCTTAAATGTGTTAATGATTTGTATATTACATTATTTGAATTTGTGTTGAACAAAAAAATTGAAATTTTCTCTTTAATTTGTTTAAAATTTGTTATTTTCAAATCCCATTCGTGAAGTAAAATAAAATTTCCTCATACTAGGCTACTCTAATTTGGTCAGAATTACCTGATTCAGAATGGTTTTGAACATATGTAATAAATTGATTGCAATTTTTCTTAGTGTGAACTACTTAAAAGTGTTATTGCTGTTTTAAACTTTTGATTTAGCATGTGGTTGTAAAAAGAGCTAAATACAAGCTTAATAAAATGCTATTTATGTTTCTCAAGAGAAAATAAATTTTGTATTTATAATTAATAAAAGATTTGATTTTAATATATACAAAGCTTTTTATGTTATACTTTCCTGTTTAGGCTAGATTAATATAGTTAAAAGGGTTTTGGTCCTCTTATCAAGTACATATTTTTGTTGAGGGTCATATAAATTTACTTAAAGTGCGTTGTTCATAAATTTCTTTTCTCTTTCTTTTGGTTTAGATTTCTTATAATTTTTGGGCATAATTAATTTCTATTTTGCATGTATTACAAAATCAAATTTCATACTCCAGTAATTTTGAAGTACTTGAAAGCTTGTTACTTTAACTTAATATACTTTTAATAGGTTTTAGATTTATGTATACTTGATACGGACAGCCTGAAGTATCCGTACAGTGTTTTAGCTGCTTCTGCTATTGCCCATTTCATTTCAAAAGAAACAGCTATACATGTATCTGGTAAGTGTCATACTTTGTAATATATGTAGTGACTTAATAGAAAAACTACATTAAATTTATATTGATTATAATTTATTTTTTAACTTTAAATTTCCAGTGTGAAAATTAGGCTTTAAAAATTTATGAAAACTATTAATTATGTATTGCAGGTTTTCGAAAACAAATATTTTTCACAGTTCTTTTTTTAAAGCATAGAATTATATAAAAATTGTTTAACCCCTTAACTGCCAGGTAAATGCTGCATGAATTGCTCTCTAGTGTCATCATTTTTCACACAGGCCTGCTGTTAGGGAGTATATTGGGGGAAAAAAATGGCATTAGTAAGTAAATCCATCACAAACACTATTACATTCCAAGGCCTTTGGAATAGTTTTCCAGATTGCAGCTCAATGCAAAGATTCATTATTTTGGAAAGACAAAGATGCCTGAGACATCCGAATAAGGCATGTATACACACCCATGGTAATTAAGAGTTGAAAGAAAGTTTTTACTGTTTTCTTAACAAAATACAATAAAAAATACATTCAATGTAAATTGCTTAAGATAAAATATCAGTTAATACAAAATAATACAACAGTCCCAAAAAACTAATTTGTGTTGCATGTATTTTTTTAAAAAATATCCCTCGTAACACAAAAAAAAAAATCGCTTCCAAGAATGAACACTCAATGAAATGTTTCAGAAAATTTCTGTATTACTGGACTGTCCTATCGTAACATCAGAAGAATTTGTTGCAGTAAATGATGTGTGTACAGCCCCAATTGTGGCAGAAAAAGTCATTTTGGAGTTTGTTAAAAGCTAAAAAAAATATCACTGATGCAACTCCTGTTTCCACGTCATCCGAAATGAAGGACATGATGAAAAGTATGTGCAGTTAATTAGACATGCATTCCAATGATGAAATGAGTAAAAAAAATTGATGACAAACTATTTGCAAAGAAAAAATAGTTATTTTTCAAAAAACTTCAAAATTTTGTATTAAATTTCTTTAAGTTCTTGTGGATGTCTTTGTTTCATTGATTTTTATTAAATACATGCATATATACATATCTATGTAAATAAAATGTACTCTAATAAAGTTAAATTTGTTAAATATGTGGTTTTTATTTGCAGTATCCTTTAATACAAAAAAAAATTAGTTTCTTGTTAAACAATTTTCACTGTATCTTCTAAAATCCAGTTAAAAATTTTGTTTTATTTTTAAAAATTAATTTTTATAAAATGTTATTGTTAATGTCATAACTAATCAGTTTATCAACTTAAATTGTCCTTTAAATTAATTATTCTTTGAATTAAATTTAAGTAAAAGTAAAATCGTTTTTGACAATTTTTTAATCGTGCTATATGTACAGTCATTTTATTGATTCATGTCTCTTGGTATCAAAATTATTTAAAAACATATGTGCAATAATAAGAATGCTACTTTTTACTATAACCAGTAAAACTACTGTATTTTGAGCTGTTGAATTTTTAGCATTGCTTCATATTTCATGAGTTGACATTTAACCTGTGTTGTAGTTGTTTTTCATTGATACATTCAGGAATGGTTTCTTTTAAAATATCTTTTAATTATTTTTTTAAATTTATTAGTCATTAAAATTCTGTTTTCGAGGGAGACAAAGCAAACTAATAGTCATGTCCTTTGAATAAATTCTTCCCTTTATTCATAGAGTTAGAAATAGCATGCATTTTACATATATGATAACTAAAAATACTGCATATTGTAAGAATGTGTCCCAAGAGTTATTTATGAATTATTCATGTATTAAAGAATGTCTTTTTTTTTCTTTGTTTCTAGGTATTTCTTGGGGTGAATTATTGCCATGTGTTACATGGATGAAACCTTTTGTAGAAGTGGCATGTGATAATGGTCCGGTGCAAATGATTCATTTCAATGATATTGCTGTTGAATATCGCCACAACATTCAAACACATTCTGCGAGTCTGAGATTGCTGGTAAGAGATGCAATGAATGGAACACTTTAGATTTCTACTTAAGAAAAAACACTATTAATAAATGTATTAAAAAGGGTGTTGCATTTTATAATGCTAAAAAAAAAATTTCTTCACATTATTGATAATAGAATCTTGTCAAAACTAATTGGAAATACATTTTATTAATCTTCCAACTGCTTTTCTTAAATCTGAAAAGCATCTATGATATCTTGAAAATATAGCTCAAGCTTAAATTTACTTGTTTGAGTGTATTAAACATCGTCAACCACACAAAAATAAGGATTAAAATATTTCTTAAGTTTCAAGTACCATCTGTTGTATATGTTACATTTTACTTATAATTTTATGAGAATTAGGTCCCCTTCCAATAAAGATAATGTTACTATAAATGAATTATAAAATTTGTATGTGTGTGGATGTGGGCTTCATAATTTTGTTTTTAAAATTAGCTTATGGAGTGTTTGAAATTCAAAATCTTGATTTAACTGGGGAAAATAATTGTTTTATTTAATAGAAATAAAAGGAATGCCTAAATTTGGGGAAACATGTTCTTCTTAAAGAGAAAATTTTAGATGTATGTTTTGAAATATGTTGAAAAGAAGGGAAATATGTGTTAATCCTTAACATGTCTCTCTCTCTCTCTCTCTCTATATATATATATATATATAAAAGCTACTCATTCACTCGTCTTTAGATCTGCAGAAGTATTAGACCTACGGACTTGATATTTGGCATTTATTCCTTTAACTGAGTAAGAGTTCCGCTGAGAACGAGTTGTGGGAATATGTATATATGTGTATAGTTTACATAAGAATTAGGGCGAGGAGGGGGCGTTGTAAGGTCAAAGACATAAAAAAGGAGAAAAATTTATCAAAATATTAAAAATCATAATTTTGGATTTTATTTATAAACTGTACCAAACTCAACTCACAAAAAATAGGTTTTATGCATTTTTAACCCAGTTATAGGGTAATTTCGATTTCCTTTCATCAATGATCCCAAGTTTCATGTTTACATTTTAGTGTCATAAAAACAAAACTGGCATGTGCTTTGATAATTTGATTTTTTTTTCTTTTGACAAAGCCTCTCTTATTTTTGTTTCAAATATTAATTTATCAAGTGGAGGATGGTAGCAAAGAATTTTTATTAAATTCTAGACTGAAATCAGTATTATTTCAAATTAGTTCAGACTTTCTAGTGTATTTTTGTTCTAAATTTATTCAAATACTTTTTGGTTCTAAAAAAATATCTGGACAACTGAATTTATCAAAGAGTACATAGAAATACTAACAATATTTCTTTAACAGATCATATGTTTATCCTGAACAATTCCATACGTTTATCAACATATACAATGTGACAAATTTTATGGGATGCCTTTTTTACCTTTGCATTTTGTGACATAACTGACAAAATATGTTGCTGTTGCAAAGATTGTTTTTGAAGAAATTATATTTTTTAAATTCAGTATTTTAACAATAGTCACAAATAAGTTGTTGATCTATGTTTGTTTTTCTCTATGAAATAGTCAAGATCCTAATCGTCTTGAAACAACCTATTTCCTTTGAATATTTTCACATGGAAGACATGAGGGTTAATAAAAAATTAGTTTCATCCATAAAAGAGTTGCTGGTATTTATCACTAACTGTAACAAGTATGGAAAGAAAATGCATCATGTAATTCGTACCAGCACAGCAAAGATAGCAAAATTGATATATTTGAATGATTGATTGATACAGTTGATCGCTCGTAGAATTTCTTACTGAATTTTTAATGCATCGTTCTTAAATAATTAGTGCAACGGCTCATGACCGAGCCACTCATAAAGGTTAGGCGGATAGCAGGTTGAGTATCGCTGGTCTAAGATATTACTTGATTAAAGAGACCATTAGCAGCATATTAAATGTAACAAATCATCAAAGTTTTTTGGTTTGAAGCATAAAATATAATGAATTATTCTTATAATCTGAACATAACTATTAGATACATCATGAATAACTTAGCTGTAAGGTAAATTAATTATAACATTTAAGATTAGAATATCTGAATTGCTGTATTTAAACTAGATATAATCTTCAAATTATTGTGAAATTTTGTAAACTCAAACCTCTTTTTTGAATTTTTAGGATCGTGTTCATGAAAGACAACGAACAACAGTCAATGAATTCAGTCCAAGCACTGTTCTGCGAGAGCTGACTCCACCACATAGTCACAAAAAGAAAAAACTTATAATTCATGACTAAGGCGACCGTTTTATTACATCTTTCACAAAGGGTTTTACATTTCTTTGAACTGTTTCTTTCTAGTCCTGTTGTACCGTATATATGGGAATGTGCAACTTAGAGAAGACTTTGTTAATGTAGTATATTGAGATGTGTGTGGGTATCAGTTTTTTTGTCAAAAAATATGGAATCTGTACCAAAACAAAGTCTGTATTGAGCATCGTACAGGATTTCATGTGAAACTCTTTGTGCTGAAAATCATTTTTTTTAAAATTGAATTATGTAATAGGACTGAATATATAGATTTTCTTCAATCAAAATGTAAAATGCCAAAGAGAAGAAAAATCCATTGTTAACTGAAACAAATCAACATTTTAATGAAACGAATGTCATATCTTTTTTATAATATTTTTCTTCTTATGTACTTACATTTCATTTTGACCACCCATTGTGTTCCAGAATACATAACATTTTCATTCTGTCTTTATCGTAGAGATTTCATTCATTTCAGTGAATTAGGTTTTTTAATGTACAAGCTGCAATATATTTAAAGCCATATTTTAAATGCATGTATTTTAATGTAATTTTATAAAAAAAACAACTTTATACTTATATTTTAATCCATTAATATTGATTTTTCTTATTAGATTCTTTCCCCCCAAATGCTCAGTTTATAATATTCATCCAATCGTTCAAGATTGTTGTTGTATAACCCTTGTCTGTAATGTATTAAATGGTTTTGCTATTGCAAATTTGCTGTACATAAGTTGTCGTTATTGTGACTATGGGCATAGTATTGGAGAATTTGTAAACTTATTTCTGTGTATACGTGGAATTGTTTTTGGGTGATGTTTGTTGAGAAATGCAATTATGAAACTTTAAATTGCTGAGGATTGTTCCTCAGATATCCTTTAATTTATTTTTTAATTTATCTTTTTATTTATTTAAAGGAACAAGACATTTAATTTAAAGCTTTGCTCCTTCAAAATATTTATTCAATGTTTTATTTGTTTCACAATTGCATAGATTATCCGTTTTGTGTTTGAAGATAAATAATGCCCACACTTTAATGTTATATCTTTTTTAGAGAGATAGTAATTTTTCTCTTATTTGTGCCATTAAATTTTACAAATCTGTGTAATCATGCATAATTTTGCTTGTACAATATTGTATTTTGGTGTTAAGTAATTGTATTAAATTAAATATTCTCAATTGCTACAAATTGAAGAAGAAAAAATTAATCTGACTTTTAAATAATTGCATGCATATGATTTATAACATTATGTATTCACTTATTAATGTGCCAATATCATTTGGAGTAATCTTGTTTGTTTTTTATATTAGTTTTATATATAATTCAATTTTTTGGGTATTTGTGGGCATTTAATACTTATTAAATGTCTTTATTTTTGTAAATATAGTTTGTACAGATCATAGCATTTTTTATGATTATGAAGTTGGAAAAGATTTGTTTTTAAGATTTTTTTTACATGTGCTTATTTAATTTTGTATGATGTATTCTATGTTTTTGAATATTTATGTGTATTACAATCTTTTAATAAAGACATTTTTGTCAATAATGTTTTTTAATCAATAGGACAGTTGTGTCAAAAAAAATCTATTTTAATATAACAGTATTAGCAGATAATGCCTTTTAACTGTTATGTGAAATCAAAGAAAACTTATATATTTAAACATGATGTACGTAATTCAAGTTTTTAGAATCAAATATATTTTCTTTATCACATTCATGTAACAATATGAAAGTCCTAATGTTACTGGAATGGCATTTTAAATGTACTTAAGAGAAAAGCACTAGCATTACAACTGTTACAAGAAGTATATGATTAAAAAGTATTGCATCTGTAGACATAACTTTTTTGGTATCTAAAAAAATTTTCACAATTATGTAGTTAAAAATTATGTATTTTCTTTACTCACTGTTCACTTTTTGACATAGTCCCATCCCTTTCCATGCACTTGTGCTTACATGTGATTTAGTATATGGGGCAAACCCATCAAGGAATTCTGGTGGTTGTTGATACAAGGCTTTATGGTAGAGCTTTCTCCTTGTCAGAATGAAAATCTTTTAATTTGGATAGGCTTGCAACTCTCTGTTGTCAAGAACTCAACGATCACTTGTGAATTTTCAATAACATCTCTGCAAATCACAATTTTTTTTAGTTCTGAGTACGTCAATGACTACAGGAGGGAAAGATAAGTTCATTATATGTAGTACATTTAACTTTCAGGTACAGCGGGAATTTAAATGTCTGGTTACAAGTAAAATTTTGTCCATTGTATTTTTCAATTCAGCCTCGCAAGCACATGAGTCTCAAAATTGCTGAGGATAGCATCGTTTATAAAATTAAAACATATTTTGTACCACTTTTCAGCAATTACGAATTTCATTTTCAAAAATATTGTTTAATGGTGATAAATTTTTCTTGGTTCAAAATCAAACCAGCACAAAATTACAGTGATTTTTTTTTTTACCATTCCATTGATGTATTGTAGTACAGTCAGACCTCTATTTAACAAAATCCTTAAGAAAATTATATTGATAATTTTTTTAAACAGATTCATCCTTTAATACACTACAAAACAGATTTTGAATTCATAAACACTACATTATTGGAAAAAGAATTCACGCCTTTTTTTTTTGTAAATTATCTATTTATTTTATGCATTTTGCATATCAAAATGAAATCTCCTTAGGGGGAAAAAACGTCCTGGGGAAGACACTGTATTTTCAACTTTAAATTAAAATTAATGACATTTTCTAATATTAAGCTTGCATTCTTAAATTTAATTGCAGTTAAATCTGTTAATTTTGCTTGGATGAAACGTGCAATTTTATCACTCTTTGAGAGTTGGACACCTGGTGTTAAACCAGTTCAATGTCATTGATCACTATAAGGGAGAATAATTTGGAATGTCCAGAAATATTTTAAAAATAAGGAGAAAATCGAATCACATGAGAGAAAAATTTTGTTAAAGAGAAAATGCTATTTGGATGTTAATTTGCAAAGAACATTGTTAAATGTTTTTGGTTCCAAGAATAAGTTCTGTAAAATGGAGGTTCGGCTATAATTTATATGTAATGAATTAAAAGATATATATAAATATTTTACAACAGTTGTGAGATAATCATATTCATCTCCAGAACTGTTGTCATTTGACATATTTTATGGTCGAATGAATTTTGCATAAGACAACAGATTTAGCGAAAATTATTAACTGGTCATAAATATAGTAACCTTACAATAGAAACGTAATGGGGTAACATGTAATCGCAGCAAGAAAAATAAACTATACCGTTTTTTACATGAGAAATATATTGTTTCAAGTCCCCAAAATACAGCAGAATTAGACTAAGTAATATTGTGTCTCGAGAAAATCCAGAGCCATTAATAAAAGTTAGAAATAAGATCTTGTTTGGAGAGTCCAGTACACACAATATCGGGGATATGATCAATTTATTTAAAATAGCATCCCATTTTGTCTTACCCTCAGAGCTAATTGAGGTGTTGAAAAGAACTTAGGCTGTCAATTAAAAATCTATGTTTCGCGTTCGTCAGGAGGTGGTCAAACTGCGTTGAGTGCAATGAAAATAATTATAATGTAGGGAACAAAGAAATATGTTGAAAATTACTTAGTCTTAAAAAACGGACAGTGTTTGCAAGAAATTTGAGAATCGATGTTCTAAAGCAGGGGTCTCAAAACTACGGGCCAGATGCAGTCCGCGGTAACCTAGTGGTCAAGGTAACGGGGCCGGCATGTCATGGGTTCGAGCCTAGTACCGCTGAAGACCCACCGTGTAGGGGAGTGATGCACATTAAATCTGTCGAGAGCTCAAACGTCCTCCCGATTGTGTGGTGTGGTAGTTAGGAGAGGGGCGATGCCAGCTTAAATGTCGGCCTCGTCACTTGACCATGGTTCAAAATTACGAGGTCCGTCGCCAAATACGCTCGAGTAGCTGAACAGTGCGATGTAAATATTCACTCACTGAGTCCGCAAAACTCTGTCATCTGGCCCGTGGAAACCTTTTCATCTGAAAAAATAATCGAAATTTACCTGATCCTGCGAAGATCAGCCGTTACGTTTTTATCGAATTAAAATTGAGGCGTGCGTTTTATTTTTTCCAACCTATCACAGCATTTCAAAACCTTATTAGCTGCTTACATTTTCAATTTCTGTTCACAGTTAGCGAGATGACACAACGCCATCTAGTGGCAGGGTTTTTAAATGGTTTGTTGCTTGTTCAAGACGATTATTTTGATCACAGTTAACTGCTACGACTAGGGGATGTTGGTGTCTGTTAGCGTCTAATTGAGAAACATCAAGCACTCTTATTTAATGATAATTTCCTTACCGTAACTACTTATCAGTGTAAAAAGTATTAGAAATGGCGATAATTTAACTACATTTTTCCGAATATTCTGAAAAGAAAACATTAAAAAGTAACAATCTCTGTACCATAAACGGATATATTTACAGACTATATTCAGGTAAATTTAGTTTTAAGAAATCCTAGGAATTCTTAAAAAATGGTTCAGGTCATATGCAGCTATAATTATGAAATAATTTTAATGCCCAGTGATGATCGAGAAGAAGGAAAGAAAAATGGATGATAAACGTCGGCAATTTCAAGAAGAATGGAGTTTTAAATACTTCATCAAATCCGGCGAGAAACAGTGCCGGTTTATCCATTGGGCGCCCAGTCCAGCTTATCCGCGCTTAACTAGATTTTCTGGTTATAAATTTCTGTCCTCTAATGCCAAGGGGCCTGTAGGTCTTCTGCGCCCAGGGCCCAAAATGAGTTTAAATTGGCACTGGCGAGAAAGTAATGTGTGGGGTTTGCAACGAAACCGCGGCTGTGATGAAAGAATACAACATGCGCCATCGTCATCATCGAACAAACGCCAGGAAAAGTATGCACAGTTGGAAGGTAAAGTCAGCACCGAAATATTTTCTACAATATGAAATCAACTATCATCTAAGAGGACACCATTCAGTAAATCCTCAAATGAAAATGAATCCTTAACTGGGGACAATTATAAAGTTCCCTGCATCCTGGCTGAAAGTGGTGATGGGAGGCCAGAATTTCCTATTTCCTGCGATAGGACGATTGCTAGGATTTCGATGTGAAATGTCGCCGAATAAAACGGGACGCACCCCGATTTTAGACACAGAGAGCCGATCCCAGAGCTGCAGATAATCAAAAAAACTCCGGAGATTCCGGGCATCAACCATGTCCTTTCCCAGCTCCTTCCCTATCTCAAGCTAAGTTAATTTTTGATCTTCTCGTAGTAAAGTAAATTTCCATATACTTGTGCTTAAAATAAATTTAATAATGTTATATATATATATATATAAAACTATACGATCAGTGTATGATTTAGTGTGAGATGAGTGTTTTAATTTTAACTAGTCATGATGCGATGTGAAATTAAGAAACTGGGTTCAAAGTTTTAGAAATTAAATAAGTTTAAAATAGCGTCGCATCAGTGGCCAACCGTTTACAGATGGTGAAGGAATGTTTGTTGGAGGTAGCTAGGGAACTGTGTCCAGAAAAAATCGAAACAGTTTAAAAATGTATTTTTGGATGCAAAAACCATTGATCGCCGTATTGCAGACATGGGCAAAAACATTGTGACTCAAAAACGAAAATTGCAAGCAAGTTTCATCATTTTTCTAGTGCAATGGATGAATCACCAGACAGCTTTTCCACCTCTTAACTACTTGTATTCATTAGAGGTGGAGATGAAGACATATGAACAAACCACACAAGAATTGGCCTCCCTACACAGCGTGTATTTTACTGTTATCGGATAGATGTATTCTATACATTGAAAAAAACCTTTGCTGGTTATAACTTGGACTGGACTAACATCAGACTGTTGATGGAGAAATGAAAATGAGTGGCATAAAAAAAAGTATGTGGGCTTATGACCACACGATAACTTCAAATTTTATAATGTTATGTCAGGATTTAGTTAGTGAATAAAAAACAAGGAGATGTTAGTATTGTCCTATGAAATTATTTATTCATATGTCTGTACTCAAAAAGTAATATTTTTGTGCGAAATATACAATCATATTTGGGAATTAATTGTATTCTAAGAAGGAAACAATAGGTTTATAATAGCTGAAATTGGATATAAATCCTTTAGATTCAAAATTTTATTTAAATATCTATAAAAAAAAAAACTTCGTCAAGCGTTGTTCCTTGCTTCATTTGGATCATTTGACATAATTGAGTTGAATTTTGATTTTAAAAAATCAACTAAAGATTTTGATTTGTCTTTTGAAAACTCTACTTTAATATTCCCTCTTAAAATCATAGGCAATTTGTTCAGAAGACCCGATCCGGTTTTGTGAATTTTGGTTATAACTTAACAATATTTAATTCTATCCATGAATTAATTTAAGCAAAGGGATAGGTAGTATGACAGGTAGTTGATTGGGAAGAGATGAATCTAGGTCAAAACCTTTAAAAAGGGATTTAATCAGAAGATTTAAATCACATATTCTCTGGCTTATACTAGCTCTTTTGTCATTGTATGGGAGTTTTGTACAAATATATCCGGTGCTGCTGCAAGGGAAGTCTTCTTAATTATATTTTGTTTTCTTGTATTTAAGTTATTTAATGTAACTTTTTCTTAATACCTGTATACTTAATTTTGTCATTTTAAATTTTTAATTGTTTTGATTTTCCTTTTAGACTCAAAGCATATTTAATTGATGTGATTAATAGAGCTATTTTTTCATTGCTATTCCGATTCGCTTACAAAAATAGATTTTTATTCTTAAGATCACTGCAATATCCTAATGATAATAATACTATTTACTTCGTTCTATAAAAATTTGTCCTTTTTCTACATTTTATGTTTAATTTTGGTGTAGGATTTCTTTTTCTCTATGAGCCTATTTTTTAAAAATATTACGTTTCATTTTCATGCTTCAACTAGGATTAGAAAGAATTCCACATTCATTACCCTAGAACAGGGGTGTCCAACCCACGGCCTGCCTTAAATAATTTTGCCGCCCGTGAGATTCTTTACAACTTTACAAATTCGACTATTTTGTACAATATTTTTGGTTTAAAAAAATTTTTTTTTTTTTTTGTAAAAAATAAATCCAATAACTGTAATTATTTTATCACGCTGCTTCTGTTACTGCGAATCTCTCTCTCTCTCTTTTTTTTCTAAATTGAAATTTATCAATTAAAATATCGTTCTCAAACTTCACGCATGAAAATCTGCAACATCAATTACGATACGCAAATACACATGCATAGAGATCGACTTGCAAAAACTAAGTGAAAGAGTTGAGAAACAGATATCTCACTAATTAAATAAATTGAACATTATTTGAACATTGCATTATTATTAGTATAACATCTATGTTTGTATAAATGAAAACAATAATAATATATCAGTTTGTTCAGTGGCGCACACAGGAATTTTTCAAGGGGGGGCGGAGTCGAAAGTTCACCATTCTGGTATCATACTCCTTTTGATTTTGTCGATTTTTGGGAACAAAACACAGTAAAAAACTAATTTTTGAATAAATAATTAGCATTAATTAATAAAATTAATCATTAATAACAAGTAATTAATTAAATTTTACGTACGATATACATAGAATTATTATCAATCGGGAAAAAAGCAAGGACTTTGGGGGGTCCGGACCCACAGGAACTCCCCCTTCCTTGTGTGCGCCATTTAGTCTGTTTTAAATTTTCACTCCAACAAATGTTTGTAATGGATCCAAATCTAATATAAAGATATATATTTTTATATGCACTCGCGGGATTGTAAAGTTTTTCCGAAGTGGCCCGCGAGGTCATTTGGATTGCCCTCCCCTAGAAAGAGAGGGGGAGCCCCACTTAGATCGAAACTAGGAACTTTACTTTTACTTTTATTGCTGGTGGGGGGCAAACTCCCGGTTTCAGAGTGGCGGGGGGGACGTCCCTCCTTTCCTTTTTAGGGGTGTGTATGTCCGAATAAAGACGAAAAAAGCCGAATGAGCGTTACATTCCCAAGCGCGACGTTCATTCAAGTTCACTCTCCGGCAAATCGCGCCAACAGAAGTTACCACTTCAAAAAGTTTGGTTTGACAAGTGAAGTAGATGCGTAATAAGAAAAACATTATACAATCAATGTTTCTTCACTGTATTATTCACCAGCAATATTTGTGGGCTAAACATGTATACATTAACAGTGTATAGAATCCTGTGGTGAAAATGGTGAATTTAATAAGGTGACATGGTTTAAATGTTCAACCATATAACATTTCAGAGACATGTTAAAAGGTACAGACACAAAATCGAAAGATTTGCCATATTATACAGCAGTAAGATGGGTAAGTTCTGAGCAGAATATTTGAATTCAGAAAGGGAGTTGGTACTTCCTGGAAAGTAAAGACAAGTCACCCCCTTTACTGTCTAATGAAGAGTAGGTATGAGGATTGGTCTTTGCTGCAGACGTAATTAGTTATTTAAATTTGCTTAACTTAAAACAGCAAAGGGAGAAACATCTAGTTTCTGATCTATACACCCAACTAAAGGCCTTTAGATCTAAACTTTCCTAGTTCTTAAAACAAGTACTGGTCTTGAAGCACTTTCAACAATGCAAGACATTCACGGCTGAAGCAACACCTGAATTCCCAACGTCATTTGCATGCGAAATCATCAGAGACCTCCAGCTGCAGTTTTAGAAGCAATTTTCTGACTTGGATTCAAAAGCAGAAGACTGTTTCAAAACCCATTTGTGCACAATTGCTCAGACGAACTGCATCTGGAGGTCACTAAGTTGCAAGCAGATGACCTCCTTGGGGACAAGTTCAAAGAACTGGTAAGCTTTTATCAGATTTTGCCCAAGGAAGACTTTTTCTTATGTTAACACTTTTGCATCAGGGTACTTTCAATCTTCGGAACAACTTACTAGTGTGAAAACGTAATTTCTGCTATAAAACTATTTGCCTTTCCCGCTAAAATACTCATCATAGAACCCGTGCTGCCATATATCATGGAACAATGGATTTAAAAGAATATTCCTACGAAGTATCACCCGAGTATTCATAAAAATGATTATTTTCTTTAATTTTAAAGTGAGTGGTACTTAATCCGTGCGTTGTAAGTACCGTCGGTAGATAAAGGGTTAAAGTTCGTGCTGCTCAGATTCGAATTTAGTTGGAAAAATTTCACAATTCCAACCTGCTAATATTTTTGAAGAAAATATACCAATTTTCGGAAACTTTGATTGATATTATATTTAATTAAAAGAAAATAATTTTTCTGGAATCAATTATGAAAACATTATTAACTTTCTTTTTAATGCTGAAGTTATATACCCTTAAGAATAAAAATATATTCTTGCGTTTTTCTCTATCAAAAACATCCCATTCAATTTAACGGGGATTCCCCGTTTTCGTTTAAATCGTAAACACATACCGAAAAACGACAAAGGGCGCTTTGATTATTTATAACATGATGATGGGGAAGAAATAATCGAAGTAATTTATTTTGATTAATGCCAAGGACTCCAAATGTTTATCTGAGTTGACGGAATAAAGTGCACATTCAGAATTTGTCAATTATTACTAGTTTTAGTTTCTGAAGATTTATGGTGAGCTTATAGTTGATGCATTCTTTTTCCTCCTGAAAGAAGATAATTCGGAAATTTTTCACTGTCTAACTTCATTGCGGACGGAACTCTTGAACTCGCAACAGTTATTGCAAAATGTAAGTAACCTTTTTTTTTTAAAGTTTTACCTTAATCTGAAAAGAACCGATTTGGTTAATGTTTTTTTAATTGCCTTGTTTGGTGTCCAGTATATTTTTAAGATTTTTACGAAGGTTTTTTGTTAACCAGCGATTTTTAATTTGTGAAAGTAATGTTGATCCTATATGGAATTTCTCCCTGCCTTCCGAAATCTATAAGCCAATGAATGCATTTACTTAAGGTATCCGACTACGTTCGGAACCGTGATCTTAAAAAAAGCGAATAAATGGATAATTTTCTTGATATTTAGTCTCGCTTAGATTGAAATACATGTATAAAAAAATTTTAAGGACACATTTTGACAAAAAAAATTATTTAAATACGATATTTTGGCAAAAAATTAATTTAGAGAATAATCTTTTTTCAAAATAATTTCCTTTTGTGAAAAATGCTTCTATTATAATAATATTTTGCCTGTATATAGCTCAGACCTCTCTACAGAGGCTCAACTAGAATTTTTTAAATATATAATTTAGAAGTGTGTTTATCCATATTTTACGACAACAGAAGGAAGCAATTTTAAGAAAAAAACACCAATAATTATTTCAATTGGAGGTAACTCTGAAAATAATGTGAATTTTTTAAAATTCTAGTTGAGTCTCTGTAGAGAGGTCTGAGCTATATGCAGGCAAAATATTATTATAATAGAAGCATTTTTCACAAAAGGAGAACATTTTGAAAAAAGATTATTCTAAGTTAATTTTTTGCCAAAATATTGTTTTTAAATATTTTTTTTTGTCAAAATGTCCTTAAAATAATTTTATGCATGTATTCTAATCTGAGTGACAATAAATATCATGAAAATTATCCATTTATGAGCTTTTTTAAAATCACGGTTCCGAACGTATTCGGATACCTTAAGATGGCTGATTACGTTCAGAACCCTGATTTCGAAAAAAGCGAATAATCTTTTTTTTTTATGTTTAGTTTTACTTGAGTTAGAATATACAGTTGAACCTCCATATTACGAACTTTTCTATATAGCGAAATTTTTCCCGAAACCAAGAACATTTCACGATTTTCTTCGTAAAATAACCTCCCAATATAGCGAAATGTATTTTCTATATAACGAACTCTTTTTCTTGAGAAATTCATTTTTTCCCCTCACTTTTTTTAAAGTGAAGGAAGGAAGATTTGATCTGGGTTCCTTTCGTTGCGTATGCGAGTACTTTATCGACCACGCCAAAACAATCCTCATCGCGTGATGTTTGGTACTAGTTTATATAGATATCATATTATAGATATAGAGAAGAGAAATTTTAACGAAAAACACCGGCTATTATTTCAATTGGCCGTAACTCTGAAAATTATGTGAATTTTTCAAAAATACTAGTTTAGCATCAGTATCGAAATCTTAGCTATATATATATAAGCAAAGTGTTTTTATTTTTGTAAAAATTTTTATAAAAAAGAATATTCTGAACGTATGTCAAAATGTTGGATTTAAATAAGTTTTTCATGTAATAATATTCTTAAAATAATTTTATACTTATATTCTAATTCAACTGTGACACTAAATATTTAAAAAAAATATTTATTTATACGCGCTCAAAATTATGTTTTCGGGCGTATTCAGTCACCTTAAATTCAATAGAATACATTCTGAAAATTGATTTAAAAAAAAAAACCGAGGAAAGTTTTTTCCCCCTGCACTTTTTCTTTAGTTTAGAACAGGGAACAAACTCGCGGCTCGCACAGAATCTTTTTACGGCCCGGCCAGTATATTGGCCCTCAATAATATATTATGAAATATCAAAATTTCTTCCGGAATAGGAAAGATACTAGCAGAGAAAAGTTGTCAAGTGTTCGGATGTAAGCATTAAATTTTTCTTGTTTTTTTCTCACTTATGTGTATTATAATGTATTATTCGAAATAAACTTACATTTCTATGAATATTGATTTTATTTTGTAGCCCACGTAAAGTTAAACCTTGTTTGTTTGGCTCAAGTTAGCCCTTGAGTTTGACACCCTTTGTTTAGAAGATATCTTTAAATTCTTTATTTCGATATGGAAAAAATATCCACAAATGAGTCCTTAAAGTAGCCATAAAAATACTTTCAAGGTAGGGAGGGAAGAAACTAAATGAATATAATCTTTACGTTTTATTATTATTTTTATTTCTAATGTGCACAGCATTGCATAAATAATGTGATATTTATGTTTAGAAAAGGTAATTAAAACGTCTATGCGTTACATTAAGGAATTTGAAATGACGGTTAGGCAAGACAGATTTAACCTTTAAACAACTAAGAGAAACTATTTTCCCATTTTTAAAATGGTGATTGTCGTATTTAATTATAGCCTTATCTGCATTTTTCCTTCTCCTAATTAATCAAATTGGTTATTGTTAGGAACAAAAAGATCGCTTAAGATAAAGCTTTAAGGCTGTCTTCAGTAAAAGTAGGAGAGCTTGAACTAAACGAGAAGCACATTTTCAGACGAAAAAATGCCTCAATTTCCATGGAAATTTGCAATTGTATAACTCATACATCTGTTAACAATATAGTGTTTTCAAAAATTTAAAAATATTCCATGAATACTTTCTTTTTTGTTTTAATACGTGAAGGCATAGCTCATTTAACATTACGGTATAGGAGAAAAAACGCGAAACACATTTTATGCCAGAAAAAATGAATCTCACTCAGTTTAAAATGGGAAGTATGACAAAAAATGCTGCTCTCTAAAGGATAGTGAAGCCAGAATATCATATTAATTTTTCATTCCTTTTATATCTGAAAAAATGTGCCTATTCTTTAACATTAACCGAAGACATCCTTAAGATAACGACTTTTGAGAAAAAGTCGACAGACTCAAAAAATATTGACTCAAACACCCTTTCTTAATAATATGCCGTAAAGGTTTTTAGTATTCTAAAAACTTAAAAAAACTATGTAAAAGCAATAACGTCTAGGCTCGAGTATCGATTGGTAAAAACCCGTAGACCGTCCGTAATGATGAGGGCTGACGTTTGTTAAATAAGCTTTAACCTCGTCAGTCTTTTGTCCATGCGGATAATGTGAAGCCAGTTCACAAGTACATCACTTCACTTCGTTATTTTACTGCGGATTAAAACAGCGCTGCTTAGCAAGTAATAACAAGCAAAAAAAATTAACAAATAAGTATAAAATGCATATTTTTCATATTTATAAAAATGCTTATATTTCCTAAAGTCGTTATATTCTTACAACAGCGTCACTTGACACTAATTGGCTAAATTCATGTGACGTAATAGTCACATGATAACTACAATCACGTATTTCCAGTCAATTGCTTCATGCGCTTCTCTGATGCCAACTTTTGCTTTTTGTAGAAATTTCTTTTTAAAAAGTACATGTTTATTTTCACAATAATAACGCGTACATAGATAATAAAAATACCTTTTATTTAAAAATATACAAATTACAATTTTTTAAAAAGAATCTTAATATTTAGACATTTTTAGTTTAGTACTTGGATATCTTCACCCAATTGCCAAATTTGAAATTTTATTTAAATGTTATAAGTACAAGTCTAATATCTCTCAGTTTTGAATTCAATGGAGAACACGTGATTGAATTTATCACGTGACCGCCATGAATTTAACCCATTGGCAGTGATTGAGGGGGCACATTGTAATGGGCTCAATTCATGCGACGATATAGTCACATGATAGTGAAAGCCACGTGATTCTAGCGAATCAATTCAAAAACTCATGCGACGTCATAGTCACACGATAGAAACTATCTAGTGTTTTTCCAGCTAATCAGTTCACGCGCTCCGGTGTTGCCAAGTTTTGCTCTTTGCAGAAACTTTCTCTTAAAAAGTACATTGTATACAAAATGCATTTTGTTTAAAAGTTTCAACATAAATTATGATTTTTTTTTCATTTAAAAAAATCGTTTTGAAGAATTTTTTTCCTAACATTTAAATATCGTTACCAATATAAAATTTGAAATTTTATCTGAGTTTTTCAAAAATAGAACAACAAGTACAATTAGTTTAATGTTTGTTTTGAATTCAATGGAAAACACGTGTGTGTTTTTATCACGTGACTTCATGAGTTGAGCTCATTAAAGCCAGAAAACTAACAGGGGGACGAGGGCTTGAGTTCACAGATTTTATGCTGTTGTTGAAATTGGAATGCCGGCTAATACTTTGCGAAAATGATAATGAATTAAAATTTTCTCTCACTCATAGAGTTATCTTTGATATTCTGTAAATAAAAATTAAATTTGTTTTTTTATAGGATGTTTTTGCCCATAAGTACTGTGCTTCTAGCTGTTCTTTTAGCAGTAACATGTTCGTCACAGACTAATGATGAACCGTCCTGTAAGGTGAAGGGGAAAACCCATGTCCTCCTGGACATCGCAGATTTTTGCCTTTTTAAGGTCAAAGAGTTCCATTCCCGTTCTAGTAAGTTAGTTCAACTTTCAAAAAAAAAGTTTATTTGGAAAGCTTAGTATCGATTGAATTGCTATAAAGTGTGTCACTAACGTAAGTAATATGCAGTCGGACCCCGATTTAACGAATCCATGGGAACCGAACACTTTGTTCGTTAAATCGGCTTATTCGTTACATCGGGGTTCAAACAAAAAAACAATCTTATTTTTTTTTTGCACTTTTCCCTTTAGAAATTCTGTGATAAGCAACTACACAAAATATATTCATCTTTAGAACTTACACTCTTTTTATTTAGCAGCTAAAAATACTAGTAGTGAATTACTACGCACCAGTTAAATGAAATTTTTTTAATACTGACTAATACTATTGAGAAGGATTCAATCTTAAAAAAAGAATTAATGTATTAATTTACATTATAAAGAGTGTATATCTGATTTAATTCAAAGTGTGATCTGCTTATATTTTGTTTATCTCTATGATTTTGCAAATTCTATAGACTTTACGAAACAATGTGTATGTATAAACCCGCAGAATTCGCCAGTTTCATGTACCATTGGTTCCAATCCTTTCAGAGGTCAGGAAGCTCAACTGTGTATAAAACGCCTTCTCCAAAGTGTCCAAATGTGTATTTTTATAATTTCTTTCTCCTTTTCAGAGAATGATGAAGTGCATTCTTTCCTCACGGAGTGCGAAAAAAAGGAAATGATCCAGGTATATTTGGATATAGCCATGAATACCCTCAAGAACATAAAAGAAAATAACGCTTTCAGTAAGATTCTATCTAGATTGTAAAAAATTGTCAATTTTATTATTACTATTTAAAATCCTCAGCAGATTTATTATCTTTTATTTCATATTTATCTTGAAGGGATAACATTCACCATTTAGAGTACTACTTTAAGGTCAAAGTTATTCACTCCGTTGGTTTTGGGGTTAGAAGCAAATCCCGCATTGAAATTGATCGAGTATACGTTCTATAACAACAAATATATACATATAGCAAAATAAAAAAACATATAAAAACTCTATATAACAAAAAAAATTGACGCACCAAGAGGGATTTACCAGATTGCAAACGAAATTTCGCATGCAAAAGCATTTGAACCGCGAACATGGAAATGATTAAGATTTGGTGTTCATTGAAGGAGTAGCGGGAGCTCCAGTGAATATAAGAAACGATTCTCAATCGGATGGTAAAAAAAAGCCATTCTTCTCGATTCTTATAATCCACCCTTAATTTTAATTCTCAACACAATAATTTTATTTATTGCACATTTTTAACAGTAAATTTAAAATTTTCTCCACTTTTAAAATTCTTACTTCGGCTACCTTACTGTGCAGGGCAAGCCGCATCCTACCTATCTTATACTACTTTCGAAGATCCCTGGGCAACTAATGAGACTCAATCTCCTCACATCTTAAGAACCAATCTGAGAGCGATCATTCAGCTCTCTCCCATGCACCTCAAAACATCTTCTCGAACAGAACTTTTCAATCGATTGGCTTAGCCAGTCAGGAGCCTCCATCTCTCAGCATGAAAAGTCTACCATCGCTTCCACATCAACCTTTCCCAGATATAGGTTGGAGGGTCGCAAGTGGCCCAAAAGCCCAGTGATGTTATTGTATGCTCGGATGATCAAAATTTCTGTTGTCTATTTGCGATATATTGCGTCGGCTGTAATAATGTCTCGTCGAAAGATTCATTCACATTCCGAGAAGATGTCAGAGTTTTAATGAGGTCATTGGATCAGATCGAAAGAGGCTGGTTGGACGAATCGAAGAATTGCTCGAAATCTGGGTCGAAGTGATGCGGGGATTAGATTATGCTGGCAAAAGTGGGTTCTACAATGGCCTATATTAGCGTCAGAACAGCAGCAGTTGATTGAGGGTCACAACAGAGAGGGAAGACGGAGTGATTGTCAGAGCGGTTGTCAAAGCACCTGATTCGTTGTTATTACCTAACCACTGTGTTGCCCGAACATATGTGTCCAACTCAACCACAGACGACCAAGAAAGCGGAATTTACTCTCATCTATATTACGCTATTTATCTCTCACATCAGTACACTGTGAAATCCGATTGCGCAGCAGTGCCGGGCTCGAACAAAGGGGAAATTCACTTACTGCGCTTGTATAGTCTTTAGTGACGAGTCTCGTTTTCAACTGTGTCCTGAAGACAACCACAGACGTATCTGGAGGCCTCCAGGGAAGCGTGGGGATCCTGCCCTAACTGTCGCGCACCATATAGGTCCTCAACAGGGCGTTATGGTCCGGAGCACCATTTCTTTTGATAGCCGGCCCCCTTTGGTAGTCATTTCTGGAACACTGACAGCACAGTTAGGACGACATCTTAAAATGGTTGTGTTACCGTTCTTTTTGTGACACTCAGGACTTACTTTTCAACACGATAATGCCCGGCCTCACACGGCACGTGTTGCTATGAATTGTTTTCTAGCTTTACCTAAACTTCCTTGGTCAGCTAGGTCTCCTAAACTCTCTACAATAGAGCCCATCTGGGACGGTATGGTAAGGTGATTATAACCATCCCCCGGAATGATTCAGATTTATTCCAACAGTTGGAGACAATTTGGTACGAAATTCCAAAGGACACCATTTTCGAATTTCAACAGTCTATGTGAAGCCGGGAGGCAGCTTACATCCTGGCCAGAGGTGGACCAATAATCTTGTTGACTTCCCCTTTTTGTTGCGGTCAAACTCTGAAATGATCATTCAATAGTTCGGAAATTTTAATAGTTTGTTTTTTTATGATTGTATGGTTTGTTTCTTTTATTTTAGTTTTCCTTCCTATCCACCAATTTTTATCGTAATCGGATAATTCCTCGGTGCATCGATTTTTTTTCAGTTATAGTGTGTGTATATATATATATATATATACATATATATGTGGGAGACAACAAGGGGTCCAAGACATTTCTCTTTCTTATGGTTTATTTAACATTAAACAAAAATTAATTAAAAAGGTAGATATTTTAACAGATAAGTTTGACGATGATATGCAGAAGGTAACGCCTGCTCGCGCACCTCTCGCGTTCTCTCTCCTCTGTTTTTCAAAGTTTTTCAGTCTTAAAGTTTTTTCAGTTTCAGTTCTACTTTTACTTAGCTGCGCCTGCGCGCGAAGACTGCGTGGAGTTGTCTTGAGAATTATTGGATCCTACAGTCGGCTATCCTGACTGTACGCTGTCCGCAGTGGTACGTCTTCCTTTTTTCCTTTCCATGGATACCAGAGGAGAATCTGAAACATACAAAAAAGACGGAACAGACAAGGACTATACGAAAAATACACAAAGATTTAACATATCATAATTCTGCTGAACTAGACAGTTTCTCCATCATGTGAAGGCACCTCTTCGACATCCGGAAGGTTCCACAGGAAAACATTGTGTTTCACAGGCATAAGAACGTCTTTTTTAACAGGTTGATCTTTGGTTGAACGCATCGATATTTTCCTCTCTAGAGTTCTGGACGTCTGTTCAAAACGATTTCTCTTTTTCCTTCGTTTCCACTGCCAGGGCTCAAAGATCCTTGGGAGCAACACAAACCGTCTATATTTACTCTCCATAGGTGAAGGGTTATCAGAACAAGATAAACGTCTGGTTCTCTGACACACAGGAATATCATTTTTCAATTTAATACACCTTTTTAACTTAGTACTCTTAATGTTATTGCATTTATAATTCTTAATTAGAGGAACTGGAATCATTTCTAGTATTAAAGTTTTTAACATATGGCAAATCATAACTAGAGTTTTTTATCACACTTGAAACAGGAACATTTGAAACATAAACAACACCTAAAGAGGATTCACTTTCATTCAATAAAACATCGCTCTTTGCGTGGTCTAGGTTCTTTACTTCAGAATATACACTGGGATGTATAATAAATTCTTCGGTCAAGGTCGGTGATATTGCCGTTCGAACACTTAAGCTGGGAGAATGTTGATCAAGAGAAATATTTATGGGTTTAACTTCTACCATTTGCTGTTCGCCAAAACATGAACTTAATGTTATTATTTCTTCGGAAGGTGTTTGCACTCTAATTAGTGAGGAATTTAAAACTGGGATCTGGCAACCTGAATCGATCAAGGCTGTTACGGGCTGATTTTCTACAAAAATGTTTACGTATTGAAGATTTGCGCATTCATCGCTATTTTGTTTTTCGCTCTCGATTTTCAAAGTATTCACGTTTATTCTATTATGGATGTGGTCGTTAGATTCTTTAGGTTTAAAACGCTTCTCACAGTCTCTTGCGTAATGAGATGAATCACCGCATATAAAGCAATTTTTATTTTCTCTTTCAAGATATTGGGGATAGTTCTCTTTAATCTTTGGTTTAAAGTTTTGTGATCTATTCTTAAAGGGGTCTTGGGTATATCCATAAGTAATAGGAATTTCTTTATGTGATCCGCTTCTAGATGAAATATAAATATCGCACTCTTTAGCTAAATCAATAGGCCTAAACCAATCTTCTGCTTCTCGAATGCCAATATGAGTTGCAGTTTCCTTATTTAAAGTTTCAAATAATTTATCAGAAATTATAAGATCACATAGAGATTCAAAGGAATTAACTTTTCTTAACGAACAATAATATTGAAGTTTGCCGTCAATCTTGCAGCAAATTGGATGTATGTCTCGCCTGATGATTTTACAGCATTTTTAAATGAGTTTAAACACTCGCGAGGGGTTAATTGGAATTCTCTGAGTACTATAGATTTTAGTTTTTCATAGTCATTTAATTCCTTTTCTTTAATATACAGTAAGACGTTATGAGCTCTTTCGCCCAGAAGATTTATTAAAATTTCAGATTTATATTCGTCATTTATTTTCTTGGTTAAAAATGCGCGTTCTAACGATTGGAAGAACAGATTAAAATTTTCAGATCTGGTGGGAACAGGAAGAGATAAAGTCCTAATACTGTTTATCATATTTTCTATGTTAGTTTCGAACTGTTTATCTTCGACTTTAGCTGCAGGATTTAAACTTAATGCTTTATTTTTAGCCGTTTGAAGTTCGACTTCTTTTTCTAATTTTGTTAACTGAAGTTTCGCGAGCTCAATTTTCTGTTTTTCTAAAGTTACCTCTCTTTCGTTTCGCGATACTCTCTCATCTATACAGTTTTGAATTAAAGTTTTAACGAAATCTGGATCACTTTCAAATGTACTACTGTTCTCAATTTTAGTCTTTAGTTTAGCTATGGTGTCAGTACTCTCCACAGTACCGTCTAGATTCTCAACAACTCTTATGAGATCCTCTTTAAGAGCGTTTTTATACATTTTAGAAAAATATGGAAAGATCCTACCTTTTTTTTTTCTGGCTCCCTTGTTGCTCGCACGTACGATGTATCCAATAATTAAGAAAAATTTCGATTCCACTGATTTCACCTCTTCGCAGGTAATATAGTTGAAATTGTTCGAATTGACACCTCTTCGCAGGTGTTTGTGAAATTGTAGTTCCGGCCTCTACACAGGCGGAATTTTCGACGATGGGTTCCACCCTCTACACAGGCGGAATATTTATGCTGAGTTCAAACCTCTACACAGGTTGAACGAAGTTTTCGAAAAATGGCGGCGCGTCTCCTCCACGGACGGCTTTTGTTCACGTTCCAAACTTTGATCAAAATCGAAATTTTTTTCAATCCCGGCCTCTACACAAGCGGAGTATTCATGCTGAGTTCAAACCTCTACACAGGTTGAACGAAGTTTCCGAAAAATGGCGGAGCGTCTCCTCACGGACGCTTTTGTTCATTGTCCAGACTTTGGTTCAAAATCGTAATTTTATCGATCGCGGCCGAGCCCCCATAATTTGTGGGAGACAACAAGGGGTCCAAGACGTTTCTCTTTCTTATGGTTTATTTAACATTAAACAAAAATTAATTAAAAAGGTAGATATTTTAACAGATAAGTTTGACGATGATATGCAGAAGGTAACGCCTGCTCGCGCACCTCTCGCGTTCTCTCTCCTCTGTTTTTCAAAGTTTTTCAGTCTTAAAGTTTTTTCAGTTTCAGTTCTACTTTTACTTAGCTGCGCCTGCGCGCGAAGACTGCGTGGAGTTGTCTTGAGAATTATTGGATCCTACATATATATATACAGTACTGTGAAAATTAATGAGACAAACATATTTCTTAAGAAAATTGTTCCTTTCTAGGGGATTTTCTGCCTCAAAAAATTTTTTTTCCTTCAGTTGCGGAAAAAAGTAGTCGCTTGCGTAAATTGTCTCCTTCTGAAGTGTATTTAAAAAATGGATATCAAAATCCTAGGAAAAGGACTAGAATTGTTACCCTTAGTCAGCATACTTCTGACACTGTGAGGGATATTGTTGCAGCAGTTAGAGCTATAAAATCAGGATTATTAAAAAGCAAAAGGATTCTGGGCCCGTGTCTCCAAAACGAAAAAGTAAATGTGGACCCAAACGTAAGACCCCACCTCGAATAGACAGATTTCTGGTACAAAATAGTAGAATGCATCCTTAAAAAACAAATAGAGATATTCAGAGAGAATTATTAGCTACTGCTGTGAACGTGGATTCATCGACAGTTCGACGAAGGTTTATTGAAGCTGGGAGATTTGCAAGAAAACCAATCAAAAAACAGTTATCAACACCTGCAATGAAGAAAAAACGCTTGGATTGGGCCAGGAAATATGAATCCTGAACTACACAAGAATGGAAGAAGGTTGTATTCAGTGACGAAACGCATTTTTTGTGCAAGGGTTTCGACCAAGATTTGTCAGGCGAAGTGGTGGCTACACCTTATCTTACATCTTATCTTGAACAACATCTTATTCAAACAGTTAAGTACCTTCAGAAAGAGATGTTTTAGGGTTATTTTACTTCTGGAGGATATGACAGCTTAGTACCAGTTGAAGGGATGATGGACTCAAGACAATACATTTCTATAATTGGAAGCAAAATTGTGCCTATGATGCAAACTTCACTGGTGGTGTTGGTATCTTTCAACACAAGATCTTGCTCCATACCATACTTCTAAGCTAACAACGATTTTTTTTCAAAAACAGAAAATAATGGCTTTGGATTAGCCTAGTAATTCTCCTGATGTAAATCCCATCGAAAATTTGTGGAGCATTGTAAAGAGACGTGTGAGTAAAATGGATTGCTCAACAAAGAAAACAATGATTGAGAATAATATAAAAGTTTGGTTTCGGGATGACGAGATTAAAAATTTATGTTCTAATTTAGTGGAATCCATGCCAAACAGTGTACGGAATCTCATTCAGGCTCGTGGAGGACATATTTTGTATTAGATTGTTGTGCCGTGCATTAAGTTAACCTATACTAATTAAACAACATTTGTGAAGTTTTTTGTGTTTGTCCCAATTAATTTGCAGGAATTTGTAGGAAAAAGGTTCATGATTTGTTTGAAAAAAGGGGGTGGGA
This sequence comes from Trichonephila clavipes, assembly GCA_019973935.1. Lineage (NCBI taxonomy): Eukaryota > Metazoa > Arthropoda > Arachnida > Araneae > Nephilidae > Trichonephila > Trichonephila clavipes. The sequence continues at coordinate 615,366 of BMAU01019612.1, forward strand.
GAAAAGAAGTACATTTTGCAAGTATAGTTTAACCGAAAAACGTGAGTTAAAACAAAATTTCCTTGATAATTATAACTGTCCAGGGTAGAAAACTTAAAGGGATAATTTATATGCTGCCACGAAATTAATAACTTGCAGCCTGAAGGGTGCTATGGTTTTCAAAATGATGTACATCCAATGGCATTACGATAAATTAAGTTTTTGTACAATTTGATAAATATACCTGTCATAAAATAGTTTGAGTTTCAACCTTTTCACCTTTAATTAAAACAAGTTTGAATTCTTATTCACACAGCCTCTACATTTAACTTCGCTCATAGTATACATATACTCACACGCTATCGATTGATAGAATTGTGATAGCCGTATATGTAATGACGTTAGATATTGTCATAACTTTTTAATAAAAATTTTCATCAAAACGTTCCAGATTATTAAAGTTTATTCATAAAAATTTGGAATTTATGAATTTAAGATGTATGTACAGGACAATGTCTGTCGGGTTCGCTTGTGCTGTACATATATATATTCCGTAAAAAATATCTCTTTCGGTTCTAGATCATTGAAGCATTAATTATTATATTAGCTATATTAAATTATTACATGCTCAGGTACTCGGTGCAAAATTTATCTAAATTATTATACAAAATTCAAAAAATAGAATGATGCAGAATATAAATTTTTTTCAAATAGAAAAGCAGAATTTTTAATCAAAGGAAAAATATAATTTTTATAGGTAGAAAAATCCTCAACGAATTTCCAACGATATAATATTTTTAGTACTTCATTTTTTTCTATTTCAGTTTTTAATGGACTTGAGGATCAATCGGAGAACCTGACCACCCACTTATTTTCTCTAGAACCTCTTAAAGGTAGGTTAAAAAGGCATGTACACACAAAAAATATTTATTTGCAATACTTTTACAATTGTACCTTTTTAAATTCATAAGTCACTTTTAATGTTTTCTTGGCCTAATATCAAAGCCCTTGATCCATTTTCACCTAGGATAATGTTCCACTTTTTGTGAATTCGTAACGTTGTATCTTATATATTCATTTATAAAACGCTACATCTTTAAAATTATTCTATAAATGCTTAATTTTTGCTGTAAAATGTTAAATCTAAAACCTGTATTAGAGTTACATAAATATATAGCACATTTTACATCAAAGAATGGATTGACTCGGATAAAAATGAGCAGTAGTATAATATATGATGGTCTCTACGACAGCGGTCACCAAACTTTTTGACCTCATGGAACAGTAAATTCATAATTTAAATCCTGCGGACCACTAATAGGATTTTTTAAGTGTTAAATATAGTCATGAAAAAAACCCTGTAATCTAAAAACACAATCGATGCATCTTAAAAGATAACTTGATGTGATGAGTAAGTATATTCCACATTTTTCTGTGGACCAGCAAAATTTTCACGCGGACCACCACTTTGGCGACCTCTGCTCTATGAGACAGCGAAGTCAGAATGTATTTAGAATTTTCCTCTATCCTAGAATCTGTTGAGTTTCTTGAATTAAGCCTTTCAATGATTAATTTTTAAAAAAATCCCCCTAATTTTAAAATACGAATCCTAAATTCAAAGCATAAAATATGGTTTTCAGAAAATATTATAAAATAGTTTTAATAAACTTATGACAAATATTTATTTTTCGTATAGGTCTTACTGTTATTTAAATAATATAATCAAATTCGATTGCAAGATTAAACATGAATTGAACTTCAGTGTTCTATTCCACGTTCATATATAAATGGATGAATTCTAAAACAATAAGAAACAGCTGCCAGATGCATATTTTTAAATTTTCACAATAAACAGAAAATACTGTTAAATTATTTAATTTGCAGACGATATTTAAAGTATGCATTTGCAGTCAAATCATGTTTTCAGAAAGCAAACGATTTCACAAAACAGTTCAACTCAATATTATATAAAAGAAAAACTACACAAATAAAATACAATAAATAAATAAATAGATAAATAATTAAAATATAAGTATTATTTTGATTAATGAGAGAGACAATAAGACAGTACATAAATGTGTGTGATAAAATACTACTTTTCTATTCGTAAACATGCTGCCAGGGCAATTTTTAAAAAACAACAGATATTCCATGCTTGTTTTGTTGCATAGATAAACTAAGTATTTTTCTCTGTGATTTTTCCCGCCCGTTTAACTTGCTGATTAAACTTAAAACGTATTTTCCTTATGTAGATAAACATACGCGACTTGTGACAGAAATTGGGAAACAACATAAGCCAACTGATTGCACCGAAATATTGGAAATCGGACAAAGCAAAAGCGGGGTGTACACAATCTGGCCCACCGAAAAAGAACTGGAAGTATTCTGCGACATGAACACGGATGATGGAGGTTGGACAGTAAGTCTCTTAGTTACTGGTAAAAGTACGGTGATATAATATTTAGTTAGAATCTACACAAAAGATAGAACTTTACCAGGGATACAAAATTTGCTTGGGAGTCGATGGAAAGATTCTGTTACGAGACTTAGATGAGAAATATAAACAAATAATACATATGAATGATAAATATAGCTATAGTAATAAATTTCCAATGTGTAAATAACTATATTCATTTGATTTATCGTTTTGTTACAGGTAATTCAACGAAGAGGTAATTTTTCGAAGCAGGAAGATTTCTATCTCGACTGGGAAAGTTACAAAAGAGGTTTTGGCAACATCACGAAAGAGTTCTGGCTAGGTATGTCTTCTTAATATTCTTGTTATATCAAACTGTAATCACTCCATTCACACGGTAATTAATTGTGTTGTCTTTGTACATATGAAATTATTGCAATCTTTATCTCATTGAATAAGTTTTGAATATATATATATGTTGGAATGCAACACAACACAGGCATTCGTGGAAAGTTATGGAAATTGAAAAACATTGTAGCGTTGTTTATTTTAAGTGATGTTTATTTCAAAACACTACAATAATACAGTTAGTTACTCCGCCAAGCCATCAGTAACTTGTAAATCCACTGCACGCAGTGATGCAGGTTGCAATATCGTAAAACCGATTAAATGAGCATGCGAATTGTACCTGAAGGTTGGGTAAGCATTCACTGAATCATTTTCTATAATTCATCCTCCTAGCATGGCAATGCTACACACGATGAACATTTATGCCTCCAATGTGCCCAATGGATGAAAGATCAGAAGACATAGTGACCTGGGAAGCACTTGGGTACCTTATAGCAGTGATCCTCAACCCCTGTCCCATGAACCGGTACCAGTTCGAGGATGAAATCATAACGAGCCGCTCAAAGAACATTAAATTATTTCCATTTTTTACTATGGTGTATTTCTGTCTGGTTTGAGCGACTTTCATAAAAATTACTTTATATCCTTTTTTTCGTGTAGCTGTATTTTATTCTGAAGGCACATTTGAATACAATTAAATTAAAAGTTTTACATCAAAACAATCTAAAATATAAACAATCAACGTCCCACTCTTAGCAGGAGACGGAAAAATTATTAAACGTTGACCGATCGGCCGTGATAAAAAGGTTGGGGAGCCTTACAGGCCATGTTGGTCGGTGCGTACCGAGTGCAGAATAGTGCTATCTTGATAGTAAACGACTTTTAGTAGAATCTGAAGAAGTGTAATGCCGTTTGCGACTGCAAGGTATTTACATATTATATGGCCACTATAGTGTTAACAATATAGATCATCTGTTGTAGGCGATGTCCATATCAAATCATGATGTCCTATTGCCTCATGATGTAATTCTATAATTGATGTTTATTAGGAACTGTTCCCTAATGGACGCCAAGATCTTACTCGGCAGCTGTGATTGTTAAAACAGAAGCATGACTCATCACAAAACATGTATCTCTGCCATTCGATCATGCATTTAGGTCTAGCCGGTACTAACACAATTGGAAGTGCAAGTGAAGTTTACTAAATGAACACTGAGTGCATGCTGGTATCAATGGAATATGGTGCTTGTCAATATGGAAGCATCTAGGATCTTCCTTCACATACTGCGACAACTTAACAGAGATAAATTGCGAAACCTCCATCGCGTGCCAGTGATTGCGTCTGTCCATGCCTGAGGACGTTCCTCTGGCCTCACTTTCAACATCCAATTATGGCGCAATCTTTTTTTCGAAACATTTTCGCTACAGCCAGAGTAGATGTCATACGAGCATGTGGTATGATAGGCTAACATTCCCTTTTGTCCATTCACGTAACCTCTCATGTCTGTCTGTTGGAACTACTTTTCTTGGCAACGACTTGGCACATTTACTACAATACTTTTGCTCTGGGACGATTAAAAACTCCATTAACTTGTTGTTTCGTTTTATAGAGAGGCATGGTTATGGCAAAATCTCCGTCAGTTTTCCCCGTAAATCGTGCTTATGGAGTGCAAAACAGATGCGCATTCCAAATCACTTACTTCAGTTATGAGTAGTTTATACTTTGCAGTTTGTATTTTGTCTATCCATTCCTTCTTGGTGTTGCATTTGCGCTGTCACGTGGCGTAAAATTAGGTTTTTAATAGATCAGCGTTGTGTGTGAGTTGAGTTAGCTTAATATCTCTAAGTGAATCTTTCGATCAAAGATTTTTAAATATTCCTCAAACTAACTTCAGAACATTAAAACTTCTCACTGCAACCCATTTTTAAATGATCCTGTTTAACACTAGATCATCCGGGAATTCAATTACACTTAAACGTCCGCCGGTGTCGTTTGGACGCCGTGATATAAAATATATAAAATAATTGTAATAACTAAACAACTGCTTGACTACTGTTCAGTATGGTTTAGTTTTAAGACTTTTTAATGTAATTAACACATACTTTATGACCCTTTATATCAAAAAACTGACGTTGACATTATGTTTCGCGAAGCTTGTTGGACCACTGCTTTGTCGCAAAACATTTTGAGTCGCAAATCCGTCAGGAATATTACTGCCATGCGTTATCCATTCTGTGCTATCCCTAGCGATATATATATCAGGATTTACTGGAATATTATCAATTATATCTGCACTTTCTTCAAATTCTTCGTAGTTACTTTCACTCAATCTAATGTCTTCATCGGAATCTCAATTAGAGCAAGATAGATCACAGCAAGGACTTGGACCAATCGAAGAATGGTTTCTCCAAATACGTCCAAACAGAAGTGACTATACATCACGTGTCACTTTCGTGGGTGGGACGTATTTCACCTCAAAAAGAGACTCTGAAATCGTGAGAAGGAAGAGAGAGCGACAACAACGCAGAGACATGATCTAACTCCAAAAGTCTCTCCAATTCCAATAGCTTCACCAGCATCTGCGCCCCGGCATTTCCAATAGCCGTATCAGCATCTGTTCCACCAGCACTTTTCCAGCTCGTTTCAACGCAGCCTTCATAAGGAGCTAATATTACAGCCTGTAATAAACATTATCCTCCCAGCTATACAGCTGTGGCAGACTTTTTCTACAAGCCATCGTTTCAAGGTGTCTGCTCTGCACAAGGTTTGAAAATCGAACGAATTTTTTTTATGAGCAGATAACCAAATGCTACATAACGAAACACTTAGGCGCAACAATTTTAGAAAAATATATTCGTTGCCGCATTTAACCCAATATCATTGCATTCAAGGTCAAATATATGAGCCATAGTACTTCGGGAAGTGTGTTTTACTAATAGTAATGATGAACGACAGCTATTTGTGAGATGATTAATTGCATTGGTGTTGAAATGACAGCAGTGGATGTTCTAGGTCAGGAATGACGAACCATTGACACGCGAGCCATTCATGGCACGTGGCACAATATTTTGGGCACTCCACCGATCAAAACGATCAATCGCGATTGATTCTTCAATCAAGGAATTTTCGGTGCGATTTTCTCTGTTCAAAGAATTACCAGAAACGCTCAATGATGTGACATCATTTGATGTGACATCATTTGATAAAATGAACTTGCTCCAACTCGATTGGTTGGAAATTGAAGAATTTGAAATACAACTTATTGGTTTTTAGCCTAGTTCAATATGGATTCAAAAATTTATTGAAAGAAGGAAAAGTTAGAATTGATTGAAACAGTAAGATTAACAAGCAATTTAAGTAAAATGGAGATTTTGGAAACCTTAGTCACGCGCGCGATTCCAGATACGTTTAACTGTTTGAAGAAGCAGGCTCACGTGCTATTTTAACCTTATTTTCATCCATCTATGCCTACGACTCATTATTTTCAGCTATGAATAACAACAAAGACTCGCTTAGAAACCGTTTGGCAGATGACTCCAATTCAGCATGCATTCTTCTAAAAGGCTGTTTTCGGTTAATGTTAAAGAATAGGGCCCGAATTTGGAACATTTTTTCAGATATAAAAGGAATTAAAAATTAATATGTGTGACATTCTGGCTTCACTATCCTTTAGAGAGCAGCATTTTTTTATCATACTCCCCATTTTTAACAGATTTGATTCATTTTTTCTGGTATAAAATGTGTTTCGCATTTTTTATCCTATACCGTAATGTTAAAGGGGCTTTGCCTTCACGTATTAAAACAAAAAAGAAAGTATTCACGGAATATTTTAAAATTTTTAAAAACACTATATTTTTAACTGAGGTATGAGTTATAATATTGCAAATTTCCATGGAAATTGGGTCATTTTTCTATCTGAAAATGTACTTCGTGTTTAGTTAGAGCTCTCGTACTTTAACCGAAAACAGCCTTAACCAATCTTAATATAATTTATTTGTCATCTATTCTGCAACAGCAGAATTCACATTAATGTTACTTTATATAATTTGAATTTCACGTTTAACTAAAGCATTAACTACTATAAAATACAAAATGTATATTTCTGTAGTAAATAAAGAGTTTTTTGTGTCGTTAGTATTTAGTTTTATTATTTTCCCTATAATCACAAGTCAAAACTATTTGACGGCACGTCTATACCTCATTAAGCATTTCTTTAGGAAAAAAATGGCACGTTGATCCATACAGGTTCAGCACCCCTGATCTAGGTATATTTAAAAGTAAAATTTCTTCTAATTAACCTAGAACCACAAAACTTTTACTGTGTAATTACTATGGAAAATAATTAAAAGTAACGAAAAGTTTTCAAATTTCCTGCAAAAATGAAGGAAAGGAGAATAAACTGAACAGGCTCCGGTGTCAAATTGACATCGATGAACTCTCTAGTGTTAATGGCATCTCTTGTAACTGCTTGTGTGTTTCTTTTAGGCAATGAAAACATCTATGCTATCACAAATCAATCAAAATACGAGGTGCGGTTTGATTTGGAAGATGCTGATGGCAATCATCGTTTTGGGGCGTACAACTCTTTCCGCATTGATAGTGAAGAGAACGATTATACTTTGCACATTGGAAGTTATACTTCTGGCGAAGCAGGTAAAAATAACTTAGTACCTTTCTCTGTTGTCTGCATGACATAGTCATTTTTAAGAAGACACAATACAATTCAATTCCAAAAATCGGTGAAAAATTCAAATAAAATTTTTTTATCCTAAATTATTTTTTATATATAATTATCTATAATCTCACAAAATGTGAAAGATATAAATTTAAAAAGTCCAGAGTCATGACAGTTTTTATGTTCGTCTTCATATACATCCCAATAGTAAAAAAAACTTAAAACTGATTTATCTCTAAAGAAAAATTAACTAGTTTTTATCTTTACTTAAAAAATGCTAAGGCTTTTTTTCTATTGTGCTAAATGTAAATGCTTTGTTGTTTTTTTATACCTATTTCTATCAGTACATGTGACAAAAGTTGGAATGCATTTTTGAATCAAAGCAATACTTTTTAAAAATTAATGAATTTAGAATTAATAGATTTTTGAAGGAATTTTCAATAAGCGTAGTATTTTTCGTGTATACATAAAAAGTGTCTTAGAATATCAATCATGTTGTACCAAAATCGATATGAACTTTAGTTATACATAGTTCAACGTACTTGTAAATCAAATTTCATGTGTGAGCGTCAATTATTGTAAGAAGAGTAGCATTTTGCAATCCCTTCATAAAATTTTAAATTTTTCTTTAAAAAATTAAATTATTAAATGTGTAACATTTTGAGCACAAAAACTGTTTTACGTAATATATATGTTACCATTAAGGTGTGAAATCCGTTAGTTCATAGAATAACTATGTATCTCATGAAAAACTGAACAAGTCAGTTAAAGTATACAAAATTACTGAATTCTACGATTTAACTAGGTATTCTATAGAATAACGTCTACTTGAACGTCAAAGTATGAACTACAGTACTCTAAAAGTCTTTGAATCAATTCTAGCTACTTTTAATCAGTTTTGTATCTCTTATAGCTGCTTTGCAACGACGTGTGTGTGTGTATCCTTCAACCCGTTGATTTTAAACGTAGAATTTAGGCGGTGTATACGTTAGTGTTTTACATTTCAGATTATTAACAAATATTTTTACAATCTCTTTTCAAGCAACGACTTCTGAAAAAATAGAAGACTAACCTGTAAATAAATAAAAAAGATTCAATACGAGAGATTGGAGTCTTTATTAAATAAGCGTGGGACAAAGGAAAAAAAGTGTAGCACTTACTCGTGAAAAATTATTAGCTTAACTTTGATAGCAGAAGAAGTTCTAAAACAACACAGAGAAAATTATGACGTGACTATTGGTTACACCAGCACTATGATAGCCTTGAAGCTCAAGGAGTAGAAAAATTAATTGTGCCAGTAAGATATGCGAAGCATATTCTCACTTTTTTTTACCTTTATGTTTAACTAATGTTAGCAATGTGAGCAATAATGAATTAAATCATCTGCTTTTCCTTATTATTTATCAATTAATCATCCGAAATAGGGATAAAACATATTTTGCGAATGGTTTTAGCTATTTAGGATCAATTAATTTATAAAATGACTTTGAAATAGTTTATTTTTCACTTTAACGGTCTATCATTAGTTATTTCATAGAATAACTAATTACTTCCTAGAATAACTAGGTAAAGTATGAAAATTTTCAACTGTTTTATACTTTAACTGATTTGTCTAGTTATTTCATGAAATAAATGAATTATACACTTTAACGGTAACATATATACATAGATTAAAAGTAAAAAAAATGTAAAACCATTAAATCAAAGATTAATTTATGATTCTTTCAATGGGCCCTTAACAAAAGATACAGATTAAAAATTAATTATTTTAAAGTTTTTTTTAAAGGAGGGAAATTGAGTTTTGTTAGAAAAATTATATACGTTAATATAAGTGAATATACTATTTATAGGCTGTAAGTGGTGGTTAAAGAAGCCATGATCTGATGTTTAGGTCTGGTTAAAAATATAGATCTGAAAACTTATGTAAAGTAATGAAAAGATTTTTAAATTAATAATTGATAAACATATTTAAAATCTGCTTACCAATTTGAATTTTATTTTACTTTATACCCACCAGATGACACTACAAGAATGTTTAGGGGTCGTACTTTTGGATGTTGAGCGATTGCTTACGCCGCATTTCAAAGCTGCAAAAGAACTGTCGACGATGGGCCGAGTAATTTTGAATCTTTATAAAACGACGAAACAATGTCTCAGCTGACATTCCACAACCAACTTCCATGCCACACCTTAAAGAAAACAAAGCAAATTTAAAAAGCAAAGCAAATTTTTACCAAGAGGTTATGGAATCAATATAAAAAAGCGCAGTTTCTAAAAATGAGTCTTTGAATTGCTTCTTCAATGTTAGGGGTAGGGTTTCTAATTTGTTAATCTTTTTCCCTTCCCGGGAATTTTCCGGTATTCCTGGGAATAAATGCTTCGAAATTTCGAAAAATCTAAAAATAAGTTATTTATAATTGGCATCTATAATTATCTAAAATAAAGGTAGACATAGATTCCCCAAAATTTATACTCATCTATACATTGAACTAAAAAATACTCAAGTAAAATATGTCAATTATTCATTTTTAATATATGATTTATGAAACCATAAGCAACCTACGCTTTTATCACATAGCCAAGTTCTTAGTTTTGTTTTATGAACAATCCGACAGCACAAAATACTTTCTCAAATTCAGCTGCGTGTGAGTGTGATGTTGGAGGATTTTTTTTTTCAAATCTATATGCACAGTTCTTTAAAATCGATCAATGCTTTTGAAATTGTTAAAAATCTTTCAAGCACACACTGTTAATTTCACCCATGTGTCGTCCCCGGGAATTCCCGGAAACCAAGTATAATTCCCGGGCATTCAAAAAGTATGAAAATTTTATGAGAGATTTCCCGGGAAAGAAAACCTAGATAAGGTAAAGATAAAAAAAACATCAGCATTGGAAAAAATGTTTCATCTATCAATCTTAAGGGTACTCCAGGATATGATTGAAAGAATAAAATGCCTAAATTAAGACTCTTTGTTAATGAGACATATATCTTTATGAATTTCCAGAAGAGCTTAGATTTTCTTGTGATCTTATATATATATAATAACGATATTTTAATCATTTTGTAGAAATACAAAAATAATTTTCTAGTTTAATTTTTTTCTGTTTAATTTAAGTTGGACGTAATTTTTGAGATCTCATAATGCATGCCTATGTTTAGGTACCACTTTTTTAAAAAAAATTATCTATTAAATATGTAAAAAAAATTCGTGCACATATAAAACAATGCACAAAATATAGGGAACCTATTTATTTGGTAAAATATTAAGGTAATTTCTTTAAAAAAATTATAAAACTTTGTAATTTTCTTCCCCCTTTTTCATACATAAAACTATTTTTTTCAAAAAACTGTGTACTACTCAGACTAAAAAAAATAAGCTCATTATATGCACAGGTATCCAGTATAGAAGTATAAAAAATTTGGAATTATGTAGTGCAATAGTGTTTGTTGAAAGTGTACCTAAATGCAAAATACTATGCTTTGGAAAAAAAGTGAAAAACTAAATGTAACAATGTTTTCGCATATCATAACTATTAACTAATATTTTCTTGGCTATTTTTGTGTACCTTACAATGATACTTTAAATATTCTTTAGAATTACAAAAGTAGTTTTGAATTTAAAAATTGTTTTCCCTTTGTTATAGCTGAACATATGGAAATAATTTTGTCAAACATGTTTTCATTTAGGTACCATTTTTTATAAAGATATTTCTTAAATATACGAAGTATTTTACATACATACATAAAACAATGAAAAAAATATACTCAAATAGATTTTTGATAAAATTATTGCATAATTTCTCTGAAAAAACCGTAAAACATTTTGAAATTTTGAAAATCTCAAAGTTTTTCTTTTTTTCTTTTGTACAACTAGTTTTCAAAAAAAAAATTAGACATTGAAAGAGAACAGTATTATTGTTCCTTTCTAGTAAAAACAAATTAATGGTTTACATACATTAAACACAAGAGGAACTGTCTTTTAAAATGTGTCAAAGGAGGTGAGGTTTTTTTACATTTTTTACAATTACTTTTTTCATATTTTAAGATTATTTTATCAACGAACATATGTGCTTTTAGATTCAGAAAAATAGGCACTATTTTTTAATACTAAAATTGAAAAATTGATTTTTTTAAATGTGTACGATGTCCTGGTTCCCTTAAGTGGTATTTTAATTTAATAATGCTTCATTTTTATAAATGTTTGTTCATAAATATAAAGGTGCTACAGGCTACAAACATAATTCTTCTTTTTTTTGCAAAATATTTAATTATACTGAGTAATAAGTTTTTAAATTTTGTTCAGGCAATACAAATCTAGCTACTGCTTGCTTAAAATTATGTAGTTTCTACTAGGGTTTCTCTTTCCCGTGAAATCATAAGATTTCTATACTTTTTCTATTCCCGGGAATTATACTTTGTTACTGGGAATCTGAAAAAGATTAGAATTATAGTAAAATTATTGAGAAAATCACCACTAAAGAATGATATTTTACAAAAATATGTTAAAGAAGAGATTGTCTGTAAAAAGATGGTTTGCTGGGATACCAAAACACGCTGGAATAGTTTGTTGGCAATGCTTGAAAGAGTTTAAGAAAAAAAAGTCAATTATTTGGAATGCATTAATTGATATTAAAGAACAAATGATGACCAATGTGGAGTTTGAAATTGTGACTACAATTGCAGCATTCTTAAATTGGCTTAGGCAGTAGCGCACACAGGAATTTTTCAGGGGAGGGGTCCGGGGTCGAATGTTCACCATTCTTGTATCATGCTCCTTTTGATTTTGTCGATTTTCGGGAACAAAACACAGTAAAAAACTTATTATTGAATAAATAATTAGCATTAATTAATAAAATTAATCATTAATAACAAATACTTAATTAAATTTTACGTACTATATACTTAGAATTATAATCAATCGGAAAAATCTAGGGCTTTGGGGGGGTCCAGACCCCCAGGACCACCCTTGTGTGCGCCACTGGGCTTAGGAAAAATTATGCAGTCGAAATCCAACTTTGCTAACTGCAGAAAATGTATTTTCTTTCGTTATTGGAAAATTGAATGAACAAAATTCAGAATTTGCGAAAAATATGAGTTATTTTGTAATCCAAAGAGTAAATGAGAGACACAACGTTTATTTAATAGGATTAAAGAAATACCTGAATTTTGGGAGAAAATACGAAGCAGCTGCAGTTACTATCGATATTTCGCAATTGCCTAGTAAAAATTGTTTGGTTAGACAAGCGCAAATGAGAGACAGAGAGAGGGACAAGACTTTTCTGCGAAGTAAAGGAATCAATAACCAACTCTTCCCACTCAGAAGAAGAGAGCATGGAGATTTTGAAAGAAAAACCTCTGACGTTGGATGAAAAATTAGAGAAAGCAATTTGTTCTAAAAGAAAAGTTTTATATTGTTTAAGCAAAAAAAGTACAAGTTTCAACAAAATCATGAAACAAGAGAGGCAGTTGTTCGACTTGACTGAAAATCCACCGCCAAATATTATAAAACTATGTGAGGCTTTAAATCAATTCCTCCAACCTCAGTTGAAGCTGAGAGAGCATTTTGAGCCGGACTGTTCGTCACAAAGCTTAGAACTTGGCTGAGTGATAAAAATATAAAAATTGCTTATGCTTTCTGAAATCCTATTTTAAAAATGAATAATCATTTTATTATATATTTTTGGTATTTTTTTAGCTGATTATACAAATAAGTGTTAATTTTGGAATTTATATGTATTCTTATTTTATATAATTATTATTGACTTTATTTAAAAATAACTTGTTTTTAAATTTTTTGAAATTTTGATGTATTCCCGGAAATCCCGGGGGAATGACAATTTCATTCCCGGTATTCCCCTGTAATTCCCGGGAATGGAAAACCCCAGCAAATCAGGAATCTTAGTTGCTACCGCACAATAGGAGATTCTTCTGTTAGTAAAATTTTTAATATTACTTTGAATTGAGACAGAGTTTCTGGCAAAAGAAAGAGTAAAACTTTGTAAAATTTTCATTTTGATCTTGTGATTTTAGAGTACATGAAAAAAGAATTAAATATTTTCAGTTTCGGCAAGATGCCTCTTTTCTAGGAAAGGAATGTGATGAAATAGAATTTTATAAACCGTACTACAAGGGAATTTCAAGGTGAAAAATTCTCACCATATTCGAAGGTGGTTGACAGGAATAAACGTTTTAGGTGTTAATTTCAGAAAAATGAAGAATTTAGTCATTAGTTATGATCAAGGTAAACGGAGGATGATTAAATACTCCTGTTATTTCTGTTCCGTAAAACGCCTTCCCTCCTTAAAATGGCTCAGAACTTCCAATTTGTGTATTTTCGAAAAAAATGGAGATACTTGCGTGAATATTGAAACACACCAAGTATGTTGTTTCCTCTGCAATGATACATTACTTGTGGGAAAGAGAGCTTTACAGAGAAAGTAGTCTTCCCAGCATTTTCTTGCAAAGAAAATGGCAACCCAGAAGACGTGAGAAGGGTTACCAGAGCCCTTCACACCAGATTTGGCAAGAAATCATTGCCAAGGAGCCTTCTAGAAGCCAATGGGATTGATCCTTTTGGCAAATTTTCAAGAAACTATATAATGGTCGGTGAACTTCAGAATGAGTTTCTGCTAGTGGAACTGTTTTAGAGAGCCATTTCTAGAACTTTGTAAAACTTGTTTATAACAAGCGTGCTTTGTATTAATGTAAATAATTTATTATAATATTTATTTTTTGTGTATTGGTCGATTTGTCTTAGAATAGTCATCTGTTCATCCTCGTCTATTTATAAATATGTTATTATTCAAATTATTGGAGTCGTCAGCTGTTCTATACTCCCACAAATTTGAAACAATATATGTTTTTCTTTCATTTGCGATAATGGAATTAAAAAGTCTTTCTAAAAATGGTAAAAAAAACATCCCGAATGAATAATTTTATCAACTTAATTAATTAATATTTAAATAATTCAGAAACGAGCAATGATAGAGTAATACTATCTGAGCTGTGACACCAGCTTGAATTACCTCGTTCTAAATTTACCATAAGTATAAACAACAGAAAACCATACCAAGAAGGAATTTAGAGGTACTCCACAGAAAATTCGTGGCTATTTATTGAGAGAAATTTGAAGGCATTTTTTAGATGCAAAAAAAAATTGTATACATATGTACTACTTTCCAAAAATAAAGTATATTTATCTTTTATACTCTTGCATTCTCCTTTCGGAGTTGGTCTCCGCATAAACTATTCTACACTCAACAAAAGACACTTGCTTGCCAAATTTTAATTTTGTTACTGTAATGGTTCAAAAATAAGATTTTTTTGTTACCTATAATACCCCTGTGATTCCTTACGACCCCCTTGAAAGTGACTCTCCCCTAAAACCCGTTCTTAGCGGATCTCTAATCAACAAACAAACAAACACGTTTGTTTGTTTAAAAATACCAAATTATAAATCTGTAGATCTGATAAGAGTAGTTCAAAAAGGAGAATTTTTTTTTGTCTATGACGCCCCCCGCAACCTCCTTTGGGAGTTGATTCTGTAAAACCCGTTTGTAACAGATTTCATCTTAACAAATTAAAATACTTGCTAAATTTTAAACATGAAGGTCTAATACTTCAAAAACAGGAATTTTCTTTTGCTTATAATGTTTCTTCAACCCCTTTTGGGAGTCAATTTTAGCAAAACCACATCTTAGCGGATCTCCACTCATAAATGAAACACGCCTGCCAAATTTCAAATTTGTAAGTCGTCTAAGATCCCATAATCGGAGATATCATGATGAGTGAGGGGCTTTTCTGTTATAT
The DNA here is from genome assembly GCA_019973935.1 of Trichonephila clavipes. Taxonomy (NCBI): domain Eukaryota; kingdom Metazoa; phylum Arthropoda; class Arachnida; order Araneae; family Nephilidae; genus Trichonephila; species Trichonephila clavipes. The sequence goes on from BMAU01019612.1 coordinate 630,595, forward strand.
GTTCGTGTGTGTGTACACACACACACACACACACATATATATATATATATATATATATATATATATATATATATATATATATACTAGCTGCATGGCCCGACGTTGCACGGGCTTTCTCTACTTTATAAAATTTTCCCTTTCCTTCACAAAATCAACACTTCTCTAATACTCTTTTTCAAAAATGACTTCCTCCCCCCACCCTTTCCTCCGCTTAGCCCGGCGTTGCTCGGGCTTTAACCGAGTGTATAGCTTAAACTTCCCTGTTTCGAAATTTTTTCGCTTCTTTTCTTGTCAGACAGGTTTATTTCCCCCCGGCGTTGCACGAAAATTTTTAAATGCATAATATATTGTTATGGAAATTCCCTTTCCCCTCTCGCTATCAAAGCTGTCGAGTAAGTGAACAGTAGGACTTTAATATTCACTCACTGACTTGCAGCTTTTTAGGCCCCGGAAAGAAAAACGTTCCTTTTTAAAAATAGTTGTATGTTGAAAACACAGTAGAAATTTTTATAATTACAAAATTTCACAACAGTATAAAATGTTGAATTAAAATTGTGAGCATTTTTTATTTTTTAAATCACTAACTCTAAAAGATAAAAAACATGAGATTTTTAAAAATCATTTCCATATAAACGCATCGATATTGATTCATTTTAGAAAAAAATCATAAAAATATGTAAAATATCGTTGTTTTGCAAAAAAAAAAAACTGTATCGTGACGAAATAAATTATCTTTCCCAATTACAAAATTACTGGCGAAGTTATTAAATACTCGAATAAAATTTAGATTTTTTTTTAAAGAAATCAATATGTTATATGATTACCAATAATATATATCATACATTATAGGATATCTTTGTTACCGCTGTGATATTACCACTGACAAAACACTTTGTTGCTGTTGCAAAGATTGTTCACACAAGAAAGCCTATCTATCATCTCTTGAAAGAGATCTTCTAGGAAAAGTATCATTGAATGAGAGAGATTCCTGTTTATTGGTATTTTTAAATACAGCACTTTCGTGACAAATCACGCACAATTACTGATCCATATTTGTTTTTCACTACGAAATAGTCAACCTCCCAATCGTCTTGAAACGATTTATTTTTTTCCGAATATTTTTCGCTTGCAAGATATGAAAGATAGTTAAGAATTCCACCCATAAAACTGTCGCTACTCCACTGTTGTCTGTTATCACTGACATTAACCGTTCCAAATAGGAAAAAGAATATCAGTTCGTATCTGTACGACACCGACAATAAAAAGCAAAATTGTGATATATTTGATTTCTTTACAAAGAATTTCCCACCAAATTTTCAATACAATGTTCTTAAATAAGAAAATTTTTCAGAGCAATGGGCCATGACCGGGCCACTTAAAAAGGCTTTGTGGGTCACATGTGACCCGTGGGCCACAGGTTGAGTATCGCTAGTTTAAAATGTCGAGATCCGTCTCTTTTACGACTCCTGCTACTTACGTGCTCCAATAATTCGTTTTTTATTCTTCATTTTTGCAGGTGACAGCCTGACTTACCACAATGGCTATAAGTTTTCGACTAGAGACAAGAACAATCAGTTCTGCGCTCAAGAAAGAGAGGCGGGCTGGTGGTACGATTATTGCACGAAGTCAAATCTGAATGGTGTTTTCATACCTGGTGTCAAGGATAAGAAAGGCATCACGTGGTACTCCTGGCTTAATCACTATTCCCTGGCAGGGTCTGAAATCAAGCTCAGAAGAAAGAACGAGTGAAACGAACAATATATTAGATAGAAAAAGAGAATTCAAAGTGTATTCCATAAACATAATAGAATAGTATCAAATATCGAAACTTTTTTTTTTAATCGTGTAATAAAAAGGTATTTTTTCCAAATCTGCTTATAAGATCATTGTGTATAAGATTCGATATTTATAGTCTGGTTTTTTGGTTTTGGTAACATGCTTCAACTGGGCCCTTAAAAGTATAATATAAGAATAAATAAACGTTTATATAATATATATATTTAGGGGTGTAACTGAGAATATTAGGACTCTTTTGAAAAGTCAGGTTCCCACCCTCACCGTGATACGGGGGGTTCGGGGGTGTACGTTACGCCACTGATATATATATATATATCTATATATATATATATATATATATATATATATATATATATATATATATATATATATATATATATATAATCGTATAAGCGATTATTGCCATTATATGCATTTAATAAGTTTAACCTCAAATGAGACATCTACATTATATGATCTCTCTACTGTATTATTTTCATTGAAAATATTCAGAAGAATGCTAAAGGCAAAGGAAATATATGGAGGAGTTCCATATTTTCTATAAAAATAAACTTTATCTTTTGATATGCATTCCAAAAAAGTAATATGAAGACCAAATGTGTCGTATTACCTCATCGTAATTTCATTTTAAAATGCATTATGAATGAATAATCAGTTTTTTTCCCTTTGTCATTTTGCTTGCACAACTTTTAAAATGGCAAGGAAACTCTGAAATAATTTGATGAAGATTCACGTATGTAATTTTTTCTTTAACTTAAGTATTTATAATTATACATGTCTATCTTTTTTAAAAGGAACTCACACAACACTGAATATAATGTAGTGGCGCCATCTGTTTTACTACTTTTAAGTTATTAATTAAAAAAAGAGAGCTGATTCCTGCTATTTGATAATAATAATTTTGGTTCAATAAATAAAATGCTACTGCAACACTTATTATTTCGATACAAATAAAAATTTCATTACAATACCGATTTAAGGAATCTTAAGGGATATAATTCATGTAACTGATCCATCGGGAAAAAAATTACATAGTTTAAAAAGTTTTTGAAAGTTTTAAACTAATGCCACAGATATAATTCTTAACTTCAATCCATTCTCAATTCAGAAGAAAAATACTACAAGACACATTTCCACTTTTTAGGAACTGGGCTTTTTCTTTAAAGTTTAAAAGAACTAGGGCTCATATACTTTCGACATAAAGTTCACGATCTAAATCAGTGGTTCCCAAGATTTTTTTAAACCCAAGGACCCCTTTTTACAGTCAAAACTTACCCACGGACACCTTTGTAAAGTCAAAAGTGAAGTTTTACCCATGAGAAAATGCTACGTAAATGCATAGCATAAAAGTTACAAATTGAAGAAAAAAAACATTTTGTAGAAGAATTATTTATTGAAATTATAACTTTGGTTTAAAGTAAAGTAAAAAAAAATTAATGCCTTGGATGAACTTGATGAGACGTTATGAGTGTATTTATGTCCGTCTAGATGTGTTTCTGAGTAGCAACTGCAAAACCCTACGAGCTCTAATTTTTAGTGGGTTTCTTTTATTGAGTGATGAGGTTCTTACGGCACTGAATACACATTCTACCAAATTGGAAGGTGGGAAAGTAGTCAGCAACTTCTGTTCAATAACCCATAATGCAGGATATCAAATTGGGATCTGTTTTTGTAACCAGAATTTGTGGTATCCTTGCTCAAACATTGGTTTAAGTCACTCATTTGTGGATATTTCAGTAAGATGCTCCTGTATAAGTATGGAATCACCTCTGTTTAAAATTTGAGTTAATTCACACGCAAAAGGGTTCAACACCTAGTCAGGAATATCCAAGGGAATTATTATTATTTATTTAAATTTCCATAAAAATAAAAATGGATCAAATTTTTTAAAAAATTTATATTAAACCTTGGGCGGACCCCTGACATTGTTCAGCGAACCCCAAATCAATTTTAATTTTCCACGGACCCTCTGAATTACACCGGAAACACCTCGGGGGCTGTAGGGACCACTTTGGGAACAACTGATCTAAATGATGAAACTATCTCGAAAGCTTTTGTACATGTTCGTGAACACGCGGAGGCTTTAGGTAATGAGAGGGCTGATTTGCTTGCAAAGACTGCCACCAAACGTGAAATCAACAATGCCGTTAATATATATATATATATATATATATATATATATATATATATATATAGGATCCAATAATTCTCAAGACAACTCCACGCAGTCTTCGCGCGCAGGCGCATTGAATTGAAACTGAAACGAAAACTTTTGAACTAGTAAAAGCAGAACAAAAACTTTAGAGAGAAAAGAGAACGAGAGAGAGAACGCGAGAGGTGCGCGAGCAGGCGTTACCTTCGGCATATCATTGTCAAACTTATCTACCTTTTTAATTAATTTTGTTTAATGTTAAATAAAATAGAAGAAAGACAAACGTCTTTGACCCCTTGTTGTCTCCCACAAATTATGGGGGCTCGGCCGGGATCGATAAAATTTCGATTTTGAACCAAAGTCTGGACAATGAACAAAAGCGTCCGTGAGGAGACGCTCCGCCATTTTTCGAAAACTTCGTTCAACCTGTGTAGAGGTTTGAACTCAGCATAAATATTCAACCTGTGTAGAGGTTTGAACTCAGCATAAATATTCAACCTGTGTAGAGGTTTGAACTCAGCATGAAAATTCCGCCTGTGTAGAGGCCGGGATTGAAAAAAATTTCGATTTTGATCAAAATTTGGAACGTGAAAAAAAAAAGCCGTCCGTGGAGGAGACGCGCCGCCATTTTTCGGAAACTTCGTTCAACCTGTGTAGAGGTTGAATTTTTCAACTTCATTCCGCCTGTGTAGAGGTCGGAACAAATAACAAAATAACCTGTGTAGAGGTGTATTTTTCAACGAACCATCGACAAATATTCCGCCTGTGTAGAGGTTGGAACCACTCACAAACACCTGCGAAGAGGTGTCAATTCGAACAATTTCAAGAACTATTTTTCATCTAACGATATAACCTGCGAAGAGGTGAAATCAGTGGAATCAACGTTTTTATTGGATACATCGTACGTGCGAGCAACAAATTAGCCAGAAAAAAAAAGGTAGGATCTTTTCATATTTTTATAAAATGTATAAAAACGCTCTTAAAGAGGATCTCATAAGAGTGGTGAGGATCTAGACGGTTCTGTGGAGAGCATGGACACTATTGCTATACTAAAGACTAAAATTGAGAACAGTAGTACATTTGAAAGTGATCCAGATTTCGTTAAAACTTTAATTCAAAACTGTATAGATGAGAGAGTATCGCGAAACGAAAGAGAGGTAACTTTAGAAAAACAGAAAATTGAGCTCGCGAAACTTCAGTTAGCAAAATTAGAAAAAGAAGTCGAACTTCAAACGGCTAAAAATAAAGCATTAAGTTTAAATCCTGCAGCTAAAGTCGAAGAAAAACAGTTCGAAACTAACATAGAAAATATGATAAACAGTATTAAAACTTTATCTCTTCCTGTTCCCACCAGATCTGAAAATTTTAATCTGTTCTTCCAATCATTAGAACGCGCATTTTTAACCAAGAAAATAAATGATGAATATAAATCTGAAATTTTAATAAATCTTCTGGGCGAAAGAGCTCATAATGTCTTATTGTATATTAAAGAAGAGGAATTAAATGACTATGAAAAACTAAAATCTATAGTACTCAGAGAATTCCAATTAACCCCTCGCGAGTGTTTAAACTCATTTAAAAATGCTGTAAAATCATCAGGCGAGACATACATCCAATTTGCTGCAAGATTGACGGCAAACTTCCAATATTATTGTTCGTTAAGAAAAGTTAATTCCTTTGAATCTCTATGTGATCTTATAATTTCTGATAAATTATTTGAAACTTTAAATAAGGAAACTGCAACTCATATTGGCATTCGAGAAGCAGAAGATTGGTTCAGGCCTATTGATTTAGCTAAAGAGTGTGATATTTATATTTCATCTAGAAGCGAATCACATAAAGAAATTCCTATTACTTATGGATATACCCAAGACCCCTTTAAGAATAGATCACAAAACTTTAAACCAAAGATTAAAGAGAACTATCCCCAATATCTTGAAAGAGAAAATAAAAATTTCTTTTTTTATTTACGTTGATTCATCTCATTGCGCAAGAGACTGTGAGAAGCGTTTTAAACCTAAAGAATCTAACGACCACATCCTTAATAAAATAAACGTGAATACTTTGAAAATCGAGAGCGAAAAACAAAATAGCGATGAATGCGCAAATCTTCAATACGTAAACATTTTTGTGGAAAATCAGCCCGTAACAGCCTTGATCGATTCAGGTTGCCAGATCCCAGTTTTAAATTCCTCACTAATTAGAGTGCAAACACCTTCCGAAGAAATCATAACATTAAGCTCATGTTTTGGCGAAAAGCGAATGGTAGAAGTCAAACCCATAAATATTTCTCTTGATCAACACTCGCCCGGTATAAGTGTGCGAACGGCGATATCACCGACCTTGACCGAAGAATTTATTATACATCCCAGTGTATATTCTGAAATAGAGAAACTAGGCCACGCAAAGAGCGATGTTTTATTGAATGAAAGTGAATCCTCTTTAGGTGCTCATGCTTATGCTTATTCTAGTGCTATTTCTTTTCCAAATGTTTCCGTTTCAAATGTGATAGAAAACTCTAGTTATGATTTGTCACATGTTAAAAACTTTAATACTAGAAATGATTCGAGTTCTCTAATTAAGGATTATAAATGTAATAAAATTAAGAGTACTAAGTTAAAATTGAGTATTGTAAGAGAAAATGTTCTGATATAGTATTGTGTAAGAAAGCCAATGGTGCCATGAAAACGAGTTCCGTGGAATTTATCTCCCGCTCACCTAACCCTTTACCTATGAAGAGTAAACATCATCGGTTTGTGTTGCTCCGAAGGATCTTCCAGCCCTGGCAGTGGAAACGAAGGAAAAAGAGAAATCGTTTTGAACAGACGTCCAGAACTCTACAGAGGAAAATATCGATGCGTTCAACCAAAGATCAACTTGTTGAAAAAGATGTTCTTATGCCGGTGAAAAACAATGTTTTCCTGTGGAACCTTCCGGATGTCGAAGAGGTGCCTTCACATGATGGAGGAACTGTCTAGTTCAGAAAAATTATATGTTTAATCTCTATATATTTGTCGTATAGTCCTTGTCTGTTCCGTCTTTTTTTTGTATGTTTCAGATTCTCTGGTCTCCATGGAAGTACCGCTGCGGACAGCGTACAGTCAGGCTGGCCGGATATAGGATCCAATAATTCTCAAGACAACTCCACGCAGTCTTCGCGCGCAGGCGCATTGAATTGAAACTGAAACGAAAACTTTTGAACTAGTAAAAGCAGAACAAAAACTTTAGAGAGAAAAGAGAACGAGAGAGAGAACGCGAGAGGTGCGCGAGCAGGCGTTACCTTCGGCATATCATTGTCAAACTTATCTACCTTTTTAATTAATTTTGTTTAATGTTAAATAAAATAGAAGAAAGACAAACGTCTTTGACCCCTTGTTGTCTCCCACATATATATATATATATATATATATATATATATATATATATATATATATATATATATATATATATATATATATATATATATATATATATATATATATATATAATTCCTTTTACAAAAAGGTTATGAGAAAAGGAATGTTGAAGTCTTGGAACCAAGAATATACCATTTCAAATAAAGATAGATTAATTAAGAAATTTTTTCCTTCCATTAGCATGAGGCTATCATACCATCATTTTTATACTAATTACAAAATGGCCTAATTTTTCACTGGTCATGGTAACGCTAAAAGCTATTTGAAAAGAATTTGGTTCCGTCATCTTCCTGCGATCGTAGTGTTAGTGGCGAGGAAAATGTTGACACACACACACACACACACACACACACACACACACACACACACATGTTCTTCTTCTATGTTTCAAGTTTGTCAGAGAAATAAAAATCCTAAGACTAGTATTTAAGGATATTTATACAAATTGGCCTATAGATTTTCACCAACTTATTTCTATTATAAGTACTTTTCAGCACTTTTGTCAATTCATTGTTAACATTTGTAGACCTTCATAACTTTTAAATTTTAATCTTGATTTTCCTTTTGTGTAATGTGTTTCATGCTTACTTCTATATATCCCGTGGATACTTTCCGGTACACGGGGAATTATAAATGTTTTCAATAATACTAACAAAAATAATAAAAGGTTGATTTAGTATCAGTAACACTTTGAAGATTAGCCCTAAAGTTAACTAAATAAAAATAAAATTAATAGCATCCGTTAAATTATCAAAATAAACGCCGTATTTTGAAGTGATAACTTCTTTAGGCGCATTTTGCTGGAGAGTGAACTTGAATGATGCGTTTCAAAAAGCCAAGCATCGTTACGCTAGGGTTTGTAACGCTCGTAGCAATGGTAAAAATACTGCTGACTGCTGAAATAATGTGAAAAAATTCTCCATAACAATACATATATGTACTCCTATTTGAGAGCAGAAAGATTGCTTTGTGATTTCTTAATAGCAATATTTTAACTGGTTACAATGCGTTTGTAATATTGAGTACAATTAATAAATGTATTTTTTAAAGAACTCCACTGAATATAATGTAGTGGCGCCATCTGTTTTACTACTTTTAAGTTATTAATTCAAAAAAGATAGCTGATCCCTACTGTTTGAAAATAATAATTTTGATTGAATAATTAAAATGTTGCTGTAACAAGTATTATTTCAATCTAATAAAAATTTCATTACAATACCAATTTAAAGAATCTTGAGGGGGAATAATTCACGTAACTGACCCCTTGAAAAATTTATAAGGTTTATACATAGCTCTCTCACATTGATTTCAAATAACTACATTTATCCTCTTGGTTTTTCCATCACTATCATGATATAAAATAGTGGTGGTACTAAAGATTATTTTATAATTTATACTTTTGAATATGATATCTTCATTTATTTTTGACAGTGCAAGCGTTGTCGACATTTTTAATGAGTAAGTATAATCATCATATGTTAAATTTTGTACTTTATTTTCAACATTTTGATCGAAATAAAATAAAAAATAGAGCTTGTTAAAAATGAAAAAAATAATTTTTTAATAAAGTTGTTTTGTTCAATTTTGGATTTTTCGGAATATTCTTGCAAAAATAAGATTATTTATTGTAAAAATTATGAATATAAAAAACGCAGAAATTAATTACTTGAGTAGAATAAACTTTTATTTGAATTTGAGATATACCCCCAATGAAATGTTTCAAACAGAAAAGAATTTCACAATATTTGAGGAGTAATTTTTTATATTTGCTATTAAACTCCTTGATTCCTTACATATTGAGCAAATCGTTGTTTGGAACTTTTCCCTTAATAATTTATACATTTTTAGGTATAAATTATTGTCTATTCAGTAAATTTATATAATTTTCCAATGTATTCGTAACCAAGACAAAACTTAGGATACTACACTATTCGTTTTACAAAAGTTAGCTCTATTTTCACTTGTTATTAAAATACAAACAACTGCAAAAATAGACTGCAATTCATAGAAATTATTTTTACCTTTTTGGATTCAGAAAAGATTAATTCCGACGTCGTAATAGATTCCGTCAAAATTTAGAACCGACTTAAATTGGCTTTTAAAAAGGCTTCCTGTTATGCTCACTAGATAGCAGCACAAGCATTCTTAAAATATCTTTGTAATTAAAAATGTTAATGATGGAACGGGTTAAGGATTAAATTAGTTCAATACTTTTATCCCCTACACATTAAAGATAAAAAAAATACGTTAATTATAAACTATGTGCATATTACAACGCATATCTTATACCGATCCAAGAATAAAAACTTAAGATACTGTAATATATAAAAAAAAATAAGTGATAAAATATTAAATTGGCATTTTGTTGGAAAAATAGAGAATATCTTACAAATTCAATTACAACTTAAAGCAATGTATTATTTATTTCAAAACTGTACAAAACTTTTTAAAAATGATCTTGTAAAATGTCTATCTATACCTATATATTATATGTATACAATTACTAAATTTTATATTTTAACTTTTAATACTTATCATTCGTTATTTTAGGAATGCTTTAAAACACACAAAAAAACTTCAAATTTGTAAATTACTTCAAAAATCAAATTATTTTACAAATTAGAACTGACAGAATATTTCCGCTTTTATTTAAAATTTTCTTATACTAGTTAATATTTTAAGAAATAATTTTTACAAGGATTCAAGCACGGGCGTAAAATAACTATTGAAAAATATCTTAATTTTTTTTTTCATAAAGATGTCATTGTAAGTTATATATTTGTATCACACAAATACACTCTTTAAAATTTATAAAAATGTTTCAAACTTTTTTTTAAAATTTAAACATGAAGTGAAAAAAATATGAGTAAAATTATCTTATTACATACATTTTGTTCCTTTTTAATATACCTTCCTCGTCAATTAGAAATGTTTCTGCTTTTTTGACAATGGCTTAATTTACTTTAAACTTTGCGAGAAAAAAAATCGAGTAAACTTAAGAATGCTCTAGGGTAAAACAAAGAGAAAAATCTCAAAGAGGTATTTTTTGAAAAAAATATTTAAATGTTCTCATTTTTAAGGAGTTAGAGATAAAGTAACGTTTTATAGAAGAATTCAAAAGAAATCTTAATTTAACTCTTTCTTTTTTCTTGGCAAGTGATTTAATTTAAAATGGAAAACATTCTTGTATATTTAAAAATATAATTAAAATGAGCAAAATCATTAGTAATTAATCATTTGTAATTATTATGTCTTTATTAACAGTTTCATAATTATATAATTCTAATTTGAAAAATATTAACTTTTAGCAGACGATTTGTTTTGAAATTAATTTCTTTGCTAATGTGAAATGTTTTCTGGCAACAGACGTAAAAAATTTTAGTTTGTTAATGTGTTGAAAATAAAACGTTGGGGTTTGGAAGATATTCTGAAGTAATATTTCTCTCAAAACTGCCCTAAACTGATACGCATTCACCACAAATAAAACTAAAATAGGCGGAAAGCAAATTGTAATTTTATTCACTAAGAATTTAACGTGAATTAATTATTAATGTGAAAAAATACTCAAAAAAAAATTGTTGGTTCATAAAATAAATTATTTCATAAATTCGTATCCAATCGTGCAAGCGATTTTTATTTGCCCCTCTGTCTGAAATTTTTAAAACCCGCGAGTTATCTTTGTTTACATTATTTCAACAACCATAGGTGGTGGCATCAGTCGTCAACCTATTTTATGAAGAACGCTTCCTCTGCCACCTCTAAAACTCCGCCTTTTACTGTCCATCATCTGCAGGCTCCTCCTTCTTTGCTCATGAGTTATGATAATGCAACCATCGGCGAGTGCAATGATACGAGGCGGGGGGTTAATGACACCCACAAGCGAACAATCACCTCTGCGAGGGAGATGAACCTGCTCCTCTTCACTTTCGCTTTCGACCCACTTTCGATTTTCACTTTCGCTTAGTGGGGGAAAGTTTTGGGTCAAGGATGGTTACGACCGAGTCTATTTCAGCAATGGGGAGGCAGGGGGAAAAAAAGAGAAAGGAGAAAAAACAAATATAAAAAAAAGAGTTCAACCACCCCTCGCGCTGCTAGAATCGACCTCACTTGAGTTGATGTTTATTTTGTTTCTGAGTTCAATGATAGTACGTTGAACGTAATGTTTTGAATACCGAGATCATTTCCTTGTTGCTCTTTTATTCTTTTGTTTTTGTGTCGCTGTTCTTTTTTTTTATCGTTTTTTTAGCTTGTATTTAATTTATATTTGTGTTTAAGCGAATTGCTTTAAAGTTTAAAAAATATTTTAATTTTATGTTATAAAAATTGTATAACTTTTGTAATTTGCTAAAAAATAAATCTTTTTCAAATTAGAAATTGTAGAAAATGTTACTATTCTTAATTTACACTATGTGATTATGTTTTTAACTCTCTTTTTTTTTGAAATTTACCAACTATTAAAGTGTTAAATAATTATTAAGGTTACAAGTTATTTTTTTTTTAAAGAGAGCATTTAAAAATTGAAATCTTTGCTTCATGACAACTTCCTTAACTGTTTTTTTTTCCTCTTGCTCTCTATATTTAAAGAGAAAAATATTCTTAAAAATCCTTGGAGATAGAAAAGAATTGAAGATAAATATGTTTCATTTGAAATTAAAATTATTTTGAAATATTAATATAATTATGAACAAAAAATAAAATTAAATAAAAATTATTTAATCGACAAAATTTAAAATGAATTTAAATATCTAAACGCAATCCAACACAGCTAAATAATGCAACATTGAGGGGTTTTTCTTTTTTGAAAGATTCTTCCCGAAAATAAATTCGGTATAATAATAAATATTCCGTGTAATTTTAAGACTTAAATTAAACTAAAAATGCACAAAATATAGGTAAAGTAAATAAATTATAAAATAAAATGTCTTCGAAAAAAAGCTTGAGGTATAATTCAAATCAAAATTGTTACCATAAATAAAATTTTGTGTATAAACCTAAAATCAAGCCAAGGAAAAAAATAAATATTAATGAATGCAGTAATCTAATATGAATGAAATATTAACGAATTGATTTTTCCAACATGAATGACAATTTAGTCTACAAAACTGAATTAAACAAAAACAAGAACCAAAGACAAAAAAAAAGTTTAAAAAAATAAAAAAATCACCAATAACCTAATATATAGGGAATTAAAACCTAATCTAATTTAAATTCCATAATCAGAATTTTAAAAGTTCTGACCTAAATATATATATATATATATATATATATATATATATATATATATATATATATATATATATATATATATATATATATATATATATATATGAAATATAGTATTAAATATCCAACATAATTGAGAAAAGGAAATTCTGAATCCGAAAACAAAGAACAAAAACCGATACATATATAAATATGTGTAAAGACAATGATGCAAAACAAAAAACTACTTTCTTTTCTATAGCTATCACCAACTTAAGATGGTGAAGTAGGGTTAAGTTTGCTTTAAGATATATATATATATATATATATATATATATATATATATATATATATATATATATATATATATATATATTTACTTATATATTGCTTTTTTGATAGATAGATATCAATTGCATACACTAGGGACTAGGGGGGAGAGGGTTTGCCCTCTCAAAGCCCTTGATTTTTTTCTGTTGATTATAATCCTATGAATATAGAACGTAACATTTAATTAAGCATTAGTTTTATTAATTAATTTTATTAATTAATGCTAATAGAATGGTGAACTCTCAACCCTCCCGAAAAATTCCTCTGTGCGCCAGCCACTATGTATATAAATAAGACATTAAATTCAAAAACCAAGATTAAGTAGTAAACAAAACAAAAGATACACGTCAATAACCTTCATAAACAAACCTAAACTGAATGAATTATAAGCAAGCCGAGGGAACGTTCAAACGAAAAGCCCCATCTCCATCACCCCTCCGTGTGTGAATCGAACGATCCCAACACGGACATGATCTGCGACCACTTCCGCGCCAGAGACCTAGTCCAACGCAGCGACCTCCAAAAACGAGGAAGATGCTCTCCTGAATCTGCGGAAACTGGATCACAGCTTCCTAGAGACCAGGAAGAAAGGGGAGATGCGGACCTTGAAAGCTCCCTCCATGTCCTTGAGAAGGCCTGGTTCAACGCTCAGGTGAATGAATCCTTGGACTCGAAAGGGTTAGAGCCGTTCATTACACCGAGTCTGGATACTCAGGGACGAAGATTCAGAATTATCATATAACACTCTATTTTTTCAGCCTACTGTCACGTTTAGCAGTGTTTTAGGCGAATTTTTGGAACGGGTGGCCTTGGGATGGAAAAAGCAAGGTGAATGAATTCTTATTGGTTCATTGGACGGTAGAGGGGGTTCATTACACTTTTGTTTGTTTGTTTTGTTTTTATCTCGCAGCTGATGAACCGGGGCAGACCTTGAAGAGAGCAGTGACAGTAAGATAAGATTAATGTGTTTTTTGTGTGTGCTGGCGTTTGGAGTGATATGGGCTCGAAAAGAAAAAATTGTGGTGAAAAAATTAAGCACTGGGAGACAGGGTATGAAAAGCTACACAGCTCTGTTCATTTGTCATCACTTTTAAACCTTTTAGTAGCATTAAATTGCAAACTTTATAGTTTTGATGCAATTAATTTGATGAGTAAATATTAATATCAGCACTGCTTGGAAAAAAAAGGGTAAATGGAATTTAATCCAGGTGCAATAAGAAAGAACTAAAATCATGTTTCCAAGACTTAAATATCATTGATCGGGTATCATTAGATATAACATAATAGAAACGTAATAAGGGAAATATTTATTCAAGTAAATAAAAAATAAAATAAAAACTTCCAAAAAGATAAGTGTCTTAACTCTTTATGTACCGCATTATGATTTACTGCAGTTTTTTTCATGCGATATTTTTTTTTTGAATCACTACATTGAAAATTAAGGAATATACACATAAACAAAATACTGAACTCTGGAAAATTTAATTCGTTAGAGCTAATTAATTAATTAAAGATATTCAAATGTAAAATTAATTATACAGGTTGTTCACTTATTTATCGTTTTCTGAGGTCTTCATTAATATGCAAAAAATGTAAAACACTTACCTTTCGACATTAACTATTTTTTCGGAACGAAAATGGCAATATTTGCAATCCGCTGAAAACACAATTTCTGCTATAAAACTATTCACCCCTTCCCCACTGAAATACTCATCATAGAACCCGTGCTGTTATATATCTTGGAAGAGTGGATTTTAAAGAATATTCCTGCTAAATATCGTCAGAGTATTCGAAAAAGTGGTTATTCTATGTAATTTTAAATTGAGTGGTACTTATAAGTACCGTCGGTAGATAAAGGGTTAAAATAAAGAGAGAGGTACCAAAATTTATTCTAAATATATTGATCAAACAGTACTAGAGTGGCCGTAGAAGCCTAGTGGTTACTCGTGTACGGCATGTCCTGGAATCAGTGAGAATTTTATGTTTAATCTGTCAGGCTAAAAGTACTCCGGTTGTCGTAGTGTGGTAGTCTGGAGAGGGAGGCGTCACTTGACCAAGACTCAAAATTACGAGGCCCGTCGCAAGTAGCCTTCCTGTTGCTTTAAAATGCGACAATAATACAACTCACACTCCCCCCACCTTGCAGTTACATAAGGACAACAACAATTCAAGATGAGAAAGATAAATTTTTTTTAAGAGGGGAAACAAAATGTGTAAATATTACACTTGAAAAAAAAAAGAAAAGAACTTCATACTTTTATGAAAATTGGAAATTAAAACTTCTCAGCAACAGATTCCTCCCCCTATTTTTCTGGCAATTTTTGTCATTTTTAAGATATCCGACTACGTTCGGAACCGTGATTTTAAAAAAAGCGCAAAAATGGATAATTTTCATGATATTTAGTGTCACTTAGATTGGAATAAATGTATAAAATTGTTTTAAGGATATTATGACAATAAAAATTATTTAAATACAATATTTTGGCAAAAAATTAACTTAGAACAACCTTTTTTCAAAATGTTCTTTTCTTATTAAAAATGCTTTTATAGTAATAATAGTTTGCTTAGATAAAGTAAAGACTTTTCTAGAGAGTCTGAACCAGGATTTTTGAAAAATTCACATTGAGTTATCACCAATTGAAATAATTATAGTCGATTTTTCTTAAAATTTATCCCCTCTGTTGTAGTAAAATATGCATAAATCCACTTCTAATTTATGTGTTTCAAAACTTCTAGTTCATCCTCTGTACAGAAGTCTGAGCTATGTACAGGCAAAATATAATTATAATAGAAGCATTTTTCATAAAAGGAGAATGTTTTGAAACTTGGTCATTATGTGTACCTTTTTTGTCAAGATATTGTACTTAAATAATTTTTTATTGTAATAATATTTTTAAAGCAATTTTATATACCTTTTCTAATCTAAGTGACACTAAATTTCATAAATGTTATCCATTTGTACGTTTTTGAAAGACCACGGTTCCGAACGTAGTCGGATACCTTAAAAGGTGTGTTCTTTCACAATTCCTACTATTATATACTTCCCACTCTTCCTATATATTTATATCTTGTGCAAATTTTCAATCGTTAATAAAATACTTTTAATTCATCCATTCAAGTTCAAACACAATTTTTCAAACTTGTAGTGGATGACACTTGATGTTAATACAATTTTTTCAAATATTAATTCTTTAATTAAGTTTAGTTAAAGACTAAATAGTATCAAACAAAAATAATAGTCCAATACCATATGTAGAAAGGAAAATCGCTCGTTGTGTGCCTGTAGCGTAATGGATAGCACGTTGGACGTGGGTTCGCATCTTACCTGGGATGGTCTAATTTCTGAGAATGTGACTTATGAGTGAACAAATAGTTACAAGCGTGAATAATAGTCCAACTCCATATATAGAATGAAGAATCGCTTTCTAATTTCCCACTTAATAGTGGGATTCTGTCATATGTATGTACATATTTATATTAATTGTAATTATTTTGTAAAAAAAGTAACTAAAATAAAAATTTTCTTTGCTGACCTAAATAGGAATTGACTTTGAAAAATTATTTTTATATTATTTGTTCCTATTTTTATTTAAATTTCCATGATATAATGCCTACCAATCTTCTGATGCTTTATACATATTCATGCTTATTCTAGATTTCATATTCAACGAGTTCAATACTTGTAGCTTAAGAAAACGGTTCTGACACTGGGGTCCCTCGGACCCCTGGGGGTGCGCGAAGTTTTCACATTTAATGATAAAATTTCCCTCTTTTACAGAATTTGAAATATTCAAATATTACACCTGATATAACAGTACTTGTAAAAGAAATACAGACCTACACATTACCTACATTATGTATTTTTTTAAATTAGTATTTTGTAATATTTTTCAATTCCTACAGACTATTATAGCTCATATAATCTCTATATATTTATTTATTTATCTTGGTGGAATTTTCAATCGTTAATAAAATACATTTTAAAGCGCCCAATTGAGATGAAATTTTATATACATGATTATTTTGGATGACTATACAATAATTTAATCGTAATTAATAAAAATTGATTGATTAAAACTAATTATTCAAAGAATTACAAATACAGCCACGTTGGCATCACTTTTGGTGACTTAGAGCCAATTTTGGCGACTTGTGTTAAAACTTGAAAAGGTTTTTTCCTCACATTTTAAAGCATTCAGTTGAGCTGAAATTTTATGTACACGACTGTTTTGGATGACAATACGATACTTTAATGATAATTAATAAAAACTAATCATCACTTAATGTTGTGATTCTGTCCAATGTATATACATATTTATATTAATTGTAACTATTTAATAAAAAGTAGCTAAAATAAAAAATTTCTTAGTTGATCTAAGTAGAAATTGATAAAAATTTTTTTTATATTACTTGTTAATTAGATGTTAACTGTTTTCTTAAATGAAAAAATGAGCATTAAAAAAGGTCTGTTTAAGTAACTGAGACAATCTTAGGATTACTGAGAAACCTTTAATACACTCAGCCATGTGTTGGAGTCACGTGTTCAAAGTTTTGGGGATCCGCGATGACAGGCTCATACATAAAGGGGGATGGGGTTTAAAAACCGCTGACTTATTTATATAAGGCTGTGACATCGTCGATGGTTGTGAATTCCCATCTTTCGATTCACGATAAGTGTTATGGTTTCACCAGCTGTTCAAGGACAAGTGCACGTGGCCATGGGGCCATTGTTTATTGTCTGAACTCAGGGAGTGAAGAAAGACAGACGGGTCGCCATAATAGTAAAGTAGAGCCGGTGTCCCATTGACAATAGGCGAAGCCTATCTTAAAATAATCATGTCGTCTTTTCTGGTATTGTGTGAAGGGGAGACTAGGAACAGGTGGCGTGTGTGTGTGTGATGGACAAGTGTGTCCAGATGTTCGACAAGGAACTATGATGCCTTGGGCCAGACGGCTCGGGTGTGTTTTGGCGTGTTATGCGCAAATAGGACGAGGGAGGTCAAGGGAGACTTTTGTGACCTGCCAATGAGAAGGAACGAGGGGCGTGTTGTGAACACACCCCTGGTGTTTAAAAGGGTTCTTTTTCAGGGGAAGAGGAGAGGAGTCCGAGGGAGTTCGGAAAAGAGGACGAAAAAGAGTCCGGGAGAGAGAACGGACGGAAGGAGGAGAGAGAGAGAGGAAGAAAAAGAGTCGAGCGAGAGAGAGAGGAGCCGGCCTTGGAGAGAGAAAATGTCTGAGTCCGGGATTGGAGTGGAAAGACGATGAACGCCGGTGGCGTTGAGAATGGACTATGAACTGACTACACCGGCTTGGCAATATTACTTCAATAAGAATTGTTTATCAAATAAACATTGTTTTTATTTCTAAATGAAGCTGTAAAGAACTTTTTATTGATGGATAGCTACACACGATATTACAAGGCTTTTGACAAGATTCGGAGACCAATTTTTCAAAAACTGATTTTCAGAAAAAATTTGTCGTTTTAAAGAATGCAATAGGTATTAAAGAGTCATAATTATTAAATAAATAATATGTATACCCCCCGCCCCCGTTTTTTTAAAAATAATACAAAATTTTAGCAAAATTTTTAATGTTAAGAAAAACAGCATAAATAATAAGTAATATAAAAAAATATTTTTTTAAGTCAATTCCTACTTAAGTCAACAAAGAAAAATTTTACTTTAGTTACTTTTTATTAAATAGTTACAGTTAATATAAATATGTATATACATACATATGACACAATCACAATATTAAGTGACAAAATAAGAAGCGATTTTCCTTGCAATTTTCCAATTTCCTTTCTATATACGGTATTGAACTATTTATTTTGTTACTATTTATTCATTCATTAAATTTGATTATTCTAATAAAATAGCTTTTTAAAAAAAAATCCCATTCTCAGAAATTAGGCCATCCCACGTGGGATTCGAACACACTATCTTTGGAGTAGAAGTCCAAAGCGCTTCAGGGCCACAACGAACGCTTTTCCTTTCTATATATGCTGCTGGACTACTATTTTTGACCATTTATTCATTACTTATTCATTACTATTTATTCGTTAATGAAACTTATTTAATGAATTAATATTTGAAAAACTGCATTAACAGCAAGTGTCATCCACTACAAATTTAAAAAAATGTATTTGAACTTGAATGAATGAATAGAAAATATTTTATTAACGATTGAAAATTTGAACAATATATATATATATATATATATATATATATATATATATATATATAAAATATCTTAGAAATAATTATTTTATAAGCATTCAGATAAGACTTTAATAATTTTTTGTCAAAATTATTTTATGTTCTAAGCTAAAATGTCTATAAAGGGTGATTAAATGTAACTATCGTAAAAACCAGTGGTTCGTTACACTCCAAAGAGCTTAGTGCTTAAGTTTTACAATTTCATTATTGGATTGCTTTGGAGATATCTTATTTTTCGTGCATATTAGTTATCGTGACCATTTCACTCTTCAAAAAACACATTTAAAAATCATTTTTATAAGTTAGACAAAATAAGCATTAGAAAAACAACTTAAAGGGTTCTCCAGCTTTATACCCGTTATTCCTTCTTCTTCCTCTATACGTATATCACTTTTTTTTTAATGGTTCTAACACCTTACATCTAAAAAATAAATTATAGTTTAAAAAACTAAAAAAAACCCACTTTTTTTTATAGTGAATCGAACTAAGTTGTAACTGAATATTTGTCGCCAAATCTAGAATTAGTCTCCAAATCTGGAAATGGGATCCGAAATTAGTCGTCAGATGCGGGGTGGAATCTGAAAATGGGAAATCGTTAATCCTGATGATCCTGATCAGGACAATGGACAAAATTATTAAATTATTGTATTGTCATCGGCAGTAGCGCGCACAGGAATTTTTCAAGGGGGGTGTCCAGGGTTGAAAGTCCACCATTCTTGTATCATGCTTCGTTTGATTTTGTTGATTTTCGGGAACAAAAAACGGTAAAAAACGAATTATTGAATAAATAATTACCATTAATTAATAAAATTAATCTTTAATAACAAATACTTAATTAAATGTTACGTACTATATACTTAGAACTATAATCAATCGGGAAAAAATCAAGGCCTTTGGAGGGGGAGTCCGGATACCTAAGACAACCCCCTTGTGTGCGCCACTGGTCATCGGTTCTGGACAAGTGAGCAAAATTTTGAATTAATCTGACCTTTTAAAACGGGTAAAAATTCAGTTCAAAGATAAGTTACATACAAGTGAAGCTTAAAAAAGGGTGTTAACCCCCCTTTTAATTTAGTTGGGTACCTTAATAGAATTCTTATTAAATAAGAATATAGCATTCTAATAAATATCCTAATTTGTAATGTCATACGATCAAGAAATGATTCAAGAACTTTTACCCAAATGCCATTCTTAAATTTTCTTAAGGAAACAACAGAAAAACAGTATTTTAAATGTAAATATTATGAATTATAGTTTAAAAAGAAACTCTCTAAAAAACACGCTTTTATAGTGAATCGAACTAAAAAGTAAAAGAATAATTCTTAAAATAAGAATAAATATGATTAACGAGAAAATTAATGTCATCGGGATAAAAGCGAGGTGTGCTCTATATTAATTGTTATAATTTCTTACTAGTTCTGTTCCGAAATGCTGAGTTAGTGTAAAAATGTAGTACAAAGCACACCCCACGCTTTTACCAGAATGACATTAATTTTCTCGTTAATCATTTTATTCTTATTTTAAGAATTATTCTTTTACTTTTTAGTTCGATTCACTATAAAAGCGTGTTTTTTAGTTTTTTTTAAAACTATAATTTATTTTTCATTTTTTAGTTCGATCTACAATAAAAGCCTGTTTTTTAGTTTTTAAAACTATAACTTATTCTTTGTTGAATTTATCCTTGAGTTTGATATTTGAAGCCGGAACTATGTGGCTCCTGGAATTAGTCTTGCTCTTCAATGGATATTAATTAATGGGTCTGAAGGGTATATATTCTCTCCGTTTACGGGGTCTCGGATGAGCCCCCAATCTTTGTATTTCAAAGATTCCGTCTCTATAGATACAGGTCTTAACTAATAAAAGTGTGTTAAGAAGAAATATTAAATATCAATCGTATTATCACCTTTTAAACGTATTGCGAAATGTTAATTCGTTTCATCACTTCTATAAATGTATTGCTTTATCAAAATAAAAAAATATTTAGCAGTTAGAAAATAAATTATTTTTATTCCCGTTTGAGGTTTTAGGGTTGCACCTTAATCTTTTAGGCTCTAAATCTGGAATTAGTCGCCAAATCTGAAAATGGTTTATGCAATTAGTCGCCAAATCTGGAAACGATTTAATGAATTAGTCACCAAATCTAGAAATCCTTATATTTCTGAATTATTAAGATCCGAATCAGGGCAATGAAACAAAATTATGAAACTATATTGTATTGTCATCGGTCCTTGACAAGTATGCGAAATTTCGAATTAATCTGACCTTTTAAAGTGGGTAAAAATCGAGTTCAAAGATTCCATTACATACAAGTGAAACTTACAAAAACGTGTTAATGAAAGAAGGTATACATAGTATTTTGGATGATGATATGTTCTCCAATGTGAAATTATGGTCAGAAGTGAAAACACTGGTAAGAATTAACTAATTGTTTATATAGTTAAAATAAAGATTAAACTCAAACTCAGTGGGGCAACAGCCCATGAGGGTCAAGGCCTACTGCACCCATCTCAGTATACGTGACCATTGGGCGCTGAGGTGCATGGGCAGATGTCCGGATCAGATGGTCAGTCTGAAACGAGCCGCCCTATGGGGGGCATTATAGCCTTGCGTGGGGTCGCAAGCATATCGAAAAGTCGAAAACAAGAGATTTAAAAAATTACAAATTTACTGACAGGAAGCAAAACAAAATACATTCTGACACGATAAAAAATAGAACATACAGTTACACTGACATAATATACCTATAAAGGTATTACTACTGCACAATGCATTCGAGAATTAATTTATCAATACTATGTTAGGAACAACTTTATTAATTACTAGTCACTACCCTTGGCTTGTAATTTACAAAATTATATTTAATACTTACCGTGATAATTTGCACGGTTTATACTTAAAATCGCATTGTATCTTTACATTAAAGTTCATTATTATTGCATTCAGTATATTGTTATTGTATGGAGGGGGCGCGATGAAAATTATGATTGAAAACTGGGTCGTAAGTATTTAAAGTTTACGAAGCACTGATGCACTGGCGTAGCTCTAAGTGGGCCCTGTATCAAAATGCCTTCGAGGACGTTTTTTTATAAATGATAAACCTTTTTAGTGGGACTGTAGATACATGTGTTTGAGCCCCTGTAGCTAGGGAGTCCCGTATCATTGATACAGCTGATATGGCGGTGGCTACGCCCCTGCACAGATGCATATTACAGTTTTACAATTTGATCTGAGCATGAACGGTAGTATAATTTGCACAAAAGGTGTTGGTCCACTGTTAGGCGGACAGGAGGTACTTCTCCTAGATATAATAAAATAAATATGACTGAAAAAGATAAATACCGTACAATCTGGCGTATAACACGTACCTATACTTTCGAGTTGCATTTTTTAATTTTAAGGTATAGTCTCCGTAAAACGCGAAACCCAGCGTTTCTCAAACTGCGGGGCACGCCTCCCTTGGGGGGGGGCGTGATAACTCTACGAGGGGGTGCGAGCGTATTGAAAAGTCGAAAACAAAAGATTATTTTAAAAAATTACTAATTTACTGAAAGTAAACAAACAAAATACATTCTGACATAATAAGAAATAAAATAGACATTTCCACTTATATAATGCACTTATAAATGTGTCAACACTGCACAATGCGTTTTTAGTGTTTTATGTTGTTAAGAAAAAGTTTAATAATTAACCAGCGACCCATGAGCTTGTCATACATAAAATGTACAAAAATTAATACTTATCTTGATAATTAATCCTTTAACTGCCGATCAAAAGTTACGCGATTCACTCCACAATGCCGCCGTTTCCACGTAAGTACGCGTGTGTAATGTAAGAGGGGTGGGGGAGGAATAAGTAGGCAAATCATCTGAAATAAGTAAATCCTTCGCCAACACTGTCAAGTTCCTTTTATTATGTTCCAAAGCCTTCGGAATAATTTTATGGATAGCACTGCACAGAAAAGATCGTACTTCGGAAAGATGTATATATACGTCTGGGACAATTAACGCGTTGGCTTAATTGCCCCAGGGAGGCGCGATGAAAATTATGATTGAATATTGGGTCACCAATATTGAAAGTTTGAGAAGCACTGGCGAAACCCCTTTTTTACGAAGACGCCTGAAATGTAAGTGTACAATGCTGTTATGTTTTGCAGTCACTTATTCGTGGTATTATCCCAAGATTTTGAAGAAATAGAATACTTCTAGAACTACAAATCTTTAAGTTCATAAGGTATGTCATTTCTTTAAAATAAACGGTATTTCGATATAAATAGAAGTATAATTTTTTTTAATGCTCATCTCTTTTTTTTAATTTTTAAAGCTATCATTTTTATACCCGACCTATAACACGCACCCGTAAATTTCGATCTTATTTTTTGTGTTTAAAGTGAGCGTTATACACCGGATTTTACGCTATATGAAATTATGAAAATTTCATCAGAATATCTTCAATTTTTCTCTGCCTGAAGAAAGAATAGTAAGGAAATAATTATTAAATCATTATTGAGGAAAGCAGGCTTATCATCGAAACACATGCTCCTGTAACATCTAATTTTGGCATAATTTTTTGTAAATGAATTTGTTTTGCTATGAGTGTGTATCTAAATGTGTTTAGATATTAATGTGCAAGTAAAAAAAAAGAAAAAAGTTGAGTACGCCATGCCACCTAAGACATCAGCCAAAGCCAAAAAAATAAAAAAACGAAAAGTAAGCTATTTCTTTGTTAATAGTCTTTTCTCTGTGTACTTTGATATCGATACGCTACTCATTTTTTGGCGTTTTTGAAATGAGCCAAATGGATTTTTGCAGCTAATATAATATTATTGAATTGTAATCTTATCATCTAAGCTCGGTGAAATTTTACAAATATTTGGCGGAAAATTGCATAACTACCGATAGTTAGTACGGGTCTAAGATACAATGTTTATGTAAAATCATAGTTTAGAGGTTAAAGTGTAGATTAAGAGGGGGGAGGGATTGGTGATGTAAATTTCTTTTGGCGACCGAAATCGTTTGCCAAGCTACTTTATTCAGCGATAGTTTTTTTTTAGCGACCGGATTCAATAGCCATGCTATCTATGACATCTAGATAAAAATCTCCAAATTTAAATCCCCCTAATCTACACTTTAGCTTTTCTAAGAATTTGACTTCATGGCCCCTATAAATGATAAGTATTAAATAAATAAGTAAATAGATACAAAAATCATTATAAAAATGATCGATAAATGTATTAAATCGAGTCGACCAAGAAAGTTGGCATCTCCAGTTAATCATAATGCATTATCGCACATTATTAGCGAGGTAATTATCGCATCGTTTTCTTGTTTGGTGAAATTGCTCTACAGGATTACACATGCATTAATGGAACAGTATGAGCTATCCCGTCGACCAAATAAATCCTTCAGTTATTTCGTTTTACCAATAAGCACAGACAATATTCAAAATTAACAACATAGGGATAATTTCACTTGTTAAATTTCACCTTTTGGCGACAGTTTTTTTTTTTTTTTGGCTTATATTGCAGACGAGTTTATACTTAAATACCTAAATAAAAAATATAAACTACCTCTATTTTTATTTACTTTATATCTATGTAAGCAACTATTTCATTAATTTTAATGCATTATGAAATACTTACGTATTATACCGTCAACCATTTCTCCAAATCAAAAGACGTAGCCAAATGCTGTTGTCGTATGCGAGAACACGATTATTGTTTTTGTACTAGCGTGGGAAGAGTTTTTCAGTGTTGGCTGCATATCGCGGCATTTGGCGTCGTCTTTTCATTTGACGAAATAGGTATAATACATAAGTACCCATTTTGACCTTGGTGCTTCTGTTTTTAGGTACTTACGTATTATCGCAACAGTCGCCAACTCTATTAATAACTCTCCAAGTTGGCAATCCCGATTTCCTACGTGTCGAACGCACTGAATTGTCATCCATGTGCTTCGTTTCAAGAAATGTCACCAACAGGTTGCAAGAATAGGTACTTACGTATTATCACAACAATCGCCAACTCTATCATTAACTCGTCAAGTTGGCAATCCTGATTTCCTATGTGTCGTTCGCGCTGAATTGGCAACCAGATGCTTCGTTTCATATAATGTCCCCAATAGGTTGCGATAATACGGAAGTACCCTATAATACCTAAGTACCTGTTTTTATTACATTTATATATAATAAATATTATAGATACTTACGTATTAGCGTTACCGCATCCAAATTTTAGCCACGCAAATGCCCTTTTCCATCAAAATCTGATTTTTTTTCTCCATATCAAAAACATTAGAATCTTTTCGTTGTTTTGATATGGCGTGATTCGCTTACAACCAGTTCTGCTGCAGTTATGCTAATATGTAAGCACAGTAATATATTAAACTTTTAATTATCAATAAAGTATTAAAGGAAAGTAATGTATAACATTTAACATAAAATTTTAAACTTACTGTTGTTTGTTTTGTACCCAGCTTACGTAAAAGTATCAAACGGAATTGTAACCAAAAGTTACTAAATTATGTTTTTTTTTCTGTAGATCCAAAAAGTACCAAGATTCACCGATGAAGTAAGTCTCTCTTTCAATTCCTACTATTAGCTCACACTCTCTATATATCTTGTTCAAATTTTCAAAGGTTAATAAAATGCTTTTTATTCATCCGCTCAAGTTCAAATACACTTTTTCAAACTTGTAGTGGATGACACTTGATGTTAATACAGTTTTTTCAAATATTAATTCGTCAATTAAATTTAATTAGTTAATTTTAGGTTTATATGGGAGAAAAAATTAAATTTGTTTCGAATGAAGGCGATAGATGGCGACAGTATACATTCATTATTGCTTCGCAAAACTACAGATCTTATATCTGCAGTAATCCTATGCCAGGGGTGGCGAACCTTTATGTATCAAAGTGCCATTTTTTCCAAAGAAGTGTCTAATGACGTATAGACGTGCCGTCAAATAATTTTTACTTGTGATTAATGGGAAAATAACAAAACTAAATACGTGCGAATAACACAAAACTCTACTAACCACGAAAAAATATTTTTTGTGCTGTATAGTTATAAATGTTTTAGTTATTCGTGTATTTCAAATTAAAGTAAATTAGTGTGAGTTCTGTTGCTGCAGATAGGATAACAAATAACTTATACTAGAGTTGCAAGATGTTACTTTTTGTAGAATACATGCTGAATTTGAGTCATCTGCGAAACGGTTTATTAGCAATTAATTATTTTTGCTGTGGTTCACTTTTTTTTGTACAAGAAGGTTTGTGATTTGTTTCAAAATAGCGTTTTACAGAAGATGTTCTGCCTACCACTATTCCAGAACACATAAAAACATACAGCTTTGTCGCCTTTACTAATATAATACCATGTTTCTCGGTCCACCAAATTTGAAATTCTCTGTTACACTTACTAACTTGCACTTTGTGTTCTTTTTCTGGACTAGCCATGTTAAACAACAGTTAAAAATTGTAAATATAAGACAGGAAAATTTTAAAATACAGTTGCATCAATGAAATTCACTGTGCTATACGCAGACAAACTTTACATCACAAGCAAGTGTACACCCTGATCACTCATGTTTGTTCGGAATACTTTATAGTGAACTTTGAAATTTTGAAAAAATAAAATACAAACCATTTTGATCACTGACGTGCCAAAAATATTGTGTCGCGTGCCATCAATGGCACGCGTGCCACTGGTTCGCCATCCCTGTCCTATGCGATCCATGTTAGACAAAGCAACCGAATCAGCTTTTTACGCTAACGGTAAACCAAAAATACCCCGTTACCTTCGGTTTACGATTGAATAAACTTGGCCTTATTCTGTCACGTTTTGAACCTACATATTTAATAAAAAGTAACTAAAACAAATTTATTCTTTATTGACCTAAGCAGGAATTGACTTTTAATTTTTTAAAATTACTTGTTTAATAACTAAATCACCTTTTATGGCACTTTTCTGTTTCGGGAGGCCATAAAAATTCCCCACTAAAAATCGCCAATAATAATTTGTTAGTAATGGCAAACCTATCACAAAAAACTAGCCAAATTTTCTTCATTGTTGAAAGCAATTATTATAAATTGCCTACCTCTTCAACAAAATAATAATTTAATCTGGAATTAAGATTATACCTTATTTTGAGTTTGAATTCTAATTTGGCCGGGGAAAAAATTAAGCATCGTCAACGGCCGCACGAAACGAAAAAGTGCCCATTTTACAAAGTTATTGCATTGTAAGTCGAACATTTTTGATAACTAAACTCAGATATAGAAACAACTACACACTGTTTTCTGTTTCGTACAATGTTAACGTTTTTCTTTACTTTTTAAAGCATTTTGATTGTTTTTAAAGATAAATACATCTTCTACTTGCAAGCTTATACAATTTTTCATTAAAATATTGATTCTAATTTATTGAACCTAATAGTTCAATTTGAAATATTGTGATATGAACATACCTTTAAAACCAGAGAAAAGTTCATGATAAAGATGTTGTGCATCTTCAGAACAAATCAATTTTGCTGCTTCTTTGGTGACTGAAAATATGAAGAACACATTTTGGAAAGTCTTGACACACATAGACGAATTTCACCGACAAAATTGCAGTAGAGAAATCTACTAATCTGCTTATTTTCTGAAAAATATCGGTTGCTCAAGAACTATTTGACCTTTCCATTCGATAGTACACAAAGTACTAAATCCTTAATCTAAATTGCCTTTTATTTAGGCTTATCAGATTAAAGCAATGTATATAATGAGGTAACTCATTCATTCTGATTCATATATTGGATCTAAAATTCTGGAACTTTCTTCTTATCAGAAATTAAGCTCACATCAATAGTAGAATATCGGGATAGTTCAACGTTTAAAAGTAGCTTTTATTTTAAAAAGTTTCAAAGTTCACTTTCTCACCGTAATTTTGATGTTTGAATATTGAAGAATTAGTAATTTTTTTAAATGTTATAAGAAAAATAAAAAAATTATAATATTAATTTTCTTCCTGTGTAAAGGAGTGAACTTTCTTCTAAAAAAGTCTGAATTGTAATTTTCAACAGAAGTTAAAACTCTTGAGAGTATTCTGCAAGGCTTCTTTTTCAATTCCTATGTATACTATTAGTTCACATTCTCCCTATATATATATTTATATCTGGTACACAAATTTTAAATCTTTAATTTTTTTTTGTCGTGTCCATGGACAATCAGATAATGTCGTGAGCTCTCTGAACCGCCTCCGCAAGTCTCGGCGCATCAGCGCTGTAAAGAACCTCGCGTAGCTCCGAAGCCAGTGGCACCATTCCTGGTCGTATAATATGCGGAATAAGGGCCGGACATTCTAGGATGTGGTCTGGCGTTAGCTGGGCATCGGTGCAGTTCTTGCAGGGGATCTAAGTTCTAGTTTTGTCTGATGAGATCTTCATACCTTTAAAATGACCCGTCCTTAGTCTTGCAATTATGGATGTAAGATTTCTAGAGCAATCAAAATCGACAATGAGGGGTTTTTTGTAGTGATGAGGCAGAAGTCTGTAATTTGCAACCGCATTTGCATCTGCAAGCGTAATGATGGGACAAAGTTGGTCTGCCATCTTTGGCCAGGGAGTCCGCACACTCGTTTTCCTCAATATTTACGTGAGCAGGAATCCATTGCAATAGGCAGGATTTCCCCCTGAAATGCAAACTTTCAAGTAGGACATTGATATCAGAGGTTATGTTCGTATCTCCTTTAATGATTGCTTCTAAGGCCGCTCTTGAGTCGGAGAAAATAGCCAATCCTTCAGTTGTGGCCGAGAGCTCCAGATGGGTCGAATACAGGATGAGTGCCTCCTTAATTGCAAGAAGTTCGCTGGTAAAATTAGACGCTATTAACCCAGTGTTAATTTTGTGCATTTTTCTTTCTTTATTTGGAAGTTGGAAAAGAATGCCAGCTCCTCCCTTGTTGAGAGAAATGTCAGATGAGCCATCTGTATAGGCAACCGCAAAATTCTCCTGAGAGATTTTCTCTATCGTTTCAAGGCCCTTCTGTTTGAGAATTCTTGCATCTTCTTTCTTTGAGCAAGGGCGCAGGAGATTTAGAGTAAGTTTCGTTTCTTTTGGAGACCTTCTGGGGAATTTCTGTTAAGTTCAATGGCGTGCTTTCTAAGTCACACAGACTCTGGGCTGGAGTACCTCAGGGCTCCGAGCTCAGTCCTCTTCTTTTTCTTTTATACATGAATACCATCCACCCCCATATCCACCCAGACACGAAAATCGCATGTTATGCAGACGACATCGCCCTATGGCATACACATAGAGATATTGCAGTCTCAGAAAAAGCTTTAAACAAAACCCTGAAAGGCATTGCAGCTTGGGCAAAAGATCTCAAATTGACCATTAATGCTGATAAGACAAACTTTTGTATCTTCTCCACGGACAGACGGCATAGTGGCACTTTTAATGCAGATATTAAAATCGAAGACTACAACATCAAAAGAGTCATCTTCCCTACCTATCTCGGCGTAACCTTAGATTCTGAACCTCATTTTACAAAGCATATTGAGCAAACTACTATCAAAGCACTCAGAAAATTGAACATTCTTAGAAAACTCTGCGGAACTACTTGGGGATCAAATCTTTAATAAAATATACATAATTCTCATTCATCCACTCAAATTCAAATATATTTTTTAATCTTGTAGTGGATGACACTTGATGTTAATACAGTTTTTTTCAAATATTAATTCATTAATTTAATTTAATTAACGAATAAATAGTTACAAACAAAAATAATAGTCAAACATCATAGATGGAAAGGAAAATTTACTTGTTTCATTTTAACTTTAAAATTGTCAAAATAGTATTAATGAATTACATAGCCAACCGATTTTGTCAAATTCAGCGATATGCAGCCAATCGTCTGGTTATAATCAAACTCGATAATAATAAGAATAAGCTGTCAGAATTTGGCAACATTTTTTACATCTTTTGATTTGGCGAAATTAGTGGTGAGTACCGCCAAAGTCTACAAAAAATACATCTTTCATTTTTTCCAATAAATGAATTAATAAAAATCTAGGTATAAAAATAATAAAGCGAAAACATTTAAAATAAAAAATCAAATTTTAAAATTTTTATTGGTAAGTTTTATACTATTACTTGTTTAGGTCTTAATTTATCTCATACTTTTACCGCCAATTTGGTGGATTAGTACCATTATATTGGATGAAAGTCTTATGCAGAAAAGTTAGCTGTTAGAGCATTTTGCCGCAATCCTTTTCTTCGTCACCAATATAGTTTCGGCTTCACTAAAATTTCTAACATTAACAAAACTGCTAGTAATTAATTTCTACAAATAGCAGCATCAAAAATAAATGGCGTAAGAAACTTTCAAATATTATAACACTAATTTAATTTCTAATGCCAGCTGGGTGGTGTAGTTGGTTTCAAGCTAGCCTTGTACGACGCCGGCCAATTCGGTGAATTTTCAGGACGCAACAAATCCACAGCGTCCAGGTCATGTGGCATATTAAGGGGTGTTGGAAAGCTAAATTCTTATTTTTTTGACAATTTGAGATTTTTACATTTTCAAATTGTATAGATTTTAACCTTTCTAAAAATACCTTACTTTAACCTCAAGGGTATTTAGAAGCCCTTAAAACGTATTTTTAAATAATCGTTGAATTTGGGCCACGGCCATTTTAATGGCGAAAATTGTAAACAAATTACTTTGTTTTTGCTTAAAAGTGTAACGACTGATATAAAGCAATACATGTATCTTTTATTTTAAATTGAGCCTTTTATTTTTTTTTTTTATTTCCTAGCCAATTAGAAGTATCACTGTATACATTAAAATCAATTTATCTCAAAATGTAAATTTTAACGTGCGATGTACCTTTTCTGAGAAACTACTGTTCAAATGTATGTAAGTTTTTTATGAATAATTTATAATGATGTCTAATATATACTAAAATGAGTTTTTTGTAAAAAACTCAAAAATTTAATTTTTACTAATTTTTTAAGTAAAAAATGGGTCAAATTTCGCAATGTTTGATAAAATATTTCATAATTTATTAAGAAATTCAAAATTAGCTAAAAGCTCATTTTAGTATAACGAGAGAGGTGTACTTTAATAGTATGAAAAATTTCAAGCACGTACATAAAACAGATTTTGAGAAAAGGAACATCGAAAACAGCCAATTTAACATTATCAGTATAGAGAGAGAGAAAGGTTTCCAACTCCCCTTAAAGATCCCTAGAGTGCCTCTTTGGCTTGCGTTCTCTCGACAAAATTAAGTCCTGGTACAATTTCATATTGTCTGAACTCAGGTGCTTCCCTTTGGGGTAGAAAACTGGACATCAAAAGTACATTGTGGCAATTTATATCCACCTATAGCAGTGTTTCTCAAAATTGGAACTTTCGCGACCCAATATTCAATCATAATTTTCATCGCGCCCCCCTCATACAATAACAATGTATTGAACACAATAACACTATAATTTGACGCTAAAACTACGATGCGACTTTAACATCTTAATTGCCCTAGGCGCATATAAACGTCGCTCTAAGCCAAAGCGTTTATTTTCCCAGACGTATATATACGTCTTTTCGAAGTAGAATCTTTTCTGTGCACTGCTAACCATAAAATTATTCCGAAGGCTTTGGAGTGCAATTAAGGGCCTTGACAATGTCTACGATGGATTTACTTATTTCAGATTTTTTTCTTCTTTATTCTTGGCCCTCGCTATACATCAGATACGCGCGCTTACGTGGAAAACGGTGGCATGGGGAAGCGAATAGTGTTCACTTTTAATCGGCAGTTAAGGGATTAATTATAAACCGTATAAATTATCAAGATAAGTGTTAATTTTTGGTAGAATTATCATGCCCCCAAGGGAGGCGTGCCCCACAGTTTGAGAAACGCTGACCTATAGGGTGCAGCACTAAAAAGTGATACAAGCTCACAGGAAATAGACTAGGTCTGCAATGGTTAAATACCAATCCGCAGCCCCATTAGAAAGAAAGGAATTGAATTTATAATAACTGTTTTCAATGTAGTGTATAACCTCTCTTCTGGAGGAAAGAAATTCACCAGAATGATTGGATAATTATTTTTTAAGAAGAAAGATGCATTTTTATATCTCATTTTCGTTACAGGAGTTAAATCAGGAATTCGATATGTTTTTGACGTGTTATAATCCTTACATGTCTCAGAATTCCGTTGAATTCGACCTCAAGGTAAGCAGGTTGCTCAGAAAACTTTTAGACTATTTTCCATCATTTTAAAACTATGTAAGTGATTTGTTTACTTGATTATTACTTTTTATTTTCACTTTTTCTTTATTTCAGACCAAGTCATATAAACCAATACCTGAGTTTCGAAGACCTGTCTTCTATTATAGAAATTTTGGTGCTTCGAAGCCAAAAATATTAGGAAGTGAGTTATATGCATTTAGTAGATCTTCACACGCACACACACAGATATATACATGGTTATAGGTACTGGTCATCAAAATTAAAGATTAATAACAGAAATAAAACGCAAATGATACTTAATGTAACATTATTAGTAGAAATTTGAACAAACGCATTAGTTAAAATAAATTAAAAGGATGATTAGTCAATTGATTTTACTTTCTGATCAAATTGATGTAAAGTAAAACGCCTGACGCCAACGACGATAGTTTTATTTCTGGTAACCTTATCTGAAGCTAAAGCATTTTTTTCTACTCATTAGTTATCTTGTATACTATCTAAATTAATCTTACTTTTTGAATAACTTTTTTTTTTTTGGAAAATGAGCAAGAAGAGAAATTTATATACGACTTATTTCATACAGAAGATTCAGACATCTCAAAGAGTCAATGTGAATTTCACGAACTATTGGGATACTTAGATTCCGGCACTGACTTTGAAAGATTCATGTGCCTTTTCCCCCATTTTTTGAATAAAAGTTCAATTTAAAGCACTCGAAAAGTTAAATGATTTAAATGGCTTACGCATGTTTAAAATTAGTTTTTCCTCTCTTAACTCCCTTTTCCCTCCCAAGATTAGCGGATACGCATATATGTCGCAGAAAAATAATGAAATTAGGAATTTCGTCAAATTCCTAAGGGAAGATAATCGATTCACGCAAAGATGTTAAAATAACGTCTCTTCAATGTTATTTCCCTCATAAAAGCAAGGGATTTGAACAAATCCCTGATCTGTTTCAGTGAAAGGATGAAATAATATTGTCAAGAGATTAAAAGTGTTTATTTAACAAATAGGGTGCATTATTAAACGTAGAAGTAAGTAATACAACAATAGGTAATGAAACACAAATTATTTATTGGAAATTAATTAAAAAATAATTAGAAAATTAGGATGGTATTTTTTATGTGTAATATCTTTTCTCTCGGTTACTTACCCTCTAAAATATCAATCCCTATGTTAATCCTATGTTGCTATTTTTTAAAGATATGGGGTTGATATTTAGGGGATCGATAGTACTACCTGTATGGTTAGGAAGTACAAGGACTCGACCTCCCAGGTGCCCCCCTCCTGGACAGCATTTTGCCAATGCAAATCCTGTCTAGTTCATCATTTTACTGAAACAGTTCAGGATTTGATAAAATCACTTACTTTCATCAGGAAAATGACCTTGAAGAGACGTTATTTTAACACATCTCCCGTCAATTGATCATATACCCTAAGAATTTGATGAAATTCCTAATTTCGTCAATTCCCTGCGACATATATAAGTTGACCCGTTTATTTCAGCAAAAACTATCGGCTTATATACGAAAATAAACGGCAATACTGTGGAATAAACAGAATTGCTAAAATAAGAGTGTAAAATATGAAAAAGTAATTTGAAATTTTCTAAAAAAGTTTTCAAATAAAATGTATATTTTTAAAGCATTTTAGTTTTTGAACATTTTCATCAAGTTTTAATTATGTTTAATTGATTGAATAGTAAATACTTCTTTCTGAAGAAAAAAATCTCAAATTTAATTATGTTTTTAAATATTCTAATCAACTAAAATAATTATTATTTAGTAATTTATTGAATTTAAGAAATATTTACTTCTTGTGCGCGAAAGCATGTTGTCATGCGGGAGGCTTCGTTTATTCGTTATTTTAATACTTACCGCGTAAATTGTGATTTAAAATGTAAATTCGTGCAGAGATTTTGAGTCTGCCATAATATGTTTCAATGAGCTTTATCTTTTGTTTTTCGTTTGTTCTTTAAAAAATAGGATACGGAGTATTTTATGAAGTGATTCCTGCCAACGGTGAAGAAAAGATGAAAAATAAATTTAATTTTCGCAATGCAGCTAGTCAGACTGAAGCCGTTAACCCAAAAGTAAGATAACTTTAGATTCATATGAATTTAATTCATCATTAGAGTAAAATTATTATTTTGATAACTCTTGCTAAAGAGGTAATAGATTTTCTTTCATAAAAAATAAAAATTTTAAAAACAATAAATAAATTGAATTTTAAGGGGGATATTTTGCATTATTTTAAGCTTTTTTTATTTACAAAAAAGACATTACGTTCATTATCAATATGCAATTTTTAAAAAAATTCTCAACTTTTAGTTATGTATACACTTATGTAAATAACTATCATTGATGCATAAAAGTTTTGAAAAAGTATACTAGATGGCAGCACAAAAGTAGAATAAAAATTAAATAATTATTACTTATAAAAATATTTTATTTTGAAAAATTTTATAAGAAATTCATTTGAAGTTATTTTCATAATAATAATTTTATATTTTGGATCATTCTAGTATTTTATTTTTAAATTAAATTGTTGCTAATTTCTTTAAGAATGATTTAAAAAATATATAGGCTACGACATAGTGAAAAGTTACCCTTTTATATAATAGATGGCAGCACAAGCTCAAATTGTTGAATGAATTTTATATTGATAAAAATATACTGTTTATTGAGATATTGAAGATTTAACATTTAACACAAACGTTTTAATAGCATAAAATTATGCGGAAATGTTATTAAATAATTTCTAACCTTTCAATTTTGTTTGTAATACGATTGTTTTTTTTTCTTAGGATCAGAACGAATATATAGATCCTAATTTATATCCCGTCTTGAAATTTTCGAGTTCTGTAACAAAAGAAACGATTTTGGAAGCTTATTTGGAAGATCAAGTAACCATGCCCTTTTTTTTAACACTTTTAATTTAAGTTAATTTGTAGATTGTTAAATATCTTTTTATTAAAATAAATACCTTAAAGTAATTGTTTATGCTTGTATTAATATAAAATAGAGTGAATTACCATTTTAGTACAGTAATGATTTATAACAAAAAATCATTTTGAATTTAAAACATAAACAACAATTGTATTTAAAAATTCAAGATTTTTACTATTTACCACAAGTTTATATACCGTAAAATCCGGCGTGTAACGCGCACTTTGAACACAAAAAATAAGATGGAAATTT
Source organism: Trichonephila clavipes (assembly GCA_019973935.1). Taxonomy (NCBI): domain Eukaryota; kingdom Metazoa; phylum Arthropoda; class Arachnida; order Araneae; family Nephilidae; genus Trichonephila; species Trichonephila clavipes. The sequence continues at coordinate 666,140 of BMAU01019612.1, forward strand.
AAGGGTGCGCGTTATACGCCGGATTTTACGGTAGTTAAAAATACATAAAAAATTATAAATAAAGAAATTGTAGTTTTACTTTCCGCTATTCTTTAATGTTTTTAGATTTTTATATAAAATCTGTGTCTTTATAAAATATGATGGAAAACAAAAATATTTACCCATGCAATTGGGAAGATTTTAAGCATATCAAATTTAATAATTCAGTAATAACTAATAAAAAAATATTTTGATTATATACAATTGTGACGAATCTGTACGGCACTTTTATCACTAATACTCTTAGGCGTCTTGGGGATTATAAATTCGCGCGTATATTTCCAACCAGCTCCAAAAAAGAAGAAACCGGGATATGCAAACTAGGTAAAGTATTTAAGGAGAGTGTTGCAAGATAGCAGAGAGATTAGTCTATTAAACCAAGAGATAGGTTGAAGGGTTCTAAGGCGATTTTATATGATTGTGCAATTGGAGCGAGAGGTATTGAAAGGAAGGTGAGATTTAAATCTAGATTATCGGCTTATAAGAGTAAATATATAATAAAATTAGCGGTAATTTAATGAACTCTAGTAATTTAAATTGCGTGCATCGCTCAATCCTCTTATTCCGGTAATCCCGTTCGTTATTGAGTTAATAGTTGATTAGTATTATATTTCCTGATTTAATTTAATAGTAAGGGTCAATCATATTGACGTAGACATATCTATTTATCTTTGTAATTAGAAGGTTGATAATTGATTCAAGTGAATAAATTCAATTTGTTATTGTAAAAAAGTCTTCTGGTCGTTCTTTGTCTCAAATCAATCTTGGTGTCCAAGGCGGAATCCAGGGGGATTCTCACACAATAGTGGCTCACACACACGTATATATATAGAGAGAGAGAGAACTGAGAGTTTTTTATTGAAGATTTATGCAAGGAAAAGAAAGTGAAGTATTTTGACCCCTTGTATTTTAGAACTCAATTATTCAATATTAACTTGATTGAAATTATTTTGGTTTTTTAACCTTTACCTTTTAAATGTTTTTTAGTTCGTTTTAATGTGCTTAAAATGTTAAGGAAATTATTATTAAAATAAAACCATATTAAATTCGATCTCAAACTGCCTTGTGCAAGACCTCTTAACCCATCTAGGGAGGGATGAAATCTTCCACAAAAATAGTGAATTTTTTAATCAATATCTTCTTTAATTAAGCTTTTCACAAGCATTTTGCCACAGTCGAATAAACACAATCAAGACTTGATAGGTGCTTTTAAGTATTTTTGAAAATTACCAATGCACATTCTCAAATTTAAGGCTGCTGATAGTTGGGCAGCGGATAAATTTGGCGACATTGGCGAAATCATAAAAAACATGACAAGTGTGTTAAATTTATTCTAACTAAAAATTATACTAACATTTGAATTTCAATAAAGTCTCTTTTAATTTGATTTAAGCAAAAAAAATCAAACAAATTCTTCATTAGGGCTGAATATTTTGATTAATGAATTTTTTAAATATAATAATTTGCTTTTCTTGTTTTAGAATAAAATATATTCTACCGGGTCACAAACAGAAAAGGAAAAAGTAGAAGAGGAGAAAGGAGAAAGGAATGGGTGGATCAACTTCGATTTACCAGCTCTCCTCAAACGCAACATCAGAAGGGATTTCTTGGTATATTTATATTTAATTAAATTAGAAGATTCAGCTCATATCTCTTAGCATAAATTTCAGGTAATGAACGGGGGCTTCATTGTAATTCAAAAGTTGCAATAATGTTTTAAACGTTGAAATTTATTTGAAAATCCTACAAATTGGGATCACTATATTGTTTTAAAAGAGGGGTGGGTGGGGAATCTACAGCATCTCGAATCCTGAAGTGAGTACTTAAGGGGGACGTTAGTGAGTTAAAAGTCATAATAGTTTAGTACTTTCCTGTACAGGGTAATTATAATTCAAGTTCCACTTTTAAAATGCTGTAAAAAAAGAACCACTGGTCAGAATGATTTCAAATTTGAACTGAATATACTTGACGAAGGGAGAAACGGTATAGTATAGAAATCAAATAAAAGTGTATCCATAGATGATGTAAATGGCATACGAAAGTTGATTCGGCCAGAAGCGACATATTGAATCGAATTACTACGGCATTGGCGGAAGTTACACATTAAACCTATTTTATAACTCCATGGGCATGTTTGCTTTGATTTTTTGACCAAAAAAATGACTTCTGAGTCATTTAATAGTTGTAGCAATGTTTGTGAAAAAGCCAAGACATTGCACTGGAAAAAGCAGTTTTGAATTGTCCTTGGGCCCAAAACTGTTGAAACGCCTATTAACTGTTACGAGACTTGAACAAGACAATCCTCCAGTTTTTGCCACTGGTTGAAACCGATAAACAACAGAGCTGAATTTCTCAGGGGTCACTTTGTGAATGTGTCACGTGATTCATCAGCTGATGTCAGTTAAATTTGCGATTTGGCCTTTGAACACAATATTTTCTTAAGATAATCCAATAGCTAGAAGTCATACGGATTGTAGTTTAGTGATCTTGAAGGTTAAGCTGTAGAAAAATAACCTACCCTTCAAGATCCCAAAGTTTATCATTTCCGAAAAACAGTTGCATCACTGGCTTTGTAATGTGCGGAGGAGAACTATTTTGAATCTTACAGTGCCATCGATTGATAAAATTTTGAACTCTTTTCTTATGCCATATCGTGTACACCTTCAAATGTATTCAGTTCCAATTTGAAGTCATTCTTACCAGTGGTTCGTTTTAACAACATTCTAATGGGATTTAATTATAATCACCGTATTGACTATCACGTTTCGGCAGGAATACTCGTATTGGACCTTGCAGGGATCTGTTCACTGCAAGAGTATGATTATATCATTAACAAACCATTACAATCTAGATTTCAAATCTATAAAGAGGAATAATTTTGAAATAAGTCTCATTAGGGATTTTGTACATTTTGCTAAAATGTGCTTTATTTTGAGATGTAGCTCCCACAAACCAATCTTTCGCCATTCTCTTGAAGTGTAAAAAATATTTTCAAGGGAAGCAATGCATTATTTTTAAATACAAGTGCACTGAAACAAAATGTTTGCCAACAGAAAAGGTAAAGATTTATCCTTTACCTGAATTAGCCACTTTCAATGGTGAGATATTAAAATGATGGCGCTTTAGTATACTGAAAGAGTTTCGAACCGGAACTGAAATGAAAACCGGAAAAAACCTTTATTTTGATCGGAACGAAAACCAAAAAAGTATCGGTTTACTTCTGTTTGATTTATCTTCAATCCTTTTGTTACTGTAACCCAGTGCTTATCAAATTTTAAATATTTGCGACCCAATTTTTATCACTCTTTCCCCCCCCCCAATACAAAAACAATATATTTAATGCAATAATAATAGAATTTAGTCTTATTCTAATTGCTCATTTGTGTTCATTTCTACAGTCTAATTTGTCGTATCTAATGTGATTTCAACCCTGTTTACCTGTAATATCATTTCCACTGCATTGCACGGCCCCCATGCTTTAACATTGGTTTAAATGGTAAACTCGCCAAATATTGCAGCTAGCGCCAAGTTGGCGACGGATTTGGCGACTTAATTTTTGGCGCCAAACTTTTCGCCAAATTTGGCGATATGTCGCCAAATGTGGGCGATAAGCTTGGCGGCCATGGCAACCCTGCTCCTAATAACCCTGTCTGGCAACCCTATCGCGGTATTGTAACACTATGTATTGATCATACCTTCCGGATTTTTCTAGACCTTTCTATTTCTAGATTATTCTGGCAAAAACCGAAAGGTATAAAAGGGCCCGAGCCGGCTAGTTAGTTAGTCAGATCTCAGCCTTCATGCAAGTGATACCCTCTGCTAGAGAGAGAGAGAGACGATTGCATAGTGCGTGTGTTATTGCTTTTATTGAGTTATTATTTTTGTGCTGAGTGTTTACTATTGCTTTTGTTAGTGTATTACATCTGTGTTATCAGTATTTTCATCGATTGTACGTGACTTTCTCGAACTGTTCAACAATTTGTGGAGGACTGTTTTGGCAAAGAATAAAATTGTTTTGGATCCCGCTCTTCGGCTTCAATCATTTCGAACCCCGAAAACGCAACAATTGGTGTCAGAAATTGAATGCCAACAACAAGAGCGATGGAGGCCCAGTTCCAGACTCTTCTAGAAAAATTGTCTGAAATGAAATCGGAGTTGACCGCCAGCATGAATGCCAATATGGGCGAAGTGAATACCAAGCTTACTAACGTAAACGAGCAGATCAGCGCCAATATGGGCGAAGTGAATACCAAGCTTACTAACGTAAACGAGCAGATCAGCGCCAATATGGACGAGTTGAATAACAAACTGACCGCGAACAAGGAAGAGTTGAAAAGTGATTTGAAGGGCATTGGCGACAAATTGACGACTATGGACAAGAAATTTGAAGAAATGGAAGGAAGAATCGAGTCAGTTGAAAATAAATTCGAAGATATGGAGAGCAAACTAGAGGCGAAAATTTTCGAAAAGGTAGAAGAAGTTTCCATCTCGTTCAGGAGTGACCTAGAGAAATTGAAGCAGAAAGTCATGACTAGTCAAGGGGATGAATTTAAGTTTTTTTTCCAAGCCTTCCATCAAGCTTTCTACATATGACGGAAAGTCCTCTTGGCAGGTGTATAAAACCCAATTCTCCATAGTGGCGGATGCAAACCAGTGGGACTCCCAGACCAAGGCCTGCCAGTTAGCTGCTTCTCTTCGAGCCGACGCTGCTGACATTTTGCAAACTTTGCCGGAAACACAGCGGCTGGATTTCGACGCTCTCGTTAATGCTCTGGAGTTACGCTTCGAGAGAAATGTGTGAAGGATTACAGCAGACTCCAGCTGAAGTCACGGCAGCAGAAAGTGTCCGAAACGCTCCAAGAACTGGCGACGGACGTCGAGAGGCTTTCTCACTTGGCGTTTTCTGACTGTCCGACTGAAGTAAGAGAAGTCCTGGCGCTGCAACACTTCATCGACGGGGTGCGTGATCCGAAATCCAGAAAGCTCTCCGAATGGCGGATCTCAAGGACTTAAAGGGGGCCCTAGTGTTTGCTATGAAATTCGAGGCAGCCCAGCAAGCAACACGAAAGGACAGACACCCCATACGAGCCGTCAACGAATCGGACACGTCGAACTTGTGGAGCGGTTAGAGCGACAGATGAGAAGCTTCTTGAATAGAGTTGAGTCTTTGATGTCCCAGAAAGCAGACGGGAAGAAGACCCTTAAATGCTGGACCTGCGGTCGAGAAGGGCATCTGCAGAGAAGCTGCCGGGCACGCCAAGGCGCTGAAACTAATAGCGCCTCCCAGAAGGAGGTGTCGGAAAACTAATTAATGGCCATCTCGCGGGGGCGGAGGTTGCCAGATTTTGGAAAGCCCCATTTTCAAGTGTGTCAAATTTCGACAAAGAGTACCGGTGAGAATGGAATTTTTATAATGGGACATGTTAACGAGCTTCCCTGCAACATGATCATCGATACAGGAGCCAATGTGTCTATCATTCGGAACGATCTGGCTCAAAAATTAAAAGAGAAACTTATCTGGACCCCACCCCGCGTGGTGCTACAGACCGTGACGGGGAAAAGATTGATATTCACGGAAAATTAAAAGTCAAGATCAGGTTTGGAGACACTACCTACCAACATGCTGTTATGTCGCAGATATTGCAGACCCTTTCATTCTTGGACTGGACTTTCTAAAGGAGCATGGTTTCACTCTAGACTTCAACAAGAACGAATTACGTTCCATACACGAAGAAGTCACTATATTCAAAATTAAACACAGGACAGAATCTATTCGACAGGTAACCGCTAACGAGAATATTACCATTCCCCAAGGACTGAAATCATAGTACCTGGATACATCGGTAACGATGTGAGTTTCAACTCTGGCCTAATTGGAACTGCGGAAAATAAAGCGAATGGATTGCTAATAGCTTCGACGCTAGTTTCCAGAAAAACTATCCCGGTAAGAATTTGCAACGTAACTGAAAAACCAGAGTGTTCCAGAAAGGTGAAGTGTTGGCAACCTGCAGTCCAGTAACGTGTGTCTGCAAAAGTTCGAGCTTGCTCCTATCCAACTGCCTCAACAGTTGACTCCTGACCTTCTAGAAAATGCTGAATTGTCCCCCGAACAGAAAAGCTCCGCAGAAAGACTGTTCCAAGAATTTGAAGACGTGTTTTCTAGAAACAGTAGCGATTTTGGCCATACGACAGTTTGATACAGCAGACCATCCGCCGATTAAACAGCACCCAAGACGCTTGTCGTTTGCTAAACAGGAAGAGGTCGGAACACTACTACGAGAGATGCAGGAAAATGACATCATAGAACCGTCTTCGAGTCCGTGGGCATCTCCAATCGTCTTGGTTCGTAAGAAAGATGGCTCCACAAGATTTTGCGTGGACTATCGAAAACTTAACGACGTCACCAAGAAGGACAGCTACCCTCTTCCAAGGATAGATGACACCCTGGATACCCTTTCCGGTCATAAATGGTTCTCGACTTTAGATTTAAAGAGCGGATACTGGCAAGTGGAGATCCATCCCGAAGATAGAGAAAAACAAGGACTATGGCAGTTCAAAGTCATGCCGTTCGGGCTCTGCAATGCGCCAGCTACTTTCGAGCGCCTGATGGAGACCGTGCTAAAGGGTCTGACTTTTTGAAGCTTGCCTTATTTACCTGGATGACGTCATAATAGGAGGGCGTACGTTTGAAGAACATCTTCAAAATATCCGGAAGGTGTTATCAAAATTAAGCGACGCTAACTTGAAGCTAAACCCTTCGAAATGCAAGTTCTTCCAGAAAGAAGTCAATTATCTGGGACACATCATCTCTGCAGAAGGTGTTCGTACGGACCCCGAAAAAGTGTCCGCCGTAAAGAATTGGAAACGCCCTGAAAACCTCCGTGAGCTTTGGGACTATGTACTTATTACCGAAAGTTTGTGAAAGGGTTTCTCTAACATCGCAAGACCCTTGCACAAGCTAACAGAAAGTAAACAAAAGTTTCAGTGGACAAAAGAATGTGAAGATTCCTTCTTCCAGCTTAAAGAAGCTTTGACGTCTTCACCGATCTTAATATATCCACAACCGGACAAGCCATTTATCTTGACACTGATGCCAGTAATGAGAGTGTCGGAGCAGTATTATCTCAGGAAATAGATGGCCAGGAACGAGTCGTAGCTTATTGGAGTAAGTGTTTATCGAAACCGGAAAGAAATTATTGTGTCACTCGAAAAGAGCTACTGGCTATTGTGAAAGCCATCGAGCATTTCCATCACTATCTCTATGGCCAAAAATTTCTTCTACGTACCGATCTTTAACCTGGCTAATGAATTTTAGAAATACTGAAGGCCAGGTAGCCAGATGGATACAACGGCTCAACGAGTATTACTTTGACATCAGACATCGTAAAGGCTCCTCGCATGGAAATGCTGATGCCCTTTCAAGAAGACCATGCCCAGAAAATTGTCGTCATTGTTCCAGAGTAGAGACCAAATATGACTATGCTATACGCCAGATAAGAACTTCAACAGCGACGCCACCCGATCCCTGGAGTGACGAGAAAGTTCGAGAAGACCAGATGGCGGATCCTGATATTAAACCCTTATAGAGTTTATGGAGTCTTCCAGCAATAAACCAAGTTGGCAGGACATCTCGGCTTATAGTCCTACAACTTATATTGGGCCCTCTGGAATTCTCTACATCTCAGGAATGGTGTTCTATACCGAAAATTCGAATCAGAGGATGGAAAGACATTCAGGTGGCAATTAGTACTTCCTCGATCTCGTATCCCAGAGGTGCTCAAAGAATTGCATGGCAGCCCAACAGGAGGTCATTTCGGTGTCATGAAAACTTTGCACCGAGTTCGAGAGCGATTCTTCTGGGGTAAAGTGAGAGCTGACGTGGAACAGTGGTGCAAGTCCTGTGATGCCTGTTCAGCTCGGAAGGGGCCAAAGATACGTAGCCGAGGAAGCTGCATCGCTACAATGTTGGAGCACCCTTCGAACGTATCGCTTTCGATATCCTGGGACCTCTGCCAAGGACTGCGTCTGGTAATAAGTACCTACTTGTTGTCATGGACTACTTCACGAAATGGCCCGAAGTGTACCCCATTCCGGATCAGGAAGCCCCCACCGTAGCGGAGGCTGTAGTGCAGCACTGGATATCGAGATATTTGGTACCTCTTCAACTTCATTCCGATCAGGAAGAAATTTCGTTCTGCGGTATTGAAGGGGGTCTGTGAACTACTCGGAATTGACAAGACCAAGACCACACCTTTGCACCCACAGTCAGATGGCATGGTGGAGAGGTTTAATCGTACCATCCTGAATAACCTTCACTGATGGTCTCCAAGAACCAACAAGACTGGGACCAGAAAGTTCCTCTCTTTCTGCTAGCGTACCGCAGCGCCGTTCACGAAACTACCGGATATTCACCATCCCAGATGCTTTTTGGCCGAGATCTTCGTCTTTGTGACCTGCTGTTTGGTCGCCCTCCGGATACACCTTCATCGCCTGAGGAGTACGTGCAGAATCTCCAGGCACATTTTGAAGATATACACAATTTGGCTAGAGAACGGATCAACCTGAGGACGGAGAAGATGAAGACTCGGTACGACACAAAAGCCACAGAACATCAATTCAAGGAAGGTGACAAGGTGTGGTTCTACAACCCGACTCGACGCAAAGGACTTTCTCCTAAGCTACAATCGCATTGGGACGGTCCTTATACAATTTTAAAGATAATAAACGACGTCGTAATCCGGATCCGTAAGTCAACGAATTCGAAGCCTAGAGTCGTTCATTACGACAGGCTTGCTCCATATTATGGCCATAATTCTTAGTGTGTCAATTATTGTGTAATTTATTTTGACCATGGTCTTGTATAAATAAGTTAGTGTGTAAATAATCTTGTAAATAATTTTGTTTGTTGTTTTGTAAGTGTTTATTTTCTACTATGCATTACATGTTTATTTTGTACTATGCATTAGGTGTTTATTTTGTAATGTATTACATGTTTATTATTGCATATTCATTTAATTGTTTTTAATCAATTGCTTTATTATTATGTTAATCTGATGAAGGGTTGTACTGCCCGGGACGTGCAGTTCTTGAGAGGGAGGCAATGTTACGAATTTATCTTATTCTAATTGTTTCTACTCATTTGTGTTCATTTCTACAGTCTAATTTGTCGTATCTAATGTGATTTCAACCCTGTTTACCTGTAATATCATTTCCACTGCATTGCACGGCCCCCATGCTTTAACATTGGTTTAAATGGTAAACTCGCCAAATTGCAGCTAGCGCCAAGTTGGCGACGGATTTGGCGACTTAATTTTTTTGGCGATATGTCGCCAAACGATAAGCTTGGCGGCCATGGCAACCCTGCTCCTAATAACCCTGTCTGGCAACCCTATCGCGGTATTGTAACACTATGTATTGAGCTTTTCTCATACCTTCCGGATTTTTCTAGACCTTTCTATTTCTAGATTATTCTGGCAAGTGCCAGAGGTTTCTGACCGAAAGGTATAAAAGGGCCCGAGCCGGCTAGTTAGTTAGTCAGATCTCAGCCTTCATGCAAGTGATACCTCTCTGCTAGAGAGAGAGAGACGATTGCATAGTGCGTGTGTTATTGCTTTTATTGAGTTATTATTTTTTTGTGCTGAGTGTTTACTATTGCTTTTGTTAGTGTATTACATCTGTGTTATCAGTATTTTCATCGATTGTACGTGACTTTCTCGAACTGTTCTACAATTTGTGGAGGACTGTTTTGGCAAAGAATAAAATTGTTTTGGATCCCGCTCTTCGGCTTCAATCATTTCGAACCCCCGAAAACGCAACAATATGCTTTGATGATAAAGCTACAATATGACTGTCAGTATAAACCGTACAAATTATCACGAGAAGTATTAAATTTTGTACATAATTTTGCAAACGACAAGCCCATGGGAGTCGCTAGTAATTATTATAAACTTATTTTTAATTTACTATTGATAAATTAATTATCTCAAATACATTTTTCACTCCTGATACATTTACAAGTATATCAATGTAAATGTGTATTTTATTTTTTATTATGTCAGAATGTATTTTGTTTTGTGTGTTCTTCCTTTTAGTAAATTAATAATTATTTTACATCTTTTATTTTCGATACGCTCACTACGTCAAGTATGCTTATCACGCCCCCTAAAGGGGCGTGCCTCACAGTTTGAGAAACACTGCTGTCACCAACTTATCAATATTTTCTAATTTAACGTCAACCATATACGTAATTATCATCATTACACATGTCAACTATAAACAAAAGTACAAATAAGATTATACATAAAATAAAATTATTCATTCGTAACTGAACCAAAAACCATTATTTTTGGAGGAACGAAAACCGGGACTGAATCGATATATTTCTTTTCAGTTGAACCAGAAAGAAAAAAATTACTGTTCGAAGCCCTGATTGTGATATACATCATGTATGTTACTTTCCCAGCAGCAAAACTTTCCTTGTAAGAAAAAAAACTATGGACGAATTCGTCATCAGAATGTTTCACCAAGCCATCTCCAAAAAATCGTCATTAAGACGCTTGAATGAGTAAAAAGCACAATATTAACTAAGAAAATTACGAGTATATTGTCAATTTGGAAGGAGGAGGAATTATCGTTTTTTTTTTTTTTTTTATTTTTAGAGTTCTGCATAAATAATTTAACACTTGTTGGCCATTAACATTTTAGAGAAAGTTTTTCTATAAAATCAAATTTCGGTTAATAATGCATTATTTCCTATTTTTTTAAGTTTCACGAGAACTGTCGTAAATACTTAAGACTTTGTGAAAGAATGTTGGATCAGAATACAACAGTGGCAAATTTAGGTAAGCAATGACTACTTCCTCTGCATTTTTTTTTTAAAACCAAGTATTTTTTCTTTCTTGTATTGATTCTCCCCTCCCCTTTCTTTCTTCATTTCAGTACTTAAAAATAATACAAATTATTTTCTGAAACTGATTATCGTTAAGCTTTACATAAGAAAGCTTATTGCTTTTGTAAATAAATAGATAAACAACATTCGAATCAAGAAATGAATGTTAAATATTTTCAATAACATATTAAGCTTTGTGAGTAGCTCAAAATTTATAACAAGATTTTGCTCGTTGTACCGCTTTCATTTCACATAAAACCTTTTTTTTACAAAAATTAATCTTCCGAAAGCAAAATACTTTCAGTTAACTGGGCAGAGTCATTTTATTTAGTTAATTTTTTTAAAAAGTATTATCTGATGCTTGCCTATCAACCTCGAATAGTACAAAGAAAAACAGACATCTAGTTGAAATGGCAGCGAAACATTATCAAAAAAATTATCTTCCACCAATATATGCAATATCATCAACATAAAATATTTTAGTGTTTAAGAGCATATAAGGATTTTAATAATAGATCGCTAAAATTCCGGATCAACGAAGCAAGTATAGCTTTTTTTATCCCAATTCACCTATCCATCCCACATCTCTCTTGATCTACCTTGCGTTCCCAGCTCAAACGGAGAAGTCCACCCTTTGATGTTGTTACTAATTCTGTGTGTAAGCGGCTTCCTTTTCATTCTCCTGAAAATGTTAGTTCAATAAACTCCATTTCAGAATTATCAACTACTCAAAAACTGACAAATTTGTAGAGAGATGTAGAGTGCCGGTAAGAATTGCACTGTGTGCCAAATTTGGCACCCGTGCCATAGGTTGCCAACTCCTGATCTAGATACAAATTGAGAGGAGAGAGATCATTATTGAAAATGGTGTTAATTCTCTGTTGTTGTGTTTTCTTGCAGACTATGAGTACTACGATAATCCTAACGATCAGTTCCGGCCAGGTGTAGGCTCCTTGCTGCCTTTGTGGAAGTTGTTCCAGAAGGAAGCCCCTCGAAGTCTGGTGACCTGTCTGAGCTGGAATACCCATTACACGGATCTCTTCGCCATCGGATTCAGAGAAAGGAGAAATGACAAGGGTGAAGATGACGGTAAGTTTTCAAGTTTCACTTACGCGTCTTGTTGCAGGAACACGTAGGATCGAATGAGTGTCTTTGCGTTGATGATAATGAAGTTTGAAAACTGTGGGAATGCTCATCATCAACATTAATTTAGCTAGCGTATGGTTCGTTTATCGGTTTGGAGAAATTTGGGGACCCAGAAAATACATTACAAATTGCTTCTACGTAAAATTCATTATTTGAACTTTGTTAAACTCAAATAAACCGTTATGCATTATTCAAATCACCGCTGGGAAAAAGTTGGAAAGTCAGAAATGACTAAAATCAAATCTGCAACGATGTCTTTGAAAACTTCCAAATTATACAACAAATGTTTTCCCTGTCCGTGTTAGTGACTTTTAAGGTTTATAATATTACTAGCTGGTAGACCCGTTCTTAGCACGGGTGAATTGAAAAATTAAGCAATACAGATTGAAGGATAAAGAAGTTTTTAATGAGTTAATTTTGCGGGAATTGACAAATTAAACAACAAAAAAAGCTTTTTACATATCTCAGCAGAAGAAAAATAACCATATTTATTAAATTTTAAGTCTGTAGATCTAATAGCTGATAAAAAGGATTTTTTTTATTTATAATGCTTCGTAACTTTCTTCTGGGTCGATTTTTGAAAACACCTTCCTAAGCTGATCTCTGCTCATCAAAAGTAACACATTGTTATAAATTTTGTGTAATGAATGCTTAAAATAGTGCAAATAATTTATATTGTTTATTATTTATTTTATGTTAAAATTGTAGTATTCGCAAGCCACGCCGTGCCTTACATTATAATGGCGATTCAATGAAAACATAACTAAATATTGGTGATAGAGCCAAACTTTTTGGCAACCATGTGGTAACTTGGCGATTGATCGAATGAGGCAGAAGTTGATATGCTGTAGCGCCACTTGGTAGGGTGCTGCAACAAAGAGGATAACACAAAAACCTTCTCTATAAAAAAAACACATACATGCCAATTTTTATAATGATCGGTTGAACGGTGTTGAAGTGAAATGAGGTCATATATACAAACATCCATTTATATATATATATATAGATTACTACTACTTGGGTATAACGTCCATTCACTAACTTGGTCTTGGAGGACTTCGTCAAGTCCGCAGAAAGACATCAAACACTAAGATTCCTTTAATTGATTGGATAAAATCTGCATATGCTCAAGTGTGATTAGTAATTATCACTGGGGTTATAACTAAGGTGTGGAGCCCCTGAAAGATATCTAGTTGGAATATTCCACTAAATCATCTGGGAACCTTCATGGATTTGAACATGATCAGTTATGATCATTGGGATCATAACTGGAACTTAAGGAAATTTAATAGGCTTCAGGAAAACACCCAATATGAAAATTTCCTTCAAAAAATTGAATAAAGACCTTGTAAATTTGAGGGCAATCTGGTTTGTCCTACTGAACAAAGTCAGGATCCTGTAGGGCCAACTTATGCCAAAGCCTAGGCATGCAGTAGTTAGGAGGAACAGTAGGGAAGAAATAACCAACCAAATACTTATAATTGAACTGCTTTTCAACTCTGCTAATTTGTTGGTATTCTACAGGGTGGGGCAAATAAAAGTGACTCGGAGAACAGAGTTCCAGGTTACAAAGAAACACTGCAAAGAAAAGGAGACAGTTCGCTAACCTGCTTATAGCAGATGTTGAAAATGACCACCATTCATCTTTGGAACCTGGTCAGCAAGTTGAGGAAAGCAGATCGAAGCTGATCATCTCAGCAGAGCGTATCTCATCAGATATACGTTCTGCTGCAGTTCTTGAAGAGTGTGAGAATTGTTGTGATAAACCTTATACTTGAGTACTCCAAATAAAAAGTAATCACACACTAACAGATAAGGTGACCTGGAGGGTCAACTATGGCCGAGACCAGACTGACTTCCGCTAACAACTCTACCAGGAGTGAAGATTGCGTAAATGTGATCCCTGGCTCGGCGGGATGTATGGGTGGTTGCACCATTCAGTTGGAAATAACTATAGATCACTTCCCCATCAGTTAATGTTGCCACAAATGAATTGCTACTGATCAATTTACACTGACACAGTCCGCACTATGATCTGAATCGGTTTAAATCACTTGGTGTGCGCTTCATATTCACGACCAATCGTATCTCTCTCACTTTCAGGGGCGTTACGTACACCCCGGCAATTCCCGCATCGCGGGGCTTCCAGGATTCTAGGGGTCCCAAAGCCTGTCTGACACCGAGCACGTAACTTTTGTAAGATTTGGCTATGGCCCAAAACCTGATTTTGCAAGAGGTCCCTAATATTCTCCGTTGCGCTACTGGCCACTTTTATTTACCTAACCCTGTATAATTTCACAAAAATTAAACAGCGAATTATCAATATTTAATTGAACTTTCATTTTAAAACGGGGTAGGGTTCAAGTTTATTTCTTTGGGGTAGAGTGCAGAAATCTGCATTAATCTGGACCCGCCATCAGAAATTCTCTGTAAAATTTCATTTATTTCTTGAGTATATGCATAGAGATTTTGTTAATTACATTTTGGATCTACTGTTCTGTTGCTAATTTTGTGTTCTGTAAGATAGGAAAAACAATGGCTGATTGGTAGTGTATCTCATTTCCACACCACAGGTCCGGGGTTCAAATCCAAGGCTGGGTAAGGTCGACTCAGCCTTTCTGATAAATGAGTACCACCCATGCTTGGGAACTGAACACTGTGGGTTTTGTGTCAGACTGACCACTTGGCCGAAACATCTGCACATGCCCTCCAGCGCCTAAGGTCACATAAACTGAGATAGACACAATTAACCTTGGCCCTCATGGGCTGTTCACCACTGAGTTCAGTTCAGTAAGATATGGAAAAACCAGCATAACAAGAATAGGTTGCATTACTAATAGTGTTTATTCTGTGTTTGACCCTAATCTTTAATTTATCCTCTTGCAGACGATCTTGGCTTGATGAGAGAAAAGGGCCGCGTGTGCATATTAAGCTTGAAAGGACCATCTTATCCCGAAAAAATTTATCACTGTTTATGTGGAGTGACCAGCGTGGCTTTCCACCCTAGCGATCCCAGACTGGTGGCCGTGGGTTTTGCAGGAGGTACACTGGCTATTTATGATCTCAAGTGGCAGGATGCTACCCCAAGAGGCTTGGACACCAAATTCAACAAATGCTACCATTTCGATTTGGTAGGAGATGTAAGTTATGCATATTTTCGAAAAGGTTTATAAAAGTCATTATGCTTTAAATTGCAAAACTCGATCATCTCATATTCTAATAATGAATTGTTTGCAACATTACTTTTAGGAATCATTTGCGAATAAGAATTTAAACCTGTTTATAAGATTGTTGTTCAGTTTCTACTATTAGTTCACACTCTCCCTATATGTATGTATATATATATATATATATATATATATATATATATATATATATATATATATATATATATATATATATAATATATATATTGAAATATGTATTGAAATATATATATATGCATATCTTGTTCAAATTTTCAATCGTTACTAAAATACTTTTTATTCATAGACTCAAGTTCAAATACATTTTTAAACGTGTAGTGGATGACACTTGATGTTAATACAGCTTTTTCAAACATTAATTCATTAATTAAATTTTATTTTTTTAAATTTTATATTTATTCTGCATTATTTCTGACGAAGTTTTTCAACTAGATGCAACAGGTGGCACCTCTAAAGTAGGAATTGACTTAAAAAGATTTTTTTATGTTACTTGTAACTTAATGACTGATGTATTTTGATACAGAGAACAATGTGAAAATATTTACAAATATTTCTAAAGCTTGTGTATTGCTTCATAGAATTTAAATAAAAGTTAACAACTATCATCAAAAGTGAAAATTCTCGAAAATCAAACACTCTGTTTTTATTGAAAAGGCGTAGTCAGTTTCAAAAAACTTATTTGCCGGAAATTTTTTAAAAAAATTTATTTAAAATATTTTTTGACCCTTTTATTTAATTTTATTTCAAAATGTTCTTGATTTGCACTTCTCTTTGTTCTCACTTCACGAAAATTCTGTAAATTATTCTTTAACTTTTCACTAAAATGATTATGTAGCTCTTCCTAAAAGTACCCTACAATACACACTTCTTTTGTAACTTTTACTTTTGTAAAAAGTGATTCTATATAAATTCTTTTTTCTCTGCAAATAAAACGAATGAGTATGAGAAATTACTGAAATACAGTCGAACCTCTATATTACAAACCTCTATATTGTGAACTTTTTCTGGGTACCAAAAACATTTAACGAGTTTTTTCGTAAAACAATCTCCCAATAGCGAAGTAAATTTTCTATATAATGAACTTTTTCTCTTGTGATTCAATTTTTTTCTCTATTTTTAAAGTATTTCTGGACATTTCAAGTTATTTTCTCTTTTAACGCATTTTATGGTGGTGATAAATTTTGAAGTGGTTTTATTAGGTACATAACTCGCCGAAAGCAATAGAATTCTTTGTTTCATCCAAGAAGTGCAGCTTTTAAATATACTTGTATAATGTATATTTTAAAAATGTATGCTTTAAATTAGAAAATGTCCTTGAAATTTATTAATTTTAGTATAAAATTACTTTCTTAAAATTGAAAATACAGTGTATTCCTCGACATTATTTTTTCCTTCCTTTCTTTTTTTTTTTGATGAGTTAGATGTATAAAATAAATAGATATTGATTTTCAAAAAGGAGTGAATAACTACTTTCTTTTTAATATATATAGTGTTTATGCTTTAAAAAAATTTTTATGTGGTTTATAAAGTATATTAAAAGATGAACTTTTATATAACGAATTTCCCATATAACGAACTTTTTTTCGGGATTTAGCGACTTCGTTATATAGAGGTCCGACGGTATATCAATAATTATTTGTTATCAACTGACTGAAAATTGTTTTTTGTACAAACAGAAAAATACGTGTTATTCTTTGAATTTAATACCAATGTCGTATGAAATGTAGCATTTATTTCAGTAAATACGTCTTCCTCGTCATTTTTTTTGGTTTCTTCCTCCCCCCCCCCAATAACCCACACACACAACACATACTTCCCATAAATATGCATTGCACCCGTTAAAAGTTTATTATAAACATTTATATCCTTTTTTGCAGATGAATAAATACACATAGAAAGCTCGATGCTATATTAAGTAAATTTTTTGGTTAATAAAGCATTAAACATTTATTTGACAGCACAAAGAAATATCAGGGTCAATACACAGGAATCAATACCTCATATTTTCTACTGAAAAATAGAAATAGAATAGAATGTTTCTATTGAAAAATAGTATAAGAATCAGATGCCTTCATTTCTTCTATTCGATAGAAATCATTTTTCAATCAGATTAATTTTGAAACTCATGTCATTGTTACATACTTAACTGTACTGAATCGTGTCTCACCATTCAGCAATGAATCCTAATGTTATATCAGTGCTTCTCAAACTTTCAACTCACGTGACCCACTATTTCATCATTATTTTCATCGCGCCCCCTCCAAATAATAACAATGTATTGAACTCAATAATACTATACTTTGACACTAAAACTACAATACGACTTTAACCTCTTATGTGCCACCGACGTATATAAACGTCTCGCTGAGTCAGAGTATTAATTTTCTGGACGCATATATACGTCTTTCCGAAGTACGATCTTTTCTGTGCAGTGCTATCCATAAAATTATTCCGAAGGCTTTGGAATGCAATAAAAGGATCTTGACCGTGTTTGAGAAGGATTTACTTATTTCAGAGGATTTGTTTATTTATTCCTTTTCTCTTCCCCCTCCCTTTAAAAAACCCCATCAAAATACGCTCGTCTACAAGGAAAACGGTGGAAGTGGGGAGTGAATCGCGCAACTTTTAATCGGCAGTTAAGGAATTAATTATAAACCGTACAAATTATCAAGATAAGTGTTAAGGCTGTTTTTGCCATACACACAAGAGTGTGAATTTTACGCGGAGCCCATTTTCGGACAGAAAAATTCCTTCAATTTTTTATGACCTTGTAACTCATGCATTTGTTTATAATATAGTGTTTTTAAAATTTCAAAATATTTCATAAATAATTTGTTTTTCTTTTTAACACATAAAAGGAAATCTCGTTTAGCATTATGGTATAGGAGAAAAAAATGCAAAACACATTTTATAAAAGAAAAAATGTGCCAACTCGAACAAAAATGAGTAATATGATGAAATAAGTGATTCTCTACAGGATAGTGAGGCCAGAATATAATATTAATGTTGGAGTACTTTTATATCTGAAAAATATTCCGAATTCGGGTCCTATTCTTTAACATTAGCCGAAAACAGCCTTAATACAAACCCATGGGGTCACTGATAATTATCGAATTTGTTCTTAACTTAGTATTATTAAACTAATAATAAAACACATTGTGCAGTACTGAGACATTTACAGAGTGCTTTTTCCAGGTATAGAAGTTTCAGTTGGCATTACTTTCCAAGAGGGCGACCGATTTAACAGCTGTCAAGTGATTTATTCTCAGTTTGGTTTGGCAATTCATCAAAACGATCATCAAGCAAGGCGTAGATTCGTCGAATGGGCCCAAAACGAGATTGTCGTAGTTCCCGATTTTCATAAGCGAATTTTGTTTAGCGATGAAGCGCACTTCTGGTTGAATGGCTACGACAACAAACAAAACTGACGCATTTGGAGTGAAGCTAATCCACAAGTGTATGTCGAAATACCGTTACATCCAGAAAAACTGACTGTTTGGTGCGTTTTATGGGCTGGTGGAATCCTTCTTCAAAAACGATGAAGGCCACAACGTTACAGTCAATGGTGATCGGTATAGAGCCATGATTACTAACTTTTCATTCCTGAATTGAACAATCATGATGTCCAGGAGCTGTGGTTCCGACAAGACGGCGCAACATGTCACACAGCTCGTGCCACAATCGATTTATTGAAAGACACGTTGGGTGACCGCCTAATTTCACGTTTTGGACCTGTGAATTGGCCTCCAAGATCTTGTGATTTAACACCGCTAGACTATTTTCTGTGGGGCTATGTAAAGTCATTGGTCTATGCGGATAAGCCACAAACGCTTGACCATTTGGAAGACGACATTCGCCGTGTTATTGCCGATATACGGCCACAAATGTTGGAAAAAGTCATCGAAAATTGGACGTCCAGATTGGACTACATCCGTGGCAGTCGTATGCCAGAAATCATATTTAAAATGTAATGCCACAAGATTATCTTTCGAATAAAAAAAATTCCTGTCGATCGAATAATAGATCGTTGTTTTATTGCAATTTAAAGTTCTATACCTCTCAAAAAAGCACCCTTTATAAGTGTATTATATCAGTGTAAATGTGTATTTTATATTTTATTACATCAGAGAAAGTATTTTGTTTACTTTCAGTACATTAATAATTTTTTTATAAATAATCTTTTGTTTTCGACTTTTCAATAGGCTCGCACCCCCCTCGTAGAGATATCACGTCCCCAAGGAGGGCAGTTTGAGAAACGCTGTGTTATAACGATCTTAAAAGCCAACATGACACAGCTCTTAATTTTTCTAACATCCACTTTCAATCAAAATCTTTCAGATATCGTCCTCGTCATTTGATGGAGGTTCAAAATTACGAGGTTCATCACCAATAGCTCTTGTGTCGCTTCAGAGAGAGACGTCCATCAAAATCAAAAATCCGAGTCCAATCGCCAATTTAATCAAACTCATTATAAATACACATGTGCTAGCTGTGTAGCAAACTACTCCTAGTTCGATTCCTCAGATTACCCACATAAAACATGCTTTACTACTAGCAATATTCCTCCGCCGTGAAATTGTTATTTCGCCAACTGCTCACAAAACCGCCAATTCGATTTTGATTTTTTTTAAAATAGCTTCGCATTCTAAAGCACCACGAGGGTTTTTAGCGATAAAAATTGTTATTTTGAATTTAAGTTAAATGGCCGACATCTTCAAAATTGCCAAAAACACTGCCAAATTTTCTATACCAGGGGCACTTAAGGTGCCTGACTAGTTGCGAAGACATTTTTTTGAAATTTTGCTGAAAATTTATTTTTAAACTCATTTTTTGTTTAATTATAACTGAAAACTAATAAAAACAGCAAAAAAAATTTCTTTCTACGTATTTTTTTTAAATATGGCCAATTTTAGGTTTAAATTAGACGTTATTTGTACGTTACGTTAAACATAGTAAAATAAATTCTAATGCATAATATTTCAAAAAACCCACATAATTTTACTCAAAAAACAGTTACTAATGAATTGACCTAATATCTTTGAAAAAATTTAATTTGTTACTGAACTAGAAGTCAAAAAGTGCACGCAATGCAAATTTTTCAAAAATTTCACATTTATCACACAGAAAAAAAATCATAAAAAAGGTAAATATGCTGTTTTTTCTTAATCCCTACGTCACAGCTTACATAATATAATAATGCACAATTACACAAAATTACAGACAATTACCTACAGTACTTTTTAAGATATCATGCTTAACGTGTTATAAAATATCAAAAAATCTGTTTCAGAGAAAAATGCATTTAAAGATTTAAAATTCAAAATTTAAAAAACTATACTGCTGAAAAAACCTAAAGCCTCTATATATTAAAAGAACAAACATTTTCAAAGCAATTATGAATATTATATACTTTCTTCAAACTTTTATCTTTTAATATTTTTAACAATTTTATAGTGTCAAAAAGCTTTTTCTTAAAGTCTAAGTACACAGTTTACGAAATACAGATTCGACGTATAAAAAGCACTTTAAAAAAACCTTATTGCATTAAAAATAAAAATATTTTACATAGAAAAACAAATATATATTATTCCATATTATTTTAGAAGTTAAGAAATATATCATACAAAATATATTTGTGTTGTTTTACCAGTAAACATTCACGAAAAACTCTTGAAAAATATTGTTTATCACAAAAGTTATCATAAATTAGAATAAAAAATCCTGCAAAGAAGTACTTTAAAACCCTCCATATGAATATACTAAGCCTTCTGTTTTTTCATCCTTAGTACTTTTTTGTTTTTCTAGCTGCTTTTTTTTTTTTCGAGACAATTTCGCAATCGGTAAAGAATGTCTTAAAGATGTTGAAATCCGTTGTTTATCAAATTTAAGTAACTCTTGAGCAACACTTTCAGGAAAGGAACCATTTACATTTCGAATTACTGATAATATACCAGCATAACCAGAATTATAAAGTATTAGAGCTAATAATGCACCCAAACGAAATGTTTCCAGTCCAATAAATATATTTTTGGGAACAATATTCCACAAAATGTTGTTATAACTTTCATTGCAGTTCTGTGTCTTACCATGAAGACATTTTTTCAACAAAGTTTCACATTACACAGTTTTAGATATGTAGGCTTTATTTGGTTTATAATTTTATTAGGATGTCCTTGCTCAATTTCTTTGAGGGGACTCCCAGCTGCTTTTGCCCTTTGGTAATGACACCAACTCTCAGATCCTTCAGGACACTGTCCATGCAATGAATTGTTTTTCCAGATACACAGTGAAAAAAATGCAGCTATTACACTACTCATCATCTTTTGTAGATTACCTACATTGTTTCGAATAGCTATTCCATAATAGTTCTGAATTCTGTCGATTAATTTATCAGTTAATTTATTTTTCCCTCCCAAACCTTTCGTCGTTTTTTTTTTTTAATTGACGCAACCGCCCCCTACACGTTTCTGTACATGACCTATACACTCGAGTTTGGTTACTGTATTAATTCCATAAAAGTTTTTAACAGATTCATATCCTTTTGAGTCCCCATCTCCGTAGTATTCATTGTACTGTACATTCCTCACATTTGATATCTCAAATATACGGTAGGCTCCAACAACCTCCATGTTCCCCGCGGAACCTTTGTAGTTCGAACATACATGTTTCGATGATTGGCTATTGCCTTTCGCGCATATGTGGCAATATTGTGTCATAACTTCAATGTCTAAAATTTTACCGGTGTCAACTGATATGGCACTTACACACCCATTCAAAGATGAGTAGCCTCTGCGTTGCCAAGTACCATCAATGGATATTCCACATTTAGTGAAACTATTTGAGCCTTTGATTTCATTCAATGCAGCGTTGATGTTTTCTTGAGCAACGCGCTCAGTTGCTTTCAACAGTTTTCTTTCTTGATTGCGGAAAGCAAGTTTTGACAGGAAAGGTAAACCGAGGAAAGCACATAATTTTTGCCAGCTGAAAATCCTTTCCCGATTATCCTTAGCCCCAAAACAATTGAAGAGTTTATAAGACAAGAACCTTTCATCTTCTCTGTCGTAGGGAAACCTTTTAAGAAGGAGCAGTTTTTGCACTTTAGGTTCATATGTGAGCATAATCCACTGACAGAGTCTTCTATAAGTTCCAAGCCCTGAGAATAACAATCAGGACAACAAACTATGGCAAGAAATGAAATCAAAGTTGTCCAGCTGACAATTCTATTGTCTTTAGAAGTTTCAAACAATCTTTCTGAGAAAATTTCCAAACTTGTATGGCTTGATTCCAACTTTTTGGCACTAGCGGATTCAGTAGAATTGAGCTCAGATGTTTCATCATTCTCATTAATTGTGGCACGAATGGTATAACGATTTCCAGTAAATCGGCGCTTCTTAGACCTCCCAGATCTTGATTTAGCCATAATTAATCAATATTTTGTCTTAAGAAAGACAGTTTTTTTCATAAAATATATCAAAATAATAAATTAAACGAGGAGCGAAGAATCGAGTAGCTACAACATAAGCAAATCGAAAAATGACAACAAACCTGTAAAGTTGTTGCCAAATTTTACTAAAACTATTAAATAATTTTTAAAAGAATATCACCATATTCAGTTTTAATGTTACCAAAATTAATATTTTATAAATAAATTCAATAAAATTCCAAAAAAGAGTAAAAATCTTTCAAATTCAAAGTACTTCCGGTTTCGATTTCTAACTTCCGGTTCGTTTTTGTTGTTCTCACTTGACATAAAAACTGCTATAACTTCGTAAATAATTGGAGTACAAGCAAAAGTAAGGTATTTTTAGAAAGAAGAAAATTCAAATATTAAAAATATCAAATAAATTTTTTTTTGTCATGTTCATCAAAATTGACGATTTTACACTAGTCAGGCACCTTAACCTTTTATTTTGCTGAGCACATATGTAGCTGACATACATCTGTCAGCTACTTCACGCGGGCCGCATACATATGTTAGTTATTTTACGCAGGCCGCAACATGAGGTTAAATAGAGGAGGGGGGGGGAGAAATGCTTTCAGACAAAGAGAACATTGGAAATTTAAAATGTGCAAAACATTGATCAAAATATTATAACTCCTGTTTTGCTTTTTTTTTAATTAATTAATTTATTTTTTTACATTTTTTATCTGTGTCTCTAATACTAAATTAGAAGCATTTAAGAAACACTTCACAATTTCTGCATTCAGTAAACGGTTTCATATGATTACGAATAATATGACAAACTTCATAGGATGTATTTGGTACCGCTGTGATATTACCACTGGAAAAATAATGTGTTGCTGTTGCAAAGATTATTCAAGAAAGCCTATTTATCACATCTTGAAAGAGATCTTCGAGGAAAAGTGTCATTGAATGATTCCTGTTTATTGGTATTTTCTTAAATACAGCACTTTCGTGACAAATCGAACAATTACTGATCCATGTTTGTTTTTCACTACAAAATAGTCAACCTCCCAATCGTCTTAAAACGATATATTTTCTTCGAATATTTTTCACTTGCAAGATAGGAAAGTTAAAAATTAGTTCCTCCCATAAAATTGTCACTACTCCACTGTTGTCTGTTATCACTGACCGTTTCAAATAGAAAAATATTATTGTGGCAGTGTGATATCTATATGAACTAGTACCAATATCACGCAAAGACGATCGTTTTGGCGTGATCGGTTAAGTACTAATCGGTAAGTATCGGCTTTCGTTTGGAACGGAAGGTACCCAGAACGAACCTTTCCTTCCTTCATTGGTGATCCTGGCCGTGATCTGAACCGCATTCTTCTCACGCCGCTGTCGTGGCGCCATCTATTCACCGCAAAAGCAACCAAACCCTCACACGAATGACGCAATTCTTAAGCCGTCTCACACAAACGACACAATTCTCAATCCGACTCACACAAATGACGTAATTAAACCGTCACACATGTCGCAACTGCTTACATGCTCACCACGAATATGGTATCGTTCGTTCACCTATTCGCCAAAACACTGGCAGGGGAGTATGTGGTGATGTGATATCTATATGAACTAGTACCAACATCACGCGAAGACGATCATCTTGGCGTGATAGGTTAAGTACTCGCATTCGTTCGGAATGGAAGGTACCCAGAACGAACCTTCCCTCCGACACTATCAATTCGTACCCGTACGACAGCAAAGAGCAAAATTGATATATTTGATTTCTTGAAAAATAATTTCCCACCAAATTTGTAGTACAATGTTCTTCAATAAGTAAATTTCTCAGAGCAGTGGTCAATGACTGGGCCAATGAAAAGAACTCGGGGGGCCGCAGGTTGAGTATCGCTGTTCCAATTGGATGTGCAGATTACTCCCATGTAAAACATACTTCATTGCTAACAACTTCACTTTGCAGTGAAATTATTTCGTAAACTTTCGGCAAAATCGCCTATTTAATTATTAATTAGTAATTATTAATGCCACATTCTAAAGCAAGGCAAGGGCTATTGGCGATAGACATCGTTATTTTGAATTTAGGCAAAATTGCCGACAACGTCGATATCGCCAAAAATATTGTTAAAACTACTCATACTGTTTCTAATTCAGAGGTCGCCAACCGGTAGTCCACGGACCACTGAGGGTCCGTGAAAAATTTTTGATGGTCCGCAGAAAAATTAGGGCATTATTTATATTTTTAAAATGAAGATTCAGTTTCAAAATTGATGAGTAACAAAACATATTGTTACGAATTTTATGTAAATAGAGTAAATAGTTTGTATTTGAGTGTTTGATGCATTTCTATTACTCTATGTTATATTTATTTCATGTTAAAATTGTACTATTCACAAGCAATGCCGCCCCTTATGTTATAATGCCGATTCAATGAGAATTTGGCGAAATCTTGGCGGTAGAGCCAAGTTGGCATCATTTTTGGCGACCAAGTTGGTGAGTTCGGAACCCTCTGGAATCTTCTAGAAGGTAGTGGATCTCTCCACTAATGTCACGAGTGGTTATATTTCTGGAAGTTTTTGTCGCGCCTATAAAAAGATGCTCTCCGATACGGCGATCAGTCTTGATTAAACCAACGAGTAGTGAGGATTGTTTTGACTAGCGATTAGCTCGGCTGTGCTTGTGAATAATCTTTACTTACGTATATTTTTAAACACTGATTATTGTGTTTGATTGCTATTGAAGGTGTGAAGACCTTCGGATATTTACCCTGTGAATAATGCCACTGAATCCTGTGTTGAAAGGATTGGATTTTTGATAATAAATTCGTATCGCTCTTAAAGAACTATTTATTTTCTTTGTGATTATTTTGCATAAAATCTACGAACCCAGATCTACATAAAAATATCATAGAACATGGATCATATTTTTAAAAAATTGCTGCTACTTATAGCGAAATTTCTTTCCAGTTTTGCGACTTCTTAGATTCTTTTGCAGGTGCATCTGGCGATTTTTGAAAGTGAGAGTTGGCAACCATTGTAAATCGACAACTCAACACTTCAGTTCATTGATATTACTTCGCGTTGACGTTTTCTTCTTGCTTTTCGTGAAGTTCCTTTTCAGTAATGTATAAATGTAAATAAATCAGTGACGATATAGTTATGGTGGTTCACCGCATGGTGGTCCACCAACTGTAAAATAAAATACTTCGTGGTCCATAAAGTTCTAAAAATTGGTGACCACTGTTCTAATCAGATGTGCAGATAACTCTCATGTAAAGTATACTTCACTGCTAATAGCTTCACTCCGCCGTAAAAGCTGTTTTACAGTATTAAAAATTTTGATAAATATGGTTTTTCCGCTGTAGTAGTTTTTCTCCCAATAGAATGGGCCATGGAAACTCTATAGAAAAAAAATCAATCAGTGATTTAGACAGAATTCAACATAATACAAATTAATTGAGGTGGGGAGTATCAAGGATGGCTAGTTAACAATTGTATATAGCTGACAAAGTCTCTCAAAGACAGGTGCAACTAATAGTTGCGAATTAATCTAAAACACACACACACACACACACACACAAGTAATATAAAAAAAAAATTAAGTCAATTCCTATTTAGATCAACCGAGAAAAATTTCATTTTAGCTACTTTTCATTAAATAATTACAGTTAATGTAAATATGTATATACATAGGACAGAATCACAACATTAAGTGGTAATTAATTTTTATTAATTATCATTAAAGTATTGTATTGCCATCCAAAACAATCCTGTATATGCTTTAAAACATGAGAAAATCCTTTTCAAGTTTTGACACAAGTCGCCAAAAGGGTCGCTAAGTTGCCAACGTGGCTGTATCTGTAATTCTTTAAATAATTAGTTTTAATCAATTAATTTTTTATTAATTACAATTAAATTATTGTATTGTCATCCAAAATAGTCATGCATATAAAATTTCAGCTCAATTGAGTGCTTTAAAATGTGTTTTATTAACGATTGAAAATTCCACCAAGATAAATAAATAAATATAAATAAATAGATAAACAAATAAATAAATATGCAGAGAGTGTGAGTTAATAGTAGGAATTGAAAAACGTCCAATAATGCAACTTTGCGTGTTTTATTAGATGTGTATGATTAGTTGAAATGTAATATTGCTTTCTACGGGTAATCAATACTGGTTTGGTGAGCTGTCAAATTTCTAGTGATTTTGATTGAAAAGTTAAGGTAAATTAAGTTTTTGAATCCACTAATTTAAAAGTGAGATTTTTATGATATGATACGTAAATTTTTCATTTATGTAATCATATAAGTTAAATCATTATATGTTTATGTAATCATTATATTTAAATATGATTAAATCAATTTTGGGGAATAATTAACCATGTAAAGCGTGGAAGATGCGAAAATTGAAGCAGTTTTTATAATTCTTCTTGATTCCATACAATGTTAGATCTTGAAACGCATCAGCGACATATATTGAGCAGGAAATCGATATTAGAAAATAGGGTTTTTTTTCGTTAATATTTATTGTATTGCTTTTGTTTTCCGGTAAACTGAAAATAATATTTTTAATGAATCTGACATAGAAAATCTAAATAATAATCTTGAAGAACTTTATTAGTTTCTAACTCAAAATAGTTAAAAATGGGAAAAATCAAATATCTTCCATACAATACTTTTTAAAACATTTGTAAAATCATTTCGTACTTTTCATACGAAATTTTAGTGTCGCCATCTAGTGAAAATAATTCAAACTACCTAAGTACCAAAACTAGCGACAGCTGAGATAATCGAATTTACGATTTTTTATTTTTCAAAATGTAACGTAACCGTAGTCTCACCTGGAAAATTTTCTTTTACAGTAAGTCTTATTATTACAAAGTTTAAAGGAAAGATGAGAACTTAAGTTAGAAGGATAAATTACAGGAGAAATTTATTTAATTGAGGCAATGTGTAGAGAATATTATAATTCTTAGATTTTGGTCATTTAAATTGATTAGCCTATTTTAGATATAAATTAAATTTTTTAACAGCTTCAATTAGGTATTTCATCCATGATTTACATTTAGTATAGTATAATAATCTTATTCTTCAACCATAATTTTTGGTTGTTTTTGCTGTCGCCATCTAGTGATCATTATACGAACTAACAAGCTGTCATTTGATACTTGAAATAAGTAGGAATAATTTTGCTATTCTCTAAAGTTGATCATTTTAAATATGTTTAAAGAATAAATAAGTCTTAAATCCGATTTCTTGATAGTCTCTTCCTTAACTCTGGATGTTTTAATTAGAAATTTAGCCAATGGAATCTAAAGGATCTCTAGTTGAAAAGTATTTGAATAGAGTATTGAAAATAATATAGAATTTTTTAAATATGAAGATACAAAATTTTCTTTATCCAATTTTCATTTGTTTGATAAATATAAAAGTCTCTCTTATATGAGAAGATTAAATTCAGCTCCAATATAACTACTTATACATTGAATATTTATATGACTTATCAACTGAATTTATGGAATTGAAATACTTTGAACTTTTTCTTTCATAAGTGTATGCAGCCGTAATAATATTTTGCTGCATAACATCAACCCTATTAAAAAGTTCATTTCTTATGTAGAAGATGCACACTGACGGATCGAAGAAAAATTTTGGAACTGGTTTCACTAGGTGCATCTTTTCACTATTGTGGTAGACAGTGGCGAACACACGGGGGTCCCGGGTCTGGACCCTCCCCTCATAGTCCTTAATTCTTTTTATTATAATCCTATGTATATAGTACATAAAATTAAATTCAGTATTTGTTATTAATAATTAATTTTATTAATTAATGATAATTATTTATTCAATACATTATTTTTTACTAATTTCTGTTCCCGGCAATCGACAAAATCAAAAGAATATGTTGGACGGCGTATCGGGGTATGATACGAGAATGATGGACTTTAGACCCTGGTCCCCATCTCTTGAAAACTTCTTGTGGAAGACTCCCTTCATAAATTTTCTTTAAAAAAACTTCGAATATGTAATATTGCATTTTTTTTTGGGGGGCTTTGCTTTTTACATTTTGCTTCATATTTATTTTTTTTTTTTGTGGGTCAGTCTTGTTTTTCTATTCCAGGGTTCGTCTTTTTCTATATTTATTTATATCATATGTTTTATTTGTATATTTTTGTAGTGGTTAGCGAAATCTACATAAGTCAGCAGTAGCCTTCGTAGAGGGGTGATCACTTTTGTCTAGTGGTATGATACGCGGCTTCGAATCCGTAAGTCGTGGGTTCTATCAATCGGATAGATATTGCCTCATTTTTTTAAACAGTTCGTACAAGCTTTTGTTTCTTCTATTTTTAAAGAACTTATGACGGGCTCACGCGTCTTTTCATTAACTTGTTCTTTTGGGTTCTTTGGATCAGAATCAATGGCAACTCTTTTCCAACCAACCCAAGAAGTAAAGCGTAATAAAAGATGAAAATTAGGAAGCTTTTAAATATCAGAAGTTTAGAGTAAACCATGTGGCATTTGGGGAATGTTATGATAGTCCGTATTTCAAGTGTGAAGAGGTTTAGAGAGGTTAAGTGACAGCCAACAGAAGTTACCCGTGACAGAGAGCCCTTAGGTCAAGGTGCATACCATTGCACGCCAGTGAACCACAACTTCAACTAGGATTAAATAGATTGATACTTCGTTCGTTGGACGATAAAGGTAGGAGTGACTCTATTAAAATATTCGGATCTGTGATCGCTTAGGAATTAAGCTTAGGCGAGTTAGTTATTGATAGTGGCCCGAGTTACGTTATTTCGGTATTATATAATGTGTGTTTAGCCACGTAGATCCTCTCACATATCATATTATTATCTGATCTGTTAAAGGCTTAAGTTAAGATCTTAATAAAGTCATTTTAAGATCATGGCAGCTTCTACTTCTTCTTTTATTCCTACACCTCTAGCTCACACTGATAATCAAGGAGAAGGGCACCCGAGGGGGGGGGCGCCCTTACAACTTTGAATGTATATAATGTAAATAATGCATGTGATTTATAATATAGGGTGTAAAGTTGCATATAGTTTATTGTATATAGTGTAAATCTTGCATGCAGTATATTCTATAAAATGTAAATGGTGTGTGTGTGTTTATTTGTATGTATATACTCGTTTCTTTTTTTTTTCTCTGTGTCTTTTGCTTTCCTGACTCACTTAGTGATTCAACACTTTCTTTCATAATATGTTTAACTTTTACAGATTTCTGGACGGGGTTTATCTTCTTTTTTTCAAAGATCTGTATGATAGATCTCTTTAAAAAAATTGTACTTTGTATTATTGTGGATCTACTTGGTATTGATTATCCTATCCTGTAAACACCGTACCTAATAAATAACTATGTAAATTTAGTTGATTTTGATTAATGTTATATTGTGATTCTCCTCTTGTTGCTGTGATGGTAATTTATTCCAGGGAGACCGGTTTTATAGTTGTAAACCTTTTGAATGAGCTCGGTCTTCTTGGATGATTTTGCTAATAGATTTAATGTTGCTTCCAAGTTATTATATTTTTCAATATTTCTCACAGATAAAATGGCTGCCAGATAAATTTCCACAGAAGTTTTGTTCCGTTTCTCTTGATGGTAAAATCATAAGCTGGTTGTTCCTCCTTGTAAGTATTCGTATTCTCCTTGGATTTTCTTACGTTATATTTACCATGCTGAAAACGTTTTAAAATTGATTTATATTTCATCCAACAAATTATTAATTTATAAGATACGAAATGTCCAATTTCCCCCAGTGCGTTTTTGAGATTTTTTTCTAATTAGACTTTTTTGATATATTCATATATTATATACCATTTTAAAGCTAAACCTTACTTTATCTCATTTTATACGTTTTGTGACGGGACTTTTACCGCGATTTCTATTAACTGTCCTTTTGGGGTTCTTTGGGGGCCAAAATGGCAATTCTTTCCAACCAACTCAAGAAGAAGAACGTGTATATGTAAATAAGGAACCATATATATATATGGGAAGTTTAGCATTCGCGAAGTCGCTAGGTGTTGCTAAGTAGAAAGATAGTCGCAAGATGATTGAGATATAGTTTAGAAGAAGAATCTTAATCCTAGAAATTAGCCTAACAGTGCCGGTGAAGATTAACCAAAAGTGGGTCCGAGCCAACGGAGTAAAGCCGGATTAATGCCAGAACAGAAGTGGTAAGGACCGTAGCTATTTATCTAGGATATAGCGGTAAGATTGATAAGTTAAACATTAAGTATAAAGCCTTTACTAGTGAGATAGTATTTAATCTATAAGGTTAGATTCAGTGATTAGTTGCGCTATCGATTGATAACACGTGTTGCGTCTTCTCGTTCTTGATCATACACCTTAGATTATTCTTGTCGTTGTATGGTGTTTAAACTAAGATCTTAATAAACAGATTTTAGTATGAATGACTTGAGTAGTTCTTCGTTCATCCCCGTGGACAGGTTGCATGGATAATGTAGAACGGAGGTTCCCATCGGCCGGGACCTCACAGTTTTAATTCAAAGTAATGTAATTTTTCCTTAATTTTGTGTGTTTTATCAAAGGATGAATTATCCAGATTTTAGAGTATTATTTTTGTATGAGAGGACGATTGATTATAATACTGTATTTTTACTTATATATGATCGATGAAAAACCCATAGAAGTACGAGACGTTAATCATGGCGCATGCGTAGTAGAAGATAATTTTACTTATAGGGGGCGATATAGCTGCTACAAAGGAAGTCTGAATATGACGCTTGAATACGGAAGTAATTTTGTATCTGAAAAAAAAAAATGTTTCGAATTAGAAGGCTATGCCTTACCATAAAGCCAAACAACCTAGCGCAATTTTAAAATTTGTTTACCAAACAGTAGAAACTAGTTTATCTTGCATTGTGTTTTTTAATTACATTTGACATATTTGCTGTAAATTATTACATAAAAATGGTATTGCTTTGTTCCCGATTTAGAACGATCTATTTTCCGAAGACACTATAACATCCCTTCGGCTAAAAGACCGGTCAATAGAAACACCTCCTAAAGGAATCGAGATGAAATTAGAGCCATCGAAAACAATAGGAGAGAATCTGGGATTAAACAGTACGTTTTGTTATTTATTTTTAAATAAAGATTCTAATTTATTTAGATTGTTTTCCGCTAACTCTGAACAACACTTATTTGAGATTTAAAAATATCTTGAATATTAACGCGATTAAAGGTTTCTATTACATCTCAAAAAGAAAAAGAATTTTTTTTCAGATTTTATTTAATAAAAAAAATATTACCCAGGAATAATTTTGCTGTGTTTTTTTTTAAACTTGCAGCCAGTATTGAGTTACTTAATTAGCAGAGATATTTTAAATTATTCAGTATTTTTGCAAATTTGTGTGGGAGAAAAACAGCTGCTGATTCAATTATTTGAATAACAATTAGTGGGCGAGGACAAACAGAGGACTACGCGAAGACAAATCAACGTACATACACAAGGAAATATTATAACAGATTATTAACAATAATTTAAATCACGTTTGTTAAAAACAGACTATAGAACATTCCAAACACGACGCTCCGAGAGTGGTTCCGCCAACAGGAGCTCAGACTTATAAATTCTTTCTTTTATATAGCAGTCAACGGACACATTTGTACTCCCTTTAGAACTCACTTGACTTTCGTATCAAAGGTACAAACAGCTTCAAGGAAATTGCTCGAATGTTCGATCCTAGAGCCTTCTAAATAATTCCTTGGCGATATCGTATTTTTCACCAAATTTGTTGCCAAAAGTGATGAAGTCATCAATTTGGTAACCCTTGACACAACTTTTTTGTTTGACATACCCTTATTTTTCAAACTTACTCTAGGAAACGAATTTTGCCCGTTAAACTTAATTTTACCACAAGGAGAGTATCTCTACAGAGAAAACAACATACGTGGCATGTTTTAGTATCAATATAACTGCATTACTCAAATAAAATGATCACCTCCAACACAATTAAGATTAAGCAATCAGCTGCTTGCTACACGCTAGCAGGACAAAACTTACAGTCGTTCAACATATATATTTCGGATATGGGATGGAGGTTCGCTTCGCGAGCCATATGCCCAGAATTCTCACCGTAGTCACAATTAAGATTACAGATTATTATTCAACAAATAGGTGATTTTATTCACATTTTGTATTTTCTGTATTCTTTCAGCTTGTGCCTCAACCATCTCCGTCAATCCCCACGACCGAGAATTGTTTCTAGTAGGTACAGAGATGGGTCTCATCCATCGAGGTTCTTTCAATGACAAGCAATGTGATGCCACCTACTCGGAGCACAAAAGTCAAGTGTACAGAGTCCAATGGAACTATCTGCACCCAAGAGTTTTTCTGTCCTGTGCAGAGGATTACACCATCCAGATATGGGATCACACTGAAAGGTGAGAGAAATACATAATGTCTGGCTTCATAGTTATTATTCATCTTTGAACTAATGTGGAATTATTGGTCCATATTTTGTCATAAGTTTACGGAAAACAAATAATTTGTTGTCGTTCTATTTTATGTAATTAATTACTATGATTTATTGTGGACCTCTGGGCATATTATTGTCTGAATCTCCTTTCATGTTTTGTAAAATTTTAACTTTCTCTTTTTGCTCGATTAAACATATTTCTTTTACAAATCAAATTTGAAATTTGACAATTCTATGAATATTTTCAAGCATTAAGATTTTCAATAAGGTTTCCAAAACTGAAAATAAAAAAAAATTATGTTATACGTGTACTTTTACATCAATTACATTTTGCTTACTTATGTGCATTAGTTTTTTATTGAAAAATATGTACTTTAAAAATTTTTTTTAAGAAGCAAAACCTGGAAACAGCGAGGTGCATTAAATGATTGCATATATTTATCACGTAGTTACGACGGTTCTTTTCGGCTGGAAGCACGGGACTTCAGTTATCATATGATTATAACGTCAAATGAATTTAGCCCATTTGTTGTAAATACTCTTTTGTCAACTCCTCCTCTTACTAAAACCTAACCTTTAACTCTTCTCAACAAATGTTCATGTGCAGGAAAGAAATAAAAGAGCAAAACTACAGATTACACATCTCGTAATTCTAATTCATCTTCCTCATCTCTCCCACTTCCATTGCAGTGTTGTTGCATATTCCTCTGAGATCAATAGGGCTAGATCAGGTACATGACTTTATATACCTTAAGGTAGTGATTCTCAACCTTTTTTTTTTGTTGCGGCACATATTTAACGATTTCAAAATTGGCGGCACACAAAGAAAAAGATAAAAATTATTTACTTACTACAACACACTGCATAAATAGTTTATGACAAAAATTTTAAATATACGAAATAAACTAATATATACTACAATAATAACTAAACGTTTATTAAGGGATTAATTACAAGCTAATAATAAACATATTTTTAATGCGAAATTTGAGCTTGATGTTTTTTGATAATTTCATTTATATTTGGTCGTAAAAATGCCAATGCTACTCTCATATCGTCTTCTACATTTAACAATCTTGATCTTTTTTTAATTTTAATGTTGGCTAATGCTGAAAATCCGAATTCACACAAATAAGATGTGGAAAACTGTAATAATATGTTTAAAGCTTTTTTGGCTATCATTGGATAATCGCATCTGATGTTAATCCAGTGTTTCTCAAACTGTGGGGCTCAATAACCCTACTAGGGGCGCGAGCATATCGAAAATAAAAGATTTTAAAATAATTAATTTACTGGAATGAATTAAAACAAAATACTTTCAGACATAATAAAAAATGCACTTTAACTCTGATATAATTTATAGGCGCGTGCGCGCGATATTATAAGTCAACAAAAATAAAAATTTCTTCAATACCTAATTAGCTATCTTTGATCCTATAAATAAATAAGAAAACTTTTATTTGATTTGCTGTAATCCCATGATGAGAGATTTTTTTACTACGCTTTCTGTTTAAACCTAACATACAACTCTTTCAGAGAAAAAACAGATTCCAGACGCAGAATCGAAAAAATTTAGGAACATAAAAAATTCACCACTGCCATTATTCTTGAAATATTGCACATTAAAGCTGTAATCTGTTTAACCTTCTAAGTTATTGGTACAGTTAGTTATGACCCCTCTCTTTATGTGTTTGTTTCTCATTTAGGGAAGTTGTAAGTAATGGATTTCTCTGTTAGGCTTTTTTTGCATGCAAAAGACTTTTATGATATTTGGAAAACTACGGAGAGCACACACACACACTTTGAAGGATTACTTGGCCAAGACTTATTTTTACGAGTTTTCTATACATATGAAGCATAACGCGAAAAACGTTTTACACAATTTAATATAATCATAATGAATACACTTTTTACCCGGAAGTGGTCGCGCGGGACGCACAGATTACGAAATCGTTAATTCTGGCAAAACTGTTTATTTGTTACCAAAGAAAAATTGAAAAGTCCTTGAAAGTAGGTAAGTAAACTTTCTCATAATTAAATTATTCACTGGAATCACAATTTGTATCGTGTACAATAAAATAATTATTAAAAAAAAAGGATTGGGGTGACTCAATAACCTCGCTCGACCCTATCGAGTGCGTGCCTGCTCCCGGGTTAAAACACGTTGAAGACTTTTCGCTTTTAATATTTAAAATAATACAGTTATTCTTCATCGGAATTTTATATTATTGTTCATTATTTAACATCAAATATAAATACTAATTCTGTGAGGCTTAAAACTACCATTCGCTTAAAACTAATTATAATTTGAGCAACCACTTTAAAAAAATCATTTAAAATTTTGTAAACATTGTCGAGCATTTAGCTTTGCACTCCTTACAATTCAGCTATTACATCAATAATGTTTTATTTTCTTATAAATGAACTCGTGCAAAGAGCGGGCACTTCAGCCGGTATAGTTTTAATGTATCAGTGCTGCATGGAGTATTTTATAACTAATTAATTAATACTAAATTGAAGAACAAGTTTAATAAGTATTAACGACTTCCATGGGCTTGTCTTGCAAAGCAATGTTTTTATAAGAAAAATGCTTATGATTAGAAATTTGCCCTCTGAGTTCTTTTTCTATATTTAGCAGATATCTATATTTTGTCTTCTGAGCAGCCACCGCATTTTGCAATATGTTCAATTTAAAAATTAGAGAAAGGAAAAATAACATAATAATTATCCTATTATTTTATTTATTTATTGCTTAAAAGTAGTATACAAAATTTAAGACTTATGTTACTAATTTGTATGGTTTATAATTAAAATCGCTTATTGTAGCTTTAGCGTCTAAATGCATTATTACTGCATTCAGTACATTATTAATGTATAAGGGGGCGCGATAAAAATTGTGATCGAAAAGGGGGGTGCCAGTATTGAAAGTTTGAGAAGCACTGTGTTAATCCAAAATGAATTAATTGATTCTTCTGAATGTTTTAAAATTAAATCTCGATTATTGGAAAGCAAAATGAGAGAGTTCTTCCTCTTCATTCAAAGTTAAGTCAAATACAGAAGTATACGTTATGAGAAATGGATTACGAACCCAATCAAATTTCTTAATATCTAATTTTGGGAAATAATGAATAATTCTCTCCTCTAATGTTGTCAAATGATCAACAACAATTAATTTAATAGTTTTATAACTGTCTTTAGGGACTGACTCAAACTTTTCTAAATTGCCTTCCTGAGCTTTATTTTTCCATAAAGTTATTTGTTTTTTGAATCCCACCAGCTTATCGGTTGAGTTTAAGATATTTTCATTAGGCCCTTGCATACTTGAATTGATGCTGTTAAAAATAACAAAAATGTCTGATAAGTAAGCCAGTTTAGTACACCATATTTTATCTTCCAACAAATGAACAAATTCATAATTTTTATTTTGTTCAAAAATATTTTCATTTCGTCTTTTAATTTCAGCACACGAGGTATAACTTTTCCTCAGGACAACCATCTTACTTCTGTATGGAGTAACAAGGATTCGTACTTGGCTTCCATAGCTTGGCATAATTTACTAAATAATCTACTTTTTAATGGTCTTGATTTGATATAATTAACCATTTTAACACATTGTTCCAGAACTATTTTCAAATCTGATGGCAAAAATTTTGTAACAAGTGCTTCTCGATGCAAAAAACAACGGGTAACTAATATATCCTCATTCAGCTCTTTAACATGTGCTACAAATCCTTTTAGATGTCCAGTCATAGCTGGAGCATCATCTGTGCAAATGCCAATACATGACTTCCAAGAAACTTTAATTTCTTCTAAATATGAACTAATTACTTGAAAAATATGTTTACCAGTTGTAAAATCAGGTAACTCCCGACAACATAAAAATTGATTAATTATATCATTTTCGTGAATAAATCTAACGAATGCAATTAATTGAGCATTTCCTGTAATATCTGTTGTTTCGTCGACTTGTAGAGCAAAATTCGAATTTGCAAGAGTTTTTGCAGTATTTTGCTCAATATTTTCTGACATATCTTTAATTCTGCGATGGATTGTATCATTTGAAAGTGGTATTTTGCAAATATCAATATCAGCTGATCCACCAATCATTGTTTTTACAATTTTGCGACAAGCAGGTAATATAATTTCTTCAGCCAAATTGTGAGGTTTTAAGTTAACAGCAATCAATTCAGCTATTTCGTAAGAAGCTACTTGAGCCTTTTCAGACACACATACTTGTTTTTCAAAAACTTTTACTTGCTTAATTTTTGATGATAAAGACCTTTCAAAGTAGCTTTTATCTTTTGTTGAAAGCGAAGGATGATTAGTCACCAAGTGACGTTGGAGTTTGCTAGGAACCATAGCACTATTTGATAATTTAAAACCACATATCACACACTCGGGAACAACTATGTCATTTTCCATTGTAGAGGTAAATCCAAATTTCAAAAAATCATCATTATATTTCCGATGGACAACGTATTTTTTTGAGCAAGAAGTATTTTTACTTGTGGCGGGGGTTGGCTCATTAACTTGATCCGTAACGTTATCATTATCACTATTATCATCATTAAACTTTCTTCTTTTTAACCATTTATCCATTTTCAGAAGGATCTGCAAATAAATTAATGCAAAATATTACTACATGCAAATAAATTAATATTAAACCGAATCACATACATTTGCCAATTTTAACGAAAGAAAAGGTGCAGTAACTACTATGCAACACCTTGTGAATCCCAACTATCACTAAAACAACACGCTTTGTACGCAGAAGTGGCAAGTGTGCGCCGACTTGAGACATATTCCTATTGCTATGCACGCCGCTTCATCATAATTTGGCACTAAGAAAAAACGCGTTGCAAAGCAAATAATAAAATAATTTATTTTTTTTGTGGATTTAAATATATATTCATGTTAAAAATATTTTTCTTTTTAAATGATATAATTTAATAATATTAACATTATTATATATTTGCAAAATTTGGCGGCACACTTTTGAAATTTGGCGGCACACAAAAGTGCCGCGGCACAGTGGTTGAGAATCCCTGCCTTAAGGAAATCCAAATCCAACAAAGGTTCGGCTGCAAGATCTTGTCTAAAGAGTCCCAGAGGCACTCTAGACTATGTTCTAAGGAAGCAGCCCCAATAGTATACTTGGTGCAGACTGCATAGCTCTTGGCACCATCAGTGTATGTCAAAGGTCTAATATGACCATCGCGAAAGAGTGGTTTGTTCCTGCCTGTTGCAACCAAGTTCCAGAGAACCACCAGCACGATTGCTTTAATACCAGTAGTGCTATGGTGTAACAGACCAAGTGGTATTCACCTACAAGGGTATATATCCGTATACAAATGTACAACTTCAATTGGGATATTATTAATAGTCTCACCAACCAGGGAAATATCTTTGTTCACTTGAACAGAGAGGTCAGTGTGAAAAGGATACACCTGTTAGACCCTCTGGGGGGGTCACATTGTGTCAAGTGGTGTTGTTGCACAGCACTAGCAAACTGTTAGAATTTACCTGAATGAATGGGCTATTTCCCTTGAACCTTTAACTACAGCATCTATTCTTCAAGTAAGCAGACGTACGATTTTTGGATCCAAGACTCCAAAAAAATTGTATTGAAATATTTCACCAAGCTTGTATTTCCTCGAAGACACAGAGGCTGCCGGTCTGCCGCATGAAGTACTATGTCATTCAGACAAGTATTTCAATGACCAGTTATAATTCGAACAGCACTTAAGTTAAACCCGTTCAAGTTTCTGAAGATTCGTATTAGTTGCACAACAGTATAGACATCGTAGTCATGTTATAACATGTAGTCCCGATAAGAGAAAATTCGCAACGAAGTTCTGTCTTCTTTTTTTTCAGACATTCCATGTTCGAATTCTTTTTCGAACACGAAGTGAAGGATGTCGCCTGGGCTCCTTTTTCTTCCACTCTGTTCGCTGCCATTTCGGGAAACGCGATAGTAAGTGATGAATCTGTTTCAAAAATAACTTTTTATACAGAAGTATATAAGAAACCGTAATCGAAAACAAACTATAAAAACTTTATTTTTATCATTAGATATCTTTATTCTGAAATCATGGTGAACTAATGCTCTTATAGTACCCTAATATACACAATAGAAACTGTCACAACTGTCAAAAATATTGACGCGGGGGGGGAGAAGTTTACCTGACCGAATGTAATAAAACTTGCTTATTTGTGAAAGAATTCTCCTCGCAGTTAAACTTGAAGGCTGCACAATTATATTCAAGTAGGTTTGTTCAGGATTTTGTCCCAAGTCAATCTCATCATTTGATTGTTAATCACTTGAGCACCTTCAATTATCGTTTTGCTAACATTACCTGGATCTTATCTGGTATTCTTAGATAATCCTTAAATCCTGCCCTATCTTCTCATTGCAGTTCGAGTTAAACAGCAACACTTACTTGAATGCATCACGATTCCTCCACAAGGCGAGGTTCTCATGTCGAACAATCTCATAAAGTAGCCTAAGAGGTTAAGGTATCCGACTACCCTAAAATTGTGAATTTTGCCAAAAATTGACATTTATATATATATATATATATATATATATATATATATATATATATATATATATATATATATATATATGATTTTATCGAATAGGCCATAGTATTAGTTTTATAAAAGTACCAAGTTTATTATTTTCTGTTCAATAAAACAAAAACTACAAGTGTTTTAGTAAAAGCAGATGCCATTACTTTAAACAAGACGTCATACTTTAAAACGCATTTTACTCGAAATGTGTCTTTTTGAAAATTCTCAAACGGGGACAGCGATTGCTCAAAAAGTTTTGAAAGCAATTAGCTGAAATTTTTTGTGTATGTTTTGTATAATAGAAGAAGTATTTTAAACTTCAGATTTATCAATCCCTGTTTTATTACAAAATTTACAGTCCCTTATGTGAATATAATCACTGTTTTTTGAAGCAATTCATGTAATAACTAAGATAAAGTGCTCTAGCTTGTAAAAATTAAAATATCTCTTATCCTGAAGGTCATTTTAAAAAAGAATGACATAGCAACATTTGTGCATAATTTTTTGGTACAGAATGGGCCACGTTTATGTTATTTTTTGCAAATTTTTACCCATTTTTACTCGTTTTTTTCCCATTTTAGTAATAATAATTTCTTTTTATCTTCTTAAAATTTTAACATATTTTTCATAAAATCTACTAAACAAATCTAAAAACCACAAAAAAATCCCCATATCTCCATTTTTTTTTAAAAAAAAAGTTGTCGCAAGCTATCGGATACCTCAATTAAGGGAAACGCGCGTGAAAGTCCACTGCAATCTTAAAAAATAAGTAAACAACGATATGTACTCGTGTATGTGAACATAAAGCAAAATCACGTGACTAGTAGTTTATTGTTTTTCTTATACAGTGACACTTTCACAGCTCCCTTCTATTCACCCCTACCCTTATCTACTGATAAAAAAATGTTCACGAAGAATTTTTTCTCTGTCGTTGAAATCACCCATACTTCTAGTTCATTGAATTATCTTCGCAAAGCTCCAAGATTCGTTTTGTGTTCCGAAGCGTTATGCACTATGTATTTTTTCACGTTGTGTGTTTCCAACAATTTTGTTTGGTAATAACTTTTCTTGTATGTGAATAGGTAAGCGTGTTTGATCTGGCCATAGATAAAATAGAAGCCATCGGGATGTTCACATGCTACACACCCAAACAGAACGTCAAGCTGACCAAGCTCGCTTTCCATCCTGTGAAACCTGTGCTTATAGTCGGTGACAATAGGTGAGTATTCATGTAGTAAATAATAAAATTCAGAATTTCTGTTATGACAACATCTGTCTTGATGAAGTATTCAAATAAATGGGGAAAGGAGGGGATCCATTTCTTATTAGTTTTCAAACTTTTAATCTCACTTAGATAAAGTTGATATTGCTATGGATTGATTGGCAAGTTACTTTAGTAAATTTCCCACTTAAGAGCTATTAATACAATAATTCTTATACTAAAGATCATATTTTAAGTAAAAAATATGCCCACTGCTTGCTACACTTACAATTTAAACGTAAAGTGTTGTTAAATTTCAAGTGCTGGTTCTACTCTTTTATATAATATCCATGCGCAGTCCTAATAATGTTCATAGTAACTGAACATGCTTATTCTAGTAAACGTGCGAGATATCTCTGTCTTTTCATTTCCGAAGTTTCAATATTGAATGGATTTGACCCGACTCTCCTTAAAACTGCATAGAACAATAGTCTTCGTCGATTGGTTACAGCCGATATCAGATATTAATCTCCAGACTTCCTGGTTGGGGACGGTTATAACACCTGCAGTCGCAAGAGTTTTGATGCAGGCTTGTTTGAGTTACAAATTACATAAGGTCAATTCTTGACCACACTCTTAAAATATATGTGCTGCAAATGTCATCAGGTCTTCCTTTTACGGAGCAACTACGCGTCAGCTAGACCCATAGTCGAAATCTAAGGAGCAACTTATAAGAAATGAGTTATTTAAAGGTTGTTCGCCGCTGTACCAATGTTAAGGTATCCGACTACATTCGGAACCATGATATTTTAAATACGTACAAACGAATATTTTTTTTTTAATATTTAGGGTCACTTAGATTACAATACACGTATGGAATTGTTTTAAGAATATTATTACAATTAAAAATGATTTAAAGGCAATATTTTGGCGAAAAATGAATATAGAATTATTTTCCAAATGTTCTTCTTTTATGGAAAATGCTTCTGTAATAATAATATTTTGCCTATATATAGCTCAGACCTGAACTAGAATCTTTGAAATATATAATTTAGAAGTGAATTTATCCACATTTTAATACATCAGAGTGGAGAAATTTTAACAGAAAAACACTGATAATTATTTCAATTGGTAGCAACTATGAAAATAATGCGAATTTTTCAAAAGTCGTAGTTCAGGCCTTCTGGAGAAGTCTTAGGTATATGTAAGCAAAATATTTTTATTATAGAAACATTTTTCATATAAGGAGAATGTTTTGAAAAAAGGTAATTCTAAGTTCATTTTTAGCCAAAATATTGCATTTAAATAAAAAATTTTTTATTGTAATAGTATTCTTAAAACAATTTTATACGTGTATTATAATATAAGTGACCCTAAATATTAAAAAAAAATATTCGTTTGTACGCATTTAAAAAATCATGGTTCCGAACGTAGTCGGATACCTTAAGGCTTAAGGTATCCGACTACGTTCGGAACCGTGATTTTAAGAAAGCGCACAAATGGATAATTTTCATGATATTTAGTGTCACTTAGATTTGAATACATGTATAAAATTGTTTTAAGGATATTCTGACAAAAAAAATTTATTTAAAAAGAATATTTTGGCAAAACACTAACTTAGAACATTTTATATTCTCCTAAGAATACCTTAGGAGAATATAAAATGTTCTCCTTTTATACAAAATGCTTCTAAAATAATAATATTTTACTTATGTAAAGTAAAGACTTCTCCAGAGAGTCTGAATTATTTATTTATTTTTTTGAAAAGTTCACATTATTTTCAGAGTTACAACCAATTGAAATAATTATCGGCGTTTTTTTTCTTAAAACTTCTCCCCTCTGTTGTAGTAAAATATGGATCTACCCACTTCTAAGTTATAAATTTCAATAGTTCTAATTGAGCCTCTGTACAGAGGTCTGAGCTATATACAAGCAAAATAATATTATAATAGAAGCATTTTTCACAAAAGGAGAATATTTTGAAAATGGGTCGTTCTATGTTCATTTTTTGTCAAAATATTGTACTTAAATAATTTTTTATTGTAATAATATTCTTAAAACAATTGTATATACATTTTCTAATCTAAGTGAAACTAGATATCATAAATATTATAACGCTTTTGCAAAATCACGGTTCCGAACGTAGATGGATACCTTAATATCTCGAGAAAAGCTAAATTATGATACTAATGTGGATTTGATTATTATTTAACTTAATTAGCATATAATAAAAATCTCGTGAAACAAATTTTTTTCATAATGCATGTTGATAAACGTTAAGTAGAGAATTTTCTGAAGAATCTTTTGGGAAAAACTTGTTACATCCCGATCATTAGTTTTCCAGATAATTGGGAAATAGCGTTAGGGGGACATATACTAGATTACTTCAGGCAAACAAATCATAATAATACTCCTTCTCTTTTCTTAAAATCATTTGATAATTGAACTGATAATTTAAAATTATAAGTAATACATGGCCTCTCATCAAAAGAATGATTGAAACTAGTTGCTTGAATTAATTTTATAAATAAAATAAAACACGACAAGTTTTAGAATGTCACACTTCTATAACTCATGACTTGTTTGTACTTTTATTCAAGGGCATTCTTATATTTCCAATAATTAGAAGTAAAATAGGAGACATTTTTTAAAAAGTCTGATTGAATATTAAAAAATAATTTTGACTCAACACACACACTATTTATTTTTCTTTATTTCTTTCTTAGAGGTTCAGTGATAATTTTCAAATTATCCCCGAATTTGAGATCTTCGTCAAAAGTAAGTGAAAATATTTTGTAACCTCACAAGAGTTATGTATTAATAGATATATATATAGAAAAATTCTTATATAAGGTAATAGGAGCAAACAATTTTCTTCTTCGCTGAATTTAAATATTTTTTAATTTTCAAACGTCAGCTACTCACATCTCATAGTTTTAATATTATTTAACTTCTAAAAATATTTTTATTATAACAAGAGAAAAAAATTCAAGATTTCTGGTTTACTTTTAAAAAACTAATGTATTTTTTTAAAAAAAATTTATTAATTCTGCTGTCAACAATTTTCATATGTTTATTTCATTACTTGGGTAACTCTTTAGCTTGAAACGTAACTAAGAATTTCAATAATATAATAATAATATCAATACCAAACAGAGCCATTAAAAATTTCAGTCTTTTGGAAGTTGTAAATTGTGCCCTTTTCCTTATTGCTCTATTCAAAATTATTCTATACTGCTCCATAAAATGTTATATATTTTCAGCAAGCCCGCATTCATTTCCCAAAATTAGTTTACGAAAATTTTCTAAGAAACGAAGGGAATTACTTTTTCCAGATGTGAATCTAACGGCATTCTTAGATGCAACCGAAAAAAAGAGTGAATTTGAGAGATTACGGCTGCATGACTCTAACAAAAAATCTATTGGCGATATTCTCGTAGATTTAATTTTTTTGTAGTTGGCGAGGGTTCATTGGGGCTAAAATATTTAATTTTAGTTTATTATATTTCAAATTAATCAGAACATGAAGTAAAAAAATAAAGTCGCCTTGAAGTAATCGTGGTTTATATATTTTATATTAATAAAATGTTATGTGTAGGGGAAAGTATTGCATTCTAGAATTTTTACTGAATCATTGGAAATAAAGCCAGGTTCATTTTTTAATGTTTTTTTTAGGCTATGGAAACAATAGACAGGACTAAATTCGTGGCTGGAGAAATTGAGAAAATGGACAAGTTACTTTTTACAGCTCGGATGCAATAGGCTCTCGTTATATAAAATTTATTATTTTCTATCATATTGATATTTTTTTAAAGTGTTAAAATATGCCAGAACCAATTGTATTAATTTTTTCCCCTCTATTTTTATAATATAAAACAACATAATATTACGATGTTGTTCTTGTGCATTGAGTTTACTTTAAAAAATTAAAAAAATATAACGTAGATTTTAATTACAAGTTATTGTTCAGTGATGAAAAAAATGA
Organism: Trichonephila clavipes; assembly: GCA_019973935.1. NCBI lineage: Eukaryota > Metazoa > Arthropoda > Arachnida > Araneae > Nephilidae > Trichonephila > Trichonephila clavipes. The sequence goes on from BMAU01019612.1 coordinate 711,066, forward strand.
ATTCTTGTTTTCAATTACTTTATGTTACAGGAATGTTATATTCATATCTGATCACCTTTTTGTTTCATGCCTAAGTATAGAATATTCAATTAAGAATGAACATCCAAAACGGAGATTTCATACCTTTCAAAATTCTAAAAAATCTCCTACAGACCTATTAAGGTTAAAAATGATTTTCTAAGCAAAAATGCATTTCTCTAAACGTGAAGCACAGTTTTTCATTTTTTTAAGGTAAATATAACAATATAATTTTTTTCTGTTTCTTCCTTTGTGATCGAATATTGCAGACACATTTTTTATAATGGCAATTAAGAAAAAAAAATTCTTTTTGATATTAGAAAATTTCTTTCGCGCGTAAGTTCAATTTATGATAATTAGTTATGGTTAGGGCAAATGAATATGATAGAAATTGGCTTAAAATTCTGTTTTTAAACATATTTGTAAAAAAAACACGCTTATTTTTACAAGAATATTAAAAACAAAAATTGAAATATATGCATGCAAATATTCTTTTTTTTTTTTTTTTCACTTGTTCTTAAAATCTCAAATAAAAATTTAGATTATCACTACTAGATGGCAGCACAGTTATACTCCTAAACTTAAAATTTTCTTTTTTTTTAATTTTCATTCCGTTTTTTAATTGAATACAGTACAATTTTTCAAAAATTATTACCATCAAATGAAATGCTAGCAATAAATTACAAAAATTCAAAACAATTTGTGTTGGGAAAAATATATTTCCATATTTATATCTACATGTACAACGTTGACATTTTGAAATCCGTTAATTTTTTTTAAAATTTAGCTTTCGAGGAATCGAAGGTTCTTAAGACTGAATATTTGATCACAATAACAGCACGTAAAAATTCTGAAATAGATTCCACCTTGTTAAGGGCAAAAATTATGTATTTAAAGAAAAAAAAAATTTATTGGTGTGTTAATTAACAGCGTATATATAACTTAAAATCCTTCGCTTAACATTCAAATAACGCTTCATTCTTCCTTAAAAGACAAGGTCCATTTCTTGAGTAATAAAAAAGGGAGAAAAGCATTGTTTCAAAATTCAAGCACTCATAGACTATAGCTTGAAAATAATTAAAGCAAGAAAATCTATGTTTACATCATTAGTTCTCTACTTCTATAATAGATGGCGCTATAAAGCAATGTAAAATTGCTGTCGTAATTTGGAATAACAAATAATTCAAAATATTCAATAAATATTATACATTGTTAAAAAAATCTGCTCAAATTTTTCTCAACCTGTTGTAGTTTTTCATGTGAAGAAATATTTTAACCTTTAAGAAACTGATACGAGAAAATGAATATGAGAAAACTGTTGAGTAGGTCAATTATTTAAATTCGTAAATTTTTTTCGTTGAATTATGTAAGGAATTTTTATACTAATGTGTTCTCAAGCTGGTGATTCTAAATGACAGAACACTTTTCAAACACATGAAAGCATTAAAATTAGTGAAAATTATAATTCTTCAGCTTTTGTAATTTTATAAGGACATTCACTCTGTAAAATTCCCAATGTCGATTTGATAAGTTTCAGTTTAATTTTTCAGTTAAAAAAGCAAATCCATTTATTAATACTATACATAAATTTTTACAACGTTCTTTTTTAATGGTTAAATATACAAAAAAAATTTTTTATTCAAGTTAATATAAGTTACCTTTAAAAATTGTTTATTAAGAAGAAAAGAATTTGCCCAATTCAAACGGAGTAAAATTTTGAAATCAATATTTGATTTCAAACTTTTTATTATAAATCTCTTGTAAATCTTTTATTTTAACTACAAAAATTTGTATGTAATTATCATGAACAGACAGGATGACACAAAAATGCACTCAAAGGAGACAAAAAAAATCAGCTTTATTTGTTATAAACGTGATGAATCTTTACAAAACACATTTAACTATGAATAATGCCTGAAATGACGAGAAAGAAAGGTCTTTGGATGTGTTTGGGAAAAAAAATAGAATTCTGCTCTTTTAAGAAAATATCTGTCCGTGATCAAAAAACAAATACTGAGATCACAAAATATATTCTGATAAAGAAGACTGTGCAAGATTGGTCTGATGTATTTGTTGTAAATGCATAGTATTTTGCATAGGATATATTGTAAGTTATACGACCTGACTTTGAAGAAGATTTAAGATCCTCCAATCATTAAAAAAATACTTTTGAAAATAAGTGCTATATAAGGCAGAAGTTACAGTTACAGTTTTTAAAAACAAAAGGAAAAAAATATATTTATCGATTAATCATACACAACATCACATTTTAAACATAACAAATACATAAATATTGTTAAAAATATTAAACTTTAACGCTTCTATATATTAAAAAATAATAAATAAAATTTACAATTGAGCATGATAAAAATTGATTTATAATTAAAATAATTTTTTTTAAATAATTTGAAATGTTTGGAACGATTTAATCGGAAAACCAAACCATATATACCTCTTAATAATATTAAAAATCAAATAAATAAAAAAATATATAAGAATTTTCAAAATAACAGAATCAAAAACATTTGCATCGAGTATAGCAAATCGTTTGCCCAATAACGAACGAACTTCGTCTTTTAGTCAGCCTTGCACAGTCGTTCACAGTTTGATTCGAAGTTCTGCTCGTATACATATAAAGACAAGGAATTCTCTCTCTATATTTGTGCAGCTCTAAAAAAATCTATTATTTTGCATATATAGTGACTGATATAATATCTAAGAATAAACAACACTTTTTAGAATAGACATTTACACATGAACCACAACCAGCTTAAAACTTTGCAAATTATAACAAAAGAAGTAACAATCACCACAAGAAATGTAGGACATAAGTGTTATTTAACAATTGCATAGATAAGAATACCGATATCAACCCGAAGTTCTTTATGACTTTCTGAGGGGAAAATGTACACAGTTAAAAGGGAATTAAAGTTTATTGGGACAATTATAACACAAAATGAAATACGTTGTAAATAATTGAAATTTAAAAAAATATTCTAATTATATATAAACTTTAGAAATATTCTTTACAGTAAAATATATAATGATCGTTATTAAAATCATGTGTTTTTATATATATTATTACAATTTTACTTAAATAATAAGAAAAAATTTCAAAATTTAACCCCATCACGGCACACAATACATTTTTTCTTTACAAAAAATTTGGTTTTACTTAGAAATTGGCCATTTATTTTTTTAGAATTTCTCAAATCTAAGTTCTTTTTTTGTTTGCTTAATATCTTAGCATAATTACAATTTCTAAATAAATTAAAGTTAAATATGAACATTTTTTTTTCAGAATTCATTTTACTCTTTGTTTGTATTATTATTTATACATTTACTTTTTTTTCTATGTATCCACCATTTTTTTATATATAGAATTCTTTTATTATAAAAGATAACTTTTAATAAAAATCGTCTGATGAATAAAAGTTTTTTGATTATAAAATTAAAATATCGTCTGCACACACATCATGCAAAATAAAATTTAACACAAAAAAAGATGATATCGGTTACAAGTACTTTTGTCCACATTTCTAAAAGGAAAGGGAACGGAAAAAAAAGTTCCCAGCATTTATAACATTTTGAGAGAAAAACAAGCACATATCTATAATAATAAAAGAAACTTTCATCAAATGAAATATTTAGCTTCAAATAGAACAACATGATATGGTAACGATTTACTGGTACACACATTTATAGTAATATATTAATGGACGATAGCATTTCTTTATACTTATTTACAGTTTTATACAAAGCCATTTACATGCGGAGAAGAACGAAAAAACATTTCAGACCTTGTGTTACGATTAATGAACTACTGCTGATGCATTAGAAACATTTCAAATAAAAATCATACGTCAATGAAGAAAAAAAAATTATAGTTATATGTATTTCAAAAGGAAAAAAAGTTGGAATTTTAAAACAATTATTCTTTTTTAAAAAAAGGAATGTTTTCAATCTTCTCACAGCTTGTTTTAAAAAAATTAATTCCTCAAAATGTTTGCAACTAAACAATTTAAAGCTATTTCTTTTTTAAAAAAATTGGATTACACACACACAACAGACACTTTCTTTGATAATCCAGAAATATTTTTTTTAATGATTAAAAACAACTTTTAAATGAAATGTTCCATCAACATTTTGCAGATTTATATTCTAGCCACTTTTTTTAAACTTTGTCAGTGTGCGTTAAAGTCGATAGCGGCTGTGTTTAATTTATTCTTACATACATTTTTTTTCTTCTAATGCTATCATTTTTTTGTACATAAAAGAAAGGTAAATTTACATGGAAATAAAAAAAAATCATAAAATGGAATTAAAACGTATCCAATTGTGTTTTTTCTAGTCATTCATAAAAATAATTCAACAATAATTTTTTTCAATGTGATTATTTCATTCAATCGTCAGAGCATAACACACTCTTTTAAAAAATGACTTTTAAAGTATATATTAACATAAAGGCACACAGATACAATATCACAAATAATACATTTTAATAATTTATAAATAAAAAAGTAGCCACTGCAAATAATTCATTTCATTAGACAATAAGTAGCAGTGAATTAATATTCACGGATTTTGTATGCAGGAATTCAGCAATATTTACATATTTTGATTTGACACTTCTTTTAGTAAAAGTGGCTTCTGATTGGTTGATTCGTTCTTCTCAGACAATTCAACATTAAAGAGTTTTTAACTGTCGAAAAACAATACATACGTAGCTATCAGTTTGAGCACAATTTATAAATATATATACCAAGGCGATTTGAACTGCCTGAGACGTTCTAATAAAGTGCAGCAGAGAACATGGAAATTCTAAATCTTGCTTTTGCAATGCCCTCTTGCAGACAAACAAAAAATAATAAATGTTGCCATCCTACATATTTGGCACGGCAAAAACTATGGGCATAAGCGTTACAATGTGCAAAGAAGCGATTTTTTAATAAACGTGGTACAAAACGCAAGCAGTTGACACCTAACTACCGTATTGAAGATTCAAGGTCATTTGCCCCAGATTCTCGCATTTTCTATTTCCTATGTTTTCATACCATCCGATTCTGAGACGAACGATAACGGTTGTTATCTTTTAAGAGTTATTCTATTCGAATTCGAATGTTGTTTTCGCTTTTCTTTCCTCTCATAGCTGTCTTTTTTTAAAAAAATAATCGTCTGCATTTTTACCACTTATTTATGTTTGCTACTTTAAAAAGAGATAAATTAAAATTTAGTTCTCATTCAGAAAAGGCTTAAGCATGTTTAACTTAGCAAAATTAATATAAAAAAATGTTTTTATATATATATATATATATATATATATATATATATATATATATATATATATATTAAATAAATAAGTGCTATTGTTCTAAAATTAAACTTTGAAAATTCGAAAATACTTTTTTAATAGGAAAGTGAAAAGAATTATAATTTAGAAAAATATATTTCATGTCACACATTAAAATTGAAGACTGTTCAAAATATACAAACGATAAATATAACACTATTTGACAATATTATTCTTTTCTTTTTAAATCATTGTTGAATATATGCAACGTTCCATATTTAATGCTCACAAAACCGTAATTAAGTCACTCATTGCAATACTTAAATTCTGATGCAAAAAACATTTAACTTTAATCAGGGGCGTAACAGAAAATATTAGGGCCCTCCTGCGGAGTCAGGTTTTGGGCCTCAAGCCAGATCTTATGAAGGACTGCAAACTATAACAAAAAACATAGGCTTTGGCCCTCTAGTAGTCTGAATACGGGGGTGTACGTTACGCCACTGACTTTAATCAACATTCAACAATCTAGAAATTTTTTTTAAAAAAGATAATTAGTTCTTTGCTATCAAATAGCGTTTCGTTGTATGCATTGTTATTGCTTAAAAGTAACATGGAATTTTTCCAATTGAATCAACTTTGCGTCTATTCGTAAGATTCCATGAAAATTAAACACTAGACCGTGTGAATGATTGAATTCAAGAAAAAAGGCACTATTTAACCGTATTTCAGTAACATTTAGTGAGAAATGCAGGGTTCGGGATCCTTGCCTCTTCAAGTTGAAAAATGCTACAGATGCTCAACGGACATGACAGACATCAATAATATATATATAATACATGCATGTATATGTATATAATAGATTTTATGGAATAAAACTCTTAAAACACATAAAATAGATATATCTTTAAATCTTACATTTAATTTAAATAATGTTTAAAAATGACCTGTACAAAAGGACTGACGCGAATTGGGATCAAGCATCCGTTGCCCTACGATATATATATATATATATTTGTTTTCGTTCGTTTTTTTTTTATTTGGATATTGGATCAGGTACAACTAGCTTTTCTCACTTGAATGGAAAATCATCTTTGAAAACAAATCTCTCTCGTTCACAGTCAGGTTTTTAATACACAGACGATTTTCATCGAGTTTTCAGAGCTGTTGCCACATCGATCAAGGTAAATCTTGCCACGTTCCTTTTTTTATATTAATTCGAAAGAGTACCTTTGTACCGTAACTCCTGGTTCGAGGTTGCACATCAGCTCGATTAAGTATATTTCATCCATTGTCCAAGAAATGAGCCTTCGGTACACATTTATTTCAAACATTTCTGGCTTTCTTTTGAGCTTTATTTATTGCAGCAATAAAGTTTCTCCCAAGTTTTAAGTTCATCATAATAAAATAAAAGTTTTCCATTGTTTTTTTTCTTAGTTTAAAATACGAATAATCGAATCTATAAAATATAAATATATTGCATAGCTTTTTTTTTATCTCGTTTTGTTTAAATATAAACACTTTTTTTTTCGTTTTGTCGTCGCTTCTTTTAACAATGACTTCAACGAAGCGATTACAGTTAAAAATATATTTGATTTGGCAGATGTTCGAGTATATCTGCTTTCATCAGTATTTATTGAATATTTGCTGTTTTTCTCTCTCTTTCGTATTTTTTTATATTTTTCTATTTAAAATGAACAGCTAACAAATAAATGGCAGTAACAGAAAAAAAACTTGAGTATAAACTGTGTAATATATCAGTTAAACTTTACTGGTCATACAAAACATTGACTAGGCAGTGAAAATTGGTATAAAATTTCATTCTCCTTAATTAAGTGACTCGAACTTTTATTTAGAGCTGTTCGATCATCAACTTATCAAACAAATGCCATGCTGTCGCCATCTGGCGATTATAAAAACAATTAACAGCTGCGAGCCGAATATAAATCTCTTTACACAAGTTTTCTTACCTATATATAATATATATATATATAATATATCTCTATATACTAAATTCAAATAGACTAAACGGAATTATTTACATATAAATATAAAAGTCTATAATCACGATCATGATTGGCCAAAATATTAATGAGCAATCAAATACAGGAAAAAAAGAATAACATATAATCGTTTACATATACGAAGTGACTCTTTATATAAATAATAATAACTATTTTTTTTTAATTTGCACGACAGCATAGAAAATAAATTAATAATAAATTTTTTTTCCGAACATTGCCTGATCTGATAAATTTATATCACATTATAGTGAACAATATTGCATGGTTGATGAATAGGAGAGAGAAATTTAACTGTACAAAACACAACAGGTGGGGAAAATAAAAAAAAAATTTCCCGAAATATATTTGCATAGTCAAGAACATGGAAGTGTACATAAGGCAAGGTTGTTCTAGATCTTACTTAGAACAAGAGTTTTGATATCTTATACAGTCCAAAACTTTTTTTTATGAGATCCAAAATATTTAACATCATAATGAGCACTAAGAATAAAATAACATAGAATGAATAATCCACCAAAAAACGATGAGATAACGAAAATAGAGTAGTACGATTTAAAAGAATTTCACATATAAATAATATGTTACTTATATCTGTCACAAGTATGATATAACAAGGTGCAAAAATAATTGCACTTTAATTAATACAAGTTAATAAATTTTTCTTTTTCATCATTCGCTGCCACAACACAGCAGCTTCTATATATATCTTCCATAATATAAATTTGATGATTCATAATAAAATATCTATACACACAATGAGAAAAATATAAATTAATTTATGACTGCATAGTCTTGTGTCTTGTAAGCAGTGTCTATTTTTTTTAAATAATAATAATAATAAAAATCCAAACCCACAATACCCAAATAGAAGATAAAATCCAACAGACAGAGAAAAAAAAAGTATGTAAAAATCGACATGTGATGTCTACAGTTTATGAGTATTCACCTAAGTATACATTGTATCCTTTTTTTCAATTCCCTTGGGATGTTCAGGTTGCTCGTAAATCACATTTGAATTTGCATAGATTGTACTAAAAACACATCGAGTATAAGTTGTTTTTTTTTTATTATTTATTTACTTCCCTCTTCGTCTTCCTTTGGGAATACTTCATTCCAATTCGTGAGAATAAACTCAAACGCAAAAGTTTTTTTGTTAAATGTTTTTCTCTTTCTAATGAAGACCTATCGAAAAAGAGGAAACATCCAAGAAGTAGTAGTGATAACCGTCGTTTTTCTGAGCCAAGAGGGGCGTTCAGTCGACGAATCGAGTGCAAGCTTTCTTCCATTTGCACTGGGTGCACCACATGTCCCGGTTCTCCATCCCATACACTTTGCGGCATTTTCGGCTCTCAGAACGTGTTCTTCTGTGCAGGGGGGATGAAGTCTTGTTGGGGGAAGAAGTAGACTTGATGCTAAGGCGCATGCACTTCTGGGGGGAACCCTGGAGCAGAGAAAAATATTGAATAAGTACACAGAAAGCAAAACAATACACGAAATAAACAAATAAACACAAAAGAATTATCCCAAGTGATTGAAGACTACTGCCTCATATAGTGCCGATTTATGCTCATTCTAAATGCATAATTAGTCTTTAAAAATTACCACGTAAGTTTAAAAAAAATCCCATTCACTATTATTCTTAAAAGTTCAGATCGTGTGATACGAGCTCATGAATTTCATCTTCTTCGAACAGACTATTCTAATTCGTGTTCTTAAAAATAAATAATAAGAACAAAAAAAAAGGGATCCATTTTCATCCTTCCATAAATAAATCTCACGACATTCGAAAGCTACCATATATTGTCTTCATTATCGAAAGTAGGGGAGGAGGGGATGCCACAGAATCGTTAACAAAAGATAAAGCATCGTGCGTGCCCTCAAAATAGAGCAACCTTCGAAGAAGCTGATCAAATACCTCGATTTGTCCCCAGGGTATACGAAGCTATTATTTCAGGTTGTCGGACAATCAGCAAACGATTTCTGATTTTCTGTCGAAGATAAGCCTTTATCTACTGCATGTTATTTACCGACGCTCTGACAGGTGAAATTCTGTGCGAGTTTGCTCGGGACGTGTTGTGAAAGAATATAAATGTTAATAAATAATAATAAAAAAAAATTGGATGAGAATAAAGGGCACAGATAAGGAGGTATATTTTTGGGATTGTTTCCTGATGTAGGGGCAATATGCACAATAACCTTCAACTCTGCTTAATTTATTTATTATACGTTTATCCAATTTTAAGGGTTAAGTCTGGCAGAGAGAAAAAAAAATTGTTTTTTTAAATTTATATTAAGAAAACAAATCAAAGTTGTTTTGTTTTAAAAGCAAAAACTTTTTTTTTTTTGCTCTTTTGACAAAATGTACTTATAACAAAATAAAAATTCTTCTCCCCACCTCCTCTGGCTTTACGGCACGAAAGTTAAACATTTAGTAATTCTGTGAGATTGATTTTTTTTCACGTTTGTTTTATTTTGTACAATTAATGCTGGCAACATTTTTTTTTAATAAAGTGTTATGCGACATTTTTAAATTATTAGAATAAATAAATAAAGAATTTATTTGGGATACCCCCAGTGTATTTGCCTTTCTTTATTTTAGATTTTATTTATTTATTTGAGCAAATAAGTAAATTTTAGAATATATATAACGGATAACTTTGTACAAAGGACATCATTTGTCATATTTACAGACATGATTAAAATAAAAGTGGATACATTTAGTTTTGGAACGACAAAATAAACTATAGTTTTAAAAATCGAAATTTTATCCTTTTCTAACGCCAAAACATTGCAAGCGAGAATAAAAAGATTCAAATAAAGCTAAAAATCAGTATTTAAACCAAACTTTAAAACTGCATGAAGTCTTTCAAGAAAAAATAAGGATGTGCTAAAAGGTGCGAAAGAGGAGATCAAATTAAGCTCATGTTAAAAAGAGGAGTTACATTGTTAAGGTTTTATTGCAATTTTGAGAATCTTGACACGATCTCCAGATATACATATCTTTTTAAACTCGCCAAAGGTTTTTACTGCTACAAACCCTTTCAATGACATTTCAAAAACACCAGTAGTGTAACGGAGAATATTAGCACCTCCCCCCCGCCGCAAAGTCAGGTTTTCGGCCCCAAGCCGGATCCTAAAATGGGTACATACTTGCGCTTAGAAGTACAGGCTTAGGGCCCCTAGAATCCTGCCCTTTATCCCGCGATGCGGGGGTGTACGTTACGCCACTGAAAAGTACACAGTTTAGCGCAGTGCACATGATTTTAAAAGAGGGGTCATTTAGATTTCATTTCCTTCTGTAACCACTATTTAAGCCTGTCGTAGCCTGATTACTCACCATGTTGCTGGGTGCGCTAGCAGCATAGCCATGAAGATTCCAGGCTGCGGATTTTTGCAGTTGTGGAATTGAGATTGGAGAAGCCTGAGTGAAATTAGCTCCATTCATTTGCTGTAAGGAAAAGACATTCATTAGAATGAATTGAAAATAACGATACTTACGTATTACACCATTGACCCATTTCGTCAAACGAAAAGACATCGCCGACTCGAAAAATGTCTTCGAATGCTGTCATTGTTATACGTGAGCGAAAACTGTTTGCGCAATTGGCTGAAAATTGTGACATTTAGAGATGTCTTTTAATTTGACAAAGTACGTCGACAGTATTATACGTAAGCAACAAAATAAGCTGCAGCAAAATTAAAAATATATGAAGTACACATTTAAACCCAGATAGCCATTTACTTGTCCGTAACTGATACGAGAATTTAAAATTTACTTAAGTTTTAAAAAATAAAGATGTACCTTAAATTTTAAAATTGAAGTTTAACTCAATATTTCGAACAAAATCTCCAGTATTTGCCATAAAAGAACAGCAACAACAAAAAAGAACACCATGCCATTTTATGCCATCAAAAATTTCAATCTATTTCTGGAAAAAGGTCTTGTAGACTAGAACAAGCTTTTATTTCTTTGACAATAACGAAATAAAATTAAAATAAACGTGGTTTAAGAATTATAATCTTTGTAACTTGTGACGAATCTGTACGGAACCTTTCCACTAATATTCTTAGGCGTCTTTTTGGGGATTATAAATTCGCGTTCGCGCGTATATTTCCAATCAACTCCATAAAGCGAAAGGGATATGCAAAGTAGATAGGGTATTTAAGTAGAGCGTTGTAAGCTAGTAAGAATGAAGGCTATTGAGCCAGCAGCAGTAGCCTCAAGTTTGGAGGATTCAATTGGATTGCAATATTGAAGAGTTACGGTTAGTAATCTACGAAGACATCTTGTGAAGATACCTAAGTATTGTCAGGTGATATAATATAGTTTATTATCGCTTAGAACAATCGTTAGTTTAATGAAATTAGTTTAAGTTAATGAAAGCTAATAATTCGAGTTACGTGTCTTTCTCGGACCTCCTATTTCGGTAGACCTTATTTGATCTTGTGCGTAATTATTGATTAATTTCATAATTCGTAATTTAATTTAATATTAAAGGTAAAGCCCTTTTGTTTGACGTAACAAAGAAATATTATATATTATTAGAGATTCTGATATTTTTTTGAATCGATATAACAAATACAAGTTATTACTATACAAACGGCTCTTAGTGATTCTTTGCCTCAAATTAATCTTGGTGTCCAGAATGGAACCCAAGGGGGTTCTAACAAACTGTTGTTTGACAAATACTTGAAAAAAAAAAAAAAAAAAAACTGGTTAGGGGGACTTTGGTTGCATGAACCTATATGCACAGTACAACTTTTGGGAGGCACTTTTCCTTTAGCCGGGCGGAGGCAATAAACCTCCAATTATAGTTTTAATCGCAAACAGTTGTATTGCAGCTTTTTGCTGCCAACCTTCATGCGCGGCTAATAAGAACGGATGCCGATAATGTTTTTATTTTTCTAGTCTGATAAGCTTTATCAGGATGAAAATTTGGGATTTACCTTGAACTTTTTTCTTTCTCTCTATGAAAAGGGAATTTTGCTACTGCAATTTGTGCGAATCACGATATGTAGTTATATTTTAAAGACATTATTCAATCTTTGTTGCTTACGTACTATACCTTTGACCAATTCCACCAAATAAAAAAAACATTGCCGAATCAAAAACATCGCCAAATGCAGTTGTTGTACACATGAATATGGTTATTCTATAAGAATATGCGAGGAAACAGTTTTCCACCATTGGCTGCATACCGAGGCATTTGGCGAAGTCTTTTCGTTTGACAAATCGGTCGACAGTATAATACGTAAATTCTAATCTTTCTAATTGTCCAATACCAAATAGTTTTCGTCGAGATTAAGTTTCTAAACACCTCTCCGATTAATTTCCTGTTTACGTTATTTCAGTGAAATGATGCAAGGATAATGGAACGTGTTATAGTTAATGTGAGTCAGAATAATTATATTAGAGAAGTTAGAGCCAGTCCTCTCTTCAATGATTGGGCATGGAGATACATGCGGTTGACTAAAGAAAAAGTTCTTTTCTTTACCATTGCTGACTTAGCTCAGTTAGTCTCAATTATATTCTTGAGCAATTCAACCTCACTGAATTATGTTATTGGTATTTCAGTTGGTTTCGCGAAGTGGTCTGTAGTATTAGTAATTTCAACAACTGTTGCTCATTTGGTGACAGTTTGGTTAGTGCTTTGAAAATCCATTAGAGGACTGCGGAGGTGTATCCTCTACAATCTGATACAGTCCACCGATCGACCAACCATTCAAAGTATCGTTTGAGACAAATCATAAAGTAGGGGCACTCACCTGTGTCTGCTTCCTGTATTCGGGGTCTTCATGGGCGGGGCGCGCCATATCCCAGTGACTCTGGGTGGGCACCGAAGAAGAATAGACGGCCCCATGCATAAAAGGGCTTGGGGTGCTCTCCACTTCCATTTCCGTATAGTAAAATTCTTCTTCGTGGTCACTTCCTTCAGAATCCAGTGCATCTCCTGCTCGTCTACAAAAAGATAAATTATTCTAAATTCGATCATATTTCAAAACAACCCTAAACAATTATCACCGACAAGCAGGAATGTTTTTGTATGAAACAAAGTCTCTTTTCATAGGCTATCTTATGCATTTTAAATTTAAACAATATACCAACATTTTGGCAATGAAAAACTCATTATTCAAGAATTAATGACAAAATTTTGGTGCTGGATTCAGTTATTTCGAGAATGTAATTCTACACCAAATGATGTAGAAGTATAGAATGTACACCCAGTTAAATGAGTTTAAGGTACCTAAAATGCGAAAGGTATCCGAACACGTTTGGAGTACTTTTTAACAAAATAGCATATTTAAGCATTATAAATGCTTTTTTAGGACTCAATACCAATAAATACTAATAGTTAACCAACAATACTTACAATAAATTGCCTAAAGTTTACAAAATCACAATTATAAGTGAAAGTTTAGCAATATTTTTGAAAAACTTCAAAGCAATTACAGAAAAAAGTAATAAGCTTATATTAGTAAAAGTATTGCTAAAACAAATTAGATGCATTTATCTACAAAATGCACTAAAATTTTAATGTTTTATTTAGATTTGAAAATTTTAAGAGCTGATCGAGAAAACATTATAAATGGGACCATTTACAATGTTTATGAGACCATTATTTAAATAACAAGCCATAACTCAAAAAGTATTCATACAATAAAAAATATTTTAGTACCTTCTCTAGAAAATAAAATAAATATCAGGTTCAAAAAGTTTTATGGAAATAAATTTGTAACATTTGGAGGTATCGGACTCGCCATGATAAATTTTGAGTAATTTAAATGCCTAATTCTGGTAGATCACTTTCAGGCCCACTTCCGGTTTTTCTAGCTTTATAAAATTGATTGTAACTTGGCCTCTAGGAAGCGTAGAAACAAAACAAAGTATGTTTTGTAAATCCAAAAGACATCGCTAGTCAATAAAGTAAAAAACAAAAATATCTATCTTGATCGAATTTGGTCATTTTCAACGTGTTTGGATACTTTTAAATACCACGTCCAACATTTTTCAATACTTCGGTATTATACCATCGACCCGTTTCGTTTAATCAAAAGACGTTGTCAAATGCTGCGATATACAGTCAATAGTGGAAACCATTCCTGCGCATGTTCGAACATAGCATCTGGTGATATTTTTCGAATGGCATGCCTTTTCGTTAGGTGAAATCAGTCGACGGTATAATATGTCAGCATCCTTTTTTCAAATGAATCTCAGACATTAGGGATTCTGTTTTGGAGTATATTTCTCATTTTGAAAGAATTACTCAATCGCCAAGTGATGCAAAGATATGATATTCAAAATTTATCAGGTGAATTTAAATCATTCTGGAAGCAATTATCGGGTCTCTGAAAAAGTGTCGTATTGAAATTTTGTTAAGTAAATCCGATATTTATTCCATAATTATATTCAGTTGTTACTGTTCGGCATTATTAAATCATCCTGAGATAATTTTAAAGTTCGTAAATCACCACGGTTTTAATAAAATGATGCCAAATTTTAACCAAGAGAGATTTCCACAAAATTAATAAATGACGCCAAAATAGCTGTAAATCATATAAACGAGTTAAATGATATCAAACATTCATTATTGGTACTAAGATGGGGGGGAATGGTGCTCTACACACTTCACACACGATCGTATTTTATAATTTAAAAGTTACCTCCCCGCATCATATGTGTGTGTGGGGAGCAGGAATGTAGGGAGCCCAAACCCTATGTTATGTTATGGTTTTGCATTCCTTTGTAAGATCTGGCTTGGGGCCCAAAACCTGATTTTGCAGGGACCTTAATATTCACCGTTACGCCACTGCTGGCATTACTCCAATTTTCACACGTAAATTATATTAAAACACAAAATTAATGAAGGCTAATTATACTAGTTAATTTATTAAAACTTTACTAGGAAAAATATTTTACGATTATTTCTCTTTAAATATGAAAGTTAACTTATTACAGCCTTACACCACAAATGAAATACACAACACTAATTCGTTAACAGGGGACACTAATTCGACAAAGCAAAAAATTTGGCATCGTTTCATATTTAAGAAAATGAGGCATAATTTCACATAATGAATTTGGAATAGATTTCATAATTATTAATTTGGTGTACATAATAATTGGCAAAAATAAGTTTAAAATTATAAAATTAAGTTTATTAAATTTACTGCTGAATACAAATTTATCATAAATTTAGAAAGTTCCATTACGACAGTTAAAAGTACTTAAGCTAGAATATATAATAGGGTGTACGTCGAATTTGGCGATATTTTTGGTTAGAAAACTATTTTAAAAAGTTCGGTGAACTTTTTTTGAAAAATTGCCAAAATCATCAAATTTTAAATTACATTTTATTTTAATCAGCAAAACAAATGTACAATCAGTGAAGAATTAACTATAGAGAAAAACAAAGTAACTTATTCTTCTTAAGATGAAAAACAAAAATTCGATAATCAAGTGGAAATAATTTGGACACTTACTTGAGATGTTGAGTCCGGACATGTCGTTCAACTTGCTCGCATTCGTAATATTGCTGACCACATCCGGGCCACGTACACTGAAAGACTACTTTGGTGCGGCAAGGACTCTGAAAATGAATTTTTCAGTAAATAATTAGTACCGAAACAAATCTTACATGGGAGATACAGTTTTTACATTTCAAGTATTGGTCATATAAACACAAAAATACCAAAGATTTCTTTTCCATTTGAAATTTTTGTTACGCATGGAATAGGTTCATTCATCAAAATATAGCCAATCACTCGCCAAAAAAAGTCATATGAAACTAATAACGTGAGAATGCATAATGCTCCTCACATTGACCTGACTTTTTTTAAAATAATTCTTTAAATTAAGACCGTCATTTCGGTAGCCAAAATCGTTTCAAATTACAAGAATTAATTTTGAAAGAATTAGTTTGCGTTTGTGCAATTTATCAGTGGTTTTCTGATAATACGTTGATAACATAAAAGAATTTTATGTTTATAAAGATAAGCATATAACACAAAGGAAAATAATGTAACAGGGGAGAACAGTGAAAAGAGGGTTATAACAACTTAAGTTACTTTCTATATTGCATACAAATTTCTTTTTGTTTAGTTATTCTTAGCGCTTCAAGTTTTCGAAAAACAAATATAGAAATTACTTTTAAAATCTTTTTATCTTCATTTAGGTCAGAAAACCACAAAATTTTTGAAAAGCACCTAACTCCGAACTCTGCAGTATTTAGAATTCATTATTTTTTTAAATAAACAATCATCTTCTTCAATAGCTCGACAGCCCTGGATGGGCCCTTGACCTTCTCCAGAAGTTTTCTCCAGGAATCTCTACTTTTGGCAACTGTTTTACAGTTTTTGACCTTTAAAATATTAGGTTTTTTTCGACACAGTCAATCCAGCTTAACGGGGGTTTGCCCGAGGCCTATTACCCATGGACTTTGCCAGAAAGATTTTCTTGCAGCAGCGATCTTCATTCATTCTAGCCAGATGACTCTGCAAACAATTATCTTAATTCAGTGGCGCGACAGCCCATGAGGGCCAAGGCCTACTGTGCCTAACTCAGCATACGCGACCTTGGACCCTGAGGTGCATAAGCAGATGTTCCGGTCAAGTGGTCAGTCTGACGCAAAAACCCCCAGTGTTAAGTTCCCAAACAAGTTTCACAATATTTTAACAATCCTAACGTGATGCTTTCATATTACGTCTCGCAAAATACTTACAGCACCTTTTTTTTTTTTACTGACTTTCCCGATTACGAAATTTTAAGGGAAAAAAAGTTCTAAGAGTACTAATTCGAAGTAATCTACGGGGAAAATCGAATTTTTTTTTTAAGGACAAAAACTTGCAGCACTAAATATTTAATTCAATGTTTTTATATGCGATGAAATGCAAGATAGCATGCATTGCAAAAAGAGGAAAATATTGCACACCACGCATCCCTTTTCATGTACCTGGGGCCGTAATTACCAAAAAAGACTTTCATGTCCGTCATCAGGTCAAATAAAAAGCCGAGATAAACAGTCCTTATCGGCGTAGTTTAGTTTAAACTTCCAATAAACACGAATTCTGCTACTGATATGGAAAGGGATACACTATCAGGCATGTCAAGAAGCGATCAAGTTTAATGGCCGATACACATGCTGTTTGCTCTGCTCGTTATCAAAAGCAGCAAACAACTTTCTTATTTTTTCAAAGAAATCCCGAAGTTAAAACTTAACCCAACCTTGCGCATCACTGGATATACATGGAAAAATTTAAAGACTTTAAAGCCATTTACACACACGTTCAAACACTCACATTCTGTATTTCATGCTTTTGATCAATCGGCAGTTTAAAAATGCTATTAAATTAGGGTGCTAATAACGAAAAAAAATGGTTAAAGGCAGTGACGTAGCTAGTCCTGAGTGGGCCCTGTATCAAAATTCCTCCAGGGCCCTTTTCCCTATAATAAAACATTTGAAAGAGTCAAAATTTTACAATAGGGACCCCAGGAGCTCCGGACCCCGTATCATTGGTACGGTGGTAGCTACGCCTGTGGTTAAAGGGTTAATCGAATTTTATGAAAATATCCATTGCAATAAAAATATGTGACTCATTTTTTCCTTGTTTATCATGACGATAATTATGACAAGAAAATACTTTTTTTCGTCAGGAGACACTTAATCTATCGCATAAGATAGAATTTATAGTGCGTTTCAATTAATCGTTTGTATTAGTTCTATAAAATTAACTTATTCATAAATTTTTATCAAAATATTTATTTTTATGAGATTCAGGTTTCAATTTGAAGCTATCACTTTCCAAAAAAGTTTGCAAAATCAAATTAGTCACCAGAAGCCAAAAACACATCATAATTAGTTATGCAATTAATAGTCCTACAGATTATTCTAACAAATGGCAATCGCAATGTTATCCACTCAACTCTGTTGGAACTCAAAATTAGTGTTTATAAAATCTAATATGCAGTCCGCCATCTCTCTCGTAGCGACTGTTACTAAGGCCTAGAATTTACAGTGTTCTCTCTCTACGTTTTGCAAGACCGTTAAGAGGACAATTCGACATGCTTTTCACAATCTACGCACTAAAAAATTCACCTTCATGACAATAAGAGGGAAATATCACGGATGCTTCGAAATTAAAATCAAGACGTACGGTTTTTAAAATCGGTAATAAAAACCACGCGGAAAGAACGACCACAATCGATACAAAAACAGGGGAAGAACGGACGCCGCCGGCCGGCGAACGTAGAAATCGATCTCCCGAATGACAACACTTCAGGTTGGTGACGTCACAGCTTTGTTTATCGACAAAGTGGCGTGAGATGCGCGCGCACTCACACGCTCCGCAGTGACGTCAGAAGACCAGCGTACTTGTGGCAGAACGTAAACACAACAAAACAGGCAAGCGGCGCAGTGAGGAATAAGAAAAAAAAAATTCGAACACAAAATAATAAAAAAAGGGAAACGATAATAAGTAATGCCAACAAACGCAGCGGTTTTTGCACTCGTTCTGCACACTTTTTTCTTTCTTTCTTGCATTCGAATTTTTTTTTTTTATCTTTTTATGTATAAGAACGCCGGGGATGGGCAGGAACTGAAAGAAGCGTTCTATTCATCATGCTGGGGTTCCCTACCAGACCCTTTTTTCTCGAGTACCCTCCAGACTTTTAATCGCATGCCCCCTCCCCCCTCCCCTTGTAAAGTGAGATAACTGGTCCTATATAATCCAAAGAACGGTTATTAAGGTCGCTTAACTGTAATTTTTTTCAATGTTTTTTCGCCTTTTAAAAAAGTCGAAATGATGAAGAAAAGTATTCATAGGATGAAGTAGAAAACCGCAAACCCAATCTTCTGTCCTGTGCGAGGACGGTTCTTCTCGCGTTCAAGTTCAGAGAGAGGTCATGGGGTCAAGACCGGGAAATTCTCATCCGTCATTTCTCATTACATTACTTTTCTCAAAATCTTATTTAATAATGCAGAAAAATAATAACAAATGATGAGGTATTCCTTTTACAAAAAAAAAATAATAAATAAATAAAATATTCTAAGATCAAAAATAGTAATTCAAACAATTTTGGGTTAGAAAACATGCAAACATTTAAGCAACGACACAATAAATTACAAAATTAATGCAGTCACTTTTTTCTCTAACGTGTCTAAACTACTAGTTAAAGGCGGTACACTCCCCTCTGTGGCAGGAACACCTTAAGTTAAATGCCCTTGATATAAACTTGTAGTAATACCAAAAGCAATATAGATGCCGGAGGGAAAGTAAAGAAAATATTTAAAAATATTCATTTTTAAAACCATATGACAGAAAAACAATATATGTACGATATGCAATCAAACAACAATAGTGTAACCATGCATATTTGATCTGATTGTTTTTAATGTCGTAATTTGAAGCAACTCAAAGGGTGTTTGCAAAGGACCTTGCAATTTTGAGCCACCTATGAGCTGGCATTTTACTCTGTAAACTTTTAAGCCACACACACATCTTTTGAAACATAATAAAAATATTCTTCCCAAAAATGTACACAAAGGAGAGATATCAACTTAAAACACATTACTATGCTATTTTTTAAGATTTCTGCTAATAGTCACAAATACAGGAAATGGACCTCGTTTACTATTTCCTACTCTCCGATCATTAAAAACAATCTAAACAAGAAAGAGAAAAAATAACGTGAACTATAGATCCTTTAAAAATATTACTAAATAAAGTAATCTATATTTCACACACACACGCACACACAATTCCAATTCGCCAACCAAAAGCAATAGTCTCCCTCATTATTCGAACATCACAACTTAACGTATTCAACGATACTGTCCAGTCACCAAATGTTTATAAATTAAGCAACAAACGATACGTGAAAAGGGTGGTGCCAGGTGTTGAAAGGAAGGAAGCGCATTCGGCACACCACCTCCTATGCCTCTGATGCCAAACGATAAAGTAAACCGAAGGGATGTCACGTAGCAATCGTTTGCGGTGCCGTTCATTTCCCAGTGTTAAATCATTGGTGATGTGAGACCACTGAAGACAGTAACGAGCATCAGATTGCCGTGAAATATTTAGGAAAGTGGAGGTTGCGGTTGTAAAATAGATGCTTGGAATCCAGGACGAATATAATGGAGAGAGTGGTATTTGGTTGGTGGTCGCGAGATAGAATGTTGTAATTCGAAAATTTAAACAAAGGAAGAGATTTGATATTAAACAATAATCGAACAACATAATCAATAGGCAAATCAGTATGTTGAGAATCCATGGTATTTTGTCAAGAGATATTTCCCATAATAGGTAGCCTAGTGGTTATAGTCAAGAACTTTCAATGTCTTTCTATTGGTGTGGAGTGGTAGTTAAGAGAGGCTGAGTGTCAGCCAGGGGCGTAGCTACCATCGTATCAATGATAAGGGGCCCCAACCAGTGGCGTAACGGAGAAATTTGGCACCCTTCCCTGCAAAGTCAGGTTTTGGGCCCCAAGCCAGATCTTACAAAGGATGCAAAACCATATGTACTTACCGTCAGCGAGGTTTTGGACCCCCTAAAGCCCAGCGAGGGTGTACGTTACGCCACTGGCCCCAACATGTGTAACTACAGTCCACTAACAGGGCTTCCTTAGAGCCTAGCTACGTCAATGGTGTCAGCTCAAGTGTCGTCGTCACTTGACCTTGGTTCGAAATGACGAGGTCCGTCACCAATAGCCATCGTGTTGCTTTATAGTGCAATGTTATTATATAACTCTCGCTTTATAGTGCAATGTTATTATATAACTCTCGCTTTATAGTGCAACGTTATTATGTAACTCTCGCTTTATAGTGCAACGTTATTATATAACTCTCGCTTTATAGTGCAACGTTATATTATATAACTCTCACTCACTCACCAATAATAGTCAGTGACGTACACAAGAGAGGGGAGGGGTTCAAGCCTTCCCTCCCCTCTAGATCAACAATTTTTTTTATTTTTACCATAGAGATTCCGTCTTGGTGACTTCATCAATGTGTTTATTAGAATATGGTTCCCCCCCCATAAGAGAGATCCGTGTACGCCACTGATAATAGTTAATAACCCATAATGACCGTTATTGGAAAACTCAACAGGGATATTTAATATAGGCATGCAAGCTATAATAAATAAGATGCCATTTGCTCTAAGTTTTTATTTGAGTTGAGGGAAATAAGAGCAATAAGGAATAAAAAAAGGTATAATTTCTCTCTCACAGAGCTGGTGTTATAGCATTCGAAAGAATATAAAAAGCAATCAATGCAATATCAAAATACAAGCAATGTTTTATTATGAAGAAATAATGTTACCGAGCAGTTTTCGATGTTGCGATTTTTGAAAAAAATAATAGCTTAAAATGTAATTGTTGCCATATACAGGTACTGAACAAAGGAAAATGTATACAAAATCTTTTCAAAAATCATTTACAAAAAATTGGAGCTTTTTTAAAGAAAATAAATGTAAACATCTTTATTCTAAAAGAACCAACAACATAAGCAGATGTTAAAAACTAAAACAAAGAATGTTTTACAGAATATAAATTCGTCAAAACTGTCTTGATTTTTCAAACACACAATAAAAATTGTTATTCTAAATTTCCTTTAGTATAATAAAAGTAAACAAATAGTTTATCCCGAAAGTCTCATAAACATTGGGTAAAGAGTATTTATAAAACCGAAAAAAAA
Source organism: Trichonephila clavipes (assembly GCA_019973935.1). Lineage (NCBI taxonomy): Eukaryota > Metazoa > Arthropoda > Arachnida > Araneae > Nephilidae > Trichonephila > Trichonephila clavipes. Next base: position 733,085 of record BMAU01019612.1, read on the forward strand.
ATTTGATAGTTTAGCATTGATTAGTATACTTAAAGATGGCGTACGCCCCCGACTTTTAAACATAGCCTTCATTCTAACCAGTTTTCATAACCAAATGTCGCGGTGTTGATAAAAAGATATTAGAGGTTTTAATAGTCTTAATTATTTCCACAGATAAAAAAGAAACATTTAGAGAATAATTATCAGAATCCATTCGAACAGTTATGGCAATGAACGTATTTACAGTTAAAAGCTAAAAAGTTCTTTTTTTTTTAAATTAAAATTTAAAAGAACAGAAAAAAGGTCTTTTCCAATGTTTTAAACTTTTAAATAACAAACAAAACCGAAAAATTCAAGGATTTAGTTCACAGTTGAAATAAAACAGCAATTAAAATCAGAACAAAAAAAACACTAGAAAAAAGGGCACTGGACAAAACAGACCCTGGCATACTTCACTTCGAATTCGAGGCCCACAAACCTAACAGTTACAATAATAAACCACACCTTAAAAAGGACCTCCCCTACAAAAAGGACAAAGTTTCTGGATTAAAGTTCAATAACAAAGGTGTGCCTTAAAGTATGTGGTTCCTTACAAGAATCCATTCTTTATCGAGGGGCTCTTGCGATTTTTACGATCAGGGGATGTGACGTATCACAAATGGCATTCTATTCGACATTTTTGTTCGAAGAATGTCAGGGACACCTTCGACAGGGTAAATGTATCCAAGAAGGGAAAAAAAGTTTTTATTACTGAAGAAAAAAATTACATTATTCACAGCATTCTATTCAAGCAACTTCCCCCCTTTCACTTTCAGGAAAAGAGCGTGTCAATAAATCTATAAAATCATAACGAAAAGACCAGATGATAATCTCGAGAAGAATCGCCAAGATGAGAAAGCAGACACGTTTCTTTGGCGAAAAGTTTAAGGACATTTTTTTTACGGGTTAAATAAGAATATAATAAAGAAATAGGAATATAATTAAACAAGAATTTCTTGTGCGTGAGCGAATATTCTTAGCAATAACAATTACTATTTGTGACTCAAACTAATTGTTTCCGGTGATATATATATATATTTTTAAAAAATAAAAGATTCTAAATTTAAAATTAGATAAGGTAACGCCTACATGAAGCTAAAATAACATTCGATTTTGGCAAAGTAAAATTATTTCCAGTTGGAAATTCTGAAATTCTAAAAATTCATTTCATGAAATTTTGAACTTAGAAAACTGATGAGAATTAGTCAGTGGCGTAACTTACACTGCTGCCGCACCTCGGGAGGGGGAGGGGGTGCAGCATTCTAGGGGGCCCGAAGCCTGACTGACATCTAGTACGTATTTAACCAATTTATAAAATGTTGAAGGCAAAACCTGATTTTGCAAGGGTGCCCTAATATTCTAAGTTACGCCCTGGAACTAGTATTTTACAAACTTTTATGTGTGTGTTTTGGTATATATATAAATTCTTCTTCCGTAAATATTTAATAATTATTTAATTCATAATTCATATCTATACTTAATACAAAAATACAAATGATCTCGCTGTAATTATCCAAAAAAATAATAGAATTATGTCGAATAAGTAATGTCAACTTTTTACAAATAGCTAGGCCACATAAAAGTATTGTTCAAGATTGTTTTATATATTTTTATCTATTTAAAAATTTATTAGCACTTAAAATAATAATAAATAAATAAAAACTTTTAATTATTTAAAAAAAAGAAGTCTCATTTGACGTCGACCTAATGCATATAACGGATAAGTCTAATTGAAGTTTCACGATGTTTGATTTTTCACGGTAACTCAAAAATTAAAACGAAAACACACAAATTAATAAAATAAAATTTTAAAAAAAATTATTTTGCAGCATTCTCGAACTTTCAGTAACTACGCCATCAGATGTAATAATGAAATCTAATCATACCTTAAACGAGGGTCTGAAATTAAAATTTCTTAATAACTTCGTGAACAAACGCACGACATTTTATACGGGTCACACCCCTAGACAAAAAAATTTATTTAAGTTCCTCACTAATCACTGAACTGCAATTACATGAAATAGTTTGTGAATAACCCAGCAGGTGATTACAAGTTCCATTAACACGAAATAGGGTGAAAAGCAAAAAAAAAAAAAGAGATAATGCTACTGGTTTTTCGCACGAAAAAAAAAATGGAATCTTTTCCGGCAATGATTTTGAAACTACCACCATACATCTATGAAAACCATTCAGACAGTTAACCACAGTGAACAGTGACATTGTTTTTTACCTTTCCCCTTTTTCACACTTTGGCACATTTGCAACAAAACAAAAGAAGCCAGGAACAATCTTAAAAACTCCATAAAACGTGACCGACTGTACCTGGGTTACAATGGACAGTAAAAAAGTAGGTAGCAAGGCAAGACGAATAATAAAGCCTATTTTCCAGACAGACGGCAGTGAAAGTAAAGCTGAAAACAATCGATCTCCCTTACCGGTGACTGCAAACGTGTTCCGAAAAATCGTTATTGGTTAAGTTACTTTTTTATGGCAACCGTTAGTATAAAACCTTCCTTATTATTCAATAGGGTAAAAACTAGTATTCAATAACAAATGGGCATGTGTTAAGAACTAGTTTGGTTCAGTTATAACTAAATGAAGCATGGCTCTTAAAAGGAGATGAATGCATCACGTATTGCACGCGATGGTTTGGTTGAGGCACACCGAGGATTTTATTGGACCAGACACAATACGAACGTGTTTCATCTCTCATTTCTGCCTGTCATTAGCACATTCGTTTCGTTGAGCTTAAATAATGAAAAGCCATCACGGAAATTTCTTTTTCTTTGTGAATATCTCCGATTATTTTCATTTGTGCCAGAATCAGCGGCGCACACAAGGAGGGGGTCCGGGGGTCCGGACCCCCCAAAGCCCTTGATTTTTTTCCGATTGATTATAATTCTAAGTATATAGTACGTAAAATTTAATTAAGTATTTGTTATTAATGATTAATTTTATTAATTAATGCTAATTATTTATTAAATAATTAGTTTTTAACTGTGTTTTGTTCCCGAAAACCGACAAAATCAAAAGGAGCATGATACAAGAATGGTGAACTTTCGACCCAGGACCCCCTGAAAAATTCCTTTGTGCGCCACTGGCCAGAATTATTGATTATCAACATCCGACACATAACTCTTAACGTGAAAATAGAACTATCTTCTTTATCAACCCAGTATAAAAACAGAAACTTTCTTTTCCTATTTAGAACGTAAGTAATATATGCTCGATTGGTTAATTGTCCATTAACGTCACATTTCGAAATTACAAAAGGATTATGAGCACTGGCGTAGCTAGCTCTGAGGAGGCCCTGTATCAAAGACCCTTTTTAAGATTGGAAGCCCTGTTAGTGTACTGTAGTTACACATGTTGGGGCCCCCAGCTGATACAGCGGTAGCTACGCATCTGGTTATGAGTGACGGACCTCATAATTCTGATACTTGGTCAAGTGACAATCTGAGGTAGAACATCATCACTGTCCAAATTTCCACAACATATTAATGTGAGGATTTTGTGTCTCGATAGACGTGACGTGCACCAGCAGCTCTGCACATAGGATCTTGTGGAATATTATATTGGAAAGAACATTTATAAAGTTGAGCTTCATATGGACAAAGCCTCTAGTCACACGTCTAAGACAACTGCGGCTTATTTAGCAAAGAAAGAATCAGAAACAGAAATAAAGTGTATCTCATTTGATGAAATACGTGTAAAATCCCCCTACACTTCTTCAATGGACTTTTGTGCTTTCGGTTTATTAAAACGAGTCTTAGAAAAACGACCTCTAAGAACACTGAACGGACTTTGAAAAACGGTTCAAGAGGAATCGAGTAAAATTTGCAAGACAGTAAGTACTAAGAAAAAGTTTACTTTCCTGAAAAATTCGAGCTAGTGCTATTGCCAAGAATCGTGGCTATCAGATAGAAGCAAATTGTCACAAAAAATACGGTATTTATAGATTAAAATTAACTATCAAAATCGCTTCCATAAAGTGTGAACGACCTTCTGTATATTCACGCGCAGTAATTAGTAAATAGAAAATGAATGCAAGTATTAAAATCTCTTACAGTGGACTTGGAGAAAGAATAATAGATAAAAGGATTAATAACAAAAATTTAATAAAATTTCCAAAGTAAAAATCTTAGATTTCCGGTACTTTGCTAATGCAGAATTCTGATACTGAATACATCATAAAGCTTTATTTTTCGGTTTTTAAATAACTAATTTTTTACTATTATCAACTTCACCTAAAAAACTCAACAGGATTGCAATCTACCCAACCATAATCAGGAGAGATCGACAACTTTTGAAACCTCAAGGTTTCCCCTGTTTCCCTCGGGATAAAAACAAAATCTAATACTAGTATAGTTTCGAATACTACTGTCCCTTTCTCATCTGAAGGAACGGATAACGATGTGATCATAAAAGAAGAAAAAAAACTTCAGGTAAAATCGCTATTAGGTTTGACAAGACAAAGACTACATCAAATGATTCATTGAATTTGGTCACTGGGACACCGTTCACGGATAAATTAAATACAGAAATTTTCTGCTGTATCATTCACTTAAGGATAGTTAAAGAGGCACACAATGAAACAATGTTTCTGTTTCGATATTCCATTTAGACGAATGGATGTCACAATACGGTTATGGAATGGCTTTTCTGCCACTGTAATCTTCTGCTGATAAAAGAAGAATTGAATGTTTTGTTTCTGAAGCTATCCCTCGCAATTCCTCCTGAGAAACAACAATAATTCATCCTATGTAGATATTGAATAGAAATGAATTTGATAACACAAGAAACAACTGTAATAATTTCCCTCTCTGTTTTTTGTTGCAGCTGTTGGCAACAACTGGCAATCAATCACGAGGCAGACACAATGAAATTATATAAAGATAACGGAATTAGTCATTTCCTCATGACGATTCAACTTTTTATCGAAAGCGTACCAAATACAATTAGCTCGAAAAAACTTCCCCCAAACATTTCTTTTACTAGCGCAGATGTGAGGAGGTACAATTTCTATATACTAGTAATATTTTCTAAAACAGCAATCATGGAAAAATATATCCTTTATCAGCAAGGACGGAACATTTAGGCATTATTTCTTGCTTTTAGACTTAAATTTACTATGCATTAACTATTTCGAAATCCAGTTTAGAAAAATTTAATTTTGGGGCTATTATGCATAATTATAAAAAAAATACTTATTTTAATGATTAGAATCTTGATTGAACTCATCAAGAAAGAACAATCGAAAAATTAAATCTTACGCTTTTCGTTATGTAATAGTTGCAAAAGAATATAAGTTATGTAATAGTTTCAAATTTTTCGAAAAGTCAGTAATTAACCATTAGGCACACTTTGTTTTAATTGATAGAAAGAAAAAAAGAAGTAATTTTTTCTGTCACCTGACATATCATCAAGGACACAGAAAAATTCACTCACATTATTCACGTTTGACAGCTAGATCGGATCAATTTTCTCCAAGAAAACAAGGATTTCAGACATTAATTCTTCTAGAACATTATAGCCAAATAACGAAAGATAACAATCAGTTTCTACTGTGACGTTTGAGAAAAATAATGGTAGCATGATATTTGTTAATTTAAATAATTGGTTTATTTACGTCACAGCTAATAATAATTACAGTATATACACTGAAGTTATTAAAAGATTGGTTATAGTTCATTATAATCCAAATTCTGTAGTTTTTGAGGGAGGAGATTACATCTGTTTTTTTCAAAGGTTTCCAACGGACTTCTCTCTCTCTGCCCTCTCTAGGGTCTAGGGATGGTAGAGGTCGGCCTCTTTATCTTCGGGTTACATTCGGCTCGTGGACGGAGTAGGGGTTTCTCACGGTGTCAAAGATTGCCGGAGCGATGACCAAAGACAGGATCTCGAAATATTTTAAGGGTGCACGGTGCATAGGAACGCGGTTATCCTATCCACAAAAAGAAGCCGACTTTTCAGTTAAGGGACAGGAAAATGTTACACTACTAATTCCTGTATAAAATATTATCTTTAAACCAGTCACTCATTCTTCGGTACTCTTTGCACTGGTTCAGGGGTGGGCAAATAGCGAGCTGCCAAAACAGTTATAAAACCAAATAAACAAAAAATGTTCTCTATATTTGGGTCAGCATAAATTTGTGAGCAGGTTTTTTTTTTTTTTTTTTTTGCACGAAGACCAACAAAAGTAATTACAGGTAGTATCAGTACAACGGTTACAAACGTTCAGAACATATAGAGGGCAATCATATAGGAATGCGTGGTCGGAAACGCTTTCCTGGCGCGGTAGTGACGACACAAAACGCAAACGAATAATCTAGGTGTTCACTATGAGTCCTGAAAGTTTGTAATCGTTGTACTGATACACTCTTTATAAATCCAGGTTGGCCAGCATTAATTTGCTGGCTGTGATAAAAATTTCAACAAGCAATCTCACTCTCGATTTCAAAAAAAAAAAGAATACATAAAAGAGTTATAGGGTACATTTGTCTCATTAAACCAATTCTAAAATTAAATGTGCCTGCAGTTGTACATGATATGAAATTCGTAGAAAACGTAAATTGTATAAAAGTGCCACTATTTTATATTTATTGATTTCTATCGTTTAGCTTATATGTTTTCTGTGGTACAAAGTTAACTACTGAATGCAATTATTTTAAAAGGTTGCTGTCCTCCTCAGTGCTGATTGAAGCTCATTTCGGGCCCTGGGCACAGAAAATGTACCGGCCTCCTTGGCATTGGTGAATCGAAATTTATAACCAGAAAATCTGGTTTATTCCATCTTATCCAGGCCTTTCCAGGGGCTTCCAGGCGCCCAATGGATAAACCGGCACTGGCCCTCCTGTATCTTCCACTTCCGCAATGTAGCCCTCGAACCAGAACAATTGCCCACCCCTGCACTATTTCATTCATGAATAATTAGGAGTTCTATTTGATCTTTTTATAATTTTCCTATGTAACTACTTTAGTTTTTCCATCAGAACGAAACAGTAAACGTATATCCAGGTAAAATATATTTCTCCACTGAACACATTACACAAATAATTTTTAAAAAACCCACCGGGAACTTTAAGATATCCAATGGTCTGTCATTCCTGCACAGCAGAAGAGCATAAAACTCAATCTTGAATTTCTTTAAATCGGCTTATCTTCAAGAATGCAATCAGAGTCACCATGAGAAATGTCATCATCATACACTATCATTTGATAACCTCGACAAATAGTTACTCAAATCAAATCGAGATCACAAGACAGGAGACTACCATCTTGACTCATGCCACATAACAATTAAACAATAGCTCATTCTAGAAGATTCAAGGTCACGGTATTAAGTTAATCAAATTCTTGCTTTCCAGTGCATGAACGGAGAGAGCCGACACGAGCCAGAGAATAAGGTGGGATTGTCTGACGTCCGGGTATCGGATGCGAAAGAGTTAAAAATAGCATTGCTGGAGAGCTTCCAACACTAACGCGAATGGGGTCATTCTTGCCGAAGGGAACCCTGGCATTCAAAAGTGTCGGTGGTGGCACCTGTTGCGAAAGTGTCTCGCTGTATTTTTTTTTTTTTTTTGTTTTTTGGAGCGAACTTTTTTCGCAGGTAGAGGGATGATGAAAAAGCAGTATCTGATTTAGAAACGGGGCGCTGTTTTCGAATTCTTTGGCTTCCAGCGACTTGTTTACGGCAGATTCATCGTTAGGATGGAGGGTGAAATACTAGATCTCTTCTTTCGCCGTCGTACTTCAATGCCAAGTAAGGACTACTTCATTCATGTGTGTCGAACGTCTATTGTTTTCAGTGATCAACCCCCCTCCCCCGAAGGATTCCCCCCAGAGTACCGTAAAATCTCTTTTAAATACCCCTTCCTACTAAAATTTAAAAATTCCCAATAGATGTGAGGCAATGATTATTATCCAAATTGATTGTTATGAACAAGGGGTTTGGGCGACAAACCTCGTAATTTAGAACCACAGCGAAGTGATGAGATGATCCAGGGTTTTAGCTACCGCTGTATCAGCCATATCAATGATACGGGGCCCTCAAGCTTCAGGGGCCCCATAATGTGTGAACGAAAAATCGTGAAACGTTAAGGGCCCCCGAAGAGAAGGGTCTCCAAGAAATTTTTATATAGAACCCACTTAGGTCTAGCTATGCCAGTGAGGACATCACCTTCTCCAAGACCTCACCCCTTTAATGAATTTCGTGTCTCTACATTTTAAATTCAACAACTTCCTAATCTGATCTGGCTCCTTCTTCTCCAATTTTTCTAACCATGCCAAAGGAAGGACTTTGAGCTTCTACAGATTTAAAGTGCATCAGCCCCTCTACAAGGCGGCTCTTCAGTGTTCACTAGGCACCCTCGACTCAACAATTCCAGGCACAAGTTCACATCCATGACAAACTCGTTTACCAAGACCATTAATGCTAAAACTCATTCGTTTTTTGAAACTGTTACCATAAAAACACCTAGAATACCGTAAAATGTCAAAAATGCATCGTCCCCATCTGCAACAGGAAAAACCTTTTAGATCAAAGACTGGTTTCTGATTGACATTAATCGTCTCATTCTTTGTTCTCACGTTGGGGTGCCAGCTCAGATGTCATCTTGTCACTTGACCGTGGATCAAAATTACGAGGTCTATCGTCAACAACTTTCATGTTGCTCTAAGTGCGGCGTTCATAAACACCAATTCCTTCACTGATCGAAATTAATGACTAAAATTTTGTCTCTTTTGAGTCTATAAAGATTACTAGAGTTGATTCCTTAAGAATTCTAATATTGATTTCTTTAAAGAAAATTAATTAAGAGCTAAATCGTTTATACTAGTATATAAACGAAAAATTTACCACTTAATCATTTTTCAAGACTCTAAAACTATTTAATTAGATTATATAACTAAATTTCAATAGCACCCCCCAGCAGTCGTAGTAAGTTTCGTAAAAAATCATAATAAGTACAATAATTAAAATAATTGCTATTCTAAAGCAGTGATTATCAACCTTTATTTTGTTGCGGCACACTAACAATAAAATAAGTTTCAAAGAATTTTACAAATCTCAAATGCACTATGTAAAATAGTTTATGATAATAATTTTCAATGTTAAATAAAATAATATATACGACAAAGACAATGAAATGTTTATAGAGTAATTAATTGCAAATTAACTAACTATAAGAGTACATTTTATGCGAAATTTGAGCTTGAGGATTTTTGATCATTTAGTTTATATTGGGTCGTAAAAATGATAATGCCACTCTCATTTCGTCATCTTCATTGAAAAGTCTGCATCTTTTTTTTTTTTTTTTTTTTTACATTTTGATATTTGTTAATGCAGAAAGCCTGAATTCATGCAAATAAGATGTAGAAAATTGTAACAATATTTTAAAACTTTTTTGGCTATTATGAAATAATTGCTTCTAATTTTAATCCAAAATGAATTAATTGATTCTTCTGAAGGTTTTGAAATTAAATTTAGATTATTACAGAGTGAAGTAAGTTCTTCCTTTCATTCAAAGTAAATTCTTATACAGATGTATCCGTTATCACAAATGGATTACGAACCCGATCCATTTTTGTTATATCTATCTACCTATACATATGAAAGGATAAGTTAAATATACCATGTTTACCCTTAGTTTGTTTCTATAAAACGGCCGAATGATTCGGTTCCGGATTTTATTTTTTTTCCACATAGAATAATTAATAATTTTAAAAAAATTTGGCGGCATACTTCAAGAATTTGGCGCCACACAAAAGTGCCGCGGCACAGTGGTTGAGAATCACTGATCTAGGAACAACTTCCGACTTTTAGAGAGGAATCGCATTCGTTCTCTCGACTTCCGTCATTCTTACATGATGCATTATGGACTGTTGGCGATGGTTCTAGGATCAGTTCCAAAAGAAATAATGCTACGGAAAGGGAGTGAGTGGATCTTCTCGCCGAAAACCGGAACACATTGGTGACTCATGGCTATAGGAAATGTCGCCAAATCAATCTGACTCCTCACAATGAATGAAGTCACGCTGCTATATTTGGCGTGATATTGGATTAGACACGAAGCGGAGAATCTTATTTTTATCAGTGTTTCCAATGAGTGGGTATAATCTTAACAAAAATACAACAGGACAGGAAGTGAATGTTTATTAACGTCACGCTTAAAGCAACACGAGGGCTATTGGCGACGAACTTTGCAATTCTGAGTTACGACACCCGAGCTGGCACCTCACTCTCCCAAATTCTACATCACACCAACGGGAGGAATTCGAACCGCGACAGATTTTACCAGCATCAGCGCCTCCACGGTGGGTCCTCCGAGACTCTTGGATGGCCGCAGTAGCCTGGTGGTCAAGGTAACGGACTCGTGACCGGCGTATTATGAGTTCGAGCCTACTACCCCCCATGTAAGGGGGGGGGCAATGCACGTTAAATCTGTCGAGGCTCAAGTGTCCTCCAGTTGGTGTGGTGTGGAAATCAGGAGAGAAAGGTGTGAAAGGTTTCTCAAGAGTCGTCCTCGTCACTTCACCATGGTTCAAAATTGCAAGGTCCGTCACCAAAAGCCCTCGAGTAGCTGAAGAGTGCGATGTTAATATTCACTCATTCAGAGACACTAGGGCTCGAAATCACGACACATTGGCACGAGTCCATGACCAAGACCACTAGGTGTAACCGCGGTTACAAAATACTACAGGAAGGAAATGACTGAGAAATAGAGCAAAAGGAATAATAATATTGAGAATTTAGTACTTTTCATTATAAAGGAATATGTACTTCATTTTTTTTTAAAAAAAACCCATTAATTATTCACATTAAATTTTCTTAAATTAATCATCACACAGTTTATAACCACAATCCTCAAATAGGGCATGTAAACTCTCCCAGCGAATCTATCAATGGTGTACCTGAATCAGTAGCGTACGCAGACCTCTCTCAAGGGGAAGGGGAGGTACATTCTTTTAAACACGTAGACGAAAGCACCGTCATTGTTACTGTGGTAAACATTAAAAATTGTTCGGTTTATGAGGGGGAAGGGAGATTGAACCCTCCAATCCCACCCTTGTGTATGCCACTGACTTGAATTGCTTGAAAGGATTATAAGCAAAGGTCTGTCCTGAATGCATATTCTTAAATACAGAACATGTGTTTGGTTAGGAAACTCAATACCATTTTGAACTGACAATCCATATAATCTACAAGAAAAGGAAAACGAAATTAAGAAGAAATTCACTGACGCCCCATGTTTGATAACTTTTTTTTTAATCCTCATCCTCGGCCACTGATTGCGACTGATACCGCAACCAGTACACGGTCCCATTGTCGGTTTTCGAATATTCTTACACAACAAAGTAGAGATCTCGCGAAAACAGAACAATAAAGGCCCTCCCCCGCTTTCAAAGTGCAATTACAGTCACAAAAACTAATCATTTCAGAAGTTCGACGCAACAGTGAAATTTCCAGAATTGGCGATCGCTTTCGCTTTCGTTGCCTCACAATTAAAGGGACCCCATAGAAAAGAAAAAGCTCATTGCGATAATTGTAGAAACATTCCATTGAACGTCATTTCCTTTTGGGGATCCGGGAATTATGGGTGATGCGTTATGGAAGAAATAGGGGAAGGAAGGGGGCATAGCTCCGTGAGGCGCATCGGCACTCTGACGTCATAGGGCAGGGTGTGCAAGGGAGGATGGATGGATCGTTGCCTTGACATCCATCCCTTGCACGACTTTGACCTACTTTTCTTCGCGGAGGACGATAAAATAATATCATCCTGCAATTGACAGCCATAGCGTACCGCAAGTAGGAATGTGATCCAATTTACTCAGGATTAAGCAATGTGTGTGATAGTTAATTTTATTTTGGGGATTTTTGTAACTATACAGGTAAGAAAGGGAAGATAGAAGATCGCTAGGGTTTTGGAGTGTAAATGCCGAGAAATGTTCTCGAATGTGAAGTAATCTTTATCTAATTCTATTTGTTTTTATAACAGACTAGCCATTACCCACCAGCTTCACTGTATAGTTTATGATGTTGTATATGACTATACATATTTTTTAAGTTATTCATGACTAGGTCCTATACACCTTTCGATTGTATTCAAAAATATTCTTGTAAACCTCTCCAAGATTTAAAAAGAATTTCTAGAACGGTAGCATATTTACCTTTAACGCTCTCATAACACCTTGCCCCAGAGTTGATTTGCGCAAAGTCTGTTCTTCGAGAATCTCTACTAAACAAAACAAGAGCATGCTTATAAAATTTCAACTCTGTAGGCTTAATAATTCAAAAATGGGGATTTTTTAAATCTATAACGCCCGCATAATCTCCTTCAGAATTCGATTTCCACGAAGCACGTTCTTAGCGAATCTATTTCACAAAAGAAACATGCTTACCGAATTTCAAGTCTGTCGGTCTAATAGTTTACAGACGTGCATTTTTTCTCTCTTGTGTCCCTGTAATCTTTCGGGAGTTGATTTTCAGGAAACCCGATGCTAATCAATTTCTACTCAACAAAAGAAACATGTGCGCGAAATTTCAACTCTGTAGATTTTGTTACCTTTGCGTGAAACATATAAATTTACATACATGTAACAATTACTTATACAATAAATTAAATCAGTTTCATTAATGGTGAAAGTTTCCGTATTCTTTCTTAATTTGTGAATAATAAATCTTTTACTTCCTTTTGAACACAGGAAACTTAAAACTCGAAATAGCTTTTAAGCTTCAAAAAGTGGCCCAGAAATTTAGAACTAAACGATTAATTATTACAAAGAAAATAACAGATACAATATATCTGAACATTTTAAAGATCTTTTTCTACTCTAATTTCAGAATCAGAGCGGTGTTTCTAACGAATTATTTAAGTAAACATACACATTTAACGAATTACATTTTCTTAGAATTTTAAGAGGACTTGGTACCCCCAAAACCACAGACCTATCGTTTTTTTTTTATTTTCATTTAATCTTATTCTTTGCATTATTATCTTCGATTGATATATCACTTGTGCATGTCGGAAAGTTAGAAGTTGAATAAAACTTCATTTGAAAACAAATTAGGCAATTCAGCCACGCCCCCTTTTTAGAAAAAAAAGCTAAAAAAAGCGTTTTGATAAAAAGAATCTAATTTATAAAGAGAAATAATAACATTAAAAAAAGAATGTGCAATATATAAAGCAGAATATTTCCGAGGCAATACATACAATCATTTTTTTTTCCTTGTGAAATGTGTGCATGTAAAATTTTTAAACCAAGGTATTTTATATTAATACTTTTATAATTTCAGTTCTTATTCCTGATATATTTTTCATACAAATGAAATACTTTAATATTATAAGAAGAAAAACAGCTAAAATTTCTGTCGTGACAGAAAAAAAATTTTTTTAACGTTTTTCTTGAATTTTCTTGTGCAATTAGTACTCTCTAAAAGTTGATCATTTATAAAAATGTGTGGGTTGAAAAAATATGAAAATGCAATTATTTTAAAGAAAAATGAATAACTAATATCTTATAAAGTGGTATTTTAAGTTTAATTAAGCTTATAATAATTATTTCTTCAGAATTATAAACTTTAAAGTGGTTTTTCTCAGTTTGTGTTTTTCGAAACCTTAGTGCATTCAAAATGCTACTCCTTCCACAATTATTTACCAATCACTTCCATTTTTTTCCTGCGTGTTAAAAATAAAGCATGTAATAAAATTAGGGATCCGTTTTGCTATAAACTGAATACTTTTTTTAAAAAAAAAAAATGTAAGACATGTTGGCTTTTTCATTGATTTTTAGCCTGTATATCAACATTTTATTTTTTTTTCTCGAAAACGAATAAAGTTATTCTAAAATCGATTACTTAAGTTGTTTAGAACATACATAAGAATAGGATTAAAAAAATTTCAGGTCAAAAAATTAATTTTTACAAAAGGAGTAGGATTTTAAAATTTTCCCAATTTCTTCAAAAAATTAAAATTTTTAAAATTGTGTGAATAATATATGAAAATTTTCAACTGGTATCATTTTCTTGAATAGAAACATTGTATAAAATGCTAAAATATAATTTTTAAATACGTAAATAAAGAAATTTGCTCAAAGGGTACCAAGTCCCCTTAATATTTTCACACACTAAATTCAAATTACTTAAATACACCCCCCTAATACCCTTCTTCTAGTACCCTATCATGAAGGTTGCGAGTTCGTAAATTGATACAGTTGTAAGAATATTCTGAAAGCGAGGTATATCAATTTTTTACGATCACACCAACATTTTCAGCATCGAGTTCTAATGCAACGTGAACTAAACCGGGCCGGACAACAAAAGCCTTCACCCGATCCCTTCCAAAGCCGGTTGCTGTAGAGGTAGGCGTTCTCCAGCTGATCCTGCCAAGGCTAACGAGAAAGTGGAGCCGCACCTGTAACCTTCTCCACCCGGCATTTGTCTTTTCGCTGCCTGCACCTGACACTCAACGCCGGGTTTGGCACAAGCCCGCAACTGTCATGCATCGGCGTGCGAAACACAATTCACAATCGAAGTACTGGTAGAAAGCAATCTGGTGTAGAGTTCAAAAGGTGGTGGGATTTTTTTTTTAGTTCATTTGTCTTGGTTTTCAAAAAAGGAAGGTATTTAACACTAGCGTAGCTTTGACACTGTTTGCGAAGGATTTACTTATTTCAGAGGATTTACTTATTTATTCCTGTTCACCCCTCCAAGACATCCCATACGCTTGTCCACGTGGAAAATGGTGACATTAGGGAGCGAATCGCGCAACTTTTAATCGGCAGTTAAGGGATTAATTACAAACCGTATAAATTATCAAGATAAGTGTTAATTTTTGTGTATAATTTTATGTATGGGGTTATTGGTAATTATTTGTTGTTCTTAACTTAGTATTGTTAAAATAAATACATTTTATGCAGTACTGATACATCTATAAATTTATTATATCATGATAAATATGTATTTTATTTTTTTATTATGACAGAATGTATTTTGTTTGTTTACTTTCAGTAAATTAATAAATTTTGTTTAAATAATCTTTTGTTTTCGACTTCTCAATATGCTCGCCCCCCTTCTTACAGAGTTATCACGGCCCCCTAGAGGGGCGTGTCCCACAGTTTGAGAAACGCTGTTGTATGTCATTTCACTAAATGACATATTGAAGAATGATCAAATAAGTACTATTCGTGACAGATATAAAATTGTGATATTACACTTAAAAAAAAACTGGCACATAATTAGTTGTTTAATTCAACAAAAAGTACAAGCGCAAACTAAGAATAATGGATCATTACACCAGCCTAACAGAATCGCATCGGTTACCGCCTTAGAACAAAGAGCTCTATAAAAACTTAAAGAGGAAAACCCGAACAGGGTGATTTAACAGGAACGCACAATGCATTATTTGACATCTGTGACCGAGCAGCCATCTGTTGAAAGATGTAATGATGAGGAAAAGTGGTTTGACAAGAGTTCACCGTTGAAATTACATGTTGATACGAAATAGAAATTATACACACTATGATATATTCTATTCAGAATGGAGGAGCAAGACAGAAAATTAGACTCAATTCTAAATATTATTCAGCGAAGAGGGCAGGTATTGGCTAGAAGTATACATATATTAATAGCTGTCGAACTCTGTAACCTTTCGGTGGTGCGTGAGGATCTCAGGAAGAAAATAAAAAAAAACAATTCTTGAAGAACAAATACATGGATATGATTTAACGCTGTTTTCGCCATGTACACAAGAGCGTGAACTTAACGCGAATCACATTTTCGGACAGAAAAAAAAGCCTCACTTTTTATAAAAATTTGTGACAATGTAACTCATGCATTTGTTTGTAATATAGTGTTTTTAAAATTTCAAAATATTTCATAAATAATTAGTTTTCTCTTTTAACATGCAAAGGGATAGCTCCTTTAGCATTACGGTATAGGAGAAAAAATGCGAAACACATTTTATAAAAGAAAAAATGTGTCCGACTCGAATAAAAATGAGTAGAACGATAAAATAAAGGATTCTCTACAGGATAGTGAAACCAGAATATAATATTAATGTTTGAGTACTTTTATATCTGAAAAAATACTCCGAATTTGGGTCCTATTCTTTTACATTAGCCGAAAACAGTCTTAAGAATATCCTACATCTTGGGTATTTCAATATCCATAAACAAACAAGGAATACAACTGTAACGGGTCTATGCGCAATTCTTCCTTTAATCCTCTTGGGTAAAATTAATCTTTTAATTGTGATTTCAGTTGAAAAACTCTCGGTAAAGACGGGATTTATGCAAATTAGAACTTCTATTTAAGTGTTTGAAGTAGAGCAGACGAAAATGGTTGAAAGTGGATATTGAAGCGTGAATAAAACTACGCTCGGAGGTCGTATGTTAGCCAAGTTATCTAAAGATAATTCAAGGATTGGAGTCAAGAGCGCTCCCAAAAAAGACAAGTGTGTTTATTTCTATGATAATTAAATTAATCCAATGTAATTACTCCTTGGGTTTCATTTTTTAAGTGCATTCTCCCCCTTACTTTGTTTAGAGTTATTTAGTAAAACTTACAATAAATGTGAGTTAGAATCACCATGGCTGAACTTTACTCGAACCCCCAAACACCAGCGTCCTCCAGGACATTACACGACGATAAACGAAGTTCGAAAACAACCTGCTGTACTTCTCCTGGATTTCACAACTTTCAACGTTTATCACAACCTGCATCATAAAAATAAGATGCTGTATGGTTAATAATTTTAACGCTGGGCATCACACACGGTTGCTCATCTAAAATATTCACTGCATATCACAAACAAGAGGATTTGGTAAGATCCACTGCCCCATTCGAATTTCAACACATCCTCCGGGATCTCTATCGCAACATTTAACACCACAAGGAAGTATCCATCAGCACGGCGTCATTTATTTGCTTCCAGCTGTGTTCTACACCTGATTATGAGTAAATAAGGAGGGGGAGAGAGAAAAAAGTGTTCCAAGGGCATGAGGTATTTTTTCCCTCTCTATTGTTTGTTGTAACGCCCTCACAGATGAGAGAACTGTCATCCGCCTACATATCAGTTGCGAAGATCGGGCGAAATAGGGCACATCTGACAGCCAGAGAGAGAAAAAGGGCATTAAAAATAATGTGCCACAAATTGTTCGTTCTTGACACTCCGCGCTACTGACACTGAGTGGCAGAAGAAGTGACACATTTCGGGACGTAAGGTTTTCTCAAAAAGGAACAACAAAACTTACATTTTGAAACAACTCTTTTCTGTATGTTTCTCCGTGAGTGAAGAGTGTCAAGGGAAAAGAAAATATGTAATCATTTAGATGGGTAAGATTGCTTAGTTTTCAAAAAAGTTGAAAATTGTACCCAAACAAAAAAAAATGCCTTAAATAATAGCGAAACGCCCACGAGAAGCCAATGAATCCATTAACGACAGGGAAAGTAGGTAGATAAAGATGGGTATCATAAAAAACGAAAAAAAAACATGTATATTCTTACGAGAACTATTAAATACACAGATAAGAAAAACGCTTAAGAGGTGATATAATTTAGCCTATTCCCAATAAAACGGCCCATTACAAACCCTGTTTTTAAACAACTGAATTAAAAATCATACTTTTTATTAATGTATATGCAAAGAATTATATTTATCTCAAAAAATTTGTTACACAGTATTAATACGTATAGTATACTAATAATTTTGAAACACTGTTTTCTACCAAAAGACAAGTTTGGATTTGGGGTCCTTTTCTCAAGCACTTTGTGAAGACAGAGCCTTAAACGGAATACAAAATGAATTTTTTGGGTTATACGAATAGAACTAATATTATATATGAAATTTTTATTCATTCTCGTCCAACACAGAGTTGCTAGCTAATACATAAAGCATCTCTAAAATGATAATTACTAACTAAACCAAATTCGTTATTATTAAGCAAATTGCATCAATAAACTGATAAAAAGTAATTTCATTAGCATTATCTACATGTACTCGTACATAAGAGAAAAGCAACTCACTCAATCATCAACAGATCTTACTTAAGTCCCCCACCAGACCGAAACTTAAGCCCATACTCTTGAAATTTGACAGAGGAATTCCTTTTAATCAGTCAAGATTCGCTAAGAATGAGGTTTATGGAAATCCAACTCCCAAGCGAGGTTGCACAGGCGGTGTAGACAAAAAAAATCCGTTTTTGATCTATTAGACTTATGAACTTGAAATTTGGCAAACATGTTTCTTTTGTTCAATAGATATCCGCAAAGATCGTGCTTTACGGAGAACTACTTCCAAGGACCTTGCGGGGGCGTTAGAGGGGGAAAAATGGCTGTTTTCGAACAATATGAATTTGGCAAGCATGTTTCTCTAAAGAGTACAGAGATCCGTTAAACAAATGATACTTGAGGAAATCGGGGTGGAGCAATAGGGGCGTAAATTATAAATATAGTTCAACTGCTGTCCTTTTTAAATCAAGAGGCAAATGCTACACGAATATTTTTCAGTACAATCGAAGGCTTAAGAGTAGGACTTAGATAACAATAACCTAAAAAGAATGTATAGTCTTACAATGGCATGAAATACCCAGTGAAGTTGGCAAATAACGGCTAGTTTAATAATAAAAAACATCTTACAAACGATATGAATCAATTTAAAAGAGCTCTAACACAGAGATCCATCCATTACATCTCAATCAGAGGAGGGGGCGAAACATTGAGGACCCTCCCTGAGCAACAATTACCTATCAAGCAGCTTCTATTGTGTAAAACGAATGTGTGTTTATAACGGGCACCTCCCTTCATTAACAAGGCAATGGGCACTGGATCAACACTTTCTCATTTCACTCTCCCTACCCTTGCAAGAAATTGTAATGGCAGTGGCTAGGGGCACTTTTCAGGGTCTTCTTTCCGATGCCCTTCCTCAAGAGAAAGAAATCGCCTCGCCCACTAGCTCATCCCTTTCGAAAGCATTAAAAAAAGACACATAAAATAAATTACGGTCGTGTGGAAAACCCTTTGTGAGAACCTGTTTGGGCTCTAAAACGAGACAGTAAAAAAGTAATTTGCAGCAACGTAAGCAGAGGAAAGAAATGGGTTGTGTCGTTAAGCGCATCACAATTCACCTGTCCATCTTAAGGCTATCTTCGTCAACTGGACAAAATTGGAACACACTTTTTTTGGACATAAATAGCTCCACATGAATGAAGTTCGTGGAGTTGTCACACATATATCCATCTGGCACATGGTGTCCTTAACACGTAAAAACTTTAAATAAAAACATGAAACTTGTAAATTTACACGTAAAATTAATAGTCCATTTCATGTTAAAGATATATGAGGGACTAGGGGCGTATCTACCGCCATATCAATGATTCAAAGGCCTGAGCTACAGGGGCCCCGACATATATAACTTCAGTCCCACTCTAACAGGGTTCCCATACCTAAAAAAAAACACGAAGTAATTTTGATGCAGGGAGCTAGCTACGCCAGTGTATAAGACCAAATTTCACACCTAAAATTCAAAGAATCTTTATGACGCAGTTGGATCTAAGTGATCAACAACAATGACTTAATCTCTCAAGCAATGACTTATATACCATACAAAGTATAAACTAATATTTCTAAGAGATTCTGAGGATCTAGAAAGTGCAGTATGCAGTTGAAGTTTGGTACTTACGAGTTAAAACGATCTTGGCGAAAATCGTGAGTTAAAGACGCCAATCTTGTAACCCTGCTTCGTAAGCATAATCGTAGAATTTTATAATTAATAACCGTTCTATTACTATTAGACATTT
This sequence comes from Trichonephila clavipes, assembly GCA_019973935.1. Taxonomy (NCBI): domain Eukaryota; kingdom Metazoa; phylum Arthropoda; class Arachnida; order Araneae; family Nephilidae; genus Trichonephila; species Trichonephila clavipes. The sequence goes on from BMAU01019612.1 coordinate 752,897, forward strand.
TTTTAATGATTGATTGATCAATAAACTACAATAATAACGAATCGTATTTCAGAGGGGAGGGGGGTCGGGTAGCCGATATTTTTATTTTTCTCATTTTTGAAGACTGTTCTTCGCTTTATTATATTGATAGATTCGAATTTTCTTAAAAATGGCGGAAGCTTTTATTTTTATTGAAATTAATATTGCGATTACCTTTTACACACCCATACTAGAAAATCACAATTTTTCAACTGATTTCAATAGCTAGTTTCATTTCTGAAGATTATTAAAGCCATTTTTATCAAAAACTTCATTGAAATAAATAATAACCGATCGAATTAACGAAATAAATCATCTTTTTCCAGTTTTAAACTGAATTTCAACCTTTTCAACCAATTTTTTTTCAGTCATTTTTTTTAAAAACGTTTCCTCTATTTCGGTTTTTACGAAGTCTTATGCACAGTTACTTTCTAACCCGTCTTTTCTCTCAATGCCATTTTAATTTATCACCAAGTTTATTTTAATTTTCGCCAAGGATAGCACGTACATAATATGTCTTAAGAGGAAGTGTGAGATCTATATAAGATATCAAACCTCGCCATCTCATCACAGATCAGAATGACAAAACTGACGTAAGTTGGTTTTATACACACAACTGGATTCGTACAACAGCCTCTTGAATCAAAAGCTAATGGGACAGTAAAACACTTGGAAAAATAAATGAACTTTTTACAGCGTTGTGATAGATCCATCCACCAAAATAAAAATCACTCGGAGGACAACACATTGTTCTAACATACTGACTCCAGCGTCTAAGGAACAATATATTTGCCGCATAGCCAACTCCTTCGTCATAAAACTGCCATTCGGCGGTGTTTTCGCACACACGAGTATGTCAGCTTATCTCCTCTTCGCATTTCGAATGTCTTCCTCGTTACGCTCACTTCGAGGTCGCTGTTTTCCTCGTGCTGTCTTCGCGAAACCTTCCTTCTGAAGGTCGTTCGAAAGCTACCCGCTGTGTTCGGTAATCGAGGCCCTCACCTTCCAGTTTCCCTATTGAAAAGACAAGGACTTTTTCGAAAGGTTTTTCGCTCGTTTTCAGCTGGTTAAGGGTTAAAATGACGGGGATCCGTAATTCACTTACAACAATACATGGATTATGCCATTAGGATCAAAAGTCTTTTGTCACCTATAATACTTTGGTTGGTCGAAGATTGATTTAGTTATTGAGAGAGAATTGTCGACAAATAATTCATTTAATCCTAGTATTAGGAATCACAAGCAACTATAACATACAACTCAATGCAATAAACTGTTAATTCCGTCACTTAAGGCACGGGTGTCTAACTCAAAGGCTGGCTTGGGTCAAATACCAAGGTTTAACTAAAAGTGGGCCGCAAAGAAAATCAAAATTCATAAAAAAAGTAGGTTTATTTTGAATAATACATTATACTACATATAAAAGAACAAGAAAAATTTAATATGTACGTCTTGACACTCGACATCTCTTCTCTTCTACTGTCTTTCCTATTTCGGGAGAAATTGATATTTTATTACATATTATTGTGTACCAATATATTGACACCCCTGACTTAACGTGACCAACTACATTCGGAATCGTGATTTTGAAAAAGCGTACAAATGGATAATTATTTTGATATTTAGTGTCGGTTATATTAGAATATACGTATAAAATTGTTTTAAGAATATTATTACAAGAAATTATTGGAAATGGAATGCATTTTTTTCACAAAATATGAAGAAAGAATGATATATTTTCAAAACGTTCTCATTTTATGAAAAATGCTCCAGTAATAATATTTTGACTCTATATATCTAAAACTTCTACACAGAGCCTGAAGCAGGTATTTTGAAAAATGAACATTTTCAGAGTTACGATCAAATAAAATAATAACGGGTTTTTTTTTGTTAAAATTTCTCTACTTTGATATAAGAAAATATGAATAAATCTATTTCTAAATCATATATTTCAAAAATCCTAATTCAGTCTCAGCACAGAAGTCTGTTCTAAAAGGGAAAATATTATTATCATAAGAAAGATTTTTCATAAAAGAAGAATGTTTTAAAAACATGATCTTTTTCCTTCATTTTTTTGCCAAAATATTGCATAGAAGTAATTTTTTCTCGTAATAATGTCAGCCAACTTGCATCGATATTTACTCTTGCTGATCTTTGCGCAAAGAAAACTTTGCTTACACAAATGTATGTCGACCCAAATATAGAAAACATTTTTCCTGTATTTGGTTCTTTGACTCACTTAGTGGACCGCTAGTTTTTCACTAATGATTTAGAAGAAAATTATCTTATAAAAATCCTATATACAGAAAAGGAGGGAGGATTCTCGCCAAACCATGAATAAAATCGGCAACTTGGAAGGATATTTCGATTTCATAATTAACTAAGTACAACTTGTTTATTATGTATCAACCTCTTTTACACTAGAAACTTTTCAAAGCAATTTAGCCAATTATCAATGCTATTAATTTACGAAGTCTACTTACACTCACACTTGTCTACTGATTTTTCCTCCCCCTACACGAAGAGTTCCTTAAAACTAATAAAGAAAATGTTGTGTGAAGCGGAAGAAGACAGGTGATTAATTACAACTGTTAATTGCTTCCTAATCGTCATCATCGGCTCGTTAGCTGTAACCATGCAAAAAGGCGGAAGCCCGCTCACCAAAGCATTACATATTCCAATCTGGGTCAGATGTATTAGTGCTTAACGCTCGGGAGAATGTCAAAGAGTCACATAAATCTCGTCACCAGACACGCGATCACAGTCGATGTTGCATTTGAAAAAGGATGTTTGAGAATGCAATAATTGTGAGGGGTGTTACAGCTGAGATTCAGATAGAAATGAAAGTTAAATGTTATTGTGCAGTTAATTTGGATTAATGACTATAGACGAAGGAAAATGGAAGTTCAAAAATACTGTAGATTTTCGAGTGAGCAGTCGGTGCAGATTCTGCAAGACGAATAATTTAAGTGCAGAAATCTGAAAACGTTCTTAATTCTGTTTGAAAATGTTTTCTGTTACTGTTTTTAATTGAAATCCTCTTAAGAACTGCAAAATAGGGTCAGTGATGATGGCATTGCCAATTAGAATTGAAACCAGAAGGGATTCGCTTGGACTTCAATGCTACATGAGAATTTTCAGACATATGTACTCACACACCTATATTACTTAAAATGAAGTAATCTTGAAAAAAGTGAGTATCAAACCCACGAATATTTATGTTACAAAGTCTCATACACAGACCTATCTTATGGTGAAGGGGCTAATTTTTAAATACATCTCTAGGCCTCAAGACAGCAATCTACTCTTAAATAGACATTAAATCATTATGAATAGTCATTATTATTAAGTATGGATCTACTGTTTTGAAGCTATCAGGGTGACGGTTACTGATACATGTTAGGGTAGCTCGGCCAATCAATGAGTAAGCTCTCTATTACTTAATTATCCAATCGGTAAAGTTCTGTAAAATTATCCCCCTGATCAGTGACGCTCAAAAGAGGAAGGGGAGGGGGGTCCGGAACCGGACCCCTCCAAAGCTCTAGATTTTTTTCCTTTTGATTATAATTCTATGTACATACTAAATAAAATTTTAATGAGTATTTGTAAATAATAACTAATTTTATATATTAATGCTAATTATTCATTCAATAATCAATTTTTTACCATTTTTTGTTCCCGAAAATCGACTAAATCAAAAGATCTTGGGCGGTGTATCGGAGCATGATACAAGAATAAGGACTTTCGACTCTGAACCCCTTCCCCTATTGAAGAATTCCTGTGTGCGATACTGCCCCTCATCCCATCTACTTTTTAACTTTGTATACGTTCCTTTTTTTGAATTTTAATCCTTAAATAAAATTCTGTTAAATAATTTTTTTTATTTAAGAGTTAAGATGTATGAGGAAAATTCCGAACCTTAGTAAAGTGATAAGAGGAGAAAGAAGATATGGCATCAAAAGATCCGGAAGTTAAACTTCCTCCCCCCCCAAAGCATTTAGGAAGATGTCGAAAAGAAAACGGAGGAAAAAAGTACTATGTTGCTGAAAATAATCTACAGATAAGTGCACGAGCAAGAGAACGTGCAAAAACCACCTCCAAGCAGCCATGTAGCACTATCCTCTGCGGGAGATTACAAAATGCGGAAAAAGAGGAACGAGGACAAGGGATTTAAACCTTGCCCGGGGCTACGCCCAATCTCGAAAACGGGAGACCTCGTTCTCGAGATGAGACCGATTTAGAACCCGAACTCGCTCGCTTCCTCTCCGAGAACGGCAGAAATAACTATCACAACGCTGTTAACAGGGAAAACGCGTTCTCGAACACAAGCGTGCCTTGCTGAATAACAAACGAGGTAACATGCAGTATAACTGGATGGGGGTGGTCGACAAGAATGCTCATTTTTTCCTTAGAGGAATGTGGGTCAAACGAGAAACAGCTTCCGATACGAGCCCCCCCCACACACACTCCACCACCCTGTTGTCCGTTTCGGCTCATCGGTAGGCCATTTCGTTAATGAGTATACCGTTTAGAGTAGCTCGCTGTTTCTTTTTGCGTAGTGAGTTGACCGTTTGGAATGTTATTGTTGGCTGGATGTAGGTTACCGTATTCAAATGAACTACTCTCCATTTCGGATGAATTAGAAAAGGGGGTTTGTTCTTTACATTGTGTTTGAAATTAATAGTAAGCGAACCCTACGTTTTTGCACTTTACAAATTGTTGAAATTTCGAAATTAGTTTGATTGCCGTTCAATCAATGCAACATTAAGGGCTGCCGGGAAGAGATGTTTCTTGGTTTGAAACCATAATCGAATGACGAGGTCTAAAGTTGAGTAAGTACCCTACTCTTTTTAATTCCCTATCTTCGTCAAGTACAGATACTAGCATTTCACATTCTGTCTTAAGTAACTCACATTTTCCATCTTCTAAATACAAAAGTAATAAAATTCTATTTATCCGATTCACTTAGGTCCGGAACTTTGGATTAATAGATACAAATATCTACAAAACCACCAGGAATGTATAAAAAATTCCGAGTTCTTCACGCAACAAACACACGTCAATAGGAGCAGGGACTCAGTCCCTATGTAACGTTATTTAGAAGTGAGGATACTGAGTAACCCTTGTTGCATGTCAGTGATAATTACGAGCACAATTTCCATCCCCAATATTCTACGTGCATTTAGAGATCAAGATGTCGACACGGTACTCACCTTCCTTTTTGGAGCTGGGAAAGAGTCGTCGGCAGTGAATGATGAAGAGGCATCTGAATCAATCCCTTCGTCAGTCTGACCAGAGTCCATCATGGGGGGTGAAGGAGTGGCCCGTGTGGACCCACCTCCACCCGAGCAATAGCTGGATGCTCCCGAGCTGCTTGTAATAGCAGGAGGAGACCAACCTGAAAAGAAGCAAAATATGTTGATTTTCATGTTTAAGCTGTATTTATAATTATATAGAAGTAGTTAATGATAAATATTGGCATTATTAAAGATTTAAAGTACAAAATATGTTTCTTTAAATTAAAGTCGGCAATAACTTTTAATTAATAAATTTACTGAACAGTTTTTGATTTATGTCTAATATAAAATCACAATTTGTACAAAATATTACAACGAACATAAAAGTAATTTTTTTAAAAAAAAAAAATTATCAGAAATTGTCGACAAAAACAAAAACAAATTATTAATTAATAAATTAGTTAAAGCAAACATTTAATTTATTTTAAAAAAAGAAACAAAAGATAATAAGAAATTAAAATCCGTCTCAAAAAGTAATAGTAAAAGCTTAAGATTTAACAAATTTAATCAAAGAAATTATACGAAAGGTCTCTCACCAAAAATTTTTACCCGATATTTCATAATTTTTTTGTATGAATTTTTTCCCAGCAAAGTCTTAGAAAGTTAAAAAAGCTACTCGTGTGTGACACTCACTAGAAGTTAAAAGCACAATATTTCCCTAACTTATATATTGAAAGATCATCAGTAAATCAGACAGTCAGGGTCAGTCCTAGTAATACACAAAATGTCTATTTGTTCAGAAAAAGATATTCCATCTATTTTAGCGACACAGTTGGATTTTTTTTTTTTATTGATGTGAGTATTTCTAGATTATAATGCGTAGTAACCTTTAATTGAAAAAAGCCATGTTTGGAATATATTTCTATATTTAAGAGGACAAGCGTCTAGCCTGTGAGACAACATTGGGGAAAAATTTGCTTACAAGTCAGACAAAACGACGTCAAAACCAAAAGTCAAGGTCAATGTCACAGAAAATAGAACGATGCTCAGATTTTAATAAAAAAAAAAGGACGTTTTCTCAGAATGTACTAGAAATCAGTTATTTTTATAATATTTATAAAGATTATAGAAATATAGTGTCCGTTCAACATTATGTGATTGATATTATTTGATAACAAATTTTATTAATATACCGTAAAAAATATTAAATTGAAATTCGCCTATTTTTTTCAGAATTTAACCTACATCTTATTCAGTACTTTTCCTTGCCTTCGTTTTCGAATGAAATTTTTTCGGGTGAACATTATTTATCAAAATTTAATAGGAAAAGAAAGGTTTTCGTTGTTGTTTTTAATTGATATCATTTTTAATAGTTTTTAGTTTCAAGGTTCCTCAATAGCGTTTTCATTCTATTAAGAGTATTAAAAAAATACCTCATGTTAAAAAGAAATATCCTTAAAATTATTATTTAAATTGTAATATTAGAATTGTGTAGTAGTAGTCGCCTCTCTCTCTCTAACAAATTATTACAAATTTTATTACAAATTTGATGTTTTTTGAGCATTTTTTTCTCTTAAGGGTTTAGTTTGAGGGGAAAATAAAGCAAGGTCAAAGGACCGAGGTCGTGCCCCAGTCTTCTAACTTCCACACCACGCCAACGTGGGGACTTTGTGTCACGTGAGATTTAACGCACATCAACCCCTCTCCAAGGCGGGTTTTCAGTGGGACTGGAGCTCGAACTCATAACACGCAGGCCACGAATCCATGACCATAATTAATAGGCTACTGCGACCCCACCATGTGATGATAGGATCTATTCCGAGTTCTTCACTCCTTGATTTTTTTTTATTTCTACCATTGTTTTTTTTTGTTAAGTATACCAGAAGGCAATCTTCCTGATTGATTGAATATTAACGTCGCACTGTTTAGCTACACGAGAGCTTTTGGCGACGGACCACGTAATTTTGAACCATGGTCAAGTGACGTGGACGACGACTGAGCTAGCACCCCCTCTCCTAACTACCATACCACACCAACGGGAGGACGTTTCAGCTCTCGACAGATTTAGCGTGCATCGCTGCCCTACACGGCGGGTCTTTAGTGGTACTGGGCTCGAACTCGTGACAAGGCAAACTACGATCCAATACCTATAGCACTCGGCTACCGCGGCCACGGCAATCTCCCTGAACTTTTTTCTAATGGGCTGCATATTGGTAAATAAACCTTTGTAGACATGGCGTCCCCAAATGTGCGAGTCATTTCATGGTGGCACCATCTAGTGGTTGTTCTCTCTACCAAAATTTAAAGCTTGAATTTATTCAATTCAAGCTCTTATCGGATGCTAAATAGTTCAAGTGATTTTTTATATGCCACATAATCATTGGGCATGCGTGTCAACGAGTTTTTCCTCCAAAAAATCTATCAATTCGAGCCCGCAGCCTTGGGCTTACGAAGCAGACACGCTACCTCCATCGAACCGTCAGCTACCTGAACCTGAACATCACGGATAGTATTTGTGCAACGGATTTTAACCCGGTTGATAAATAAGGAATTATGAATCAGACCCAACCCGGCGTGAACAGAGGCACAATTCCAATATGTACAAATATGTTCCCTATCTACATCAAGTCTCATTTGTTAAGATATGGTTCTTAATACCTACAAACAAACAAACAAAAGGTGACATAAATCACTCTTCTATAATACTTGTCAGCCTAAAATAATCTCAGCAATATCCAACCAAACTTACTTTACGTAACGAAAAAAAAGTCAAAATGATACGAATGGAAATGGCAACACCAAAAAAGAGCCATCATCGTCCATCTGATGCAAACAGCAATATAATAGGAACCGTGTTTCAACATAAAACTACATTATGAATAAAACATAATGCAACACAAAACAGCGACATCTAATGTACAAAAGATCTGTTATATTTATTTAGCTTTATGCGATATTCGGCGACCTGGTCGTCTAATAATAGATCAAACTGCATTCATTCTCTTATTATTGCTACGAAGGGTCGTCCGCACAGGTGGCAGGGAAGCGGTCATAATTGTCTCGTCTCGTCTTATTCCAGACAATGGAGATGCGATGACCTGCTTGCTACGGCCCATTTCGCTCCAATGTCCATTTCACTGAGATTCGTTTTAAAATTGACCCACGACGATATAACGGTCAATCGCGGCGAGAAATTTAAAAAATGATGACGTCCGGTAAGACGTTGTTCTGTTCCGGTCAACTTGTAAGAAGGAAATTGGTTCCAGGGGAAGGTGTGATAATCGACTGATTTTTCCGCCACAAGAACTAATGGCTTGCAATCATTAATTTTAAAACGATAATAGAAATAATTACTGTTTTGGATGTTTAATTCAATTTAAGAAACACTGCATTAGAGTCTGCTAAAGCAATGCTTCCCAACCTTTTGATCACCGCGGATCGGTCAACGTTTGAAAATTTTACAGCGGCTCGCTGATGGGAGGAGGCGGTTTATTATTTTTTATTTTAGATTGTTTAGATTTAATGATTTTGATTAAACTGTATTTAAACATGCCTTCAGAATAAAATGCAGTTACACCCAAAATGAATACAAAGTGATTTAACATGGAATATAAAGATATTTACATAAAATGTCAAACTCAAGAGGTATAAATCACAGTCAATGAATGGCACATACAATGAGAAGGAGGTCTCCGGGTCCAGAACCCAAAGCCCTTGATTTATAATTCTATATATGTAGTATATAAAATTTAATTAAGTATTTGTTATTAATAATTATTTTTTACTAATTAATGCTAATTATTTATGCACTAACTGATTTTTACTGTTTTTTTGTTCCTGAAAATCGACAAAATCAAAAGAATATATCGGGCGGCGTATTGGAGCATGTTACGAGAATGGTAGACTTTAGACCCCGCCCTCCCCTTCCTTGAAAAGTTCTTGTGTGTGCCCCAATCATCACAGTAAATAAAATAGAAATAATGAAAGGTTCCTTGAGCGGCCCGGTATTATTTGACCCCCCGAGCCGGTACCGGACCGTCGCCCGGAGTTGGAGACTACTATTCTAAAGGACTGCTTCATTTAACTTGATAGAGCAATGAGAGTATTAAGCTTCATAATTTTTTCAAAGTTTTCTTTTTCATTAGAGATATTTCTATCATTGGAGAAAAGAGTGATTGGGTGTTTATTAACATCACTCTACAAAGCAAAACGAATTATTTGCGACGGACTTCGTATAATTCTAAACTACGGCGTGAAATACCTGTCATCTGTATACGGCCCGGCGGGGGAAAAGGTTGAGTACCCCTGCTTTAGTGTGACGTTAGTAAAAAAAATAAAAACACTAAATGTACACTAGACTCTTTTTTACATAAAAATTATCATTTAATCATGGTTAAAAATACAGTGCTTTCTTCCAAAAGTTCCTAATATGGGCCAATACACTCGACTGGTCATTCATCCTTCTGTTTCTACAATCGACTTAAAACCTCCACCCATAACCAAAAGAATAATAATCTCAACCGTAACGTTTATCCCACAGTTTAGCCGAATCCTTAGAAAAAGTTAACATTGGTATTCAAACAATCCGTTTTCGAAGCAGTTAAAAACGCCTTCCAAATTAGCATAATCGCAAGACAAGAGCAATAAACGCGCCCAAACTACTCAAGCAAAGAAGGAACCCTTAAAACACACGTAAATGAGTTTACTTCCCTGTGAAATTTCCGTGCTGTCTTGTCTCATAAAAGTTTCTTTTGTGTTTCTTTTAACACAAAAAGTTAACATATTCTTCTTTTGCAACCCGTTAGGAGCTGGGAAGTTTTTCTCTAAAGAACGTTACACGAAACGGGTTAAGGCGTTGTTTTTTACGGTCGCTATCAGCAGAGGGAAAGGGAAAATCTCTTTTGGAAGTATTTTATTTGACTTCACAAAGAACTAACTGTTACGCTGGTGGAGGTAGTGTACTGTGTTTGTTCTTTATTTCTCATTCCTTATTAAAACGTGACCTGTTTGGCGATTAACGCACACCTGAATGAAATCCGGGACGGATCCTGACAAAAAAAAAACACACACACACACTACACGGGGACGTTATTCTTTTAAGATTGATTGGAAACAAAAGATTGTAAAAGCCGTTACAATTACGAATAATGGATAGTGAGTTCCTGTGTGAAGGATATTGTTCATTTGTGAATACCGGGTGCACACAGACGACGTATTAATGCATTCCAAACACAAAGCAGAACGTTGGATGCATTAAAATAACATTAAGATAATAAATCGCACGTTTGTTTGAAAGGGCATTTATCACATATTTGTCACATTCAACTATCAACAGTATTAACGTTATGTTTTTGTTCAAAGTAATAGATAAAATGAAAGAAATTTATTGTATTCTGGGATAAATAACGACGTCCTTTAAAGCTACATTACGCGCACAGCTATGGGCTTCTTAACCATGATCAAATGGTGAGTATTTTTCGATCGAAATTGAGCCAATGTATTAGTCAGATTAAGCTATGTAGCTAATGGCAAATTGGGTCTTAACAAGCAGCACCTTTAATAGTTCTGCACAACTCTAAGGTGAAATCGCGTCTCGAACACAATAAATACCTTTTACCATCAGCTACTGCGACCTTTCTGCTTTGATAGAGTATTAGCAGCCGTCTTATAGTGCCGATTTAAGCTCATTTAGGGCCCTGAGCGCAAAATATCTACAGGCCCCCTTGGCACTGGAGGATCGAAATTTATAACCAGAAAATGTGGTTAAGTCTAGCTTATCCGGGCCCTTTTAGGCACCTCCGGATCTTTGGGCACCCGCCCCAAGCACCAAGTGGATAAACCGGCCCTAACGTTGTGAGACTTCTTGAGATCCAGGGCCTCTGCATGAATATAGGCCCTATCTATGACCCTTAAAAGGAGACAGTACATAGCATACGTTGTCAAATACTCGTAAAAATAATAACTCGAAGCAAATAAATGCGCATGACTTACAAAAGGTGACAGTCGGCTGGACCGACTGTCACCTTTGACTGAAAGAATAACGATAGTGTATGGTGGTAGGCCTAGGCCTGTACGTGGACGGCGGTCATCCCATATAGCCAGTTGACATATCGTTCGAAATTTCCAGTTTTTCGGAAAATTCAACAGGAAATAACATTTGACCGTTGAAATTATTCGAATTATGATCTTAATAAGGCTGAGTTGCGAACGAGATGAGCCAGTTCTCTCCTTGCCTTAAGACGTCCCTGAGTATTAGATCACCAAGATGAAACGTGAACAGTTAAAAAAAGAAACTACACTTAATGCATTACCACAACTTTCTGAGACAAAACAAGAACAAAAGTGAATGATCAATCAAGCGTCTTCCGTGTACGAGAAGACATTTGAGCCGTTAGAGATAGGACTGGATCCCCTTTTAGCGTCGTGCGTAGATTGGCGCCCACATAATTGGCCCGAGCCCTGGATCACACACGCAGGTTCGTGAGCCATACCGCGATATCTCGCAGTAGCAATCAATACCGTCATCCATAATGCAACAAGCATTCATTCAACCGTTCACTCTATACGAAGCTGAAGATAAAAAATAAATATAAAGAAAGAATTAGTTCATCTGATATAGAACGCTGGCAAATAAGATCACACACATACAGTGTGTTAAAACCTTTTTTTTCTTTCCCCATACTTATAAACCTGTGAAATTGGCGGAGGCCAATCAGATCAGACAAGTTTGATGCAAAAGAGATCTAACTCAACAATAGAGAACCGTTTTATCTGGAAGACATGATCAGTGACTTATTTTCCGGTTCATTCGCTCCAATTTTTTTCTTTCTTTTTTTCCCGGAGATAATCATCATTTTAATACCCAGGAACTAGTATAGGAAAAATGGAACTTTTTGGTAAAATTATGACATTTTTTTTTCCTTTTAAGAGAGAGAGAGAGAAAAGATTCCCTCTTTTTTTGGTACCGAAGCGTAACAGCCATGTTGATTGCCATAATTGTGGACAAGTTGAGATCTGAATAATCGCCCGTTCATCCAAATACTTAATCAGCTAGAAAAATTGCTCTTGTAAGCTGGTGGAATCGAAAAAATGACCCCATTTTTCACTTTTCCTCGGAAAAAAAAAAGTGACTGGGAACATAAAACATATGCAAGAACTTTTAAATGCTTTCCTTGTATTTTTTTAAGGGAAAAAACATTTATCATTCTTGTTTTTCCCTATTTATGTGATGCGAGAAATTGGTGTAATGTTTCATATTTATACGTGTTAGAAAATAAATATGGGGTTTGGACTGAAGAAAGGAAGGGAAAAAATTAGGACAATTGTGGCCATTTCGAAATTGATAAATCTTTTTTTTAAAAAAAAAAAGAGAGAGAGGGAGAGAGAAATTTTAAGGTGGATATGAGTTTTTTTTTAGAAAATGACTTCGATTGTTTCTTATTTTGTAATGCTTTGGGATAATGGATAAAATCGTGCAATAGGCTTTTTAAAGTATACGCATCTGAAAAAAAAATTATTTTCCGAAAGATGCAGCAGCATTAAATGGGAATAATCTACAATTCGAACATAAAAAAGTTGCATATTTTCAGCCATTTGCAAAAAAAGGTTGTACTTTAAAAAAAAAATTCCACAATATCGAAAACATATTTCTTTTTCCCAAGTATTTTTATACATTTGCTTTTTTTTTAATGAAAACATATTTCACTTATTCTTTATTTAAAAATATTGAAAAATAAATAGAAATAAAAATTCTGTTATTTCGATAAAGAGAAACAGTTTAAAAATCAATTTCATTTCGAGCACAATCATAAAAATAAATAAATTCAAAAAGACATCAAAAATTAATTTTTTTTTTTACTGTACCCAATCATATTTCTTAAAGGATATAATTTTCGATACATTTTATTATTATATCAAATATACATAAATGTATTTAAAAAAAGATTAAAGAAAAGGGCTAACAAAAAATAAATCCGGTTACACTGAAATCTACATTAAACTTTATTTACAGTAGTATTAGACATATTTGTGCACATATCAGAAAACTAATTATGTTAGTGTGTACAGGAAATCAGAAAATTAAACTTAATGGTCGCATTCAAGAAAAATAATAATAGTCTAACTGTTGCGACAAAAAAAAAGTTGATATCAATTTCTTTTGAACTCAAATTAATTAATTAGTTATTTTATTTTAGATAATATTTATTATTCACGAATCGCGCGTATCTTAATCCTTTTAAAAACTTTATATCAATATTCTATTTTTATATGGTCTCTTGCTTGAGTAATTGTTTCTGAAATGGTTCTTTATTTTGCTTTTCTAATTTTACTTTGTGCACATATCAATACCACAAGCAGAGTTTTTTTTTTCTATTTGAGGGGAAGGAGGGATTGTGTAAGGGTCACGATTTTTCTAATCGTTGAATGGTACACAAATCTTTAAAATCAATGTAAGAATAATTCAAAAGAGGGATTCGGACCATACACCTCCTTCTTTGGGTATGCAACTGTAACATGTGTGATCAAATGCAGGGGCATCTTAAGACTTCTTGAGGACCTGGGTACCTACGCAAAAGTGGACCCTACAAGTGACCCTTAAAAGTAGATAGTGCATAGCATACGTTGTCAAATACTCGTACAAACAATAACCCGAAACAAATAAATGTGCATGACTTACAATTGCATAAACCGGTTCGACCGACTGCCGCCTTTTGACTGAACGAGTAATGATGGTGTATGGTGGTAGGCCTAGGCCTGCACGTGGACGACGGTCATCACATGTTGCCAGTTGACATATCGTCCGAAATTCGGTGAATACAACAGGAAAAAACGTTTGACCGTTGAAATTATTCGAATTATAATCTTTTAAAGGCTGAGTCTAGAACGAGACGAGGGTCCCATTACGGCCTAGGCCCTGGACCCAGTTGGCCTATATCTTAAGACGTCCTTAATCATATGTATTACGAAAATTGTGCATGTGAGACAGAAGCTAGTGGGGTATGAAAAGGGAGAGAGGTTGGGGTTCAACTCCCCTTTTCATAAACCAACAGATTTAATTTTAAACCTTGGAGATAGCCCCCAGGTGCTTTCGTCCACATGTCTTCCAGATTTTAAACCTCCCTCCATAAGTACGCCACTGACAAAGGCCCTCATAAGGGAGTCCATGACCCCCTCCCTCCCATCTCACTGGAAAAAAGATCCAAAAGAGTAACAAGAAAGGTTAAGGAACTCAGATCCTAATTAAATATATCGAAAACAAAAGACGAAGCATTTGAACGAATTCACGAAATCAACAGTTGGAAAAAAAAAAGGAAAAAAAACCCTACGCGCAACTGAAAAACAACAGCTCGTGCACGATAAAGAAAATCGGATCAATCTTGTTTTTTTTTTTTTTTTTGTGGGTAGACGAGAAAACATCCGCCCCATTAAATAGTAGCTAATTTGCAAGTGAGAAAAACAAGAGAAGCGGGGTACTTCTCTTATACAGTGAAACCAAAACACAAAGGGGAAAGCTGCCGGCTGTGACAACAAGATTCCGGTTCGAGCCACGCCGAAGGTTTGGTCAGCTGGATGACGAGGAGATCGTCAATAAACGCGCATTTGTTTATCTTCGCTAGCACGAGGTTTGTATATATATATTAATAACATCCCTTTCTTTTTACTTTTTTCTTTCACATTAAGCATGCCGTTAATAGTTCTTTCGAAGAGCATCTCGACAAGAGTTTCGTAGAATGAGACTGGTAATGTTTCACAAGAAATGATTCGAAAAAAATGACGCGTGGTGTCGGAAAAAGAATGCGATTGCATACCCTCTTTTACTGGAAACTGTCTCTTTCGTCTCATTAGCAATGTTTTTGTAAGTTTGATGTGAAAGAAAAAAACCAAATGATTAAATAGGGAAATGATGCGATTTCTTTTTCTTACCATAAATGTAAAAATACAAAATACAAAACAGCACTTTTTTAAAAAAAATTTTATAAATCGTGTTAAATTTTTTTAAAGAAAATATAACAAGCAAACGAAGCTTTTAAATTCTTGCACAATACTAAAGACTATGTTTGTTTGTCAAAGAGAATGAGCGAGAATTTATCAACGTCACATAAGGAGGGCTATTAGCGACGGACCTCTGATTTTGAACCATGGTCAAATAACGAGGACGACACCTGAGCTGGAGCTCCTTTATAAACTTCAACAGCGTATCAACGAGAGGACTGTAAGTCACGGCAAATTTAATGTGCATCCCCCCCTAATGGCGGGTTTTAGTGGCATTAGGCTTGAACTCATGGCATACTGGCCACGAGCTCTTGACCATGACCATAAGCCTACAGCGACCATCGTGTTTGAGAGAGAGAGATCAAACTCTTGACTAATGTTTTAATAATAATTAATTATATTTTACATTTTCTTCATTCATAAAAAACTATCCAATTATTCCGCATAACTTTTCAAAATTTACAAATAATATTCCTTTTACATTTTTATAAAATTAACAGCAAAGTGTTAACTTTTTTCTACGCACGATGGTAAAAAAAAATAGTACCATCTCTTAAATCATCTCTAAAATCTAAAGTTCTCTCTCTCTTTTCAAATATTAATTCCAATGATTTCAATCCCTATTACAATAATTTGATCAATTATCAAAACGACTATCTTTTTTCACACACACATGTGGCCGCGGTAGCCGAGTGGTATAGGTATCGGACCGTGGCCTGCCTTGTCACGAGTTCTAGCCCAATATCACTAAAGACTCGCCGTGTAGGGCAGCGATGCACGTTAAATCTGTCGAGAGCTTAAACGTCCCCTCGTTGGTGTGGTGTGGTAGTTAGAAGAGGGGTGAAGTGCCAGCTCAGGTGTCGTCCACGTTACCTGACCATGGTTCAAAATTACGTGGTCCGTCGCCGAAAACCCTCGTGTAGCTGAACAGTGCGACGTTAATACTAAATCAATCAATTCACACACACATATCTCATTTATTTTTCTCTAAAAATACCTTCTGAAGCAATGCAAAAATTTATTCATATATATTTATAACATTTTAATCCAGCAATAGTTCTATTATAAATAAAGCACGTAATTGTATCCCAACTAGCGCATGTAATAAAATGGTAACTAAATTAGTGTAATAACCTTAACTATCATTTAAATAGTTAACATAAGTTTGTTTACATAAAGTAATTAAATCTAATTAACATTTAATATATTTAATTAAAATTATAAAAGCAAATTAAAGTTTAACACTAACCGATACAACTTTCTGGGTGCGCCCCTGTTCGAACATCGTGACTTACCGAATGCATAAATAATTGCTTAGCAAAAAGGACTACCGCGGCCCACGTCAAAAAAGAACTTAGTATTTAATGTGTAGAAGTCCTTATTGTTCTGATTGAAGTTTTCGAAGAAAATCTTCCAATAATTCACATCCAGGACAAATATCAACTAGTTGGGCTAACATGGGTTCGATTTGAGGTTGATTCATATTTCTGTCAACTTTGCTTCAGTGAATCTTTTTGTCTTGGGACTGCTGCCAACATTTAAGAGCGAAACCCTTGATAAAAAATTCGCGAGGATCCTTCATTCAAAATAGAGATATCATACAAGAAAAAATGACAATGATTTAATTCTCATGTTCTGCAAAGGTCATCTGCCCCCAGTCTATTTCAAATCGAATGAAAAAAAAGAAGGAAAAGACCAAACGATAATTCTGAGGCCTGCATAACGAAACAGGCGACTTGGTGTCATTCCCCCGGTTCAGTGGGGAAGTCATTACCATCCATTTGTGGCAGATAGCGCGGGCACGTTCCTGAAGACAGACGATACATTCACAGAACGAGAGAAGGCGGGGTGGACGGAGGGGGATGCTGACGAAATTCGGATTGATAGGACGATAAAACTCCTGAGATGCTCTACAACGAAATGACGAAGCTTTATAAGTTGAACGATTGCTTGCTAGAGCTAACACAGTGTCCAGGAAGTTATCGGACCTTTTTCGACAGTTAAAAAGGATTAGGTATTTGCAAAAAAATTTTCCTCGATATAAGCGAGTTAAATATGTAAAACGCTCATATTTTTCAAGGGGTATTATTTGATTTTATTTAAATTAATCGATGTAAAAAAAAATTTCACTGAATAATTTCATTTTATTTTTACTTATCTAGAATCAGTGGGTAAATTCATGACGGTCACGTGACAAATGTAATAGAGTGTCTTCTATTATAATCAAAGCTGTCCTCAGACTTGTACCTCTTCTTGTGGACGTAAGATTGAGATACAATTTCAAATTAGATAATTGGGCAAATATGTCCAAGTATATATATATTAAGATTCTACAAAAAGTTTTCAAAATAAATAAAAAGTCTGATGTCATATGGTGATTTTACCATTGTACTTATTATTGTTAACTAATATGTACTTTTTAAAGGAAAATTTCTTTTAAAACCAAAAGTTGGCAACAGTGAATCAAAAGAATTAATTGGTTGCAAACACTTAATTTGCATGTTCATATGATTATGACGTCATACGTGCTTGGGTAATTGGAAGAAAAAATTCCAAATCAGCGAAAATACAATCAAATATCAAAAATCTGCACAAGAAAACATATCGATACGATGGAATTACATATTCTAAGAGTCATTTTACTTTTTTAACATTAATACAATCGAAAAATGTAGCAAAATGATAAAAAAAACCCGAACTCTCAAGTAACGGACTGCATAACTTTATTACGTAGACAAGTAAAAATAATGTAACTGTCATCGCAAGTACAACAAAAATATAAGAGACTTATCCACGAATTCCATTTAGGGTTAGCAGCCTCGTCTAACTGTTGCGACAACGTCATCAAAATAAAAGACAGATGATTCAGTTATTTCTACACTCTCGTTGAGAACAAAAGAACAGATAGAAAACTTTCACATCTTCCCAATTAAAAGAAAAATGATATTCCCATTTTTTTTCTGCGTTCCAAATGTAAATTACGAAACAGAAACTAAATCACCTTGCTTCTCTGTCAAGTTGTTGCCAAATCGCAGAAGACGAATAACCGGGTTGACCTAGCGAGGCGAATTACCTTTTCTATTGTAACAGGGCGCTCTGCAGCTAGCGTAATAGCGGGTCAAGAGCAGGACGATGACTGACCTTTGATGAAATCTTCATTAGCAAACCAATCAACAGCGCGGCCTTATTATTTTTTAAAGGACTAAGAATGAATAACAACAAAAAAAAAAATCGCCAAGGACGTTTTATTTACCAGTTAACGCAGGTCACGGACATACTTCTGGAGGCTACAGTGCTGCCACGGTGATGGATGGCTTTGAGTTTAGCATAGTTCACTTGTCAAAATGGCAATATTTTTTACAGTGAAGGGAGAGAATATGTTATGCAAATTACTTAAGACTTATTCCGTATTCATCCTCCGTGGTTGTATTTTATTGCTGAATATTTAAAATGCTTGAAGTGTTTATTTATTATTAAGGAATGCAGTACGGTGGTAATGCTTATTTATGGAATAAAAAAATGAAAGAAATTTCTGAAAAGGAGATATGGTGGTAAAATGTTCATTGTTCGTGCTAATTGTACAGGATTATAGAATGCTTAAAAAAAGTTTTTTTTTTAAATTAAGATGATTTAAATTTTTAAAAACATTCATGTTCTCGAACTCTAGGAGTAATTTTATGTTATATCACAAATAACGTCTTACCTGCCAAATTATTTTTCTTTCACAATGGCAAACACAATTTCCGATTTTTTGCTCTGGCCCTTTTACGTGTTGTATTTGGAATAAAAATCAAGGATTTAGATATGTTTAAAAAATAAATTTCCAATAGTATAAATGTATTCAGTTTTTCTTTTTTTAATTTTTTACATTTGCTGAATTCATAAGAATTTAGTTGTATCTCCCCCCTCTAAATCACATATAATGCTACAGACAATGACGCACGCAAGAGGAGGGGGTTCAAACTCCACTCCCATACACTTACAAACTTTTAATTTTTACCCCTCGCCACTTTCGTCAATGTGTTTTTTAGAATGTACCTCCCCCACCCTTCATAACAGATCAGTACACGCCACTGCCTAAAAAAGCGACATTTAGTCAAATCTCCTCAACAATAAATTGGAATCATACAATTATTGACGATAGAGTTGGAAAAATTTATACCCCCCCCCCTTTTTTTTTGGAAACTATCATACCATACTAAAGAAAGAAGTAAAACTGACTGAGTGTTTATTAACGTTGCACTATTAAGCAACCGAGGGCTACTGGTAACGGACCACATCATTCTGAACCACGGTCAAGTGACGAGATAGACATCTGAGCTGACACCCCATCTCCAAACTACCACACCACGTTAACGGAATGACTTTGAGCCTCGACAGATTTAACATGCTGCAGCCCCTCTACTCGGGGAGTCTTCAGTGGCAAACTCGTGACCACTATCGAGGCATTGGCGTAGCTAGTCCTGACTGAGCCCTGTATCAAAATTACCTTAGGATTCTATATTTTGGGCCCATTTACTTTTACGATTTTTGCGTACAGATTTTGGGGCCCCTAAACCTTGGGGGCCCCGTGTCACTAATTCGGCGGTAGCTACGTTCCTGTACAGCAGCCACACTAATTAAAAAAATAAAGGTGTTAAAACTCTTGCATCCCATTCTTTGCTTGACTCCCTTTTAAATGCAAATTGACCACTTAGTGACAGTGTTATGTTCCTTCCTTCAGCCACCGTCCTTCGAACTCTGACAGATTCATTCTACCACAGAAGATTTACCCTTTGGTTCTTAAAAAGAAGGCCTCGATCATTAAGAACCCTGCACCGTGTAATCAGAAAGATCGGAACACCTACCTACGATTTATGGGGGTGGGTACCATCATCCATCTTTTCCAAATTCACTTCACGTCAAACACTGGTACTGTCGATAGAGAACAGAGCTCTGGGGCCAGCCTGTCTAATGGATTTGTACCCAGGGGTACCGGGGCCGAACTAATCCACGGCGTGGCTCATCCGGCTGGCAGTGAGGATTCGCCTCCCTTGGCACGCGAGACGGATTAGCCAGTCGAGCCTTGAAGGTCATCACGCCGTGTCGAGGTGGCTGCACCCTGCCGGGTCACCACCAAGAGCGAAATGAGGAAATGCAAAATTTGTGAAATGTTGCAGAATCTTGATGTGGTGTTTGTCATGACTAGCCTGTCATCCAAAATCGCGTCAAGGTTCAACGGGGGTTGAGTCAAAAATAATCGGTATGGCAGGAATCACTTGTGACAAGTGATAGTCACACCACTTGCTTTGGTAAATATATCAGCGAATGAAGTCTCGGGTGATGTTTTCGGTCGAGACTGTGACTGATCATTTTCTTTTTCACAACAGTAGAGCGTTCAAAGCTCATCACTTCCGAAAATTAATCTATTTCTCATTATTCAAACACGTATCACAGAATACATTTATTGAATGAAAGATCACCCTCCATTTCAGGCCATTTCTGTAACTTGCATATTGCCCCCCTCAATGGCGCACACAGGAATTTTTCAAGGGGTGGGGTCCGAGGTCGAAAGTTCACCATTCTTGTATCATACTCCTTTTGATTTTGTCGATTTTCGGGAACAAAACACAGTAAAAAACTAGTTTTTGAATAAATAATTAGCATTAATTAATAAAATTAATCATTAATAGCAATTAATTAAATTTTACGTAATATATACCTAGAATTATAATCAATCGGAAAAAAAATCAAGGGCTATGGGGGTAGGGGTCCGGACCCCCTCCCCTCGTGTGCGCCACTGGCCCCCCTTGTTAATGATGTTTTGATTATTTTTATTTACATCGCACTGTGAAATAACACGGGGGCGATTATCGACGGACCACAAAATTTTGAACAACGGTCAAATGACGAGGACGACACCTGAGCTGGCACCCCTCTTCAAACTTCCACACTTTGCCAAAGAAAGAAGGACTTTGAGCATCGGTCGATTTTATGTGCATCAGCTCCTCAACACGGCAGATCTTTAATTGACATGATTTAAACTTGCGACTCATCAAAGCCGGTCATGAACTCGCGACTAAGGCCCATGTGGCCGTTGACCACTCAAGGCTATTTTATTCTAAGGGGTGAAGGATATGCAGATTAGCACACACACAAATCTTTCTTAACAAAATGTGACACTTAGAAATAGAACAATTATAAAGTGTGTGCGAGAGGGGTAAACGTCCGGAACCCCATCAAAATCTCAATATTTGTTTTTTTTTAAATTTTATTTAAAAAATATAAACTAGCATGTAATTTTTTACAATAGAATTACAAACCTACAATGAAACACCTTTAACATATAATAAAAGTATCCACTACGAAACCCGAATGGTGAAATCATACATTTATATATTAATTAACATTTTTTTAAATATTAATTCTAATTAATCTAACAATTTTATCATTACACGATCCGAATCAAATATCAAAAGCAACTTCAAACTTCATTAAAACGTTATATGAGCATTTTAAGTTTATATATAATAATCCTTTTCTCTCTCTAACACACACACATATTTATTTTATTTTCTCCAAAAATATAAAAAAAAAATTCCAAAAATAATTAAGTTTTAATTTTGCACGTACTTTCAGTAATGTTACGAGCCCATTTACTAATAAATTTCATTTTTTTAACTATCTGAAATAATTATCAAAAATTGGTAATGAGAAACTACATCACCATGAGTCTACGTCAGTGGCGCACACAGGAATTTTTCAAGTGGGGAGTCCGGGGTCGAAAGTTCACCATTCTTGTATCATGCTCCGTTTGATTTTGTCGATTTTCGGGAACAAAACACAGTAAAAAACTAGTTTTTGAATAAATAATTAGCATTAATTAATAAAATTAATCATTAATAGCAAGTAATTAGTCAAATTTTATGTACTATATACTTAGAATTATAATCAATCGGAAAAAAATCAAGGGCTTTGGGGGGGTCCAGACCCCCGGACCCCCCCACCCTTGTGTGCGCCACTGGTCCACGTAATACTTATCCAACTAAATCCATGCATTAAATAACTTCTATTCGATTAAATTATATAACCATAACAATTTTACAAAACACCGGAAGAAAACGGAACATTTGACACCTCCGATATGGTTTTCTAGTCCCACCCTTGACACCTCCGTATCACATGTTGACAAAGATGGAAATATCCAATTCTCAATTCAAATCCACCACCCTCATACACTAAGAACCACGCGGAAATCGTTTGTCGGTGGATGCCGGGGGTGACGTGACCTACAGAGAATGAGCAAACCGCTTCGAGGCAGTTGGAAGCGGGTCACCTGACGTCATCACGACGCAATCCCATGTGACAACAGGGTGGATGTGACGACACGCACACCTTTGGACAACCCCAGCGGCACATGCCTCCATCTCCTTTCAGATTTCACTATATTCCAATAAAGAAGTTCTAAAATTTTTTACACAATTGACCTCTTTGTTAACAATATGAAGATTAAAAACCCCTTCCACTTGATACATGTTTATTTATAAATTAAAATTAATGAAATGACGAATGGAATAAAAATTATTTACAATGATATAGAATTAATATCATTGTTTTGCATACATTTATAAAAAAGGGGGAAAACATCTCCATTTTTTCTTCTTCAAGTTGACAGTTTTTTTTAACGCTTCTCATCCATCCTTCATTCAGAAGATGTAGATCTCTGAACAAGAATTAGTAAGAAAAAAAACACTTGTACATATATGTAGAGAATTGGATGATGCTTAACACAGTAATGAGTTGTAATAATCCCGATTCGTTTACTAAAATGGCTTCAAAACAACTCAGATTGGGGATGTGTGAAAATTAAGAGAGTGAGGGGTCGGCTTACGCGGCTCAAAATTTTGTCAGTTGCTAATAGCCACTGGCGTATCTAGTTCTGAGTGTGCCCCGTATCAAAATTCCTTTGGGGCCCTTTTTTTTTAAAAAAAAAAAAGAAAACCCTGTTAGCGGTACTGTAATTACACATGTTGGGGTCCCTGCAGCGTGTGTGTCCCGCTTCATTGATACGGCGGTAGCTACGCCCCTGCAAATAGCCCTTATGTTGCTTTAGAGTGAGACGCTAAAAAACACTTACTCAAAATAGGTATACCTCAAAAGAATGCGAGAAACTGATTTAAAAAGTATTTGTAGCTATTCAA
The DNA here is from genome assembly GCA_019973935.1 of Trichonephila clavipes. Taxonomy (NCBI): domain Eukaryota; kingdom Metazoa; phylum Arthropoda; class Arachnida; order Araneae; family Nephilidae; genus Trichonephila; species Trichonephila clavipes. Next base: position 776,325 of record BMAU01019612.1, read on the forward strand.
ATGAAAAGCTAAGGCGTATAAAACTAAAATAAACGCCAACTTGACGTAATTCAGAAAGTCATGGACCAGCTTCATATTTAAGAATCAAAATAATAGCTTTCACTTTTGGAGCAGCTATATAATGGTTATTTCTAAATCGGAAAAAAAAAAAAGCACTGTTTTGACTGATTATTAAAGTCGCACCACGAGGACGACGATGGTTCTTGTATTTTCGAACCATGGACAAGTAATGAAGAGTCACAGCATTCCTGTCTCCAAACTTCCCAACAATGTAAAGACTTAAAGCCGAAACAATCTTTAGGGGCACCAGCACTCGAACTCGCCACTAGACAGGAACAAGGCCGGTCACAAGTGACAGCTTGACTACTATTGAACAAATTTGAATCATAACACTCAGAAATTCCAAAAATTATTATTCACTCCCTCGGAGGTATTTGCAATGCCATTTATCTTTAAAACGAGATATCATCAAAATACTTATACATGTTATTTAAAAGTCTAACTGGCAACAATATGAGATAGGTGAAATTCTAAATTTTAAAAAAATTTTAAGTGTCGCAACCAGTAACAAAAAATTCACAAGTCTTTTTTCCAGAATGAACCCCAAACACACAGACGCAACTTTCACCTACGTCCTAAACACCGCTGAAAGCGACCCCAAGGATCCCTTCGCACACTTTGACATCCATGCCACCACCCTAGCAATCCAACACCATTAACAAAAGGCCTAGATGGGAATAATCATCCCACTATTATCAGCAGCACTTGACCATAAGAAATTGCCCTCTACCCCCTTCTCCAGCAGCGATGACCCCCTCGAGGCAGGAGTGGAACAATGCCCGGTTGACCTCGGGGTGGGCGGGGCAGGGCCTCTCCGCCAATGGGGACGCTGGGAGTCACGTGCTTCTGCGCCGAAACAGGAAGTCGCCCTTCGTCGTCGTATGTTGCCAAACAAACCGGTCACACGCGGTGGCTTCTGGTCAACGGCCCAACAATCGAAGGAGCGTCCCTGGGGCTGCCCGGGGAGTTAGTTACGGGAGATATCGATTCGGAGGGGCTGACTGAAATATTTGCAGCCGAACCCAAATGCAGATCGTTTTCCAGCGAATGCCTGAAATTAAGGCGTTTCATTTATCTTGCATTTAGTTCTGGGATCGCTGTGGCGTTGATTGTTGTGTGCGTCATCCCTTTATCGTGTGTCTCACTCTTCTTCCTTACTGATTCGTATAATATGAAATCTTAACCGATTTCTATCTACGAAAATTAGTGAGCTACGTAAATGCCTGAATCGAAAGGCATATTAATGTCAGAAATTGTCTGTTTTCAATGAAAGTTAAATAGTAAAATATGGAACACACAGGAGAAAAAGTCGAAAATAAAGTAAAATTAACTTCAATTTGATACTACAACTGAATTAAATTTTAATCATTCGCGACTTAAGAGAATAAATTGATCTTTACTTTACAAGCTTTACAAATTTTTTTGCCGACTGAGTGAATATTAACCTCGCACTGTTTAGCTACTCGAGGGCTTCTGGCGACGGACCTCGTAATTCTGAACCCTGGTCAAGTGACGAGGATGACACCTGAGCGGGCACCACCCTCTCCTAACTACACACCAACGGGAGGACGCTTGAGATCTCGACACATTTAACGTGCATTGCTCCCCTACACGGCGGGTCTTCAGCGGTACTAGGCTCGAACTCATGACACACCGACCACGAGTCCGTTGCCTTGACCACTAGGCTACCGCGGGCAGCTTTTTTTCCCGGGAGGAGAAGTTCTGGATTCCCTGGATATTCCTATAGGTTGCACCACAGTTTAAATATTTCTTTTATCCTTTTTTTTTAAAAAAAATATTTTCCATTTTTAAGTGAAAGATACACGCTAAGAATTTCAGAAATTAGATTCTGCTTTTGATTTTCATGAAATAATGCATAAAATTAAGATTCAAGAAAATTCTAATGCATAGATAGATATATAGTTCGTTAACACCGCATTCAGAAACTACACGAGGGCTATTGCCAACGAACCTTAACTCTGAGCCCAGATCAACTGACAAGGACGACATCCCACCCTTCAAACATCTCACGTGAGGACTTTGAGCTTCTATAGATTTAATATGCATCAGTGTCTCTACACAGGGGCTCTTTAGTTGCATCAAGATTCGAGTGAGTGTGTGAATATTAACGTCGCACTGTTCAGCTACACGAGGGCTTTTGGCGACGGAGCACGTAATTTTGAACCACGGCCAAGTGACGTGAACGATACCTGAGCTGGCACCCCTCCCCTCTCCTAACTACCACACCACACCAACGGGAGGACGTTTGAGTTCTCGACAGATTTAACGTGCATCGCTGCCCTACACGGCGGGTCTTTAGTGGTACTGGGCTCGAACTCGTAACAAGTTCAACCACGATCCGATACTTTGACCACTCGGCTACCGTGGCCTGCATCAAGATTCGAACTCGTGTAAGTCGACAAAAACAATGCTGGGCGCGAGTTCGCCACCTTTCGGCTACCGTAACCACATTCTAATATGTAACTATATACATAAGCGTGACCCAAACCATATAAAAAAAAACTGTGTAAAAAATAATATCTCTTCTCTACTGTTAATAGATATTTTTATTTTGGCACAAAACCACAAGCGCGCGCTCGGATGTCATCCTCTCAGAGAAGCAATATGTGTGTGTTTATGTTAGCATTATTCAAGGAAAAAATATGCTTCGCTTTGTTTCAGTAATGTGTTGTTTACATTCGGAGCAACATGGAAAAATACATGTAAAAACGATTATTTTTTAATGAGTTTCACGCCTGATATAACGCTCGAAATTTATACATAAATGCATTTGAAATATCACCACTTAATTGCTAAAATAAAAAAAACCCACTTATTTAATTTAAAACTCAAAAAAAAAAAACCCCAGATTCAACTACTGCGGTTACGGCAAACACAACATTATCGTACATCCATCATTTATTGCACATCATTATCGTAATGCAAACATTTAATCATTTAACGTTATCGTACATCATTTTATCAAATGTTTATTTTTGTTCGAAAGAGCAATTGGATACAAAATTAAGAAAGAACTACGTTTACCTTAGACAAATTATGACAATGCAATACAGGATGGTCTGAACTTTCATATAACCATTACACTTTTTAACGATTCCAAGGGGAAAAAAAGATCATTAGAAGATTTAAGGGGAAAATTAATTTTCTTCAGATTCTAACTCATTTCTCTGAAAATGTCCATTAAGTTCATTGACCTTTCAGATAAAAATCTATTTAATTTGTTATGTCTGTCAATTAAGAGGCTTTTTCTCAAAATTCTGAATTGAATTTCTTGAAAGTGAGTGGTCTCTGAACTTACATGAGATACCTCTGTGGTAATTAATCATCTGCATTTCAAAGAAATTGTAAAAAAAAATTTTTAAAAATCGAATGTTACGGTATTTTTTGTAATACTATCAAATTAAACAAACTTTTCGTATCCAAATTAATTTCACGTAAGTACTTTCAACATTCATTTAAAGTAAACAACAAACACGGCACCATCACAAAATAAGTATAATTTCAAATAAACATTTTTAACTATTCCAAGCAAAAAAATAATTTTAAACTGCGCTCAAACACTTTTCTTATATATACCAACTTAATACCAAATTACAACTTTAAATTGTGCTCAATGAAAACGTTTCGGCTGAACATGCTCAAACCTATTAAGAGGTATGTTATTATCAATCAACTGTAAAAACAAGCAGCTACGAATTGCTTATAAAATAAGAGTTTAAGAAGGAAATATTTACAAATCAATCCATTTAGAGTAGAATAAAAAGTACGGAAGCTATTCATCAAGAGCAGCTATATATATATATATATATATATATATATATATATATATATATATATATATTTAACGTAGAATAAATATACCGTACTTATTCGAATCTAAAAAAAAAATCCGCGCTTTTCCCCAATATTAATGCTACGGAAAATCGAAGGGCAAAAAATTTGTTGGAGGGGATATTTAGAATACAATTACAGGTTCATGTATATATTTAAAAAAGTTTATTATACTGATAAAATAATTAATTATTCACTTCTTATTAGTTCTCATCTTAAATTTATTTTAATTTTGTAAAACTGAGTATCGATAAACCATTTTACACTATTTTTTTCAAATTTTTCCAATTTAATGGAGGGGGCATTTCCTCCCCCATTTTAAAATCGGTGATTGACGTATGTTTTTATATCCTGATCTGCATTTTTTATATAGACCGTCAAAATAAAACGAAAAACGGGAACATTTAGGGAAAAGAAATGTCACATCAATTGGCGATTAATAAAACATTTGCGAGAGATGTGTTTCGTAATTAATTCGTTTTTTTTATTGTCTTGTGAGTAGTAATATGTTACTGTGTTCGGTAAGTAAAATTTATGCAATGTTAAATTACATTTGAACAAACGGAAACAAACGCCCGATAAAACTACGCATTGACCCAAAAAACTACACATTGTGTTAAGTATTTTTCTTATTATTTTTATTTATTTTTCGCCTAAGTACTTTTCTTACATGATTTTATTTTTATTTTATTTTTATATGATTTTTTTTTTTATTTAATAAACAGCCACATGCGTATATTTACTCTTAGTAATCTTATAGTCCTTTCACACACAAGATTAAGAATGTAATGTCAAAAATATTTATGATGCAATGCAAATGTAAAAGTACCCATATTTAATAATTTGTTCAAGTAAAATGTACAATTTATTGTTGATGAATATTTATTAAATTTATAATTCGTTCTAAAAACGAGACAATTTCTGTGATAAGAATAAAAAAAAAACATTTTTTTATTTTGTTCCTTCGATATACCCTTAACTTCTTCACCCCCATATTATGCAATGGTTTTCATGGATGATTTATTAATGTCGTACTTTATAAGCAAACGAGGATTATTGGCAACAGACCTCATAATTTTGAACTGTAATTAAATGATAAAGACGAAACTTGGACCAAAAGCTTAGTCTTTTAACTTCCACGCCACACTTGGTGGCGGCGGTAGCCGAGTGGTATAGGTATCGGATCGTGGCTTGCCTTGTCACGAGTTCGAGCCCAGTACCACTAAAGACCCGCCGTGTAGGGCAGCGATGCACGTTAAATCTGTTGAGAGCTGAAACGCCCTCCCGTTGGTGTGGTGTGGTAGTTAGGAGAGGGGGTGCCAGCTCAGGTGTCGTCCACGTCACTTGGCCATGGTTCAAAATTACGTGGTCCGTCGCCAAAAGCCCTCGTATACCTGAACAGTGCGACGTTAATATTCAATCAATCCACGCCACACTTTACGAGGGCTTTGAGCAATGTGAGATTGAATGTCAATCAGATGTTTCCTGTAGTCTAGTGGTCATAGTCACGAATTCGTGGCCGGCATTGTCGAGTCGAAGGTCCGAGCTCTGGTGCTGATACACTTAAAATGTGTCATCATTCACTCACTTTGGCAAAATCAGGCGTCGAAAATCACGTCTTGTTCACGCAGTCATGACCATTCAGTTACCACGGCTGCAATACTACATAAAAACTGAAAACGGAACCCTAGAAACCAAAACAAGGTTCAATCACTAACCACAGCCCTGCCGCTGTCAAATTTGTTTACCAAATCCAACGTGACGTTTCTCAGTCAGCGTCCTCGGATGATCTCAAGTGCGAAAATGACCACAAGAGGCAAGAAAAGCAAAAGGAAGAGAAATCGGCCCAATCGAGCAATCGTAAACAACCCTTCCCTTGAGTTTCTGCGAATTCGGTCGACCCTTCTGAGGCTCATTAGAAAGAAACCAGACAATGATAAACAGCGATTAGAGACACTAGGGTTCGTTGTTTCAGACATCGTCGTTGTCCTTGTTTTGTTGTTTCGGTTGTTGATCCGAAAAACCCGTTCGGATTCAGACCCATTCGTTGCACGCCCCTTCGTTGGTTCCTCTTTTTTTTCGGGAACTAATTGTCGGTCTCTGTGAGGATCAGACGAGGGTGTTTTTGTTAGGTAATAGGTCTCGACCCTTTGAGAGATTCCAGTATCTTTTCTTCCAAAAAAACGCTGCATGCTACATAAATGAATGTGTTGAGTGGAACGAGAAAAACTTGGAGAAATTGCATATGAAATCAATACCAAATCGCAAGACACATTTTTAATTAAAGTTGTATTTGAAAAACTTAAAGAAACGGTAAAGTGGTGAGAACGATACATGTGTGTGTATTGGTACCTCACTCTTCCATATCCATATTAAACCGAGATAATACTTAGAGGTCTGATTCAATTTAACGCAGTAACTGTCATTGTTTAGTAGGAAAGAAATTTAAGGGAAATAAAATGAGTGAGTGAGTGCTTATTAATGTCGTACTCTACAGCAACACGAGGGCTATTGGCGACGGACCTCGTAATTTTATACCACAGTCAAGTGACGAGAACGACATATGAGCTGGCACCCTTTTCTGTGCCAAGACAGATTTTAGCCTCTGTGCACGGCGTGTCTTCAGTAACACTGGGGCTCGAACTCATGACCATGACCATTAGGCTACCGCAGCTTATATTCTCATGTTTTCATTATTATATTCCATTTATATAAATAGAGCTTTAACAAAATTTCGGCACATTATACTGCAAACAGTAAAGTACTATTGGTTCTTTTGCCTGAGTAGCATAATTGTTTCTTTCTATTCAAGTTGCATTCACATGTAATGTGTATGTATGCAACATTATTCAGTTTAACTAACCAGTCGTGTACTATGTAGCTCCAATTTCATCAAAAGCACATTGACGACTTTTTAAATCACGGAAAAATGCACAAAAGCTCCTCTCCATCTGAAAATTATTATTTACTCTTCAATGTAACAATATTTATAATTAATAGTTTATTCAGTACTCAACTTATTTAATTACTTTCCTGCAGGTGTAACAAATTGTCACCTCTAACGACAAGGCTCTCAACAAAACCGAGGAAGGATATGCAAAACAAATTTAAAATATTCCAAACCATGCTCCTGTTTAATCGAACTCTAATTACAACATACGGTGTCTTATTTACGAACTTGTTGGAGAACGCAATAGTGTCATGTTTTCCTTCTGCATCCACGTGCATGACGTCAGAGCAGCGTCGCACTTGTGACGCTCTGCGTTTTGACTCGCGGAATTCTGGAATGAGAGTAAACATTGCGGCAGATAAACTTGGACCTTTTAGAGAGAGATTATTTTTACAAACTGCGCATCGACACCGTTTTTACGATTTTGAGCGCGTGTAACAGCGGTTTTTATGGGCTCTACCGGTGTTCGGCTCTCTCGTCATAGGTGGATTTGAGAGGTGGAGCCACTTTGTATGTTCCTGCGACATCTGTTTTCCTCGTAATACTTGAAACAAGAAAATTTAACGACAATTTTATGATTTTGTTTCAAATGTAGTCGTCTACGATTTCAAATAAGAAAACTTTACAACTAAAAAAAAATTTTTTTTTAAATAAAAATATAGAAAAATTACACATATTGTTTTCGCATGTAACTCAAACACATACCGTGTCACTTGAACCCGTCTGCACTAATCCGTTTCTTCTCCATCATGTATGTGCGTTTCATAGTTTAGCTTAATATTAATATCTATAGTAAATTTTAATTTATAAAAATTTCAATTATATGAATGTTTTCCGAATTTTGTTTAAAAAGTATAAAAGGTAATATGCACAGATGTCATAAGATTTCTTGAGACCCTGTGCCCCTCTAAGACCCTTTTATCGAATTTTGTGTATATATATGTTATTCAACAGCTGCTTCAAGACTAAAGGAATAATATGAGCTGGTACCTCTCCAAATTTCCACACAATGCAAACGAGAAGATATGATGCCACGACAGATTTTACTTGCACACTGCGGGATACGAGCTCTACTCGGGATGTCTTCATTGGTATCAGAATTCGAATTCGCGCGACTCAACACCGGCCATACGCTCGCGACCATGACCTATGGGCTAACGCGATTACGGAATTTTAATAGAAAGGGGATTTCAACCAACAAATCGACTGAGGCAACGCGAGCCACGAGTTCTTGACCCTGACAATTTGGCTACCATCAGTTACTAGAGTGAGTAAAGCTGCATTAACACCAAGGCTGCCAACGGTGAGCGTCTAGCCAATCAGAGACTTCATCTCGCCCGAGACGAAGTCTCTGATTGGCTAGACGCTCAACGCTGACAGCCTTGGTGTGAATTCAGCTTTAGTGTTTATAACCGTCCCACTGTAAAATAACACGAGAGCTATTGACGACGGATTTCGTAATTTTGAACCATGGTCAAGTGACGAAAACGACACAGCTGGCATCTCCTTCTTTAACCTACCACACCACACCAAAGGAAAGACTTTGAACCACGGCAGATTAAACGTGCATCAGCCGCTTTATAGAGCGGATTATGAGTGGCACTAGGCTCGAACTCATAACACACCAGCCACGAGTTTGTGACCATAACCATTAAGTACCACGACCACATCTGTTACTAGATCAGCGGTTTAGATTATAATAACCTACAGGGACGTCTCAAGGCATGAGCCAACTGAGACTGGGTCCAGGGCCTCGTCTCGTTCTTGACTCAGCATCAATAAGAACATGATTCGAATAATTTCTATGGTCAAATGTTATTTCCGGTTGTATTCTCCGAAAAACTGGGAATTTCGAACGATATGTCAACTGGCTACATGTGATGATTACCGTCCATGTGTAGACCTAGACCTACCATCATGTACCATCATTACTTATTCTGTCAAAAGACGGCAATCGGTCGAGCTGGTTTGTGCAATTGTAAATCATGCACACTTATTTGTTTCGGTTTATTGTTTGTACGAGTATTTGACAACGTATGCTATGCACTGTCTACTTGTAATAGTCATAGGTGGGGCCCTACATTTGTGTAGAGGTCCAAGGCCTACTTTTGCGTAGGGGCCCAGGGCCTGAAGAAGCCTTAAGACGTCTATGGGTATCTACATTCTATAGATATTTAATTTAATAATTAGTTTATTGATGTTTTAAGGTTTGTGCGAGTTCTACAATATTTTTAAAGTTTCTATTGGTAAAATTCTGTCAGCGTACCTTTAAAAAAAGAATCAAAATATTTGACAGCACAGTGACTACGAGGATTAAGTGGCAGCAATGAAGAGGAAGAATCCCAAGAAATGCTCCGTGCTTTGAAGGAATGACGTAACAGAGTGCATGAATCACATGAAGCGTTCCTCGGCCTTATCACCCGCGGAAACAGACCTATCACAAGAACCGGCGTCCATTAAGAGTTAATACGAAGCGATAATTATTGTACTCTTGGGAAAAAAAGCTCCATACAATCTAGCTCGACGACGGAATGGCGACTTGTTGAATATTTTTAAGCGATGTCATTTATAAAACGCCGAGGTCATGACCCTCATCTGTGATTACCATGAACGGTGTGGTTGAAATTATACGAGGGGAAAACTCGGTACTTCTCTCTAAAACCGAAAAAAAAAAGAATGATCTAAACCGGAACTATTTTAGTGGACCAATTATTTTGTAAAATCAATCAGCCTTTACTACTCCACTAGATATTTTGCTATTCAGGCATTTTCTTTAAAATTTGAAACAAAGCTTTACGCTATTGAAATTGTCAAAACTACTTGCCACACATTTCAATTTAGCCAAAATAAATTTTGATTTGTTAATTTCTATTCAATAATATCAACTCCCAATCAGTGTCGCACACAAGAGGGGGTTCCTTGGGTCCGGATCTCCCCCCCCAAAGCCCTTGATTTTTTTTTCTCGATTGATTATAATCCTATGTATATAGTACGGAAAATTTAAATAAGTATTTGTTATTAATAATTAATACTAATTATTCATTCAATAATTAATTTTTTACTGTTTTTTATTAACGAAAATTGACAAAATCAAAAGAATATGTTGGGCGGCGTTTTGAAGCATGATACGAGAATAGTGGACTTTCGACCCTGACTCCACCTGCACTACTGCTCCCAATTATGAAGGTAGGGGATTAAGACCTCTTCGAAGATATGTGCGCCATCGAACGATCTACAGTTCTACAGTCATATCGTCAGCCTAATTTATCAGAACGCGTAACTATTTTTGGATGAACTTTACAGGAGCATGTAAAAACTGTATTTTTACTATGCACGGAAATTACTCCAATGCAATTATGAATTAGCGATATTTTTGTAGAACATAGGAAGAAATTCTATGGATAGACTTCAAAATACTCCACTGTATGACATTGAAAGTCTTATTTCATTTTATGGAGTTGCGCATTCTGATAATTTGGCCGACGATTTATCAATTCTAAAGGGATTCATCCCATATTTGTGCCCTGCCAGATTGATACAAAAAAGGGATATTTAATGTAATCTGATGCACACACACAATGATATGAAAACGGAGTCAGGAAACATTCTCTACGAACTTCCTTACGAAGCCAACGAAAGGACTTTGAACCTAGACAGAGTTAACGTTCACCAACTCCTCTAGATGGCTGATTGATTGATTGATTAAATATTAACGTCGCACTGTTCAGCTACACGAGGGCTTTTGGCGACGGACCACGTAATTTTGAACCATGGTCAAGTGACGTGGACGAAACCTGAGCTGGCACCCCCTCTCCTAACTACCACACCACACCAACGGGAGGACGTTTCAGCTCTCGACAGATTTAACGTGCATCGCTGCCCTACACGGCGGGTCTTTAGCAGCACTAGGCTCGAACTCATGACACTCTGGCCACGAGTCCGTTACCGTGGCCACTGGGCTACTGCGGCCACTCATATTTTAAAGGGGATTTAAATTAATCACAATCAACAAATCCAGATTTTAAAAATATATATCTCTCTTCCCTACCTTCTCTTATCGTCAAATGTTTCAGAAAAACTACAGCGCATATGAAAACACAATTACCAGAATCAAAAGTACGTCAAAGATAGCATTTGAAAAGGAAAATTATAAGAATTAAGCCAGCGATATATCATTCAGTGGCACTTAAACACGGAATATAAAACACTTGTCAACAAAACTCCTTTATTATCAATGATTGATTGAAAATCGAACAGACACCTGTCAAAATCACGGCACCTCCCTAAAAACTTTACAGGTTTCTGAAAAAGAGATTTTAATCTCATTAGCTCCTCTCACCCTTGAATCACTTCACTACCCATACCCGCTACATTACCTATGACCTTGAATCCTACCAATCCTTCTCTCAACGATACCTTCCAACCGGTCTTTTTCAATCAAACTTTCTGAGACTGGCTTTTAATAAAGTAAATGAATTCAAATATTTCGTATGTTTACAGGTGCATCTTGAATTCTGCGAGCTTCCGCTTAGCAGCAGAAGTCAAATGACGCATTGGGGATTATGTCATCCGCTTTTCCGCCTGTGAAGGTAGTAACCTTGGCGACCGAATGCGAAATTTGGCAGGAGGCCAAAAAGAGTCCCGGGGACCTTGAAGCCGGGTCACCTGAGCTCCTCCTTAACTTTAGTCTTCACCCGGTGGCAGCACGGAAAGCGATTTTTTTTTCATTGAAAGATAGTATAAAATATCATCCGTATTGGTTGATTGTACGGTCGGTTATTCTTTTTTTAGGGGATGACCGGAAAAAATAAAGAGAAATAGGGTATTGTTTTTCGGGGTTAAGAGTTATTGTTCTGTGGGAGAGTGATCAATGTGTTATTGTTTCGATTTAGGAAAGTTTTCTTTTTTAGGGTGTATTGGTGGAAAATTTCCATTGATAAAAAAAATGGAAGCGTTTGTAAATAAATTGAAGTATAGCTGTAGATGTATACATGACAAAGTGACTCAAAATTTAATTTTAATAAACTGTACAAAAAAGTCATCTAAAAAGTGGAAATAGACCGACACTCTGTCACTTAATTTGATATTTTTATTTTTTCCCCATACTTGATAAATAATTGTTTGAAACTAATACTAATCATCTACCAAAAAAAATTAATGTTTCATTTTTCCAATGATAAACACAAAGTAAAATGCTTTAAAAAATGATGATAATTATAAAGCCAAAAAAGTTTAATCAAAACAAAAGAAATTGGATTTATTGCGTTTATAAATGGCAACAATAATAAAGTTCGCAAATGATTATTTTATTTTTAATAAGGGAATTCATTCAATGGGCTGAATTTATGCGACGTCATAGTCATAATTACATTCACGTGTTTCTAGCCAATACTTCATAAATTTTAGTGTGATTGCCCCATGATAAATACAGACACATGTTTACAGTCAATTAGTTCATAATTTCATGCGAAGTCATAGTCACATGATAAATGGAATCTTGCGTTTCCAGCCAATCAGTTCATGCACTTCGCTGTTTGCTTTTTGCAGATTCTTTTAAGAGGTATAGATTTGTAAACAATAACAATGAGAACATTGGTTAGCAAAATGTACTTGATATAAAAGTACAAGCATAATATAAGAATTTTTTTAACTTCAAAAATTTAAAATTAAATTAATGTGAAAAATTTAAAACGATTTTTTTTATAAAAACCGTTTTCTGGTTATTTGGTATATTATTACTGTGTTTCAGCGTGAAATCTATAGTCATTTTTGCAGAATTCAATTAATATATTTGAGTATTGAATTATCGCATAATGATTTAACGGCGAAAGACCTTTATATTTTAAAGCACGATTAAACAATCCAGAACATGTAGGTTGGCGCTTTACTCCCACACAACGACCATGCAAATCCTTGGTTTTGTTTTAACGCGTCGAATTTAGTAATACAAAATCAGAGTCATACGACAAGTATAACCCCTGATGTTATTGTTCCTTTTTTAAAAAATTTCCTTAACCTATCAAGGAATATCGGAGGGATAAGCATTCATGTGCACTATCCAAAATCCTGATGAAGTGACGAGAAACACTCCTTGGTTGTGGTACCTTATTGTCCAAACTTCCACACCACGCCAATGCAGCGAGACATTTGAATCCTAGCAGATACAGCGTGTATCAGCTCCTCTACATAGCTAGTCTTGGCCAGCACCGAGACTCGAACCAAACGACTCGACAGAAACAGCGTCGGTCAGGAGTTCGCGGCCATGACCATTCGACTACAGTGGCCATGTGAAATATTTTGAAGAACTGCCCGTGCGATCATCTGATGGCCGTGTAAAAATGACACGTCCTTCTAAAAAATAAAACACTAGTCGTTTCGGTTCTGTTACTTTAGATACGAGGTAAATATCTGGTACACTCGCGTTCTCTTCTAATATTTAAGACCGGGTCTTTAAACATTATATATATATGTTGTGCAACTCCTTCTTAAGGCGGTTTTCGCCATGTATATGACAATGTGGACTTACCAAAATATTTCACAAATAACCAGTTTTTCCTTTTAACATGTAAAAGGACAACTCATTTAGCATTACGGTATTGGAAAAAATGAGAAACACATTTTATAAAAGAAAAAAATGTGTCAACTCGGATAAAAATGAATAGCATGATAAAATAGGGGATTCTCTCTACAGGATTGTGAAGCCAGAATATAATATTAATGTGTGTGTTTGAGTACTTTTTTATATCTGAAAAAATATTCTAAATTTGAGTCCTATTCTTTAAAATTAGCCGAAGACAGCCTTAAAGTCACAGTATAATAAATAGTTAAATCACTAGAATTTATTTTAACATTGAGACATTTCATTTTAGTCTGTTAATGTATAATATATTCTAAGCTTGATTACTGGTCCTTGTCGATGGAGAAGACAGCCTTAAGGGTTAAGGTACAAAAACATAAAGCATAATGTAATGTGTCTGTGCAGTAATAGATAATATCAGAATGAGTGCATGCATAAGCATTTCATGGAGTATAAAAGGCTCAGAAATATCTCCAATACATACAAAAATCCTCACGTGTTGTTTTCGAAATAAACTACGTGGTTTTTCTTTTTTCAAGATATCTCGCCAATAAAAAAAGAAAACTTCAAAAAAAAAACGTGCTCGCAAAATAATTGCGAAGTTTAATGCTCTCTTCTCAGTGTTTTTTCTCTCTCCGTCTCGTAAAAAAGAAAGAAAATAAAAAGAGGGTTCAAGAAAAGAAAGTCGAAAAAAAAGTGAGAAATAACCGGTGAAAGTAGGTCGGAATGTTCCCCGCCGCTGAATGAAGAGACAAAAAAAAAGTTTACGGGAGTATTCAAACTGAAAACCGAATTCCGGCAGGCACCAAAAATAAATTTTTACAATTCAATCGACGGTGGTTCACGCCAAATCGCGGCACTAAATATAATCCCATGTCTATTTTTTTCGCGAAAACCCTTTCTTTCTCTTCCAATCTTATTTCAAAACGATTTTGTACACCGCCCAAATAAACCAGTCAGGTAAACAAGGAGACAATAAAGCGTAGCTGAGGGGGAGGGGGAGGGGGAGATCTTTTTCTCCCGTCATTTGCGATCGCAACAGGCAGACTGCTGGGCGTCCTTGTTACGTCCTTGAAAGCGAATATTATTCGTAAAACAAAAATTCTAGAAGTTTGTAGGCGTTGCCGGAAATTTAGGTGTATAACCTGTTCGCTCAAATCGATCTCTCCCACCCCCTGTCTTTAAAGAAACAAGAACCAGAACCGGAGATGTTTAATCGTCATTGTATTCAGGATTTATCGCAACCTCCATGGACGTGCTGACACATTTTGGTTTATCGGCTCGCTGTAATGTGTAACACACATGTGCAACACAATACAAGAAAGGGCCCGTAACGGCGCAGATTTATTTCTTTTCTTTACTTTACGAGCATTCGAATAAAGAAGCATGGGCCCTGTCACGCAATGAAGAGGATACACTTTCAAAACTTGCAGACGATATATATGAGGAAGTAGAAAAGGATGGATTATCTTTGATAGGTTGCTTTCTTAAGCGTAACGAAACGTGGCGTGTCTCTGGTAGTTTGACTTTTTTCCAAAAAAGTCGCTTCGGGGCGAGATCCATCAAAACAAAGGCGGGGTGGGGGCAATCGAACATCATAAATGTTCTGTACCGCAATTCTTATCTTTGATGGGCAGTGAATTTTTAATTTCACACGCTATAAGCGAAAAGTTTCAATATAGCTGAATTTTTCAATGTTAAGGGCGTAGTATTAGGTTGGTGCATACACTGGCGTAGGTGGGGCATGTTTCCAAATTCCTTAGGGGCTCTCTTTCGAGGCCCCTTTAAGATTTTAGGATTTTTTTTGTTGCACATATTTGGGGCCCCTATTATTGATACGGGTGATATGGCGGTAGCTACGCCCCTGGGTGCATATGAAATAAAGAATTTTCTTTGCATGTGGCCGTTTGCTCCCCAATTTTCGGCATGTTTTTGCTTTTGGCATAACCTCGTTTAGAGTCATATTGTCCATTGCCGGAGTCACATTTAAACAAAGAAAGATTTTCTGAAAAGTGTTATTTGTTTGGAATTTCGCAAGGATTATGAGTTCAACAGATATTCGTGCAATTTTTTATAGGAGTATAAACTTGGCAATAACGCTGCAATAGCTATGCACCACAAAAACTAGGCATTTGGGGAGGAAACTGTTAGTGATTGAAAAGTGTAGCGTTGGTTTGAAAAATTTCGGCGTGGTGATTTTTTTCCCAACAAATAAGCCGCCAAAACATCTGTGATATATGATGCGCTGAAAGTACTGATAGAAACGAAACCAACCGTATACTGCCAATACAGAGATGAAATGCATGAAAAATTTTAAATTATACACCCATCACTTGCTAATCAGCATAGCCCAATACTTCTCCACGATGCCAGTCGGCTACATACGTTGAATAAAACAATAGCAAAATTGAATGAACTAAAACGTGAAATTTTGCTGCATCCACATTATTCACTTGCTCTTTCGCCAACCACGTTTCCTTCTTTTCCACTTTTAGTGTTTACGGGCTAAGCAGATTTAAAGATACCTTATCAGACTTTATTGATTCTTAAAATCTATATTGGGAAGATGGCTGCAGCAAATGGGGCATATTTCAATTAAATAAACATATTTTGAAAAAAAATATGCAGTTTTATATATTCCCTACAAAAACCGACATTTCGTGCACACCAACCTAATGTAATAAGCGCACGTACATGTATCAATCATACGCGTGAGCGCGAATTGATACTAGCATTAAGACAATTTTCTGTATGAAAAAAAAATGAGCATCTTAGGTTTCCTAGGTCATTAACACAAGTAATAAATCACATAGACTAATTCCGCAATCAAAAAGTAATTATAACATCTTTCCTTCCAATTTTTTCCTCCACGAATCAACGGAATGTCTAATAAAAAACAGGGAAAAGTTTTTAAAAATGGGAATTGATCTATTTTTATCCGCGTCCTTTTTTTACAGCAATTGCGTAGGAGAGAGGGAGAGAAAGACCTATTTTTCCCGATCTAAAATAATATTTTCGCAGGGGGTCGTTCCAGGAAGACTGATGGAATGCAGGAAATGACCAATTTCCTGTCCGGTTATCTCCAAAATTATCTTATCCGATTTATTTCTAGTTTGAAATTTGGTAATTTCATGTTAAAAATTTTTTTGTTATCGCTCGCAGTATCTAAGAGTCACGGGAAAAACTCACATGCTATGATCTATTTTTAATGGTGATGAATTCGCGATAAGTTAGTTTTTTTTATAACAAAATATAGTAACTATTTAGAAAGATTATGTAGGCAACTACGCAAATGCATATGAGAAGCGATTAATAAGATGATGACCACTGACGTCACGTTATTATTTTTAAAGTTTTAGATTGGTTCTGTTAATAACACAAAAAGCTATTTCGGGGAATTTTTAGCGACAGTGACATCGACATTTAGAATTACAGCAACATAAATAGATTGCCATACGCATAATCATTTTGATCTACAATGATCCACAAAGTTCACTTTAAAACACAGTACACATTGTTATTATTATAATACATGGGAAACATTAGATCGTAAATTATAGCTTAGACCAGTGGTTCTTAATCTGTGGTCCGCGGACCTCTGGGGGTTCGAAGAACCCTGGAGTCTCATGTAACGTTGAAATTTCCCTCTTTAACACTCTGAAAGGTCTCGTGGAAAAATTGAAAGACGTGCCATATTAGACTAGATCACTGTATTGTCCCTAATGAAAAAAAAACTCTACTAGAACAGTTATTTTGATCAAGATTATTAAGTCGGGGAGGGATGTTCAAGATCTTGGGGGTCCACTACATCAGGCTGATTAAAGAGGGTCGCAACGATCGAGAGGTTAAGAACCGCTGACTTTGTTCCTTCAAGTTTTTCCGATATTCTACATTAGTTATACGACGAGGTTGAAGCCTGGTAATATACATGTGTGCGTGCGTTTATTAATATTTTATACACACACACACACACACACACACACACACACACACACACACACACACACACACACACACACACACACACACACACACACACACACACACACACACACACATATATATATATATATATATATATATATATATATATATATATATATATATGGCATGCAGCCAAAAGCAAAGCAGTCTTCGCGCGCAGGCGCAGCAAATCCAAACTAAAACTTTGAGAAACTTTTGGACATTAGAGAGAAGAGCAAAGAAGAGAGAAAGACTGAGGTGCGCGAGCAGGCGTTACCGTCGTCAAACCTATCTGTTAGAATAGCTACCTTTTTAATTAATTTTTGTTAGTTTTAAAATAAAGTAGAAGAAAAGACAAATGTCTTGGACCCCTTGTTGTCTCCCACAAATTATGGGGGCTCGGCCGCGATCGATAAAATTTCGATTTGAACCAAAGTTTGGACAGTGAAAAAAAAAAGCGTCCGTGGAGGAGACGCGCCGCCATTTTTTGGAAACTTCGTTCAACCTGTGTAGAGGTTGAATTTTTCGTGAATACTCCGCCTGTGTAGAGGCCGGGATCGAAAAAAATTTCGATTTTGATCAAAGTTTGGAACATGAACAAAAGCGTCCGTGGAGGAGACGCGCCGCCATTTTTTGGAAACTTCGTTCAACCTGTGTAGAGGTTGAATTTTTAAACTTCGCTCAACCTGTGTAGAGGTTGAATTTTTCGTGAATATTCCGCCTGTGTAGAGAGGTTGGAACTATTTCATTAACACCTGCGAAGAGGTGTCCTATTAATAATTACAAGAACTATTGATAACCTGCGAAGAGGTGAAATCAGTGGAATCAACGTTTTTCTTCAATTATTGGATACATCGTACGTGCGAGCAACAAGGGAACTAGAAAAAAAAGGTAGGATCTTTCCATATTTTTTCTAAAATGTATAAAAACGCTCTTAAAGAGGATCTCATAAGAGTTGTTGAGGATCTAGACGGTACTGTGGAGAGTACGGACACCATAGCTAAACTAAAGACTAAAATTGAGAAGAGTAGTACATTTGAAAGTGATCCAGATTTCGTTAAAACTTTAATTCAAAACTGTATAGATGAGAGGGTATCGCAAAACGAAAGAGAGGCAACTTTAGAAAAACAGAAAATTGAGCTCGCGAAACTTCAGTTAGCACAATTAGAAAAAGAAGTCGAACTTCAAACGGCTAAAAATAAAGCATTAAGTTTAAATCCTGCAGCTAACGTCGAAGAGAAACAGTTCGAAACAAACATAGAAAATATGATCAAAAGCATTAAAACTTTATCTCTTCCTGTTCCCACCAGATCTGAAAATTTTAATCTGTTCTTCCAATCATTAGAACGCGCATTTTTAACCAAGAAAATAAACGACGAATATAAATCTGAAATTTTAATAAATCTTCTGGGCGAAAGAGCTCATAATGTCTTATTGTATATTAAAAAGGAGGAATTAAATGACTATGAAAAACTAAAATCTATACTACTCAGAGAATTCCAAGTAACCCCTCGCGAGTGTGTAAACTCATTTAAAAATGCTGTAAAATTATCAGGCGAGACATACATCCAATTTGCTGCAAGATTGACGGCAAACTTCCAATATTATTGTTCGTTAAGAAAAGTTAATTCCTTTGAATCTCTATGTGATCTTTTAATTTCTGATAAATTATTTGAAACTTTAAATAAGGAAACTGCAACTCATATTGGCATTCGAGAAGCAGAAGATTGGTTTAGGCCTATTGATTTAGCTAAAGAGTGCGATACAGTACAGTCCCGATAATCCGAACAATATCGGACCGACCCCTGTTCGGATTACGTGATTGTTCGGATTAGCCGGAGTAACAGCGAAATCACTATTTGAACCGGGAGTACGGGTCTATTGTGTCTATGTATTTTGTCGTAATGTGAGCGTACGCGCCCGCTTTTTTGCCGCGTGGACTGTACTCCCTCTCCTCGACGCGTGTGTCCTCCCTCCACCACTCCTAACTTAGTGTGTCAGTGTGACTGCGTGTGCGTGTGCCCGTACTGTTGGCCGTCAGTCGTTCGGCGCTTGTTCTATACTCGTCCGCTTTTTGTCTCTGTGTTAATAACAGTGTCACAGTGTGATATTCTACAGTGAAAACAGTTTGTTGTGTGTTTTGGACATTTATCTGTGATACAGTGTACGTAAACAGATTGTTATGGCGAGTAAGCGTAAGCACTCAACACTTACTCTTAAAGACAAACTAGAGGTTCTAAAGCGTTTAGATAAAGGTGAAGGTGTGACAAAATTGGCTACAGAGTTTAATGTTGGCAAAGCTACAATTTGTGATTGGAGAAAAAATCGTAGAAAGCTTGAACAATACTGTGCTAATTCTTCTGGCGAGACACTCTTCTTCTGGCGAAATATTCACCGATTTTCGTCCTTAAAATTATAAAATTTTTTCCGCGGAGCCGTTCGGATTAACCGGATGTTCGGATTAGCCGGGTTCGGATTAGCGGGACTGTACTGTATTTATATTTCATCTAGAAGCGGATCACGTAAGGAAACTCTTATTGCTTGCGGATATACCGACGACCCCTTTAAAGATAGAACACGAAACTATAAACCAGAGATTAGAGATAACTATCCCCAATATCTTGAAAGACAAAATAAAAATTGCTATATATATGCGGTGATTCATCTCATTACACAAGAAATTGTGAGCAGCGTTTTAAGCCTAAAGAATCTAACAGCCACATCCATAATAGAAAAAACGCGAATACTTTGAAAGTCGAGAGCGAAAAACAAAAAAGCGATGAGTTCGCACAGCTCCAATATGTAAACATTTTTGTGGAAAATCAGCCCGTAACAGCCTTGATTGATTCAGGTTGCCAGATCCCAGTTCTAAATTCCTCACTAATTAGAGTGAACAAACCTTCTGAAGAGAGGATAACATTAAGCTCGTGTTTTGGCGAACAGCGTATGGTAGAAGTTAAACCGATAAATCTTTCTCTTAATCAACACTGTCCCAGCTTAAGTGTTCGAACGGCAATATTACCGACCTTGACCGAAGAATTTATTATACATCCCAGTGTATATGCTGAAATAAAAAAACTAGGCCACGCAAAGAGCGATGTTTTATTGAATGAAAGTGAATCCTCTTTAGGTGCTGTTTCTTTTTCAAATGTGATAGAAAACTCTAGTTATGATTTGTCACATGTTAAAAACTTTAATACTAGAAATGATTCGAGTTCTCTAATCAAGAATTATAAATGTAATAAAATTAAGAGTACTAAGTTAAAAATGAGTATTATAAAAGAAAAATGTTCTGATATAGTATTGTGTAAGAAAGTCAAAGATACCATGAAAACGAGTTCCGTGGACTTTAACTCCCAGTCACCCACCCCTTCACCTATGGAGAGTAAACATAGACGGTTTGCGATGCTCCGAAGAATCTTCGAGCCCTGGCAGTGGAAACGGAGGAAAAAGAGAGATGGTTTTGAACAGACGTCCAGAGGAAAATATCGATGCGTTCAACCAAAGATCAACTTATTAAAAAAGGCGTTCTTATGCCTGATGGATCTGATAAAGACCAAGAGAGCAAAATAAATGATTCCGTTCATCCTAGCGTCCTATCGTCATCTCAGAATCATGCCATGCCTGTGAAACACAATGTTTTCCTATTGAACCTTCCGGATGTCGAAGAGGTGCCTTCACATGATGGAGAAACTGTCTAGTTCAGAAAAATTATGATATGTTAAATCTTAGTGTATTTGTCGCATAGTCCTTGTCTGTTCCGTCTTTTTTGTATGTTTCAGATTCTCCTCTGGTATCGATGAAAAAGGAAAAAAGGAATACGTACCGCTTCGGACAGCGGACAGTCAGGCTGGCCGGTTGTGGCATGCAGCCAAAAGCAAAGCAGTCTTCGCGCGCAGGCGCAGCAAATGCAAACTAAAACTTTGAGAAACTTTTGGACATTAGAGAGAAGAGCAAAGAAGAGAGAAAGACTGAGGTGCGCGAGCAGGCGTTACCGTCGTCAAACCTATCTGTTAGAATAGCTACCTTTTTAATTAATTTTTGTTAGTTTTAAAATAAAGTAGAAGAAAAGACAAATGTCTTGGACCCCTTGTTGTCTCCCATATATATATATATATATATATATATATATATATATATATATATACGTATTTTTGAGCTAATTTATTCCAATTAAGTTTGATTAGGACTTTCAATTTTTTTGCGATGCCCTGAAATAGACGAATTTAACTTCCATTTCAATACCACGAGGATAGCAAACAGAAAATCGCAGTTTTAACCAGCTTGAGGACGACAATACAATTATTAATAACTCCCAAATGTACGTATTTTATAGCATCATAAAGGAAAACAAAGGACTAAAATTATAACTCCAAATGAGCCAAGAAGAGATTTTGTACCACAGACGACAATGAATTAGTAGTAAATCCCTGCATTCCACCCTTCAATCTACAAAAAGGATAGGCATCGTACTTATTTTCAAATGCTCCTTGTGGTATATCTAAAATAAAATTTGTTACTGAATACAAGGCGGTCTTAATAACAATTTACAAGCAAATCGACCTATTATATGATCCAAACCAATCAGTCAATTTGTCTGACAACATTACGAAACACAATACGCAGATAAATAACATCCATAAAACGATTGTGGCTCCTGTCACGCCACACACAAAAGCACTCAATTAACAGGGTCCGTGTCATATTGTTGGATTATAAATACCTCTTGCTTGGAAGAATAAAAGAGGTCGGTTCCAATTGGGTCAACCGATTGATCAGAAAGTAATCGAACGTTAATCGGTGGTCGTAAAGTTATCTCGCTCCTGTTTGAGGTCGGGTCGAAGTTAAGTATACATTTTGGCTCGTTCACTTATTAGCGAGAGCTAGGTTTCGCTATTTCCGGATGGAATTGTTGGCGTGATAGTTAGGCGCGTTGGCGAGAAGATTCCGGTATGGTTCTGACATCTCAATTTTATTTTAAGCTTATTCAATTTTTTGGATCCACACAGATGATTTTTATCACTATTATTTTGAGGAATATTGAAAATTTCTTTTAACGATAGCAATATATATTTTTAAAGATATTTCCTTCTTTAAAAAAATTTAAGCCTAGTGTAATGATAACATTGCTTATTTAACACTTCGGGCTGTATGCCCGAAAATATATCTGTTAACCAAGTCTGGCAATATTGAACCACGCTCAAATGACAGCAGAGCAGGTCACTCCATGTCCTTCAGCTCTTACCTTGCTAGTTTGGGTTAGGAGAGAGGGAGGATTTTCCCTTAATTCTTTACCCCTTTTTTTTGCTTTTGCTCTTTGGAGAGTATTTTCATTATCCAACATATATGGCCCCCGCTGGACTGACAACCGGTAGCCGTAAAAAAATGATAGTATCATGGTTTGGTACCTCTTCTTTATTTCTTACCTTACGCCATTATGGACCCCTCACCCACTTATTTTAAATCAATGAAAACGTTCGCAATTACACTATAGAGAATACGTTATTATACCTTTTTTTCCGCCCTCCAATTTTCTGCGCCCTAGGCAAGTGCCTAAGCGAAAAAGCGACCCTGATTCGAATACGAAGCCTAATACCTAAACACTTAAACCTCAACTCAAAATATAAAAAAAACAGAAAAGAAAAACGAATTACATAATAACGATTTCAAGCCAGCAACCAGTATCTTTCTCCACACACAGACCCGTAACCCCATCATACGCACCCAACACACTGTCTCAATTATTTCCTTTCCAAAATACCACTCCGGGTAAGAAAAAAAAAACGTGATTCTGTTTGTACATAACAGTTCATTTCACGCTCATTTTGTCAACAGGAGACGCACATGCGCAATAAGTGAAATCCGACCGGCATTCAAGGGCATATAGAACAGAGCAAACAAAAAAGATAAAGAAGGATTTTGGAGACGCGGAAGTGAAAGTAGAATAAAAACCAAAACAAAATAATTTTCGGTGAGCATGCGACACTCTCCGCTGAATAAGTAAGTGGAGGACACTTCACAGAGTCAGTGTCGCCCTCTACCCTATTCGGGAAGGGAGGGAATAAATACATAGCATGTTCATTGTTCCTACGCGCTTATTAAAGGGAAGGATGTGTTGGTTCGAAATATGGACGTGGTCGAGATTAAAAATATAGCACTGGTTTGCGGTTAGACTCTACTCTCCGTGGAGGTCGCTTTCGTAAGTATCACGTGATAAATGATAATCAAGCAAGCAAGAGGCATGACTCGGGATCATGTGACAGTGAGTTGGTGTTTGAATTAAAAATAATTGGGCTTTCAATTCTGAATCATATGAAGCATCAAAACAACACTACGCAAGATAGAAAACAATAAATCACTTTCTCCGTATACACAAATAAGTAAAAAAAAAAATATATGAAGCAAAATGCGACTGAGTATAAAATATTTGTTTTCGAAAAAGCCGCAAAAATAATCCTATTGATCAACTACAATTTTTTTAACGAGTTGACATTTTGAAGTAGTAACATGCCGTATACACAATACGTCTCAATAATATGGGTTTACGAATAAATGTCGAAGATGACATGTGAACGTAATGCAAGCCTTTGGAGATCCAAACGATTGAAATGTTTTTGTTTTTCGAAATGAAGATTTTTAGAATCGAGATTTCAACCCACAATCAACCAAACTACTATTAACACACAAAGTTTTGAATAAGCATCACACCAGGAAAACGTAGTGGATCTATTGGTAAATAGATCTTATAATTTTAAACAACAAGGAAGTGACAAGGACACGTTTATAAATAAGGAACTATTTCCCACTCTTTAGTTGTATGGAAACTCATGCACAATTAACTTTGTAGGACATGACAATTCCTACACTAATGAGGGGATGAGAGTAGTGAGTGATTGTTTATTTACGACGCACTGTAAAGCAACACAAGGGTTTTTGGCGACGAACCTCCTTAATTTTCAACCACGGTCAAGTGACGAAGACAACACCGCAGCTAGCACCCTCTCCCCAAAACTACCGCACAAAGCCAACAGATTTTCAGTTGCACTTAGACTCAAACTCATGACACACCGGCCACGAGCTAGTAACCATAACAACTAGGCAGTGGCGCACACAAAGGGGGTCTTGGGGTCCAACCTCCCCCAAGCCCTTGATTTTTTTTGTTGATTATAATTCTAAGTATACAGTACGAAAAATTTAATTAAGTATTTGTTATTAATGATTAATTTTATTAATTAATGCTAATTATTTATTCAATAATTAGTTTTTTACTGTATTTTGTTCCCGAAAATCGACAAAATCAAAAGGACAAGAATGTGCGCTACTGCCATACAAGAAAGGTGAACTTTCGACCCCCATGAAAAATTCCTGTGTGCGCTACTGCCACTAGGCGACCACGAGGGGATGACGGCAAGTTGCATCTATACACCGGTATCGATTTGAAACTAAAATGTGATGCATGTGGTTATTAAAGATTTTATCAACGCTACAGTGACCTAGGGATAAAATAAAATGTCAATCAGCAGATAATCCATTTATATATATATAAAAAAGACTGAACAAGTTACAAATAGGTTTAAAAGATAAAGATTGTTAAAACCTTTTTTTCAAATAAGTAATCATACGAAAGGTCAGCAGTATAAATTTCGAACTCCGGAACGCTTTTAAAATTGTTTATATTTATTATAAGTAGGTCACGATTTTTATCTCACTCATAAACAAGCATGACTGCGTTTCTCTTTAAAAAAAATAGACACAATCCTGTTTAAAGCACGCACATAAAAAGGAAAAGCTAGTGACTTTGAGAAAAAACATATTTACATCAGAATGAACCAAAATAATATTTTGAACTAAAAATAAAAACTCTTGTAGCTTAAAAAAAATAATGATTTCTACAAATTACGTTCTGAGAGAGTAAAAAGAAAAATTGTATATTTTTCGAAAGAACCACCCGGAAGACATAAAGAACTGAATATTATGGTATAGATTATTTTTTTCCCTCCATTCTTATAAGAAACTTTTTAATAGAAATCTGAAATCAACACACTTTTCCTTCCTCTAAATAACCTTCCTTATAATGCATTTCGAATGTTCATTATATATGTTTGTAAACAATATTTCGATCATGATACCGAAAAATAATATTCTTAAAATATATTTTCTAATAGGAAAAAAAATGACAGGGTATCGACACGCCATTCTTCTATTCTGAGAAAAAATTGTAAATATCGTCTGAATCTTCAAGAAAACATCAAACCCGTAATTCCTTGACGCAATGTGTGTGACATTCATATTTAATTCCCTTTCTAAGAGTACATTGCTATTCTTCATTAAAAGAAATCGAATAAATTTTCAGTTCGAGAGATTGTTGTTGTTTTTGAACCAGTTAAAAAGAAACTCTTTCCACACCAACTTTTTTCCATGAAAAAAAACCTTCGAAAAAGCACTAGGCATCCCGTCCTTCACGGAGCAAGCGCAGAAATCGCTCGTTAATCCTAACACTACACACACATAAAAACAAATAATCTAATAATAAAAAAAAAGGTGAACCGGCTGAAATCTCAAGGTCGTTTCCAAGGTTTCTTCGACGCAAGGTTTCGAAGCCGATGAAAACAATGCCAGAGAATGTGAATAATCAGAAAGGAGAGATCTGGAAACTATTAGTTCCGCAGGAGATTCCTGCTTCCCGGAACACCCTCAGTTATGGAGGATGATTGTTTTAAAAATAAGCACGAAACAATCGTCTGTTCATAAGCGACAAGTGGTTAGTGTGTTGGGGTCTATTCAAACAACAAAACTCGATTTGAGAAGGGATGACAGAACTCACAGACACTCACAAAGAAAAGAATAACAGTACAAGACGTTGTGATTATTTTTCATTTATTTATTTATTCATTTATTTTTGAAAAAATTCTCTTAAATTATTACAAAAATTAACCAACAAATAACGGGTATGATATTAAATTAGTTACTTCAGTACATATTTCTCTGGAAGTTATAATGACATCCGTCTTATTCTTACAAAATACTTCAACATTAGAAAATTAAATTAAGCCTGAATTCAGACTGAAAATTTGCTCGGGTGAGTGTTTATTAACGTCACAGTATTAAGTAAAATTGTGGTGACGGACTTCGTAACTTTGAACCTCGGTCAAGTAACGAGGACGGCACTTGAGAGAGAGAGAGAGATGTGGTGCCCCTCCCCCTCTTCAAACTACCATACCACGTCAACGGAAGGAGCTCGATAGATTTAATATGCATCGGCTCCTCTACACGGTGAGTCTTCAGTGGTACTAGGGCTCGAACGTAAGACACCTCGGTCACGAGTTCGTGACCATAACCACATGGCTACCACGGCCACCTGAAAATAGTAGCAGTATGCAGCCAGACACGTAGTTGTACTTAGAATACAGTGATTCTGTACAGTGTATCTTAACCCAATCAAATCTCATGAAGTTTAGTTCTATAACAAAGACAGTGGCGTAACGTATAACCCCGCATCGTGGAGGGGGATTAATGATTCTAGGGGGCTTAAATCCTGACTAACGCTAAGTACGACTTTGGGCCCAAATCCTGACTTTGCAGGGGGCTAACATGCTCCTTTACTCCACTGACCAAAGACACCCTTCTTCCAATTCCTGAATTTCGACCCCTAACTACCATTTTAAACGTTCAACACACTGTGTACTGAATATTATACAGACCATTTAAAAGTTTTTACCCTTTCTTCCCGACACAAAAGTCCCTTAACATGAAAAACACGCGTCGTAATTTTGAACCACAGTAAAATGACGAAGTCGACATTTGAGAAGGCATCCCATCTTATTTTTCTTGCACATAACAGAGGATCATAAACAAACACAATATGCGATAATAGAGACATTTTTAAACATGTCTTAGCGTAATACTAAAAAAACAGGACAAAATCGGAACTCTTCTTTATGGAATGATAAAACCGTTCGAATATAAATGTTGCACGGAGAGGTTTCGTTGTCCTTGAGAAAGAAACATATTTAATAAATATTATTCACTTCTATGTACGAAGCAGTTTATTTTTCTGGTATAAAAATCTTTTCCATATTTTGTTTCTCTCTATACAGAATCTAGCAATCTAGGGTCGCATTGTGGAAGCGGAAACTACCGGAGGGTCACACTTTCTGAAAATGATTGCCTTCATTAGTTAACTTCGCATCTCAGAAGAGGTATAAAATTGTACTATATATCAAAATCAATAAAAATAAGTTAAATAAAATAATGGTAGTTTTATTCAATTTATTTATTGTGCTAATCTCATATCGTCCATAGCTGCAAGCACATTTCGTTTTAGAATCAGTGCAATGAGAAAAATGTACCCTATCACACTATTCGTACCATTTTTTTGGAAATCGGAAGTGAGATGGCTTGTTGAAATTCTCATCACAGCCAACAAATTAATGTCAACAAACAGGCATCTATATTTATTCTTGTTGATCTTCATGCAGGAAAACTTTAGCTCACAAACATATGTCGACCAAAATATAGAAAACATTTTCTGGGTATTTGGTTTTCTTGGCGGTTCATTTGTGTGGTGGGTCGCTTTGAGCGCCGCATGTGGCACGCGAGTCGCTATTTGTTCACTGTACAGGTGTTTTAAAGGTTTCAGATATCACCTAATTATATGAAAAAATGCAATTTTTTAGAATTTTTTTTTCTTAAAAAAAAGAATCATCTGGTACACAACTTTTACAAATTTGTA
The DNA here is from genome assembly GCA_019973935.1 of Trichonephila clavipes. Taxonomy (NCBI): domain Eukaryota; kingdom Metazoa; phylum Arthropoda; class Arachnida; order Araneae; family Nephilidae; genus Trichonephila; species Trichonephila clavipes. Next base: position 804,459 of record BMAU01019612.1, read on the forward strand.
CGAAAAATTAAGAGCAGTGCCCGAAAATATACTCCAAATCTGGACAGCTTGTTTGACATGAGAAAAAGATTAATCTGGACTTCGTAATTCCTCGATACGCAGTGCTTGAAGACCGTGTATATTTTAAAAAATAAAGGCATGAGGATAAGAAGTCTCGGTAAAGTAACTAATACTTCTTAATGTAATTCCACTCCTTTCATTAACGTCATGATTGAAAGAGTGCTAGTTTTCTCGATTCTAACTAGCATTTTCCAGGCAGAAAGCAAAAATTGAACTCGGAAAGCATTTTCATGTGTGTGGGGAGGAGGGGGAGGGATCTCGAGTATATCTAGATACAGGAGAAAAGTGACTCATTCACTAATCACGATATCTCAAGAATTATTGGATTTACACACCAAAAATTTGTTGAGTGGAAGCCAAGAGAGGGGAAGGCTGCAAAAGAAAGTTTTGTGTACAATCGAAAGCTTAATACCAGGACTTCTAAGCATCGATAACTTAAAAACAATATTAATTAATCATATAACATCATGAAAAATCCAGCAGAGCGGGCGGGTATTCATACAAATGAGAGCGGGTGTAGTACATCCATCCGAGTTCGGTGGTAGGCACACCGTAGGTGAGTGGCCATGGTCACGAAGTCGTGGCCGGCGTTATTTCTGCCGAGTCCTGGTACCTGGTCCAGGGCAGGAGTTAAATCCTGCCTCATAGGGAGGATTATGCAAATTAAATTTGTCGAGGTTCAAATTGGCGTGATGCGGAGTTTGAGAAAATGTGGTGCCACCATAGGTGTCGTATTCGATGATTGCCCGTGATTCAAAGCTAAGAAGTCTGTCACCAATAGTTCCCATGTAGCTGCAGAATGCGAAATTAACAAATAACCATTAACAACCTCTTAAAATTTACAAGCACTCTATAATTGCAAAATATTTGGATTTGACGTTTAGAATAATAATTAATTTTGCATTACGACATAGCAGCCCAAAGCGTGAAACATTTCAATGAAAAAAAATGATTAATGGATAAAGAAATGAGTTTGTACATCCATTCAAACATATTTGCTCTTCATATATTAAGAAACTTAGAATAAATCATTTCTGTACAAAAAAAAAAACCCATTCCTTTTTTTTTCCCCACAGGCTTTTTCATTTGCAGGGAAGGGTAATCGAAACTATTTCAACCATCTCCCACTCAAAAACAAAAAAGCGTTCATCCAAAAACAAACCGGCACACAAACTTTTGTGTTGACACTCCACCATACCTCTTACATCTCTCCGTGAAGACGGTATCCCAGGCACCAACTCCGGTCAAAAACCCGAGGGGTTGATTGATCGCCCAATAAGCGATCTCGCTCTCTCTCCCTGGTTGACGAACCCGAGAGGATGAGTAAGAGAGGCGAACGCCCCCTGCGGTCGTTTTCTAACGGGGCGGCTTTTTTACCAGCCCCTTGCGTGCAGCGGTGCACGTACGCCCTGATTTCGCCTGGGGCGCTCTCACCTGCGGGAACAATGAACAACGCGAAAAACTCGTTTCAGCGCGAGAATCGGCGGGGGAATTTCTGCGGTTGTAAAGGTCGCAGATAACAATGAAAACAATTCAGTCACGTGGTTTTTAGTGTTTACGTGAAATGGTTAACATATTTAGTGTAGTTCTGCAGGCGTCAACCCTCAAAGCTGTGTTTCGATGGCCTTGTAAATAGTAAGATCACTACTAATAAAAGCGAGATACGGGGTGGTTATTATTAGGTTTTAAAATCTGCTGGAGCTTATTAGTGGGGAAGTATAGTCACAGTAGAAATTATATGAGGGCGAGTAGCGATAGACTTCGTAATTATAAGCCTCGTTTGAATCGGTGCTTGCAGTGGCGTAATGGAGAATATTTGTGCCCCCTGTAAAGTCAGGTTTTGGACCCCTCGTTGAATTTTACAAAGGGTTTGGCACTTGCATCAGTCAGGCTTTGGGGACCTTAGAATCCTGGGCCCACCTCCGCGATGCGGGGTTTGCGGGGGTGTACGTTACGCCACTGGGTGCTTGAATCATTCCACAAACTTCCACATCACGTCAAGATTCAGTTCCATTTAATGCCATTACTTTTCATAGAAATCATTGGAAACTGCGACTAAATAAAGCATTGCTGGCCATGAAATTTACGACAAAGGCCTCTAGATTACTTAAAGAGATTGTAAGATACACACTAATACTATACAGGTCGGGTCATTGAATAACATGGGGTAAAAATGCACAACAAATCATTCATGCATCCCCTTGCATGATTTCCCAACACATTTAAATTCACCTATCTTCCACACCACTCCATATGAGTAATTTGAGACGAAATCGAATTGAATGCACAATACTGCTTATCGTAATTTTACCATAGAATTATAACGAGCTAAAATAATCAACTCAACTAGTATTAAGTATGGAGAAGCGTAACAACTCAGCTGTTTTTGTGGCTATTAATTTCTTTTAAATAAACAGTATTTCGATAGGCGAAGAAGTAAAATATTTTTTTATGCTTCTCTTTTGTTATTTTTAAGTCTAGCGTTTTTATACCCGGCGTGTGTAACACGCACCCTTAAATTTCGATCTTGGCTTTTGTGTTCAAAGTGCGCGTTATACACCGGATTTTACGGTACATATTCTTTAAGTTTTTGTTCACAGTTGTTCGTCTATCACTGTTTGGCACACGAAATCAGGATTCGGGAAATTCTTCAACAAGTAGACCTTGCAGTAAATCACAGGAGTTCTTTAATAACATTTGAAAAAAGGTAGCGTGCTTTTCAGAAAAATATACGCTGATTAATTCATTTATTAAGTCGAAAACTTATGAGTATTCCTATCCTAAGATGATCTCCCATAAATTCTAAAAGAAGTCAGTCGGTTTAATAATAATAAAAAAAGTAAATGTAATCTTATTTTTTATATCTTAATACACAACAAAAAATTGCGTTCTGTTATTTTTTTAAAAAATGCTGTTTCAATTTCAAAAAAGAAAACAAAAAAAAAATGTTACATCGACTTTTGAAGTAACAATATAATAAAGCAAATCGTTATCTAGAAAAACACACTTTCATAATCACGCAATAGGAAAAGATTTTTAAAAGAGTAACTCACAAGTTATTCCGACATTTTTTCGAATAATAATTATGCGTGAACAGAGAAATAAATAATACCAAGCAGGAATACAACAGGATGGAGGGGGGCAGAGTGAATCAGATCAAAATTGGAACTACTAAAATGAAAATTTATTTAAAAATAAAAATAAACGAGAAAAATTCAAAATACTTATTTTCAGCTAAGAAGCAACTCATCTTTTGCCTAGTAACAGAAGCAGTTTTACGTGAGGCCCACAACCTAACAAAAAGGGTCTCTCCCCCCTTCATTTTTTTTTTTTTTACCGAAGAGGCCTAGAAAAGGGTTGGAATTCATTTTCCATTTCTACTTTTTTATATATATTTCTTTTTTCCTTTTTCAAGTTATAACAAAGAAAAGAATTCTATAGGCTACTAAAGAATTAAGAATAAGGATCAAAGTTCGACTAAACCGTCACGGCGTAAAATCGTCTGACAATACAAAAAAATAAATAAGAAGAGATGATACCAATAAAGTTAAGCCAAGAAAGAATTCGATTTTTTGCTGTAAGAAAAGTATCTTTAAAACAAATTCCTTTCGACCAAAAAAACATGAAAACACAAGACTTAACAAATTAAACCTTTTTATACATTGAATATATATTGCGACTCCCAAAAAACGTAGAAATAAAATTATCTGCACTTCATCCTATATAGAAAAATAAACAACTCATAGCTCAAAAAAAGAAAGTATTCAAAAAAGTAAAGAGAAGAGAGAAAGGAAAAACATACAAAAAAGCAATAAATCTTTCCCCCAAACCGTGAATTTTTATGAATGAAATCGGTTACCATGGCAACGTTATTTCCAAAAGCTATCAATTGCAGAAAGCGTTAACTGCAATGGATTTTTCACACACAAGGATAGGAAGTGTAATTGACCGCATCGTGGGTACAGTGCAACCTGTTACACACAAAAATACCTCATTCCCCCTTCATATATTCTTTATTCTTCTAAAAACCTTTTCTGAAGAGTTATGGTATTATTGAGACTTCCATTTTTATTTCCACTGAAGTATTTATTTCATACGTTTCAAAATCAAGCATCACAAAATAAATCTGCGATCTCTTCGAATTTCTTTTCTTCGTGAAGGTTTGTGAATATAAAGCTTTTGAAGTACTGATTTATAATGAAAAAGAGCGAAGTATTTGTAAATCCTTAGCTAATATTTTTTTTTCTATGTATCAACAATACTTATATTTATTCTATATAGTGATTATTGTTACAATTTCGTTGGGTATCAATTATTAACTAACTGAACACTAAAATTAAATACCACATGAAATAATTTTTCTAGATTCACTTAGAATTCAGAATTTTAGCTAGTTTCGAGTCAATATTTTGCTGAGGTTCAATAACTTAAGATAGAGAACTTCATAACTGTATGGGGTCATGGTTGCGACATGGGTTCTAGTCCTGTTGCCACTTACGTCCCGCCGTGTAAAGAGGCTTAGGAGTGTTAAAACTGGAAAGGCTCAAGTGGCGTGATGTGGAAGATTGGAGAGCTGGGCATCAGGTCAGGGTGTAGTTCTTGGCATTTATGAGACTTATTTATCGTCAATAGTCCTCTGGTTGCTTTTGTGAGTGAGTGTTTATTAATGTCGCACGATAAAGCAACACGAGGGGTATTGGCGACATTACCTCATTATTATAAACCACGGTCAAATGTCGAGACTGGCATCCGCTCTCCAAATTTCTTCACCACGCCAATATGAGGATTCTGAGCCAAGACAGATTTAACGTGCTTCAGCCCCTTTACAAGGCGGGTCTTCAGTGGCACTACAGCTCGGACTCATGACATGCTGGCCACGAAGCCGTGACTATGACCACAAGGCTACCGCTGCAATTCGCAATACTTTATACAAGCAATCATAGCCGTCATTTAAAAGGTCTGCTGCATATTTAATCAAAGTAGGTCTTGAGTTCTACTCGTGGCGTATTAAGGAAGTTTTGACATTCGACGTCTTCTGAAATCCATCGTTGATAACATTATGATAATTTTAAATGTAACGCATTGTAAATTAAAGCATTTAACTTTCCAGAGATGAATATATTTAATTTTCGAACATAAAAAGAAAAGAAAACATCTAAAAGTTGTCATAACATACTCCCCCTCCTCCACAGAAAGCTCTGTTTTTGATAAAGAAAGAGAAACTCTCAACTAGTCCACCAATCAGATTCAGATTTCTGGGTTTTCAGGTTAATGTGACTGCACAGAAACATTTTAACGAGAGAACTTATCCGAGTTGTTACTTCACCCCATCTCTGGAAAAAGCGAGAAGCAAAGCAAACATCACGCTCGCCAAAATAATAAAGGAAAGTTACTTTTATGCGAAGCTAGAGTCGTAAAAATGGATAAAGAGCAAAAATGAAGAAGCATTCCAGATTGAGGGCAATCAGGGCTGTCAGTCCTCCGTCAGAGCTCTCCTAAACAAACACCGATGGAAGAAAGGAAGCTGCACGCAAAGAGATGACAGAAAGAGCATTGGGTAATGTTGCAGACTCTGGATGCACAGACGGAGATAGAATTTTGAAAACATTTGCACGGGAGAATACCAAATATATTTTCAAAAATAAATACATTTACAGATCCCTTCTGATTAACAGAGGGTTTCTTGATCTGATAGAAAGTAGATAGTAAGGTGCCTTGATTTCACTTTGTGGCCACGCGAGGGTCTTGGCGACAGACTGTCAAGTGCTGAACAATACCAGAGTAGAAATTCCACACAAAACTTTCACACCATGCCAGTCCGAGGACTTAGAGCTTTGGCAGTGTTAACGTACATCAACCCATCTACACAGTAGATCTTCAGTGGCATTATGAGCAGGGACGTCTTAAGACTTCTTGAGGTCCTGGACACCTACGCAAAAGTAGGCCCTGGACCCCTACACAAATGTAGGCCCTGGACCCCTACACAAATGTAGGCCCCTCCTATGACCCTTAAAAGTAGACAGTACATAGTATATACGTTGTCAAATACTCGTACAAACAATAATCCGAAGAAAATAAATGTGCATGATTGACAATCACACAAACCGACTACTGCCTTTTGACTAAATGAGTAATAATGGTGTATGGTGGTAGGCTTAAAATTATACAAGGACGATGGTCATCACATGTAGCCTGTTGACAGCGATGTAGCTAGTCTTGAGTGGATTCCGAGATTCCGAATTAAAATTCCTTGGGGGACTCTTTTTAGAGGCCCCTTATCATTTCACGGTTCTTTGCTTGCACAAATTGGGACCCCTATAGTTTGGGAACCCCTTATCATTAAAACGGCGGTAGCTACGCCCCTGCCTTATGACATATCGACTGAAATTCCCAGTTTTTCTGGAGAATACAACCGGAAAAAGCATTTGACCGTTGAAATTATTATAATCATGATCTTATTCAAGCTGAGTTAGGAATGAGACTAGGCCCCCATTGTGACCGAGGCCCTGGGACCTGACCCAGTTGGCCCAGGCCTTACGTCCCTGACTACGAATCGAACCCACGATCTGAACCAAGTACTGTGGATATGTATTGAAGTATGTGCTGTACTGGGAGAAATTCAGTCGGAAGAGGGTGTACAGGATTCTTCACCTGAAGAGGATGCAAGGCTATCTGCAGAAGTAAATGTTTCGTGCAAAATATAAGAAATAGATGTCATTTTTTTTCGATCAGGCAAAGAAACATTTAAAAGTGTTTCTTTTTATCCTGAACGGAAGCGTATTAAGTTTTGTTACGGAGCTCGTGATCTAATAAGATACTAAAGCAAACAATCAACTGCTTTTGTAATTTGTTAAATCAAGAGATGTTCAAAATAAACACCGCACGTCAGATCGACCATTTGTATCTTTTTCAGGACGACCGCTTTTTTTTTCCATAACACCTCTTCCGAACCAAAACGTACCTCACGAACCATTTAGAGGGTATTGTACAAAAAAAAGAGGGTCGAGTAACTCCCAATATTTTCCCTCGAAGAACAGGAGTTCATTCGTTACGTTTGAGGGCACTTCACCCCGCGCGGACGAAAGTGAAGATGCTCTAGTTAACGGGGCGTCAATTAAGAAGGAGGAAAAAAAAGCAGGGCTCGACGAGAAATGGGGCGTGACATCGGATAAACAACATACCGAAGTGGGACGTGTGCCCTGGCGGTGGTTCTTCGAGAATTTATGACAGGGAAAGTTGATGAGGAAGATATGGGACTGTGCGGACAGATACGGTCTTTTAACATGGTCCTTTTCCTCGTAATAAATCCATTGCACTCTGACAGCTCAAAGATCAGTGACACTTAACTGTTTCTTTTATTACGCTTAGTTTTGAATATAGTGAACGATTCATGTGTAATTCATCAATGGCAACGTTCGTTCTGGCATGTTTTGCGATATTTTGAGAAATTTTGTCATTCAATTAATAATGCATTGATCGCCGTGTACCCTACCTCATAAATCACGAAGGCATGACGAGTTTAACCCGTAAATAGACTGAATCAAACAAATTTTCTCGCCGTTCAAAAAAGAAGATTTTTGAGAAAATGATATATTGATATATGCAGAATCAACCCCCATGAGTATCATCCCCAAAATCTACAATACATTATGTTTGGTTGGTTTGGAGCTCAATTTTTTTCATTAATTTCTATTTTGAATTTGTGAAAGTTATGTAAATCTCATGAAATTTCTAATTTAAACTGTTGTATTTAATTCGCTGGTTTCCGATTTTGACAGGCTATGAAGAAAAAATTATATTTCATTTTAAATTTATCAGGCAGGTATATTTGAAAACTGCAGAATGTCAGATGGTATGAAATAAAGGATAAAAAAAGAATCTTACCCGTAATGGGTAGGCATGGTGACTTGGGACTGCAAGAAAGACTCATGAGAACCATGGCGGCCATACAATCGTCCATGACTCCATCGTCCGCACTCGACCGCCTCTTGCGACCACTACAACAAAAAAATTAGCAATTAGTAAAAAATTAAAAAAGATTAATTGAAACATATATCTTTGTATAATAACATAACTAAGAAAAATCTTAAATATTCATATACTATGAAAACTTTGATGAAAACACCATGAGCAAAACATCCTCATTAAAAATTGCACAAGGCTGTTTTTAAAACCTATTTGAGTCGAACAGATATGAACATCACGAAAAATTCAATACAACAAAAAAACCAACTCAACCCTCTAAGAATAAATTTTATAAACAGGCTTATCAACAGTCCACATATATCTCTTACTTTTCAGAATTTAATGCTACGTGAAAGTAGATATGTAACAATCAAAATGTCACCCTCGCTGATTCGAAATAACCATAGTTCGTTTCCCAACAGCCTTTGTACACTTCTGTTCACCATTCACATACCCGAATCAATCCAGATATTTCTTCTATATGTATCACCACTATCTTATTTTATAGTGAAATTATAAACCATGTATTTCTCCATAGGAATAGATGTTTACTGAAAATATAAAGAATTTTCTAAGCGGGTCGCGTCTTTATCAACTCAGAATATTTTTATTCTGAGTATTCAGAGTTGATTAAGAAAACTATCCACGAGTTAATTTCAACAAGATAAATAAAGTGAAGTTTATGATAACAAACACGTAAAAATGTCAACTCCAGCACTCAAGTCAATTTTGAAATTAAATTTAATAAAGAAGATGACTCTCAAACGACTTCTTGATGCTTGCTTCATTGCTCGATGATTTTGAAATATATTATCCGGTGAAATTCTATAAAATTGTGAAGTCTGGGCTTCAATGGCATACATTTTCAACAAATCATGTTTTTACAAAAATAATATGGCAAGTGAATATCGGAGCATAGAGCATGAATTCCTTCTTAGTCATATTCGATAGCTTGTCGCTGAAAAATAACCATTCTTTCATTAAAGGGGGGATTCTCGTTCTAAAAATTTCTCTTCTATAAAACATTGTAATGGATTCTCCATATTTGTAAGAAAAAAAGAAAAATAATAATTAAATTCAATACAAAAAAAAACTACCTTTAAAGGATTTCTTACTCAAAAACACAATTAATTCTCGAAAATTAAGAATTTTCAAACTCAGCTACAAAAGCCGGTATCAACCGGCTTGTTGCCAATGCAGATTATTGATAAAACGTCAAACAATATATTCATAACATAAATCAAATCATTTATGTACTATTTAACATTACCTTTCATTCAAATATTCCTTTTTCGGAAACATTTTGAAGTAATCCAACGTAATTATTTTTTCTCGGAAAGTAGCACCATGTTTTAGCGAATTTTTTTTCGAACCGCACATTTCAAAAGCTACAGACAGGACTGACAACGGGCAGGCAAAGAATCAAAGCCCACGATTTTGTCTATCAGATGACGTCAAAAAGGAATTTCCCCTTTCCTATCGGGACACCTGAAGTTTTATCATATTTTAAAATAGGAACTCTGACCAGGCTAGAATTTCGTATATCTTGGGAATTATCTCATATTTACAATAATGTGAGATAAGTCATATCTAATATTTTTGGTATTTTCTAAGATAATTATCTTTTATATAAAATTTCATTGAGAGTTATATTAACGTAACAGAAAAACGAGGGTTATTGGAGACAGACCTCGTAATTTCGAGCCTCGGTCAAGTGACGAGAAAAACACCTGAGCTTATCCAGACTACCACACCTCACCAACGGGAAGACTGAGCCTCGACAGATTTAACGTGCATCAGCCGTGAGTTTGTGGTCATAACCACTAGGCTAGAGCGGCCTAAAATTTTATTGAAGAAAGTATGTTAGGATATGTATATTCAAAAGTTGTTGTTTTCTCTCTTTAATTTAACTGGCACATAAAATGGTTTAAGTTCAAAAACAATTTAGCATTTTCTTCATTTTATTTTATATTTGTTAATGGTAATATTTTTATTTTATTTTATATTTATTAATAGAAATTTTTCGCTTTTATAATTATTGGCGGAAATTTTTTTTTTTCGTTTTGTATTTGTCGGCGAAATTTCTTTCTTTTTTTAGTCAATATGGCACATACGGTAGAACATACACCAACATTAACAAAAAAAGAAAAGAAAATCATACATTTTCAGTATAAACAATGCTCTTTTAAGCCATTCCTTTAAAAGCAGGGGGAGAAAATGTACTTTGTATATATAAAACATACTTCCATATAGGTAAATACAAAATAAAACTACCTAAATAAATCGAAAATATTCCCCCCCCAAAAAAAATAATTTAAAGTATATATATATATATATATCAACAATTAACGCTACAACCTAATTTTTCTTCGAGAGAAATATCTCTATTCACGTTTTTTGAATTGTCTTTATATACTATGTGAGTATTAATAGCTACGATTCAATGAAATACGAAATTATAGGCTACACTTAACGTTTTCAGACGAAAGTTAAAAGCAACAGATAATCTTATTGGAAATGATGCCACGCGAACAAACCGTAATTTAGATACATACTACAAAGACGTGCCGAACGTTCAGTTTGTAATTTAGAATGGCCAAATAAAAAAACTCGTATATTATTTTCATTCAAACACTTTGATGCAATACACTTTAAGAAAACAGACACATGGTTTTTATACCACCTTCCCAACCTACATTCGGTTCACTATACCTAATAAAACTACAAGAATTACCTCATAAAAATCCATTTACCCACATCTTAAATTCTATTAGACTCATCTCCATTTTAATATTCAAAAGCCTTGAAGCCCATTAGTTCAATGCTTCTTCTCCATTAACCGCTATCCCTCTGAGCTATAATTTCACGAGACCATTGCCACCACTGCCAAGAGAAAAGATGAGAAAAAAATAGCACTAGTGAGACACGCTCTCCCTGGAAAAGTTTAACCGAAGAGGAGGAAGACGGGGATGAAAAGCTACGGAGCACTGCACCCAGAAATACCAGCAGAAAAGCTCTCGGGTACCCGGAAGAACCGCTAGGGGCGCTTCCCGACCTCTCGGCTGCAGCCCCTTGGGGAACACGTTGCCCCACATTCGAACTCTTTCCGTGTTTGAACGGGACGTAGCGGGAGATCATTCCCATGCACTCAGGAAGATTTGCTACGCGACAACACTTGCGCGGAATATTTTTTCCACCCTATTAAAATACCTCGTTTGGGCTGCACTTCAGGATTCTGGCAATGGATCTCGTTATTCAGGCCTATGTCAGCTAACAAGGGCAAAATCCAAGTTGGCATCACACACACAAAATTTCCACATCACGTTTTGTCAGTATTTGAATACTCAATACAGAAGACTAAATTCATCAAAGAATCTTCTAAGAAAACCAGGAACCTACTATTCTTTCACGTGGTATGGTGTAAAAGTTTGAAATAGCTGAATTTTAAAACCTAAGATCTATTCATTATTTTGAGTGACAAATTAAGAGTTAGACAACCGATTTTTTCTATATTAAAGAAACTTTTAAATCAACTTTAAACAATGCAGACACAAACAAGTGTGATTTACTTAAAACAGTAATTCCCGAAAAGAGAGCTGCGAAAAATTGTAATATATATCTTTACTAAATTACTCTCGCAATATAAATCTCATACTTTGACTTACAGATGGACGTCATCAGTGAGTGAGTGTTTAATTAGCGTCATACTATAAAAAAACACAACAGCTATTGGCAACGGATTTCGTCATTTTGAACCTTGATTGACACCTGACGATAACACCACTCTCTCCAAACTACCACACTGGGTTAACGTAGTGCCGGTTCATCCATAGGGCGCTTGGGGCTGGAACCCATGGGCTCGTATAAGCAACAGATTTTCTGGTTATAAATTTCAATCCGCCAGTGCCAAGGAGACCTGTAGATCTTTTGTGCCCAGGGTTCGAAATGAGCTTAAACCAGCAATGGGCTAACGGGAATATTTTGAGCCTTAGCCCCTATACACGGCGGGTCATCTAGAGACATGCCGTGTTTGTGACCATAACTACTAGGCTACCGTGGCCGAGATAAACGCCATGGGAAAAACTTAGTAAAAAAGGACACGAGTCGCAAAATGTTTGAGAACCAAATGTTTGAGGCAACGGATCCAATGAAATTTTAAGACTTTTTCGAGGCCTTGGGCCCTTATGTAAAAGTAGGCTCTACCTAAGATCTTTAAAAGTAGACAGCCAGTGGCACACACAAGGGGAGTGTCCTAAGAGTCCAGACCTCCCCCCCTCCCAAAGCCCTTGATTTTTTCCCCGATTGATTATAATTTTAAGTATATAATACGTAAAATTTAATTAAATATTTGTTTTTAATGAGATTAATTTTATTAATTAATACAAATTATTTATTCAATAATTGGTTTTTTACTGTTTTTTGTTCCCCAAAATCGACAAAATCAAAAGGAGCATGATACAAGAATGGTGGACTTTCGACCCTGCCCCCTGGAAAACTTCTATGTGCGCTACTGTAGACAGCACATAGTATGTATTGCCAAATACTCGTACAAACGTTTATTTAAAATTAAATAAATGTGCACCACTCACAACCTTACAACCCGGCTCGACCGATATCCGCATTTCGTCCAAATAAGTTGAATGGTTGCTTATGGTATTAGGCCTGGGCATTGGCATGGAAAACGGTCATCACAAAATAATACAATCTTGCCTTTTTTTTCTAGTTGACATGCAGTTTGAAATTTCCTGTTTTTCGGACAATATGTACGAGAATAATATTTAACCATTAAAATTATCTAGATGATGATCTAATTAAGACTGAGTAGAGAACAAAACGAGCCCCCCCCCGAGGGCGACGCCTTGAGTCTGGACCTAGTTGACCCATGTCTTAAGACGTCCCGGTTAAGAGACTCAAAAAAATTTAAGGAACCTCGAAATTCCTTCACCGAGTCATCGAGGTTCCTTTAAATTATTACCAGATGCAGTATTTTTCACAGATAAGGGAACCATTGACATTTGTGGTATATTCCACTGTTACACGACCAACCACTTCCGACCAATAAGCAACGTCGATTGCACCAGTGAAAGCCGACGGAAGCGACGTAAGATCATATTTCCGATCCCATTTACCGAATTACGTGAATCCATTGCAATTCCCTGCATGCACAGATCAGCCCAATGCCACTTTCGACAGTCCGTCCTCAATAAACAAGCGCGTAAAAAGGAGGTCTGTAAACAGCCCATTCTAAAGACAAATAGCGAGAGAGCTCTTGGGCCAGCAGATAAGATTCGAAGGCTGTGACATTGGGGGAGTGGGTCAGTGGAACGCTGCTGGTCGCATGTCCAGTCCTTCCCCGCTTCTGGACAAAAGTTGACCTTAGGAGCACACACCCTGACAGAAAAGAGGCGGAGAGATAACGATTATTTGATGGAGTTGGGTCACAAGTGGAAATAATGCTGAGGGTATTGTTAAAAGGTCTATATATCAATTCAAGACAAGCCCATAGCTTTTGATACTCCCAAGAAGTTCCTTTTAGTACTTTACAAACTCAAACTAAGCATGTATTACTTTTCCGTGTGATGATATTCAATGAAATAAAAGTAGAAACGCAGAATTACATCAGGTTGAATTACAATAAATTGAAGCATGGATAAAAGAAAATCCTAATACGACTTTATTTTTTTCTTCAAAAACTAACCCAAAATTCGAAACCTGTACCTAAAGCGAATTGGGGGGAAAGATTCTAGAATTTTCAACTATGTTATCTAGAAGATAATACCGGTGGCATTATTTTCCAATAAAATTACTCTAAAGTTAGACTCCAACGACGATAGCTTTATTTCTGTGGCAAACTAACATTTTCTTTTCTTCACCACCTGCCCTAATCTTACTTTCTGCGCCATTTTTTAATTTTTTGCTTCGAAAACGAGCGGGAAAGAAAATTTGTTAACGGCAAATGATCGTCGGCCTTGTTTAATTAATACCCTGGAGAAATGCGTCCATATGTGTTCAACTCTATCCTAATGAGTAAATTTAAATTTTAGAATCATACGGTAACTGGGAATCTAATATTAACTGTAGACGATTTATATGACATTTTCTCCTCCCTTTTAGAATAAAAATTTCATTCAAAACACTCCAAAAATTGAAATACTGAAATTGCTTGAGTAAGTTTAGCGGACAATACGAGATTAGCGAACCTACTCCCTTACTTTGACTTTTAAAAAGCTCCAAAAATTCTCGGTTATACGGGAGATTCAAGAAAACGCTCGGATTATATATAACCATACTCATTCCCGTGAGCGAGTATGCGACTTTAAACGAGGTAGACTGAAAGATTCCAAAGGGAGTTTTTATAAGGAGAAAATAATTTTACTGTATATTCAGAACTATATTTTCAATATACTGCATATTCAATGTACTACATATTCAGAAAAAAAAATAACATATGTCACTGTTTTTTTAAAATTGAATTCACAACCATGCGATAAATATTTGGCTATATTTCCCGTTATAATGTATTTTATCACAATATTTCTTCAACAACAAGCTAACGAATATTTTTTTTTTTATTTCTTGAAATTATAACGTCATTATCCACCTCCTCCAACAATTAAAAATCCTTGTAATTTTCCCACGCTTTTTTCTCCATGCCATAAAAAAAAGCTTACGCACGTATGTTGTCATATCCACCGCAAGAATCCGGTGAGAACCGGCGTCACTTACAAAGAAAACTCCATTCACATCCAAAGAGAGAGAAAATTTATTTGTGGAAGATTTCTGGCGAAGAAAAAGGTATATATTACGGATAGATACTAAAATGAGGAAAAACGCAAATAAAGGCAGGAATAAAGCGAACCGTAAAAGACAAAGAATGGAGTTTTCGTGAGGTTTTGTTCGAGCCATAAAATTGCTCGAAAAACAAACCCAGAAATTGTATTCAGTTTCTTTTCTTTTTTTTTTTTTTTTTTTTTTTTTTTGTTGTTGCATATAACAAGTGTGGAGTACAAGATTTGAATAAAGCAAATATATATATATATATAGTCTTTTTTCGATGTTAGTCAGTAAGCTTAAGAAAGGTATACACTCACTGAAATACAAAAATGACTAACAAGCAACAAGAGGTTTATCGAAGAGTAATGTATTCATATCAGTGGTGCACACAGGGGTGGGGGGTCCCCAGGTCCGGACCCCCTAAAGCCCTTGATTTTTCTTCGATTGATTATGATCCTATGTATATAGCCATTGTTCCCGATTTGCATAAATGAATTTTGTTTAACGATGAAGCGCACTTCTGGTTGAATGGCTACGTCAACAAACAAAACTGCCGCATTTGGAGTGAAGCTAATCCACAAGTGTATGTCGAAACACCGTTACATCCAGAAAAACTGACTGTTTGGTGCGCTTTATGGGCTGGTGGAATCATTGGTCCGTACTTCTTCAAAAACGATGAAAGTCATAACGTTACAGTCAATGGTGATCGGTATAGAGCCATGATTACTAACTTTTTCATTCTTAAATTGAACAATCATGATGTCCAGGAGCTGTGATTCCAACAAGACGGCACAACATGTCACACAGCTCGTGCCACAATCGATTTATTGAAAGACACGTTTGGTGACCGCCTAATTTCACGTTTTGGACCTGTGAATTGGCCTCCAAGATCTTGTGATTTAACACCGCTAGACTATTTTCTGTGGGGCTATGTAAAGTCATGGGTCTATGCGGATAAGCCACAAACGCTTGATCATTTGGAGGACAACATTCGCCGTGTTATTGCCTATATATACGACCACAAATGTTGGAAAAAGTCATCGAAAATTGGACGTCCAGATTGGACTACATCCGAGCCAGCCGTGGCAGTCATATGCCAGAAATCATATTTAAAATGTAATGCCACAAGATTATCTTTCGAATAAAAAAAATTCATGTCAATCGAATAATACATCGTTGTTTTATTGCCATTTAAAGTTATATACCTCTAAAAAAAACACCCTTTATGTAATACTTAATTTAAAAAAATTTAAAGCTTCAGAATATGGTGCATTAAAACAACTTTTTGGGAGAGTAATTTTAAAATTAAATATACCTATATCCTATGATATAAAAACACGTAAAACATTAATCGCCAAACTCCTAGCCCAGATTGTGACATTGGCAACAAACATTGAAACACAATTTGTGAATTAAAATTCACTAATAAATATCACTGAATTATCTTATATATAAGTTAAATCATCATTCAAATTCCATACCATTTTTAAAAAAAATCTTGCCAATTTTATGGATACAAACGTTACAAAACATGTCGACTTCAATAAGTAACCCATCAATTATTCAAACTCTCGTTCTAACTACCGCTAAAATTACCAAATTAAATCTCTAATCAAATTTCACGGCCAACAACAAAGCCTTGTCATATTTCGCAGATAAAAATGCTCTTTTTTTAAATAAAAAAAAAAGAAAGGTCGCTCTTTAACGAGCAACCTGTACAAAGTAATTCACGGAAAATTAACTTTACCCATGTGAGCACGAAAATCCAACTGCCATTTCCAGCGAAGTATTGATTTTAACACGCAGCTCAGGGCACAAAGGATTATCCGCTGCTCACAATGGCGCACTCGCGTGTTTCGGTCAATAAGGCGTCGCGTGGTGCGGTCGCCAATACAATTAAAAGTGTTGCCCATCAAGGACACACCGGGGGATCGATGCATGGAAGAAAACACATTTTGGCTACTAAGGTGAATGATCGACAACTATGTATATTTATTTATTTTTACAGATTTTTAAGGACGTCATTTGGCAACGGATATGTTAACAGGTAGCTGAGGGCAGTTTGTCACGAAAGACAAGATACAAAGGTTCCTTTGAATTTTCAGAAATATCCCTACTGATCAATGAAAGTAAAGATGAGTTATTATGTTTATTTATTTTTAATGTAGTACGTTTTCGATTTTTTCCACCGAGTTTTAATTGCAAGAATTACGGGAGGTGTGCAAGCCCGTTTTAACCTCACCGGTGCCCTAGACACTTTAAATTGTTACGTCCCCCCACACACAATTCCGGGGAACCTCCCCCTCCTTCTGTTCTTACCTTCCTAGTTTTGATTCAGGAGGGATTTTCCCTTTACTCAAATTCTTTTATTTGTTTTTGCTCTTGGGAAAGTGTTTCCATTATCCACCACCTGGATCCGCCGTGTCCTGAAATGGCAACCGGCAGGCCTAAGAAAAAGATAGTGGCATGTTTTTGCCATTCTTGATAATTTCTTACCTTACGTCATCATGGATCTCCCTTTTGTAAATCAGTACAATAAATTAATGAAATCGTTTGCATTTACTATATACAGTCCACGTTTTTGTATGAAATGTCTTTAACTTGTTTATTCTTATCTTTTTCTTCGCTTATTGTTTTACTATATTTTACTTTTAGACATCCTTATTCTTTGTTGAGTCACTGTCATTGCACATGCACAACAAAAGTGTTCTGAGTTTTGATCATTACAAAATCGTTAATGACATAATTGCAATCAATATCCATTACAATATCATTTTGAGTACATAGCGACATCAAATTGTTAAGCATTTCTTTTTCCATAGTAGATCCCATTTCAGTCTTTACTCTCTTAAGGGAAGAAATGCTTCTCTTATGATTCGTTAGGCGGTATAGTGCGCTCGCTGTATAATTTCAATTTTTTTCTCTTTTTTCGCCCTCCAATTTTTTGCGTCCGCAAATTTTTTGCGTCCTAGGCATGTGCCTAAACGGAAAGGTGGGCCTGGTGATGTGGAAGTTCGAACAGGGGTTTAGAAGAGGGAGTGGTCAAGTGGCATCCTCGTCACTTGATCATGGTTCAAAACTCCTTCGTGTAGCTGAATATATATATAATGGGACTTTAATATTCACTCACACCGGCAGTCGCCAACAGTAAAAAAAATATAACAAATGGAAACTCATGTCTCCATTCTTCAAAACGTTGATGGAATCAGGACTCGCACCCGCAACCCGACTGAAACAATGCTGGTCATGAATTCGCAATCACGGACACTTGGCTGCTTCAAGAAAAGTTAAAGTATGAATGGAACGGTGTTTTTTTTCTCTCTCTCAAAGGGTTTATTGCGTCCTCAAACGAAAATATATTAGCCAAAATTTTAAGTGAGAGTTTACATTTACTAGAATATATTGGTACTAGTTACCTTCAGTGCCGATTTCGGGCCTTGGGCGCAGAAGATCTACAGACCTCCTCGGCACTGGAGGATCGAAATTTATAACCAAAAAATCTGGATAAATCCAGCTTATCCGGCCCTTGGGCGCCCGCCCCATGCGCCCAATAGATAAAACTGACACTGGTTACCTTATAAAAAATTTATCTCGCATCAAAAAAATAATATTTTCAAATTTCCAGAAACATATTTTCATATAGGTTCAGTACACTGTAAATCACCTATAATTTTACTTTAGCAATATTATAAATTTGAGATATGGTAATATCTCTATGATAATATTAATATTGACAGTTATAAAACTGTAGTCTTTGCGGTCAGCGACGTATAAGTCTAGTAACAAGAGTTTTAGCATTAGTTACATCTAAGATCTATCGTGAGAAATAAAGTTGGATTAGAGAACATAAAAAAAAACACATTTCAGCCTTTATATTCTCATTTTTTGAGCTGTAAGGCGTTAATACCTGCTCAGGCGTTTTCGCCATTTGACTGTGTTTCAAAACGACGAGTTCCGTCGCTTATAAAATCTGGTTAGTAAAAACCTAGTTAGTTTAAACCTAACCCATACCTACTATGTAATTCTAAAGTGATGTGAATGCACTCGAGTATATAAGCTACCCAATACAATGCTGAGTTAGGGGGAAAAGCGCGTCAAATTGTTTCGAATTACAGAAGTCACACATAATACGTTGTCGAAACTGCTCTGTGCTTAGCGACAGTGCAAAATGAGACCCCTAATTATTCTTCTTGCAGTCTCGACAGTGACATATTTTTCCACGAAAGACTATACTTCTTTATTTCTGTTACGAACAATAAATATATATTCTTGTCAAAAAGAACAACGAAGGGGTTGAATGAGGAGACTGACATTTTTTTTTCTTTCAAAATCGTCTGCCGGTGGCGGGAAATTTGCATCACACCATACAGTGAGCCAAGCACAGGAAATCAGATATTTGAGTCGCTGACAAAACAAGATAAACGCAATAGGCTTCTACCGGCGAGAAGTGTAGAAAGGATAGGGGGTGTTGCCACACACGCCACTTCCTCGGCAGATCGTTTGGCGTAAACAAACCGGCCGGCGAAGAGTGTGTTCCAAATAGTCTCTTTTTTTATTATCAGATTTATAGGCTCGGAACAGGGATTGACGCGTCAAATTTAGAATTATGTCAGAGAAGCAAGTGTTGTTGTTTGGACGCTTTCCAACAACGGATCGTTTTGGAACGTTCGCATCAACACTTTCTCGTTCATTGCTTCCTATGTCCTGGGATATAGTCATACGCAAGACGGGATTTTGGAATTTCTACTGCTTATTTTGATTGTCCATACACATACGATGTTTTGCAAGAAGCCAACTTAAGAAAGAAAAACCAATCTAGCATTCCAATAGTGTTTTAATTATTTGTATTTTGGTTAAAGTCTAAGGTTTGTTTTCTTTTCGGTGTGTTTTAAAGTCACTTTCTTTCTAAAATTCTTAGTTTTTTCGTTTTGTATTTTTTAAGTTTTTTTTAGCAAGATGGATAAAACCATGCAATAGGATAGACTTCGAATGAAATCGGTATTGTCAAACAT
The DNA here is from genome assembly GCA_019973935.1 of Trichonephila clavipes. Classification (NCBI taxonomy): domain Eukaryota; kingdom Metazoa; phylum Arthropoda; class Arachnida; order Araneae; family Nephilidae; genus Trichonephila; species Trichonephila clavipes. Next base: position 824,270 of record BMAU01019612.1, read on the forward strand.
AAATCTAAAGAAATATTTTAAAAATTCGAAACATACTTTTTAAAATAAATTTTTACGTGGCATACGTTTCTCTGTGTCACAATGACATCTTCATTTACTGCAGCATTTTCATATCAACCAAGTAAGAAATTATAGTCCAGTGTTCCATCGTACTATGACTTGAACCTTTTTTTTTTTTTTTGACGGATTTGATAGTAATTTACGTCGCTCTCTATGAAGCAACACGAGGGCTTTTGGCAACGGAGCCCCTAATTTTGAATCCCTTTCAAGTGACGAGGACGACAACAGTACTGACACGTCCTCTCCGAACTACCACACCAAACAGACGGGAGGACTTTAAGCCTCAGCAGATTTAAGGTGCACCTCTACACGGCCAGCCTTCAGTGGTAATAAGTTTCGAACCCGCGACATGTCAATGCCGACCACGAGTTCACAACCATGACCACTCAGCCAATTTTTTCACGGAGCAGTATATATCAGCGGCGTAGCTACCACCGTATTAATAATACAGGGTCCCTAAGTTACAGGGGTCCCAAAATGTGTAATATTCTAACTCTTTGAAATAAGTGTCTTTTATTTTTATTAAAAGGGTCCCTCCCCCAAGGAATTTTTATACAGGGTTCACTCAGAACTAGTTACGCCAGTGCAGTGACGCACACAAGGGTGGGGTCCTGAGCATTATCCCCCCAAAGCCCTTGATTTTTTTTCCGATTGAATATAATTCTAAGTACATAGTACGTAAAATTTAATTAAGTATTTGTTATTAATGATTAATTTATAAATTAATGCTAATTATTTATTCAATACTTAGTTTTTTACTGTGTTTTGTTCCCGAAAATCGACAAAATCAAAAGAAGCATGATACAAGAATGGTGAACTTTCAACCCCGGACACCCCCTTGAAAAATTCTTTTGTGCGCCAGTGGTATATTTATATATATATAATGAGTGTAGTCGGTACTAACTGCCAAAGACCTTACTTTTTTGTGAGGGATTTTAAAAAAGTACTTCAAAAATATATAATGGGTTTCTCTAACTATTTATAGTGGTATAGTTCCAGTCCAATACATTCTCTCTGCAGTGTTAATAAATAAAAAAAATAGATTAGGAATTAAAAATACAAGATTCATCTGAACTATGCAAAGAAAAAGCTAGTCATGGTGAATGGTCCCAAACCAGTGACTACATAAGGGGGGGTCCTGGGGGTCCGGACTCCCCTCCCCCAAACCCCTTGCTTTTTTTCCGATTGATTATAATTCTAAGTACATAGTACGTAAAATTTAATTAATTACTTGTTATTAATGATTAATTTTATTAATTAATGCTAATTATTTATTCAAAAATTAGTTTTTTACTGTGTTTTGTTCCCGAAAATCGACAAAATCAAAAGAAGCATGATACAAGAATGGTGAACTTTCGACCCCGGACCCCCCCTTGAAAAATTCCTGTGTGCGCCACTGTCCCAAACGATAATATTTCAAGAGAGAGAGAGAACAAAACACATCCTCCATCATTCTAAGCAAATATGTTTCTTTTTCTACAAAAAAAAATTCGTTCGGTAAAATTGAAATGACAACGCTGCAGAGACCGCTAAGCACTTATTTGTGACACAAAACCCTTTCATAGAAGGATAATAACAGGCCATAGAAGCGCCATTTTTTTCTCTCGCTCTAAACACCTCCCTCCAGCACGTAAAGAATAAGCACATTCAAAAAACAAGCTAATTTTTTTTAAACCAGCATTTAACCAGTTAAGTTGCAAAGGGGTTGAAATCTTCATCACCCGAGAATGCGCGGCTAAGGGTCACCCTTGCGCAAAGGTTACACGTCACCCCTTTCTCTGCCGAGATCGACCCAGAATGCGGCGTTATCTGGGTCGAGCTCCCTTTAAGCACCTCTTCTTCTCACCTTTAATCTAATCGCATCGTCACGCGCAGCCTCAATCCTTTCTACTCTTCTTTTTCTCATCACCATCCTTTTATTTCCCTCTTGTGACACTAACACCGTACACAATCGTTTTTAAAAGATACGTTTAATTTCTATAGTGATACTGGGAAGGGGGTAATGTTTCGAATATATAACAGCTTTCTCTATTTGTACCACACTTCAATTGAATTATTCATCGGATCAGGGGCGTCTTAAGACTTCTTGAGGACCTGGGCCCCCCTACGTAAAAGTAGGCCCTGGGCCTACACACAAATGTAAGCCCCACTTATGACTCTTAAAAATAGACAGTACAGAACATACATTGTCAAATACCCGTACAAAAAATTAACTTAGAATAATCTTTTTTCCAAATGTTCTCCTTTTGTTAAAAAAATGGTTCTATTATAATAATATTTTGCCAGTATATAGCTCAGACCTCTCTACAGAAGCTCAACTACATTTTTTGAAAAATTCACATTGTTTTCAGAGTTACCACCAATTGAAATAATTATTAGCGTTTTTTTCTTAAAAATTCTCCCCTTTGTTGTCGCAAAATATGAATATAAACCTACTTTTAAGTTATATATTTCAAAATTCTGGTTGAGCCTCTGTGGAGAGGTCTGAGCTATATACAGGCAAAATATTATTATAATAGAAACCTTTTTCACAAAAGGAGAACATTTGGAAAAAAGATTTTTCTAATTTAATTTTTTGCCAAAATATTACATTTAAATAAATTTTTTTGTCAAAATGTCCTTAAAACAGTCTTATGCATATATTCTAATCTAAAAGACACTAAATATCATGAAAATTATCCCTTTATGCACTTTTGAAAAATCACGGTTCCGAACGTAGTCGGATACCTTAAACATGCAGATGAGATTCTCTTATTTTAATAATTTTTGTTGCGTCATCAATATATTATAACAGATGTAATTTTCTTCACATGGATTTCAGTTAACTTACTGGTGGTATAAGAAAGGGGCTATATTCACTCACCTCAAAGTCTTTCACTCACCCAAGTCTTTAAATTATACAGCGAAACCCCACTGGGGTTTTAAGTTAGAAGAATCAGAATGAAAAAATGGGCATCTATGTATCGAAATACACCTCTTCGACCATCCATGTATTTACGATCACAATAAATAAAAAAAAGAGTAAATCTAGAATGACAACTGCATCGATAGGATCAAAAAGTACTTGGCAGTACGTTGCTGTTGTGTGTTTCATACTGGGATACACACAAAAGACGAGAGATAGATGAACAGAAACATACAATACAAACACAAAAGAATATAGACTTTTTATTACAAACGATGATCCCAGGATAGAACAGAAAGGGGTGCGCTGCTTTCCATTCGAGACGGAAATCCATTTCACGCGAAAGTCCGATTTCTTTTCCCTAAGATACACCCCTGCCTTATTCGGGATTCGAACCCGAGCCTACTCGATTGCAAACCGAGTGTCATAACCACCATACTAAGCGGGTGGCAATTGGCAGTATGTACATGGGGCATTTACAATTTGTTCTTCAGATGGTGTACCATAATTATGGATACATAGATTGAAAGTTAGTATTTAATAAGAATTTTTTTATCATTAGTTTGAAAAAATTAGATTCGATTGCTTGAACGTCGCACTTAAGCTACGCGAAGAATATTGGCGATGGACCCGGTAATTTTTAACCATGGTCGAGAGACGAGGACAACACTTGATATGGTTCGACCTTCGGGGAGCATTTTGAGCCTCGACAAATTTAACATGCATCAGCCCTTCTCATGGAGGGTCTTCAGCGGCACCAAGGCTTAAATTTACGACGTGCTGACCACAAGTCCATGACCATGACCACTGCGGCCATTATCTCAATCTAGTGATGTATAAACATCTGAGCTGGCAAGCCCCTCTTCAAATTTCTGCACCACTTTAACGGAAAGACCTTGAGCCTCAACAGAATTAACGCACATTACGGCGGTTCTTCCAGTAACACCATGACATGACAACTTCGGCCTCGAGTTCGCAACAACGACCACTTGACTACCGCGTGGTGACCCGTTAGTTAAAATGGAACTAAGTCAAATCGGTCCAGTCCAATTTCTATGAATTTACAAACGAGGAATCATTATTCCATTAAATCTTCCAACTGTTCTTCGGTAAAATTTATTTCAGTGTATTTGAAATTGGGCAAAAAAAAAAAAAAAAAAAAAAAATTATAAATCTTGTTTATCTCATAGATACAGTTGAAAACTTGCAGATCCTTAAAACTTCGACACAGGCAATCTCTGATTTTTGTTCTTGAGATCAGTTGAAGGCGGAAGAAGGCTTCCAATGATCCAATGATCTTTAAAGTAGCAGAATTATAAATACCAGCCATGTGCTGTTTCTCACAAGACAGAGCGCAACTGATCATCATCTGACTCGCCACGATATCTCTGTCGAGTCCCGAACTGAATCGATTTAAATAATGAAATGTTTGAAAGATCCAAATTGAATGGTTTTCAGTGTTACATGCGAACCGCTCGTTACCTTAATCGATTCAGAATAAAAACAGAAACGGAAATTTAAACACTTACTGGTCTGTTCAACGAATACACTTAAAAATAGAAAAGAAAACATCGAAGGGTATTCAGAGCTCTAAATGTTAATGAAAAATATAATTATAAGTTAATCAATCCACTATTTCCTACTTCTGAAACATTAAAATAATTGAGGAAAACTAAAAATTATTTATAAAAAACATGGCTTATTATAGTGTTTCGACTACAATGTTTTAAAAATTACCTTTGTTTTGAATTTTGGTCAATTTTAAGTTATATACAAATTCAAAAGTTTTCTTTATTACAGTCAACGTACATTTATAATTTTAACGAAAGAATTTATTGACTCCATCTTACGCTTATCATAAATTGATATGAAAGTTTGATGGAAGATTATAACACTTTAGAGAATTAACATTTTCATATGTAATACATTAGAAATGAAAACCATTTTTAAATAAAATGAAAGGATTAAAGTTTTTATTTAAACATATCCACTGCAATACTTCAACGTAATTGAAGAATCCCATGCGCAATGGGCTAAATTGATGTGACGTAATAGTCACACGATAACTACAATCACGTGTTTCCAGCTCACCTCATAAACTTGTGACGTTATAATCACATGATAAATGCGATCTCAATCAGTTTATGTGCTTCCTACTTTTGGTTTTTGCAGAAACTTTCTTTAAAAAAGTACATGTTTGTCAACAATAATAGTGCACATTAGAAGCAAAATTAATTTGATTTAAAAAGAATTTCTTAAAACTTTTTTTTAGTAAGATTTGAGCATATTTACCCAATTATAAAATTTGAGCTCGTATCTAAATGTAACAAATAGAACAAGAACCAATTAGCACAAAGCCAGTTTAGAATGCAATGGAGAACACGTGATTATCTTTATCACGTGACCGTCAGGAATTGATGTAACGAGAATAAAGAGATATCAAAAGATCATTGGACTAGTCGTGAGTGTGCGTGTAAGCAGAAAAAGTCGTGTCTTATAGATATATGCGACTATATTTTAGTAAAAGCAATAAGCTTTTCTAAGTGTTAATAAATTTCATACTTCTTTTAAAAAGATAGTTGTTTTTAAGATAGGAAATTGTGCAACTTCAAATTCCGCTCGCAGAAAAATATGGCCGTCACACACACACAAAAGCAAACGACTTTTTTTTCGGAACGCTCGCTCGCTGCGTTTCAAATCAGTTGCCACGAAGCGCGCGCGCGCGTTACAAAATACCCTGCTTAGCATAAAATAACAAGGCGTATGTGGCAACGCGACCGCTTCTGTTGAAAAACGCTTTCCAGTAAGAACTCGTTTACACGATCCACGGTAAATAAAAATAGGCGAAAAAATGGTGCGAGCGCCATTTTATTTAATAAAAGCAAAAATTATTATTCCCCAGCGTTCTTTTTCTTTCTTTCTTTCGTTCTAGAGAAACGATTACTCGGTTAAATATTTTATCCTTAGCATACAAAAGAAGTTTTCAAATCAGCGATTCTCTTGAAGGATACGTGAGAGCAAATTTATTTATTGAAACCTGTTGCATCACCAATACTGGAATATTTTGTTCGAAAAAAAATAGACAATGATACAGCAAACAGGGTTTTGACCTTCACAAATGTCGTTTGGCAATAATTTTAACGAACGACCTCCAAGCTCACTGGAGAGGAAGGGTTAAGGACATTAGCATGTCATCCCGCTGTAAAAATGGAACAGCTGTAATAAATAATTAAGCCTCAAAAGAGAAGAAAAAACAGACATTTTTGCACAACACGCCACTGAATTACACAGTAACAAGGTACAATAGAAAGTTCATTGTACAGTTAAGATGATCACGCAAATTGTTTGTCTGTGTAAAGAATTAATATATTTTGAATACGAATGTATTATTGATACTGGTACAGGTTACCCTTTTTTTAAAATAATAAAAAAAATATCGAAAATAAGCTTTCTGAATTAGAGATGATTGTATTAAATCGTTCAAATTTGAGAAATATCTGACCATTTCGAATATTACATTCGATTGGGAAATAGTCAGTGGCGCACACAAGGGGAGGGCTACTGGGTCCGGACCCCACCCCCGAAGCTCTTGATTTTTTTTTCAATTGATTATAATCCTATGTATATATAGTGTGTGACATTTAATTAAATATTTATTACTAATAATTTATTTTATTAATTAATGCTAATTATTTATTCAATAATTAATTTTTTACTGTTTTTTGTTCCCGAAAATCGACAAAATCATAATATGTTGCGTGGCGTATTGGAGTATGATATGATAATGGTGGACTTCCGATCCTGGACCCCTGGTTGAAAAATTAATGTGTGCGCCACTGGTCAAGGCTTAACATCAATCGTACAAAATGAACTTTCTAGAAAATGAAAGGGTTGTAAAAAAATTACCAATAGATTGTAATACCACCAAATACCACAACTGGAACTTTCACTGAATAACATAAAAAAAAAACCCTTCCATTTCTCGGAAGGAAAAAAAAACAACAACGGAAAAACAGATTCTCGAATGGACCGTGACGTAACAAGGGGTCCAAAGTAAGTCCTCATATTAAACGAATCGAAGACAGCAAAGGCATCAAGGTAACCCACGAACAATCAATGACAGCCGAGATAAGGAGTAGCAAAAACGCGTGATGTCTAGTTTGTTCCATAATGTTTACTTCAGCTTTTACTTATCTATTTGCAACATTTCATTTTCAGGGGCTTTCCTGGGCGAGCTGAAACAGGATCAAGCAGTGGTTTCCTAGACTCTTTACTTAGAAGAATTACGTAAATTGTCTGCCGTATTACAAGCAAGCTCAGCGAAAATGGCTTGTTAAAATGTTTAAATGTCAACCTTTATCGAAGTGCACAGATTTAGCGAACTCAAGCGGAAAAGACGTCCTGATAAGTTGATAAGAGACATATAAACAAAAACAACGAGGAATAGGAAAAAATTATTTCCTTTTTTAAAGGCTATATAATGTAAACAATGGTTTTGAACAGTGAACCATTGTTATGAAATCTTAACCACCATTACAGTTTTTATTATTGAAAATGATGGTGTCGGCAGAAGCATATACATATAAACAGGAAATAAAAATTACAGCATGTTAAAAGCCTGGTTAATATTTGTATTATTTTGGGTATTAATTTTTTGAAATATTCCCAAAGTCTAAACAATAGATAAATATGCAAAATAATCACAGTAAAAATTATTTTTGTTAAATGCATTTCTCAAACATCAAAAAATTTAAAAAATCACACGATTTTTTTAAAAAAAAATTTTTTTTTCAAAGTTTATCTCAACTATATAATTTTTTTAAAAAAAAGAATCGTATTTCGTATAAAAAGAACAAAAATACATGAAAGAAATCTGGATTTATATTTCGTTTTATAAATCGAAGCTTCGAATGCGAAATCAAAATTGATACATTATGAAAAGACGGCACAGTTGAAATAGATTCAAAATCTCTTAATTTCAAATCTCTAATGCAAAAAGATGTAAATGAACAATAAACATTAAAAAATCGAGAAGTATAAATTAAACTTGAAATAAGCATGCAAATCATGAAACGATTTCAAACGCAAGAACACTGTCTTTTCCAGGTTCACTACGTATACACATGAGAATTCTGCAAATGAAAGTTATTTACGTCATACGAATCGACCAATAATAATTAAGAAAAGATTAAGTACTTTTCGATGCGCCGTTGCAGGCAATCTTCCAATTTTACGTTACTCCTAACAAGTTTTATTAATATCCCCGAAGAAACAACACAACACGTTCACGAGGTTTCTCAGATAATTATCTCTTTGACAAAACAGGGTGCGTAAAAAACCCCCAACACCTTTCTTACTAAAGAAAGACAATTGGACCGTAACTGAAAAAGAAACTCGCAAAAATATTTTTTATCCACTCAGTTATACATTGTTTAGAGCCTCGGAACACGGAAAAAATAAATCGCCGAAAGTATGCACACCCCTTTCCCTCCACCAAAGAAAAAAAATTAAAACTTAAATCGCCATCCTTCAATCCTTTGGCAACGAAGAGTAAAAAAAAGGGGGGCTCGTATCAAAACAAAAGAAAAACGGGAAATACTCAAGAAAAAGTAGCGAAGCGTGCTGTTGCGGAGAGGACTTAGAGGTCAACGCGCATGCGCAACGAGCCGCTTCCCGGTTTGCACCTACCCTGATGCAAGTGCGCAGGCGCCAACCGCGAACGATGTTTGTTGACAAGCGGTATGCCGGCTCTAAGGTCGAATGGGGGGCATCTTAATAACAAGTGAAGGATTCTTTTTTTACTTTTTATTCTTTCGAGCGCAAAAGAGTTCTTTTTTTTTCGTTGCATACGTGACTCAAAATGTCAACGTTAAAACCTCCTAAAAGCCTCTTTCTAAGAAATAAAAATAACGATAAAAAAAACATATTCTTATCCTGGTGTTTTGAGATTACTTTATAAAGAACATGCTTTTTTTCTTCACATTATATCGTCTTTTTTGTTTTAGTGTTGCTTTTTGTTGTTGTGTATAAATTTCCGGGTCCGTTTTTATTAAACACAAGTGCTTACGCCCTCGTCCGCCTAGAAAGCGCACGGCTCTTTCAGGGTCGACATCTACGCATGTCATTCTTGCCTCGGCGTAATTTGAATAACACTAGGCCAAGGTTAAGCATAGAAAGAGCAAAACAAAACGATGGAGAATCTATTGATTTTTCTTCGGATTGTTTTGGAGGTCACCGCCTCGCGTTTGACAGGAACAATAATCCCATTTGATAAGATGCGTTCCGGTTTCAACCAGACGTCTTGTTAGATCCGACCAACTGAGTATCCAAAAATATATTTGGCATCGAATCTTTACTTATTCATGGTTATCATAAGTGCGAAAAAGAAAAAATCTCTTAACCATAGCAACAGTGTTCAAAGTAAAAAAAAATTAAAGCACTGCAGCAAATGCATTGTTCCGCATATAAATACACTTTTTTTATGCAATGAGAATGTATTAGAAATAAAAGTGGTCATTTAGTTTAATCATGTAGGCGTCAGCAACCTATAGTAAGCGAGCCAAATTTGGCACGTGGAGAAATTTTCAGTGGCATTCTACACAATTCCATAAATTTGTCAATTTTTGAGTTGATATAAATTGATAATTTTGAAATGGAGTTAATTGAACTAATTAATAACATCAGAATTATGGAAAGCAAAATTTATGGCATTATGAAAAAATCTTGGAGGTAAATTTAGCGGTATCTACATAAGGCAGTAACAGCCCCCGACAAGGGGGATCACTTTTGTCTAGTGGTCATGTTACCCGTCTTCGGATCCGCAGGTAGCGGATTCTATCCTCCACAGGAACTTGAACAAAAAGTTGATAGCTACTTTAAATTATTGGATGTCATTGCTGGAGAGATTTAATTGTTTGAAGATAAAATGACATGTACTCCTGCTTTCCGCTTTTGGTTCTAAATATTTGTGTGAACAAATCTTTTCTGATATCAAAAATTGACTTCGCATAGAAGTTGTTTAATATTAGAACGTTCAGAATCGTGTCAAAAAGAAATTCCCAAATTATACCCCTGATATATCGATATGTAGTAGAGCGGTGCAGGAACAAAGTTCGCATTAAAATATTTATCTTTATTTAACTATACTGAAAGGGAACACTTATCCTTTATGTTGTTTAATTCTTTTTTTAATACGTATGTTTTGAAAGATACATAATTACCGTAAAATCCGGCGTATAACGCGCACTTTTAACACAAAAAATAAGATCGAAATTTACGGATGCGCATTATACGCCGGGAAAAAGAATGAGAGCTCTAAAAATAAAAAAAAAGATAAGCACAGAAAAGAACTAGACTTCTACACAGATCGAAATACGGTTTATTTTTTTTAAAAAATAACATTTCTTAGGAACTTAAAGGGTTGTAGTTCTAAAACAGGGATGGGCATTAAGTCGATCGCGATCGACCGGTGGACCGCCAAGACATTTTTGGGTGTGACCGACTTCACTAAGACCTAATAATCATTCCATCATAAGAAGGTCTAGAAATACCGTATTTATTCGAATCTAAGCCACAATCGATTCTATGCCACGCCCCAAATTCTCAACAAGATTCTGTAAAAAATGAATAATAGTCTAAAATGTGTGGTTTATCGATATCCAATTTTACCAATTAAAAAAATGTAAAAAGAAGACTAATAAGAATTGAATAATAAGTTATTTTATCAGAACTATAAACTTTTAAATGCATGCATGAAGCTGTAATTGCTCTAAATGCCCCATTCAACAATTTTTTTTTTCTCTTCGATTCTAAGCCACGCTCGATTTTCAGAAGCATTAATATTGAGAAAAAAGTGCGGCTTAGATTCGAGTAAATACGGTATTTTAAAAAACACGGAGGGAAAAAAATCAAATCATGAAAGAAAATTTCGTTAAATACAAAATGCATTTCGTTATTTGGAGGTTATTTTACAAAGAAAATCGTAAAATGTTCTTGGTTCCAGGAGAAAGTTTGCTAAATAGAGAAATTTGTAAAATAGAGGTCTGCATACTGCATACCTTTTCGCTCACTACACTTACGCCACTGGGTGGACCGCAATTTCATGAAAAAATTAGAAGTAGCCCGTACCCTGGAAAAGTCTGCCCACCCATGTTCTAGAAGTACGTTATTTTTTTCTGAAGCTTGGAATAATACTTCGATTAAGTGACTTCAAAACATAAGATCATTGTGCATATATATTTCAGGTTTTTTCGTAAAAATAGGGGTGTGCGTTATGCGGCGAATATACCTAAAACTTAAAAATTGCAGCTTGAAAGTATAGGTGCGTGTTATACGCCGAATTTTACGGTATATGTTCCATTTTAATTTTATTCACGTTGAAGGAATAGTTATATCGGTAGATTGGTTTGGCACACCACAAGTACACGGTTGCCGACCCGTGAGTTGAGCCTTGCTAAAGACCGATTTTCAAACAACCAAATGACATCACAACAGGTAAAAACATTTTTTTTCGGATGTAATATATTAATTCAGTAATAAAAAACTGTTTTCAATGTAACAGCAAAAAACACATGAAAAACATTAGCTAACTGGGTGTTTGAACGAAAACGTAATCACAACAAAGAAGTGAATTGTTAAAGAAAAGTTCAAATATTCAAAACTGTATGATACGATATTTTTTTTTTCATCGCTACACAGTTTGTCGGATAATATTTCGAATGTTATTTTTCAAGAACTAAACACAGCAGCAGGAAGTAAGTTGAGGAGAGAGGTTTCTGTAATACCAAACACTTCAAGAGAACCACAGCACACGAAGAAGTTTAAAGATAAGAAAATAAAATGGAAGATAAAAATAAAAATAAAGCTCTCCACAACTTGTGTTTGAAGTTGCGAAGAGAAGTAACAGCTAGAGCACAGCTAACTCTTAAGATCTTTTAAAGTTAATAAAAACAAATTATTTCTCTTGGAACATTCAGCAAACTTTAAAAAAAAATATTTAACCTCCTTTTCTATTTAGACAGGACGATAATCTATCTGTACGCTCGAGCTAATTTATGTCAATGTTTAAGAACAAAGTACGTTTTAAATAATTTAACAAGTAATAAACATCATGTTTATCCTAGAAGTCTTGTCTTACAATCGACGACTACGGTGTTAAAAATAACTAAATTCTTTTATAGTTCAAACTTTAATAAATACTAAAACAATGCACGATTGTTTCATGTATTCAAAACATAGTTGCAGAAATATGTGAGCTCTAGTTTGAGACAATTAGTATCTTGGTTTGTTGTTAAAGAGAGAATTTTATCACGTTTAGGAGAATTAATGTAATTTTTATTCAGGAGTATTTATAGTTTCCAAACTTTACGATTTAGTAATCTAATAAATATATTTTGCTATAAAAAGGCTATAGTATGAATTGCATTTTTGTTAAGAATAAATACACATATCTGTTGGAGATAGGATTTAAAACTTGCCATAGTAGAAAGAAGGAAACCAAAAACTAAATATAAATCAAAACAATCGAAGCCCAAAAAGAAAAATAATTGAATAAAAAAAAATACTACTGTCGATTGATTTATTGTTAAAAGAGTGTGAGAGAAATAATTTAGGTCAGGCATTACACATCATTTGCGATCATTATTTTCGGCTTTGTCAACAACAACATTATCGAACAATTATTGTAGTACATTTCCTATCCATACAACGATGGAATGAATTATGCCTTCAATAAATATATCTTCATCAGTGCGTACAAGACAAACAAATAAGATTTAATTCCACAACATCATATCATTTATAAACAACCTAAATCACTTACAAACACATTCGAATTAAATTCGTGTTCCATTCTTTCTGCGATAAAAGCATTTTAGAACCATTGAAAAAATGAACACGATTATATATTTTTTACTTTCGAAATTTATTTTGAGAAATAAGGTTTGTTTTTTATTTAAAAAAAAAACGTTCTTTAAGATATTGGCTTAATTTTTTTACTTCTTTTCTCCATTCATCACATTTTCATTGGCAATGATTTGTTACCAAACGATTATTTTATTTTCGACAGAATTTGTAACATCTGTCACTAGAGAAACCAATGTTTTCCCCCCTTTGAAGTGGCTGTTTTTATCATGAGGATTTAAATTAAATAATAAACTAATGGCAACCGCGTGGCAGCAGAAATGACTTGTTTATTATGTGCGTTATCTCTCTGACAATTAAGAGACAGTTTCTGGCACAGTTTTGGGCGAGTACAGATTTCAACCACTTCACTGTAAACAAACACTCTTCAACGCTAAAAAAATATATATACATTTCAAAACTCAAACAAATATATTTATTTTGCAGTATCTTGTTGACAGGAACACATTCTTAACAATTAATAATAAAGCTTTAGTAAAAAAGATTTTGGGTCGTACGATATTATTATTTATTTATTATCTTTTTCATTAATTATGCTTGCGTGTAGTTCACTCTTTTAAAACCAAAAATAAACATAAAAAACCACATTTAAAAAAATCAAAAGTATTCATTTTCGTGAAAAACGAAAACTGTTTTGATATGCCTTAGGACCACCAAAATCATATGGTATTCCTGTCTCAATTTTGCTTTTTAGAAAGGAGATCGCTTAATATCTCATTTACTTGCTTAGATAAAGTACACTTACTAGATAAAAATATGTAATTATTTAAACGAAGTTGATTCAAGGGAAATGAAAGGGAGGGGGGGGGGGAATTGAATCACATGGGTGATTTCAAGCGGTGCAGTAACGATTCACTCATTCTCAGAAAACGTTTAAGAACAATGGTAAATTAGAAAGAAATCGTTAGTAAGGTGGTCCTTTACTTGATTGTTGGCAACGGCCAAACGATTATTTGTAAGATGTCTGAATTACGAGAAAATCTGATAGAGGCAATTTTCTTTAGAGATTGAGAGATAACATTTAAGAATAAGGATCTGTTGAACAATTTCCAAGAGGGCGGTAGCAATTTTTTAGTTTTCTTACAACAGAAATGTAGGAAAAATAAAAGAATTTTTTTTTTTTGCTTGAAACGAATCACGTAAGCAACAAGCGAATGTATGGCGATAAGTATTCGAATTGTTCTTAAAAATTAATTATTATTCTAATTGTTTTAGTTAATGAAATGAAATAAGCATTCAACTTATTTTTAGTTGTCAAACAAGATTTGTACTCAGATTATTTTTGTTAATAAAAATTAGTTTCGAGTTTTCTTTTAAGTTGTCAATAGAATTAGTATTCGAATTATTTTAATATAAAAACGAAAAGTATACCTCGAATTATTTTTATTTATTAAAAGAAATTAGCATTCGGATAAATTCTAATTATTAAAAATTAATATTTGAATTATTTTTAAATACCATAGACAATACATAATCGAATTTTTTTAAAAATTATCAATGAAAAATATATACATTTATTTGTTAAAAATTAATACATAAATTAGTTTCGGGAATTGATAAAAAGCAGAATTCGCGCGAATTGATTAATGGAAGGTAATATTCAATTTGTTTTTTAAGTTAATGAAAATTAAAATGTAAAGAGTCCTTAGTTATTATTTGAAATAAGCATTCAAAAATCTGCCAGAAGAAAAACATTAAACTTTTATCAGAAATCAAGTTATTAGGATTGTCAACGACAAACTTAAAATTCTCACTAGAGCTACTGACAATGGTTCTAGATTTAATAAGGAAAAAAATATTCCGAGAAACAGAAGAGCAACACTTTTCTGAATAAGTTTCTAAGAGAAACTAGACTTTATATGGTTAATTCGAAATGAAAAAAATACGAAACTTCCCAATATAATAAAGCCCATTACAACGCAATATTATTTGTCATTGAAGATTTGAAATGTTATCCAAAAATTAGGTATGTAATTACAATAGATGTAACATAAATGAAACCACATATAATCATTCCTTCAGTGGAAAATAGCATTGATCTGCCAGCATAATACTTTTTGCAGCTTCAAATCAAATACGTGAACACATTTGAAGATAATCCCTGAGTAAAATTGTCTAATTAATATTAGAACAGCAGTAAAATCAGTTTAGATCACATCTTTGGCGACGGAGAAAAAGAAAATGGTGCAAATCGTGCCAACAGCTCGTTTTTTTGTATTGAACTTTAATATGAAGACAATATTGCGCCAAGTTGGCGGTAAGTTCAGGTATTCATCTAACTATATTTTCAAAAATAGCTGTTATTTTTAGAAATATTTTTTTGTGTAAAACCATTGGAAAAACTTGTCATCATAGAATATTTAGTTATTTTAATTCAGTTTTGTAGCAATTTCTTTATTTAAGACATTTTAAATTCGAAAAATAAAAAAATTCTGCTACACCATGTGCCAAGGATAATGTTATTGTTCACGCTAATTCTTAAAAATTATTAATTCCAGTAATTCTTAAGTAGAAGCCAATTTTATTTAAATATCTCGCAAGATCTCTATCGATTTTATTTGTATATAACAATCGTGCTTTCTCTCACCATCAAATAATACATATTCAGGAAAGAGAGCGGGGAAAGGAGAAGAGAGAAAGATAATCCAGAATAAAGAAATAAATAAATCCTTATGCAAAAAGTTTATGACTTAAATCCTCGAGAAACAAAAGCTTCCACATTTTTACAACTTAAAAACGGATAAAATAATGCAGCGAATATATTATATTAATCATTCTTCATCGAACGACGCGTTCCGAAAATAAACAACGAAACCGTTTCTAACAGCTGATTCTACCGTAAACAATATCTCTACAATGCAGAAGCCTTCGCTAAAAAAAAAAAAAAAAAAAAACGCAGGGGCAAAGATTTCCCCACTTTTCCTAGTGCATTATGTAAAAATTAATTAGCAATAGGAAATGAATTTTTTTCGCTATTTTTGAAATCTCTGAATAATAAAAAAAAATCAACTGAATTGTTTTCAATAATATAATTGGTAATCAAAAAGATTTTGAAACAAATAATTTTTAATACAGTTTTTCTTTTACTTATTATTTTTTCACAATCTGCATTAAATTTATGTTAGTTGGAATAAAAATGAATTACAAACTTCCTTATTATAAAGAAGATTTAATTTTTATCTTTTGTTTTTTTCGAATTAAACAATTTTCTCCCCTGTGATTACTATAAAATCTTAATGAAAATATTTTCCGAATAAATATTATTTTAATTTATGCATAATGAATTATTGTTTTTATTGTTTTATACTTATTTCGTAATTAAGAAAGAAAAATTCGAAATTGTTACGAACAAATTATTTACTTATTTTAAAACTGGAGAAAAGAATAAATAGTCATCAAGCAATATTAATTACTTAACAAACAGTAATTAAATACTTTAGCATAATCAAAAAGGTCAACGAAACTAAAATATTAATCAATCACTTAATTTCAAAATTCTCAAAAACGACGAATGTTAAAATTAAAAATTCTTTTGAGCAAAAAAAAAAAAAAAAGTTTTTTTTTTCTATCTTAACTAGTTGCGATAAATTAATAAAATGCCTTGTTATTTTTTTAACAAACTTATTACCATTTTCTTTTAATTGTTATGGCTCATTAACGTCCATTGTTTTTTTAAATAAAATTAAGTTTAAAAAATGGCAACATGTTTAAAAAAATAATCACTAGATATTTTAATTTTGCTTTCTGCAACGTAAAAGAATAACACAACAGTTGTGTTGACGATAATAATTCTACAAATTAAAATTTTTTTTCCAATTTAAATTAATTAAGGACTCAATCTGAAAATAAAATAAAAAAGTGTACTTATTTCACAAAACAAACGCAACGCATGTATGAAAATTCTAAATAGTTACTTAATCGTGGACATTTATTAATTTATTCCATTAAAATGGCATCAAGTACAATCACACCAAAAATAAAATTATTATCGCGTAAACATATGACACAAATCTTAACTTACATGGCATGTAAAATTTACCTTGGATCATTCAAAAATGACACAGCAATAAGGTACAGATTAGAAGAAGTCTAAAAACTTAGCAGAGCAGTAATCCATCATTTTTAATTTTTATTCCACTGTCTCTCCGAATTTTTACGTAATAAAAGAAGAACTCTAAAGAGAGGATCAATTATATCAAGAGCGTTGACAAATGTCCTTCAGTTACCAGATAAAAAAGAAGAAAAGTTCAGTACAGTTTTTTCTGCACGTGCCGAAAATGGCCTTGTTCCAACATATCTACGCGCGTACGTGTATATTATACATTTGATTATTTTCCAAGATAAAAATGTCGAATAAATCCTGTTTATATTTATATCGAATTTCATTAAGAACTCAAATGAACTGAAATTTTTTTTTAAATCAATCGACTGTTAAGAATTTTAAGCAACAAATCGAAACTTTTTAAATTTCGAAGCGTTTAATAACGAAGGAAATCTGGCAACACGGATGTTATTTTGATGTATGGGATTTTAAATAATTAATAGTTTAAGAGGGTTTGTTTATCATGCTTTATTAATTTGACTTTTTTCTTCGTTTTATTCAGTGCTTAAGATTCAGGTGGAAAAAAATGGTAGAAATTCTTTGAGTTTAACATTCGAAAGATGACTTTGAAAGTAAGGAGTAATAATCGTTCGACAATAAAGAATTATTATAAACAAAAAAAAAATCTTTCGAATTTCTTAATTATTTTTGCCCCAAGGCTATTTTAAAATATTTATTTCTAAAAGAAAATATTACAAATGTTTCCAACATCTCAAATGTGTGTGTGTACAAAAAATTTTTTCTATTAAAAAAAATTAGAACAGATATGAAATAATTTTCAACTCCTTATTTTTTCCTAACACATAACCAAGTGTGAATCTCGTTCTCTCTCATACACAGACACACACACCATATTACATATTTTGAGAGATGAACAGTTAAGATATTTATCATTAAAAACAAAACAAAAAAAATTATTAATTCAAAAATTGTTACAAATTATAGAAATCTTCCCCCAACCCAGAAAATCAATAAAAAAGTTTTAATAAAATCAACTATTTTACACTAAAAGAATTCTGTCATTAAATTTTCAAATGAAAGTAGACATTACATAATTTATTGCACTCAAATTCTGAGAAATATGATTTATATTTTACGCATTAAAAAGTATTGGGAACCACAGTATAAATAAATAAATATATATCTTTCACAGAGATATAAAATTCTCAAACCATTAGCTACAAATTGCAAGACAAAACATTAATTGTGAAATCATATTTTTTCACTTATTTAATTTTACAAGTCAGTTACGGAAACAGTTATCAATTGCAATAATACCAAAAGATTTATTTAAACGAATATATTATAATAATAATATTAGGACTGCAAACGATTGGTAAGAAAGAATAAAACTAATAACCATAAAATTTAAAAAATTACTTTTTTCTAAAAATTGACTCGATATTTTGAATTTAAACATAACCGAAGCTTCCTAAAAGGTTAAAAAACTACATAAATTGTAAAATTCAACAGAAGAATGGCTATGAATTCGTTCATAAAACGAGAAATTTAACATAAATCGACAAAAAACATTCGATTTACTAGTTCAAAATACTTTGCATGCATGCCCAGTGCGTATCTTAGATTATCAGTATATTCAACCGACGAGTAAAAATAAACCCTTTTCAGAAAACAAGCAAAATCAAGAAGGGATTTCCGCGTCAAAACCATTGACTGTGCACCTGTGGTTTTTCTGCATGGTCGCCATGCAGTCTCCATTCGGTAAAAGGTCGACGAGCATTGATACGTAAAGAAGGATTTTGAAACTCGGGTAGGATTTTGTTAAGCTTTTAACAGGATAAAAATGTTTAAAAAGTGTTTCAATGGCATTGGAATAAAGTTACACAATGAGAACAAAAGCACAGTAGCAAGAATTCGAAATGCTTGTTCAGTTACAAAATTAGTTCTTAATAAATAAAACAAAAAGGGTAAAGAAAGATCATGAATTTTTTTCAAATAAAAAGTTAAAAATTAAATTATGTCTCTGAATTTGAGAAACATAAAATACTACTGGAGACAGTTGAATTTTGAATTATATATATTATAAAATAGGGGGAAATTAAGGAAAAACATTTTGAAGTACTTAACCTGTCATTTTAAACAACGTTAATTACGAAATGCTGAACATTCATATTATGCAATTTTTTTTCCTTATTTCAAACACAATGATGCCTTAGAATTCTCAACCATAGTTACGTCATATTTGAGATCCAATCAAAAAATAAAAACGAAAATAATGTACAAAAAGCATTAGTTATGAAAATTACTACAGGTTAAATTTTTTCAATCATGTCTTTTATTTTGTGATCTTGAAGACATAATGCAATGACATAAACACTATGATTTGCGTTCATTTCGAATACTCAAAATTCCATATTTTAAAGTATAATTTGAATATTTCAATAACTAAACAAGTAATTATTTAATTCACAAACAATTTCACAATTAAAAACACACAAAAAATGTAATTTTCTTCTCCTCTCAAACAGAATAGTTACCATAATTTCAAAAACCATTTTGCTGCAAAAGAATACACAACTTTTTAAATTTGTTTTATGTCCAACTGTATTATTACTACATACCTTTATCGTAAATTGTTCTCGGTACATAATTCTGTTCATCTGAAACTTCGAATGGGATTGTTCGATTATTCTATTTCCAAATAATTGAATTGCTGATTGCTACAACAATCGAATAGTTAATTTCTGTAGCTGCTTAAATAGTTTCATTATTGCAATGGACGACTAACAGAGGTAAACACGAGTTATTGGCAAGTTGCCATTTTTAAAAGAAAACTATAAATTTTCCTCTGCAGCGATGAAAAGAAGAAAATTCGAATACGTTATAAAGTCAGACGATTATTTTTAAAATAAAAATAAATAAAGGGAAACAAGGTATCAAAATTCATAATCTTTTTTATTTTAAAAAGATATTTATATTTAGCAACAAACAATGTTCTTTTAAAAAAGAAAAATCGAAGTTCACATAAATAAAATAATTTTTGCATGAAATTATGATGAAAAATAGAAAAAATGTTTTATCATTGATCGAAGTTGCTAGTTATTGTCATTTAAAACAAGAAAAAACAAATAATGTTAAAATCATTATTAAAAACGATCTTTATTCATTTTTAAGGCATGTAATTACGACAGAATGGCAACAAAAAGTGGATTCACTATTATTTGGAAATGATTAAAGACATGGATCGAAACACAATTGCTGTGATATTTAATGAAAGAAAACAGAAACACATTTAAAATTAATCATAATTTTTTATGATTATCATCATATTATTGTTTTTTTTATTTTTAGCTGAAAATTATATAAAGTTTTAATATGTAATCCATAATAAAGTCTTCATTTAAAAAAATTTACTATTTTAAAATAATATGTAACGAATATAAATTTTACTACAATTTAAAAAAAAAAAAAAGGTACGAGTCTAATTTCATGTAAGAGATGTGTATTAATTTTTGTCATTTTTCAAAATGTAAAGACCAGTCTGCAAGTACTTTTTCAACACTTTCCGCTATGAAAAATATATCTTACTTTTAGTTAAATAAGTACATATGAAATAAATTTTTCAAAAATAAAACTTGACTTCATTTCTATTAGAAATTCTAAATCTGTATCGAAACAATAAGTATGTGATGAATGGAACATGATTCATCACTTCATAACAATTTACATAAATACCATTTATTTTCGTTGACTTTACCAACAATAGGTTAAGTGTTGTTATTTTCTACATAATGCAATTTTTATTTATCTTCAGAAAAATGACAACAGCAGTTTATATGGAAACAATGACTCTTGTAACTGTGAATAATTGCCTTTCCATAAGAATTCTTTTCTTGACTAAAAATAATTATTATATATCGAGATATTTGTTTCCTTTGTCAAAATTAATCGAATTAAACAGCAACTGTAGCAAAGAGATGGGTTTTTTTCTTCTTATTTTACAATTTTTTAAACAATGTATTTCGCTTCAATCAACAAAAGAATATTTCTGGGTTAAATTGATTGAATATTAACGTCGCACTGTTCAGCTACACGAGGGCTTTTGGCGACGGACCACGTAATTTTGAACCATCGTCAAGGGACGTGGACGACACCTGAGCTGGCACCCCTTCTCCTAAATACCACACCACACCGAGGACGTTTCAGCTCTCGGCAGATTTAACGTGCATTGCTGCTCTACTAGGCGGGTCTTTAATGGTACTGGGCTTGAACTCGTGACAAGGCAAGTCACGGTCCGATACCTATACCACTCGGCTACCGCGGCCACGAATATTTCTGGAATGCTTAGAATGTATATATTACAAGAAAATCAATTATACTAACTTCTAACAACATTTAAAGAATGGCGTGTCATAATTAATTTCCAATAAAACTCTGAATTAAATGTCAACTAAAAAAAAAGTCAGGTGTATTTTGAAAAAAAAAAGTGTAGGGAAAATTCTCATAGATATTTTGAGTAGAAAAGGAATTTATTTACAATGAATAGGGAAGAAATATTGTCAGAATTTCACAGTACTTATACACTGACAACAAACAGCTGTAAATCGAATTATAGGCAATAAATCCATACAAAAGAAGAAAGACGATACCTGAATAATAACCATCATTCGTAGTATAGGGGTAAATGATTGGTCAGTTGGATAATGACCTTTTCTGCACTGAATGAATGGTTTTTGTGAAAATAGATTCTGGTCTTCATTCACATTCTGCAGGAAATATTAAATTTTTAACCTACAACTGAAGAAATATTTCCATTACAAGTTAACCCTTGTTTCTTCCATATTTCATAATAATCAATGAAATATATACAAAAACATCCCTATCTGTGAGGGAGTATATGGCGAGAAAGGGATGTCAAGTGACGACCTCCTTGAATACAATCTTTTCCGGGAAGGGGGTAAGAGTGAGAGAGGGATGGAGAGAGAGAAATTAGAGAAAAAAGATGGCAATCTGAGATGTTGAGATAGTCTGTCAGAAAATCACCATGGCACATGAGAGTCCTAATGAATGAATTGAAAAGGGTGGATTAACAGCTTTTTTTTAGTTTGCTTTGTTTTTATTTCCCCCAGAAGGTCGCTGCGCATTTCTCTTGCGCAACTCTCCTTCGTGGTGCTTCTTTTCTTTTCTTTTTTTTTCCGGCTCTGTGCGACAAGGTTATTTTAAAGTCGGAAGCAAAACTTTCAGAGCTAACACTCGTTGCCGGTGGTTTTGGGTGATTTTTATTTCTTATTTTGTCCTTTCTTATTTTATTTACAGCGACAAGACTTTTCCTCGCGTTCGTGTGTTGCTTAGCAACGAGGACATGAAGTAGACAGAAAATATGAAGGAATAAACATTAGAATATTTTTTCGTGGTGGAAGATTTTATTTAATGTTTGTGCTTAAATCACACACTATGCTACAAATTAAACTTTCAGTCACACTTCTTTTTTTGTAAATCTTTTTTTTTAATAATTAATTGTTTATAAACAACAAGTGTTGTTTGTAAGTAACAGAAAATAGTGCGTGTTTTTACCGTCTTTTCCAGCAAGTTCCAATACTTACAAGGAGAGGGCACGACTAAGGAAATTCATTTGAGATCGAGACTTGGTGTAATAGTAGTACTCCTTTAGGGTGTTCAACCCTCAATGTAATTCCGCCGAATGGCCAGCCAATTCGGAGAAAAAAGCCTTCGAAATTCATGCTAAGCTTTTATACAATAAGATTTCAATTTCCTCCAACGATTTCGTAGCTTGGTAGATATATCGTCTGCATACAATACAAGAAGTCTGGGTTCGATACATCGGGAAATTTTTTTTTCATTTACTTATTTTTAAAATTAAATAAACTTATTTATGAAAGGTTTATTAAATATTTAATGATATTTTATGTAATTATTTTGTATTTTATACAGTGAAAAAAAAATACTGCAACTATATAAATATTTATATATTAAATTTTATATATATAAATATATTTTTATATTAATAAATAATATTTGTAATAAAATATATAATAAATATTAAATTTTATACATAAAATTAGTTACAAATAGTTTTATAATGTGAAGTAAATATACTATAAATAAAATATTATATATAATATAAAATAATTTATAAAGTATATCATTATTAAATTAATTATTTTATAATTAATGTAACAAAAATATGTCTTTTTTATATATTATTAACTTAATTATTTTATAATTTTATTAAACATTTTATAAATCCTTTTTAAATAAATTTACAAATAATTTTAAAAAGTTTCTTTAAATAATTTTTAAAAAATTAATAATTATTTCAATAATAAATAATAAATTTATAATAAATTAATAATAATTTTAATAACAATTAATAATTGTAATTTTAAATTCATAATCATTTCAATAATAAATTAATAATTTTAAAAATAAATTAATACTTACAATAATAAATTAATAATTTTAATAATAATTCTTATTGGTAATATTTTTTTATTAATTATTTTAATTATTAATTATTGTAATCAAAATTATTTAAATAACAATTATTTTAAATGATTTTAATCAATAATTATTTTAAATGTTTTTAATCAAAAATTATTTTAAATAATTTTAATTAATAATTATTTTAAATATTTTTATTAATAATAAGTTTAAATAATTTAAATAATAAATAATTTAAATAATAAATTTATTTATTTTTTTTTTACTTTACAAAATACAAAATAATTACATAAAATATCATTTAATATTTAATAAACCTTTCATAAATAAGTTTATTTAATTTTAAAAATAATTAAATGAAATTAAAAAAAAATTTACCGATGAATCGAACCCAGACCTCTCGCATAGTATGCAGACGATATATCAACCAAGCTACGAAATCGTTGGAGGAAATAGAAATTTAATTGTATAAAAGCTAAGCATGAATTTCGAAGGCTTTTTTCTCCGAATTGACTGCCCATTCGGCGGTATTACATTGAGTACTGAACACACTAAAGGAGTACTACTATTACACCAAGTCTCGACCCCAAATGAATTTTCTTAGTGTCGTGCCCTCTCCTTTTTAGTATAATTTGATGCAAGCGGTAAAATAGTTTTTCATAGTATTTGACATTTCTTACATCATGGTGTGAGGCTACAGAAATTTTTTTTTTAACTGTTTCTGATTACAAAATAGACTGACACCTCATCAAGTTTTAATTAAGTTATCACACTTTTGATGGATATATCTTTTATTTTTTCTGGTACAATCAATTTTAATTGCGTTAATTTGATGCAATGTATACACTTTTAAATAATTTTTTCATAAAGTAAACATATTATTACCACAGCAATGCTTAAAAAAGAAATTAAACATCCCGAATTAATTCATCTTAATTACTACATAATTTATTTACTATTTGATATATAATGATAAATTTAATCAATACAATTCAACTTCAACAGTTTTGGTTTATAATTTTAACACACGAAATATTCAGAAATCATTTTAGAAAGATTACCAATACTATTAAAATCAAAATTACCGAAAGATACCGGGATAAATTCCTACAATCACGTGTTCTCAATTGAATTCAAAACCGACATTTAATTTGTACTTGATATTCTACTCGTAAAATTTAGATAAATTTTCAAATTTGATAATTGAGTACACATCTTGGAATATTAAGATTCTTCAAAAAGGTTTTTAGAAATTAAAAAAAAAATTCTTATATTATGCGTGTACTTTTAAATCAAGTGCATTTTGTTTCCCTGTGTTTATTCTCATTGTTGATAAATATGTACTTCTTTCAAAAGAAAGTATCTACAAAACACACACACAAAAAAGTTGGCAACAGTAAAGCGCATAAACTAATTGGTAGGAAATACGTTTGCTTTTACCATGTGATTGTGACGTCATATGAATTTTTGAACTGATTAGCTGGAAACACGTGATTGAAGTTTTTACGCGACTATGACGTCACATGAATTTAGCCTATTGTAGTGACCATGAAAAGTTCCAATGATTTTCATTACAATCACGTGTGATTTCCTAATTAAATAGTTCTAATGCACTGGTAAAAAACCTTTGAACAAATTCCGGACGACGGTTTAAGATGGGAGAATATATGCTTAAATATAATTTACTGAAGCTAACTCGGAATTGAAAATATACATTAAAATTTCACTGGTACTTTCTTTGAAATTCATTATTGCATTTTTTTTATGCATTACTGTTACGAAGACTTACTTTGTGAATTTAAAATCAATTCTTTAAAATTTCGAAAATTCGTAAACTTTTTATAAAACAATTTGTCATTTCATACATACGCATAAAAAAGACAGTAAAGCAAAAAGAAAAAGAAAGAAAACGCCATGTTTTTATTAATACACTAGCACTTTCCCCAAAGTCTAATTTAATTTGTCTGTTTATAAGTCATGCTCCCTATTCTTCAAAGGTAAAAAAAAAAAGAACGATAAGCAAAATGCCGATACACAATCAACACTCCATCGCAATGTCGTGTGAAGTAACGTGCAAAAGAACATGTAAGAAAAAAATATAAACCAATTTCATTCTACCCCCAGCAACACTGATTCAAAAACCCCCTTCACTGCAGTTTACCCTGCAACGAATGAACCACCCGGCGAAAAGCTCACACATTGACAGGAGTTCCTCCTTTCCCCTACTCCGCGGGAATGGAGCCGGCGATCGAAAACAAGGTAGCGGTTCCAGTCAGCTGTTTACGAAAGCAACGCATGCGCAACACAAGAAACCGGCGTGAAGTAACAGCTGACTTCTTCACAACATTGCAATGATGGCTGCGTTTTTTACCGGCGAATTACTCTTCTAGAGAAGCTTTCTTTCATTTTTCACAATTTTAATTTCCTCAATTAATTTTATACTTAAATAGTCATTTAATTCAAATCATAGAATGGCAACACATGTACTTCGGGCTCTCAATAATCTTTCACAATTAATTATACAACTTTAGTTTGCATTAGTTGATAATTATCCCCATCTAGGGAAAAATAGGAATATCAAAATCCCTAATAAGTATTGCAAGTTGATTTCACGTTTCAAAACAGTTTGAAAGTCTTGTTATGGATTTAAGATTTCCATTGCAAGTAAAAACGCAAGTAATAAATAAATTTAAGAAAAAATTGTGATTTCTCTAAAATTTGGTTTTTTTAATATGTTTTTTATGTACTTTTTCTGTAGTCAGGCGCTTTATTTAAAAATATTTAAATAAAATTATCAGTATATAACACTTTTAGAATCTTCAACTTTTTATTAATTTAACTATTTTAACAATTAGCTATAATTTTGAAAATCTTCAAAAAAAAAAAATCTCACAAAATTTTATTTTATTGACGTAAAACTTTATTTTGTAATTAGAATTTTAAAAATTGAAAAAAAATTCTTCATTTTTTAAAGTCAATAAATTTTAACCATTCATTTTAAACTAATTCTTTGTGAAAAATAAAGGTATTCAATCAATTAAAAAATTTTAAAAAATCGCTGTAAAAATATTTTATTATTTTATTAAAAATCCAATACAGAATTCACATACTAAAATTTAGAATATTTCAAGGCTTCTTAAGTTATTAATATAAAAACACATTAGCTCATAAAAGTAACAATTCCCAGTATTGAATTTATAATTTTTTTTTCCAGAACTAAAGCAGAAAAAATTCTAAGTACCTTTTTTGAAGAAAGGTTTTCATCATTGCATCAATATTCGTTCCAAAGAAGCTACATTACAATTTCTTTCTAGTTAAACTGCGCATTTGAATTAAATTGTTTTTGTATTATTATGCAATAAAATTCCCGACAAATTCAAAATGAAAAATCAAGAAAAAGATTTTTCGACACACATTTGAGAGGAAATTATCCAATCGGCTTTCTTAGGAACACAATAATACTTCATAGTTGCGGTTAAGTAATGGCAATAACATTTAAAAAAAATGGCGGGTTGAATAAATATCACTAACCACGCGACCGAATTTCAGCTTAATTTCATTTCCACAACGTTGCACGTCATCCCAGGAGGTAATAAAGAACAAAAAAAATAAGTCTTTTTTTAGTTCGAAATTTCCCACGTAATGACGCGCAGGTGCGAGAAACAGTGGATGCAACTATCTCCTTGTGACGTCAGACAATGACGTATTCGGTATTCGGTATTGTCGTAATAAAAAAGGAAAGTGACTTTATGACGGAAACGTTCCGAGATGTGTTTTCGATTCTTAAGACAGCTGTTCGAAAACTATCTTCTCCTCTGTAGCCGATTGTCATGCAGAAAAAAAAAAATTCTTTTTGGAACATTTGGATCCATTTCAAGAGCTTTTAAATACATCATTCAGATTCAGAATGACGAGCAGATGTGGAATGAATATACATCCACAGGAAGAATAAACGACATAATTTATATAAAAAAAATTCTACATTATTTCGTAAATTTGGAATTTTTCAGATGCAGATGATTTTGTAATTTTGTTTACGATTTTACCACGTTCAACTTTATAGTGTTGCCATAAATCAAAATGAAAAAAAGACTTATTGGATAAATCGGAATGAATCCATTTAATAAAAAGAATGAAGTCTCGTATCATTAACACTTTGCGCAGCTACTATTTGTTAACTTTTAAGAAAATTATGTAAATTATTTTAGTTGTTATTCTTTCTCTCTTCCCATTTTAATATCTATATTTGTAATATTATTTTATTAATATTCTCCTTGTTTATGGAAATGAAGTAACAATAAAAATCGTGTGTTCTTCGGTTATGAAAGAATTCTTAAAATGCATAAAAATATTTTTTGACGTCATCTTGTTATTCAAAATACTTTTGAACAAATATCGCTAAATACGTTTTGTGAGAAAAAGGGTAATATTATTTGGATAAACTTTTGTATATATAATTCTTGGAATTATTTTAAAAATCTTTTAGACAGAAAAAAGAGGTAAAATAATTATTTAAATTAAAGTAGAAAAAGAAAATAATAAAATTGCAGTCAACGTCACTTCTACATAAATCTAAAATGTATTATTTTACATTCATGATTTATCTATTAACTATAAAATGATGATAATTTGAGAAAATAAATCTCTGACTCAACGCTTTTATCATAATTTACTGACTATTAGTGAAACTGATTATCAATAACATCAAGTTGATTAAAAAATGACAATGTCGTTACTTTTTTGTATTCTAATAGGGAAAAAAGCAATCTGATTAGGACTACGAATCTTGTGATATATTATCAGTTTCCTACCAGAACATGAAAAAAAAATACATAAAACAATATGATATCTACTGCAATGAAGTCACTGACTTGTTAATTTAGTTTATTTATCAAAAATGTTTTCACGTATCAGGTTTTCGAACACATAATAGATAATTAAACTTAGAACTTTAAAACTAAAAATATTTTTAGATTATAATCTCTTTATTATATGCAATAGATTTCACAACTTACAATTACAATGATGTAAGAGCTAGTTTATGTGAATTACTTTTTTTCTCCCAAAAGTCATGCAATAATATTAAAAAAATCAAACATATAATAGATTATTGTAATTCTAAAATATTATTCGATTATAATGAGTATAAAATAATGGAATAAAATCAGTAACACATATAAATGCTAATTTTTATCCACAATATAAAGTCTTAATCGATAACAAATTATCTAATACTCCATTTTCAGAAAACTCATCTTTTCAACATCCAATATTATCTAACACACTTACAAATGGCTAATTAATTCCAAAAATTACATAACCTACATATCGCCATTTCGTAGGAATAAAATTTGAACAAACGCTATTTGTTCTCAGTTGATCGAACAGCCAAACAGGGGAAAGAGGAGAGAGAACGTGTTGAATGAAATCGTTCTCTATTGGAACAGCCTTAAATTTATATTATGACAGCTGGTAAAATTCTTTGATATGTGTTTTGCCCTTGCTTGAATTTTATTAGATGGGATCCACTATGTCAATGTTGAAATTCTTGAGGATAATTATGGAATATGTATTTAGAACGTTAATTAATGCGAAAGGGAATGAATGCATCACATATATTTTTAGAAAAATAGGAACAAACTTAATTTGTATTATTAATTTCATCACACAAATAAAAAAAATCAACATTAAGAATAACTTTTTTTTTGCATCAAATTATATTTTTATTATAGATATGTGATAAAGTTATTTTCAATGCATATGTATTTAATTACTTTGTAAGATTTTCTTCCTTATTTATTAGCATATAAATGAAAGGAATACCTATAAATATATAGTAAATTGATTTCAAAATGGCATTTATTTTTTCTCGCTGACTTCATTTTCATATTTACTGTTGGCAACAGTTATATTTAGAGTTTTAATCTTCTTGTCAATCATATTGTCTTCTCCATTCAGATTATATTTCTCTTTTGAATTAACATTTATTTTTTTGATTCGATTTACTTATTTATTTTCTTATTTGAAGTTTATTTTACAATATTGTGATTTTAAAATTGTTATATTGTTTACTTACTCTCCAATATTATATTTTATATACATGTATTATAATTTTATTATATATAATTATATTTTATATTATCTTAAATATTCACGCAACGGGACAGTTATTCATTGTTGTACTCCATCTTTTTTATTTAATTTTCTACTAGCCTACGTTAATATTAATTCTTCCTTCGATTTTACTTCGAATAATATTTATTCATTACATTTCATTTTATATATTTATAGTTATTAATATATATTTTTTTAACATTAATTCACATTTATTTCATCAGCAGTTATTCGATTCAGATATTCACTCTTAGAAATTATAGTAAATATCGATAGTCCTCCTAGTATCGATTGTCAAATATCAAATTCATGTTTAATTTCAATATTTGATCGGATGCTCGAATGGAAAAAGAAAAATGCATACACGCGATGGAATTATTTTCTATTCGAACTGTACTTTTAGTAAATATAGATTGCTAAACGATACGAGAATTTCATAGCGAACTGATGCGATTGGTTAATTAGAATATTCTCGTAAGCCACACGCAGGTGCGAGACTTCTTTCAAAATCCAACTCTCAACCAAACGATTAATTCAAACACAGCTGCATAAAACGCCAACAGCATCGCAATGCCACATTACGTTTACGTTCGACCTTTCCAAAGATTGTGCTTGCTTAATAAATTACTATCTTGTTCTGACAGAACGGGCACAAGGAATTTCTCCTTATATATAAAAAAAAACACTTCACACTTCTTTAACTTTCGAATACAGAATCATTTCGATCGTAATCAGTCGAGATCTTAACCGGCGTCCTAATTAAAATGTTGCCACAAGGGCGAAACCTAATTGGAAAAAGAAACATTTAAAAAAAGAAATATTTAAATTCGGCGCAAACGATTTTTTTCTTTTTCATCTTTGTGTGTTTATTCGGTCGAGTGATAAATATTCGCATTGCGGAAGATTTTAAGAATCGACATTATGATAAAGCTAGAGAAGAACCAGTTTTCCAGTTGACAGTCCAGATATCTTAACCCTTTTTTTATTAAGAAATTTCTCTCGCGCGCTTGGAGTTTTTTTTGTTAATGTGATTTCAGGACAGCGGTGGCTTAACGCAAACAGTGGAAGTTGACCTTGTTTAGAATTAGGGCAAAGCACGTTTCACAACAACACCTTAGTCGTTTTTCAGAGCCGGCAAACCTAGTTTTTGTCAAAACTGCTTTCACGCCGGTAATGCATGTAGGAACAAGAAATAAAAAATAAAAAGGAACGCTTTCATTTAATTTCAGATAAGTGATCTCCCATTGTCCGGGAAATGCTGTCCAATTAAAATGGTTTGTTCGATTTGTAGATAAAGAGCTATGTGTGTGTTCTTATACAACAAACAAATAAAAGAATGGTTTATAAATATAATATCGATTCTTATTTAATTGCCCTTTCTAGAAATATTGTTAAAAATCTATATCAATCCATTGTGTATCTACATCATAGTAATAATTAATATCGTTAAATAGACCAATTTTCTTTGAATAAATAGGGAGGAGGAGGAAACTATTAATTGGATGAATATTACATATCAAGTTTTCAAATTAATGACAAAGGTAAAATTTTTTTAAAAAAAAAGAACCAGGAAGCAATTAAGAAAAATATTTACCAGATCTCAGAACAATTATATAATACATTTTATAACGTTTTAAAAATATTAATAACATTATAATCTTATCCACTTTTTCGAAGTATGACATAGGAGAATTAATTCAGAACGAAATGTATTAATGCTTGAAATTATTTTTAATCATATTTTGTCCCACTATTAAGATGCTAATTATGATTTCTTCACTATCTAAAACAGTGAAATTTAACTATTTTGTCATTTGGTTATATATATAGTAAACATATGTCATTTATGCACTTTTATACCACTTCATATAGTGAATGTATTAAAAGTCATACACAGTAAATATTAATTCAAATTCTTTTAAGAAGATAGCAAAAACTATACAATTTCTCTTTCACTAGGCCTAAAAAAATAATAAACTTCAAATATAACTTTTTTTTTATTTCATTCATTTAGTTTTTTTTTCCATTTATGTTATTATCATCTGCAGCAAATGTTTACTTATATTTTATTTTACAACATTTTTTAAAGTGTGCTAAACGCAAAGATTATTTAAGAATAATATTCGATGTTTTTATAAATAAATAGAAAAAATACTTTAACTATTTAAAAAAAAACACTTCATATTGATGTTAAATCTCAAAATTTAAAATACTGGAATCATTCATTCTCAAGTCTTTTTTTTTTTCAAACGTTCTACAGAATCTTTAAAAAAAAAATAAATATTCAAAACAGAGAGCACTATCCCCCTCTGTTTTAAATCTTTTATTTAATATATTCAAAATCTATTGTTATTAAATCGATTCTTCATATTTTCTAAAAACAATTCTTCTAATCCCATTTAAAAATTTTTTTTTAATTTTTAAAATATGTGTCACATTCGAATTCTCGCTGAAACAAATAAATCACCGGTAACCTAATTGTGTCTACATGTTTCGTAAAATAATAATCCAATCGGATTAAAAACGAATTAAGTAACTAGCAGGAAATACCCCAAAAGCGAAAACGGCTCTCGGAACAATCGGATTTATATCCCCTAACTTATTTTGGGCCGCAGCGAGGAGCCGGCGAATAGGAACAGTTCCGCTGTTGCCAGGGCCGTACAAGAACACACTTGACAGTTCTGACCTACATAAAAAAAGCAGGAACGCGCACGCTCAACACTGCTTGTCATTTCGCCGGTAAAAGAACACAAACAACCAGCTAAGAACGTTACCGGATCGGTTTCGCAGTTATTTTTGAAAGTGGAATCCTTAAAAATAGATGGGCCATCTTTAATCGGAGCTTGCATATTCAGGCTGTGCAAACATTTCTTAATATGGCTTCTGACAGCAAGGTCATCTTTCACAATTTGAAAGGCAAACGCGAAACTGTTCGCAGAAACGTTCACTAATTTGAAAATATGATAGGTTGAAAATTGTAACTTCGAAACTGATTAAAGAATTGTAAAGATAAATTTAAAAAAAAATTGTAATCTTTTAAAAAAAATAATAAACGATTTGTTCCATGGAGTGAAGCGCACAAAAAGGAAATTCGATATTCTTGTTTTAATTTCTATTTAATCGAATAAATTGTTTACAAAGCATTAAAAATACACAATAAATTAATTATTAAAGGAAATATTCGAATACTCTTTGATTTAAGTAATTCAATTTATAAAAACAATTATTTTTTTCATTCTTTTATGAATTTTGAATTAAAATACATTATTTAAAAGCCAAACGATTCAATACAGGAGTTGAATAATAATAATAATACAATCAAGGCTGAAATTAGTTTAATGAGATGTATTAATTAGATTTATATTATTTTAATTTAAAAAAGAATTTACAAAAGAATTGTTTATGTTTGGTGTCGAAAATAGTACTAACGATACAACTGAAATAAACAATGTAACTATATTACATTTGGGAAGATACAATTCCTTTAAAAACACCAAGAATTGAAGCAACATATTCATTTAAATGTCTAAACTAAAAATAATTTTAGCAAATTATTTGTATATTTTTAATTAAGAATCTTAACTACTTCTTTGCCATAGAGACATTAACAAAGAAAAATAAATAAGAAGTTATTTAATTTCATAACATGTTAACAAAAAGTTTAAAAAAAATTAAAATAGAATTTACTGAGCATTGTATTACCACAAAAAAATATTTTTATAGTACATATTTAATTTGAAATCCAGAATCAAATAATTAAAAAAATCTTCCAAACTCTAAATATTAATATATAAAATTAAGATAACATTAAAAAAATACATTTTAAATTTCTCTTAAGCTATTTAAATAATTCAAAACTTAACTTTTTTTTTTACCGAAATAATTTTATTTATTATATTTGACTCTCCAGTTTAACTGTCTTCTTCACTCTAATACCTTTACATCACACATATACATAAATTCAACTAGGTCACATAATTCCTAGATGACCCAGTTGAAAATAGAATACGTAAAACAGTTCATAAATTTTTTTATAGTGATAAATATTTATAAAAGGATCCTTTTGCACTTGTCAAAAACTTAAAACATCCAAACTTTAAACTTATACCAGAACATTCTACATGAATGAAACAGCAAATATCTGAGACGAATACATGTTCATGTTCATGTTTACCGTCAAAATTATAGATTTCTATGACTTAACTTACTCAGTATCTTTAATAAATAAATAGAAAATCTATAAAAAAATTTCAAAAAGTAAATCAAAACAAAACCGACTGTATTGCACGCATTGTGTGGTTTGATCAACTGTAAGTAGCAGAAAGTGCATGTTGCTTCAATGGAAAATAAATGGCTTAGCGTATTTTAAAAAATCTGAAAATTCATTTAAAGTGTATAACAGATATTACTGTACATTTACACGTTTTCTAAAGATCTATAACATTTTAAATTTTGACATAAGGCGCAGAATAATCACATATTTTAAAACAATCCCCACCCTAAATAGTCAATTTATTCAAAAAAAAACTTAAAAATCCATATGCAATGGATAAATATTCGATTACAGATGATTTATGGTACTTATGGATCATTGCATTCAAGTATTGTCATCGGCAACAAATAAATATATATTAATTAAGCAAATTCTAAATGTAAACAAAAGAAACTGAAAACCATAGAACAACTCACCTCTGACCATAGGGCACGTCGATGCTGAGGGATGATGCCCTTCTCCTGGGTTCTGGTTGACCATCGGCCAGTCTTGAATAATCCGTATCCAGGTCCAGCAGCCTTGCTGATTTTCTGCTCTCAATCAACCGAATTTCTTCCAGCCTCTTCTTCAGAATAAGTCCGGCAGAGGGAAGACTGAGTTCGATTTCATCAGTGTCCGGTCGGTGATCACAAACGATTCCTTTGACCTCACGACCGTTGTGGGTGACGAACACCCGTTGACCCCTCTGCAGGATCACATCCATCACGCTCTTGAAGCCGGGCCCCACCAGTTCGGCCTGGCCGTATTCGGCAACAGTCTTGTTATCCAAACTCACCGTGTAAACACTGCGGTGGTCATCTGTCCGGGTGGCCTGGATCACTCCCGGCACGAAAACCCCCTGAGCATTCGGGGCACACACCCTTGTGCCCAGAATGGAACGCTTCGCTAGTCTTTTACCCGTCGACATGGTTCATATGAAGTCCGGATGCATCTCGATTTGGCAAACAAGAGAAAAAAGTTGAAAAATAACAATTTAAAAACTCCACTAATCAAAGCAGGAATGCCGATTGGTTGAAGTGACGACTAATTCCGAACCGTTGATGAGCAGAGACAAATTATTTCGCGAGTTCTTTTTTGTCAAATTACTTCGCATAAAGTTTTAAACACAGCTATTCGTTTTCAGTTCTTGACTCGTTCTGCCAGGTTTTCGTCCTTTAGCCGGCCGGGGCTCACGTCAACAAACCCACGTGACGCAACTGCCTCGCGATTGGTCTAGAGGCGCAGTGACACTGCAATCCCATTGGACGCCGATGCCGGCTTGTCAAACGTAAGCGAGCCGGATACCGGAAAAACTAAAGATATCGGTTGCCGATTCTCGGCATTTTTGGCACAAATATCCGCCGGTTTTCGAGTTCTAAAGTTCGTTTTCGACGGTCGAGTTGGATCGAAAAGCGATGCTCGATTTTCGAAAAGAGAAAACGATTGACGGATTACGGCAATCGGTTATTCTTTCGAAATTCGACCGCACGCCATGTTGCAACTGTAAACATGTTTACACCCATTCCGTCCTTTAAACATCCTCCCCGTCCTGGAAAGAAAACAAGTACTATTTTAGACTAATAGACGCAACCATGTGTACTTCGATATCGAAATAATTTATTGCAGTTAAGCTTTTCCCTCTCCTCAACATTTAATCACTTAGATTTATTCTTTTATGCGTTTGGCAGAGGGAAATGCAGAGTCGAAGGTTAAGAGGGAAGACAGGCAAACGATGGAACAGCTGACACATCGTGGAAGAAAATTTCGGTCGGTGATCTTGGAAACCGGACGATAAAGCGCCTTCCCAGAGTGCCCCGCGTTGCAGCTGTCGTTGAGAATCTCAGTTTAAAAGAAGAAACCATTTTTTATTGTTTTTCCTTTTTCTTTTTTATTTTAAAGTTACTTTTTTAGAAGTGATTTCTTATTTGGTTGTGTGTGTTTATGGTTATCGTACTTGCGTGGATGGTAAATTGAATAGCTACAGTGAAGGATTTAAGTAA
Source organism: Trichonephila clavipes (assembly GCA_019973935.1). Classification (NCBI taxonomy): domain Eukaryota; kingdom Metazoa; phylum Arthropoda; class Arachnida; order Araneae; family Nephilidae; genus Trichonephila; species Trichonephila clavipes. The sequence goes on from BMAU01019612.1 coordinate 860,047, forward strand.
CTCAACTCCAACGCAAAGAAAGCCATGTGTATGGATAGAATAGAGAATGGGAAGGAGAGAAAAAATCTACAAACAAATGTGAAATTACTTTATGAGAGACTTGGTGCACTCAAAGGGTTGTTGGCTTTTCGGGTTCAAGCACTGAGAGTAAAGAGAGACAGGGGGTGAATTAAGATGCACTGAATTAGAATGAAGTATCACTGGAGCGTTACGTGAAAAGAATAAGTTATTTCTTTCATTTTCGAAGTTATTACGTATAAGCAGTTATATGTAGGCAATAAAACTGATATTAAGCATTTGATATGAATAGCTATGATATTCTTGTATATAATAACATATTTATCTTTTCTTATTTTCTTCTCTTTCTTCCGCTATTTTCTACCAGAAAAAAAATCCATAAAATCATAGCAATATTTTTTATTCTGAAATAAATCCTGTAAGTTATTTCAACCTTAGTTTGAATGTATCCAACTTTTCATTGAAGTTTTTAGTATTTTATCTCTAAAACTTAAGACTCCCCCTTTGGTTTTAAATCTGATATCTTTTTTAACTTAAAATACAGTGAAATACTTTTAACACGAAAACGCTTAATGTATCCGACTACGTTCGGAACTGTTATTTTGCAAAAGCGTATAAAAATGGATAATTTGTATGATATTTAGTGTCGCTTAGATTAGAATACATGTATAAAATTGTTTTAAGAATGTTATTACAGTAAAAAATTATTAAAATGGAATATTTTGGCAAAAAATGAACTTAGAATTATTTATTTTCCAAATATTCTTCTTTAATGCAAAATACTTCTATAATAACAATATTTTGCATATATATAGGTCAGACCTCTGAAAGAGCCTGAACTAGAATTTTTGAATTATGTGTAACTTAGAAGTTGATTTATCCATATTTTAATACATCAGAGTGGAGCAATTTTAAGAAAAAACACCGATAATTGTTTCAATTGGTAGTAATTCTGAAAATAATGTGAATTTTTCAAAATTCCTAGTTCAGGCCCTTTGGAGAAATCTTACCTATATGTAGGCAAAATATTATTATTATAAAAGCATTTTTCATAAAAGGAGAATGTTTTGAAAATAGGCAATTCAAAGTTCAATTTTTCTGAAATATTGCCTTTAAATAAATTTTAAACTAACAATATTCTTAAGGTAATTTTATATAAGTATTCCAATACAAGGGGACACTAAATATGATAAAAATTACCCATTTATGTGCTTTTTTTAAATCACGGTTCCGAACGTAGTCAGATACCTTATCATGAAATATCGGTTGACACAAAATAATAGAACGGTCTCGACAAACTATTATGTATTTTCATGCATTTTTTCCTCTTAACACAAAAAGATTTCCCATCCGGGAATGAACAAAATACGGAAAACACCAGTCGGATTGTATTATCGGGAGAATTCATTGCAGTAGATGATGATGATATGTGTTCAGTCTTAATTATGGCAGGCAAAAACATTTTGGAGTTTGTTCAAAGCTAAAAAAATCTCCTTGATGCAGATTCCGTCTACAAAAATTAAATGAACAGCTCCAGTTTCCACAACATCCGAAATGAGGAACGTCATCAAAAGTATGCGCAGTGATTTAGACGCACATTCCAGTTGTGAAATGAATAACAAAATGGATGATATCGATAAATCTGTTGCTAAAAACACAATGCAAAGAAAAATATCAGATTATTTCCCAAAAACTCAATAAATGTTTTGTTTTCATAAAATTTGTAAATTTTGTTTTAAGTTTCTTAAAGTTCTTGTGAATGCTTTTGTTTAATTGATTTTTATTAAATATATGCATGAACTCATACATATCTATGTTGATAAATTAAGCTCTAGTAAACTTAATTTTGTTGATATATATATGTATATATATATATATATACAGTAGCGCACACAGGAATTTTTCAAGGAGGGGGTCCGGGGTCGAAAGTTCACCACTCTTGTATCATGCTCCTTTGATTCTGTCGATTTTCGGGAACAAAACACAGTAAAAAACTAATTTTTGAATAAATAATTAGCATTAATTAATAAAATTAATCATTAATAACAAGTAATTAGTTAAATTTTACGTACTACATACTTAGAATTATAATCAATCGGAAAAAAAATCAAGGGCTTTGGGGGGGGAGTCCGGACTCCCAGGACCCCCCCTTGTGTGCGCCACTGTATATATATATATATATATATATATATATATATATATATATATATATATATATATGTGGGAGACAACAAGGGGTCGAAAACGTTTGTCTTTCTTATGGTTTATTTAACATTAAACAAAAATTAATTAAAAAGGTAGATAAGTTTGACAATGATATGCAGAAGGTAACGCCTGCTCGCGCACCTCTCGCGTTCTCCTTTTCTCTCTCCAATGTCCAAGAGTTTTTGTTTCTCTTCCACTAGTTCAAAAGTTTTAGTTCGTGTTTTAGCTGCGCCTGCGCGCGAAGACTGCTTGGTTTTGGCTGCATGCTACAACGGCCATTCTGACCGTACGCTGTCCGCAGCGGTACTTCCATGGAGACCAGAGAATCTGAAACATACAAAAAAAAAAGACGGAACAGACAAGGACTATACGACAAATACACAAAGGTTTAAAATATCATAATTCTGCTGAACTGAACAGTTTCTCCATCATGTGAAGGCACATCTTCGACATCCGGAAGGTTCCACAGGAAAACATTGTGTTTCACAGGCATAAGAACGTCTTTTTTAACAAGTTGATCTTTGGTTGAACGCATTGATATTTTCCTCTGTAGAGTTCTGGATGTCTGTTCAAAACGATTTCTCTTTTTCCTTCGTTTCCACTGCCAAGGCTCAAAGATCCTTCGGAGCAACACAAACCGTCGATGTTCACTCTTCATAGGTAAAGGGTTAGGTGAGCGGGAGATAAATTCCACGGAACTCGTTTTCATGGCGTCATTGGCTTTCTTACACAATACTATAGGTGAACAATAATCAAAAACACACTCTCTTTTATAATACCTTGTCGTAACCAATCATCAATTTGATTGTTTACCTGTAATTTCTCAGAACAAGATAAACGTCTGGCTCTCTGACACACAGGAATATCATTTTTCAATTTAATATTCATTTTTAACTTAGTACTCTTAATTTTATTACATTTATAATCCTTAATTAGAGAACTCAAATCATTTCTAGTATTAAAGTTTTTAACATATGGCAAATCATAACTAGAGTTTTCTATCACATTTGAAACAGAAACATTTGGAAAAGAAACACCATAATCTGCACTCAAAGAGAGGATTCACTTTCACTTAATAAAACATCGCTCTTTGCATGGCCTAGTTTCTCTATTTCAGAATATACACTGGGATGTATAATAAATTCTTCGGTCAAGGTCGGTGATATCGCCGTTCGCACACTTATACCGGGAGAATGTTGATCAAGAGAAATATTTATGGGTTTAACTTCTACCATACGCTGTTCGCCAAAACATGAGCTTAATGTTATGATTTCTTCGGAAGGTGTTTGCACTCTAATTAGTGAGGAATTTAAAACTGGGATCTGGCAACCTGAATCGATCAAGGCTGTTACGGGTTGATTTTCCACAAAAATGTTTACATATTGAAGATTTTCGAATTCATCGCTATTTTGTTTTTCGCTCTCGACTTTCAAAGTATTCACGTTTATTTTATTATGGATGTGGCTGTTAGATTCTTTAGGTTTAAAACGCTTCTCACAGTCTCTTGTGTAATGAGATGAATCACCGCATATAAAGCAATTTTTATTTTCTCTTTCATGATATTGGGGATAGTTCTCTTTAATCTTTGTTTTAAAGTTTTGTGATCTATTTTTAAAGGGGTCTTGGGTATATCCATAAGTAATAGGAATTTCCTTATGTGATCCGTTTTTAGATAAAATATAAATATCACACTCTTTAGCTAAATCAATAGGCCTAAACCAATCTTCTGCTTCTCGAATGCCAATATGAGTTGCGGTTTCCTTATTTAAAGTTTCAAATAATTTATCAGAAATTATAAGATCACATAGAGATTCAAAGGAATTAACTTTTCTTAACGAACAATAATATTGGAAGTTTGCCGTCGATCTTGCAGCAAATTGGATGTATGTCTCGCCTGATGATTTTACAGCATTTTTAAATGAGTTTAAACACTCGCGAGGGGTTAATTGGAATTCTCTGAGTACTATAGATTTTAGTTTTTCATAGTCATTTAATTCCTCTTCTTTAATATACAATAAGACATTATGAGCTCTTTCGCCCAGAAGATTTATTAGAATTTCAGATTTATATTCGTCATTTATTTTCTTGGTTAAAAATGCGCGTTCTAATGATTGGAAGAACAGATTAAAATTTTCAGATCTGGTGGGAACAGGAAGAGATAAAGTCCTAATACTGTTTATCATATTTTCTATGTTAGTTTCGAACTGTTTTTCTTCGACTTTAGCTGCAGGATTTAAACTTAATGCTTTATTTTTAGCCGTTTGAAGTTCGATTTCTTTTTCTAACTAACTGAGCTAACTGTTTTTCTAAAGTTACCTTTCGCGATACCCTCTCATCTATACAGTTTTGAATTAAAGTTTTAACGAAATCTGGATCACTTTCAAATGTACTACTGTTCTCAATTTTAGTCTTTAGTTTAACTATGGTGTCCGTACTCTCCACAGTACCGTCTAGATTCTCAACAACTCTTATGAGATCCTCTTTAAGAGCGTTTTTATACATTTTAGAAAAATATGGAAAGATCCTACCCTTTTTTTTCTGCCTCCCTTGTTGCTCGCACGTACGATGTATCCAATAATTGAAGAAAATTTCGATTCCACTGATTTCACCTCTTCGCAGGTAATATAGTTGAAATTGTTCGAATTGACACCTCTTCGCAGGTGTTTGTGAGTGGTTCCAACCTCTACACAGGCGGAATTTGTCAATGGTTCGTTGAAAAATACACCTCTACACAGGTTATTTTGTTATTTGTTCCGACCTCTACACAGGCGGAATGAAGTTGAAAAATTCAACCTCTACACAGTTTGAACGAAGTTTCCGAAAAATGGCGGCGCGTCTCCTCCACGGACGGCTTTTGTTCACGTTCCAAATTTTGATCAAAATCGAAATCTTTTTTCAATCCCGGCCTCTACACAGGCGGAGTATTCATGCTGAGTTCAAACCTCTACACAGGTTGAATATTTATGCTGAGTTCAAATCTCTACACAGGTTGAACGAAGTTTTCGAAAAATGGCGGAGCGTCTCCTCACGGACGCTTTTGTTCATTTTCCAGACTTTGGTTCAAAATCGAAATTTTATCGATCGCGGCCGAGCCCCCATAATTTGTGGGAGACAACAAGGGGTCGAAAACGTTTGTCTTTCTTATGGTTTATTTAACATTAAACAAAAATTAATTAAAAAGGTAGATAAGTTTGACAATGATATGCAGAAGGTAACGCCTGCTCGCGCACCTCTCGCGTTCTCCTTTTCTCTCTCCAATGTCCAAGAGTTTTTGTTTCTCTTCCACTAGTTCAAAAGTTTTAGTTCGTGTTTTAGCTGCGCCTGCGCGCGAAGACTGCTTGGTTTTGGCTGCATGCTACATATATATTGTAGAATCTGAGACTACTGTTGGCACAAATCGGCGCGATTTCGGATGGGTTACTGTGTTTTGAGGGAGAGGTGTTTTTGACCGTGGAGAGTACGGTCAGGGAAGAGAGACATTCCCTTGTCGTTGTTGGTCCGAAGGAAATGGAATTCCTTCAGTGAGAACCGGCGTGCGGTTTGTTGTACCAAGAATAGAGTTTCTTGGGAGTGCTTTAACACGGAGGACTGTGTGTGGTTGATTCTAGTGATGATCAAGATAATTGTCTACTAGTTGATTATATTATAGTAGCAAGAAAGTAAATAAGAAACATTACATGTAGGGTTTATTAGATAATTATATTTAATCCAGATAATTGTTTGACATGATTTAATTATGTTTGTACTGATTGATTTGAGAAGTAATTAAGAAAGTAATAAAGACTTCACACACGCGCGCGCGCGCGACATGTTTGAAGTCAGAATTAATCTTAATTTTTAAAAAAGTCTTTATTCAGAAAGCTCTCTACAGCAGTACTCCGAAACCTTTTTATCGCCGCGGATCGGTCAACGTTTCGTAATTTTACCGCAGCCCGTTTAATGGTGGGACACGTTGATTGTTTATATTTTAGATTGTTTTGATTTAACAATTTTAATTTAGTTACGTTTAAATATGCCTTCAGAATAAAATATAGTTACACCAAAAATGAATAAAAGTGATTTAATGTGGAATATAAAGTGATTTCCGTGGAAAGTTGCAAAAATTAGAGAGAAATGCACCACTTTAAACAAAATGACAATAGTTTAAAGTTCTTTAGGCGGCCCGGCATCATTTGATCCATGGACCGGTGCTGGTCCACGGACCGGGGATTGCGGATTACTGCTCTACATGATCTGTCGCTGAGAGAAAAAGGGACGCCAAAGTGAAATCTAAGTTTTTTTTACCACTTAAGCCCAGATTTGAAGTAAATTCTTAATTATGGGTTGTACATGAAAGTTAATGCTGACATATGGACTATAAAAAATAATGATCTGAGATCTGAAGTATTTTGAAGTTGCCCTATCTGTTTCGAAGAAATAATTGGGTGATTAATTTAATACTTGAAGATGTAATGGAAAATAAAAGTTAAGTGTTATATAGGGATTTAAAATTAAATCTAATTTAATTATCCTTACATATATAACATATATATGCAATATCGTTTAACACGAAAACATATTTCAATCCTTTCATTTTCGTGTTAAGTGATTATACGTTCTTTAATTTATGAATTGGAGCATTTTCAAAGGACAGTTTTCAAAAATAAATTTGCATTTCATCTTCCACTGATGTTTTTAATAAGTTGTTCAGTTATAGAAAAGAAGTTTTATTTTCTGGATTTTGCACTGTGATAAAAACATTGAAACACATCATATAAATCCAATAGGAATTAGTATCATGAAATGATATCTTGTGCATTTTTGTATGATTTTTGCTTACATTTTTTAAGACGTAAATATGTACATAAGAATATTTTTTTTAAGGTAGTACTTCAAAAATGACTTTCTTTTCTCCCTTTTATAATTTTAGACGATTTCAAAGTTAAAAAAATAATCTGAAAATTTAAACCATTGTAAAATAATTTTGTTGAGAAGAACACCGGAATAGTTCGAAAAATAAGATTCACAAGGCAATCAAATGACTCTAAGTATATAAATAATATATATATATATATATATATATATATATATATATATATATATATATATTTATATATATATATATATATTTGTTTATTTCATTGGATAATAATTATTAACAGTTTGTACTGCTTTGTTAATTACGTGTCTTAAAATGGCTAACAAAAATACTAACTTTCACACAAAACAAAATTCTACACAAAATAAAAAATTGGATGTTCCTTAACTTGCTATATTTGCAGTTAGCAATAATTTCCTGGAGAATTAAGCTGTAACGCGGAAAATCATTTGCATTCTTAAAAGTTAAATATCATTTTTCTTGGTTGGAGACAAGTTTTATTATTAATATTAAACCGCTTAAATATTAACAGGTTTGCCCGTACACCATACGGGATACCGAAAACTGGCCACAACCAGTTTGTCCGTACACTGTACTAGCACTGATATTTTGCACATATTTTTAATTCTTATAGAGTATATATTTAATTCTTATTATTTTAATGCTAGTGTTTTTAACAGGCGTAGTTTGTCCATGGTACTGAAATACTTCTCGTCCAGGATTTTCTTTGCTGTGAAGGCACGAATTTTTCATTGAAGACGGAAAGTTAGATTATTGAAAATATTCGATAAAAAACAGTGATTGGTAAGGCAATGTGTAATTTGTTGCTTGAGAAGAAATTAAAACGGAAAGATAATCCAAAATAGCCGATATTATCTCTGTCCCCATTGCGTACGTAGCGTGCTTAGTATTATGCCATACTTGAATTATATATATATATATATATATATATATATATATATATATATATATATATATATATATATATATATATACACTGCTGGACAATTGCTAAGAACGGATCACAAATTGCTATGTAGCATAACATTAAGCGAAACATGAGGCCTAGTAGGATAAAATATAGTTGCCACACTGTTCAGACATTAGAATAAAGAATATTTATTGTTCTGGAAAGTACAAAAGCTGTGAAACATCTGAAAGAAAAAAAAATGTTCATTTGATCTGCGTACGGAGAAATGGATCAATGCATCTAAAAGTCAGCAGGCACCTTAAAGAAAGGTATCAGTACGGGATATGTCCACCGTGGAGTGTGTTGCAACATTCCACACGTCCTACCATACTTTGCACAACATTATCCAGCAGCTGTTGAGGCAATTTATCCCATTCCTCTGTGAGTGCACGGATGAGGGTGTTTTTGTTTGTCGGAGGATAGTTTCGACCAGCAACTTGCCTCCCCAAAGCATCCCACACATTTTCAATGGGGTTTAGATCTGGAGAACGCGCTGGACATACGAGACGTTGAATACCCTCCCTGTCTAGACAATCCTGAACAGCGAGTGTTCGATGACATGTTGCGTTGTCGTCCATAAAAACAATTTTATCACCGACAGCACCACGGAAAAGACGAACATGAGGAAGTAGAACTTCATCAATGTATCGTTGGCCCGTCATAGTCCCATTCGCAACCACATGTAGGCGCGTGCGGCCATTGATCATGATGCCGGCCCACACCATGATACTGCATGTCGGATATCGGTCCTTTTCCTGGATATTTTCTGGACGATAAGCAGTACCACTCTCGCAGATCAGTTGGCGTCTACAATCCGATGACAGACTGAACCTACTCTCATCTGAGAATAGTACGCATGCCCAGTCCTGTTCAGTCCAATTGTGATGCTCACGACACCATGTCAAACGGGCAGTACGGTGCTGTCTGGTCAATGGGACACACACAACAGGTCTGCGTGCGTATAGTCCTCCTCCCCTCAAACATCTGGCAACAGTTTTTCGGGAGATCTGCTTTCCTGAGGCAGCAAGAAACTGATTTGCCACCTGCTGAGCTGTGGTGCATCTGTTCCTTTTTGCTAATAGGACAATATATCTGTCTTTGCAGGCGTCGTACTTCTAACACGACCTCCCTCGTGCCGTCCAGTAGTTTTAAATGACTTCCACAGCCGTGAAACAACGCTGTGAGCGATGTCGAACCCCTGGCAACATCTGTTATTTTTCGCCCTTCTTCGATCTTTAAAATAATTCGGAAACGCATAAAATCATCTATGTGATGTCGGGAAGACATGCCAAAAATTTTAAGTTTGTCTATTAAATCTTTCCTGTAAAACTTTGACTTGAAACAACAACTGTCCACAAGCGTCAAAACCTTTAAAGCTGTTATGAACGCTATCACGTGATGAACAGACGTGGAAAAAAAATTTGCATACTCATACTTCTTACTAATATCCCGCACTTATTCCAATTTTCCACATTTTGCTTCCTTTCATTTTGTGGTTGCTATGGATGATAGTGTTATCCGTCCTTAGCAATTGTCCAGCAGTGTATATATATATATATATATATATATATATATATATATATATATATATATATATACACTGGTGTGCAAAAATTAAGGACTAGACGGTTTTTTCAATATAACTTTGTACAAAAGCTTTCCAAATCAACACATTTAATACCGTAAGATCCCCAATACGTAAGGACATGTGTAATGTAAGCAACACTTACTAAAAGAGAAATCAGAGGGATAAAAAGAAGCTTGATTGAAAAAGTAGCATGGAGCGAAATGCGACTGAAGGCCGAAATATCCCTGTGATGGGTGTCCAGCAAGAAACATACGGTCTTTAGTAGGGGATATGATCTTCCCTGACTGCTAGGCAGGTTTCACAGCGTCTGCCCGTGCTGAGAATGAGGGTGTCAATGAGTTGTTGAGGCATTGCTGCCCATTCGTCTTGCAGCGCCAATCGAAGCTCCCGAATCGTTACTGGTGGTAAGGTACGAGCTGCCAAGCGTCTGCCTAGAAAATCCCATACATGCTCGATGGGATTGAGATCCGGAGATCGTGCCGGCCAATCCATACGTTCAATAATCTCACTCTCTAAGAGCTGTTCGGCAGCTACTGTGCGATGACATGGTGCATTGTCGTCCATGAAAAGGAACTGCAGACCCATAACGCCTCTAAAAAGACGCACATATGGAAGAAGAATCTCGTTACAATAACGGGTCCCGTTGACTGAACCTGCATCGAAGATGTGAAGGTCTGTACGACTACCAAGCATGGTGCCTCCCCAAACGAGAACACCGCGACCTCCATACCTGTCTATTTCAATGATGTTCGAGGGATGATTGCGGCTTCCCCGCTCTCTCCAAATGAGTATGCGATGAGAATCGCTACTCAAACTGAGTCTTCTCTCATCTGTAAAGAGTACTCGTCCCCATTCATTGTCTCTCCAATTCCGGTGTTCCCGGCTCCACAGAGAACGCCTTCTCCGATGGGCAGGCGTTAAAGGTACACACCGTACAGGGCGTCGTGCAAATAGACCACCACCGTGCAGTCAGTCTTCTGGCCACGGTAAAACGCGATATCGGTCGTCCAGTCGCCTGTGCCGTGTGTCTAGCGATTTCTCCCGCTGTCTGCCGCCTGTTTCTTCTGGCCTGTAAGACAATGTACCGGTCATCTGCGGGTGTGGTTCCTCGTGGACGACCACTACTGAATCCCCGGATAGCTGTTCCTGTAGTTTGAAATTGTCTCCAAAGTCGTGAAACGATGCTGTGAGCAATTCCGAACTCTGCAGCCACACTTGTCACACTGCGGCCTTCCTACAACTTCCCAATGATTCGACCTCGGGTAAAAGCATCCAGATGTCGTCTAATAGATTGATTATTCGCCATTTCCCGTTGAGGCAGCAACTCGGTGTGATTTTAACTGCTGTACGGCGTGCAATCTCTTTGCCAGAAATACTGATCTTACACCGACAACATGCTTTATACTACTCAGACACTCCCCCATTACGTCTACCTGCATATGTGCGCATGTGCTACCGTACATCACCTTACTTAATCTCCTGATTGGTCTTTCTGTCCGCTCTGCCTCTTCGTTCAGCTGATATGCTAATTTTTCGACTTCGTCCTTAATTTTTGCACACCAGTGTATATATATATATAGTATATATACAGTGGGCCACAAAAGTGTTCGTACACTTGCAATTTCTTATAAAATTTAATGTTTTCGACTAATAAAAATTAATATACTGCAATTGTAATTTTTTAATGATATCTGCAACTTATTTTTAATGGAATGACATACTTAATTTTTTAAAAATAGTATAACTATTTTTTTTTAAAGATTAATAATCAAAAAGCTACTAAAAAATTACGCCACAAAAGTCTTCGTACACCTAACAAAAATCTCAACTTAGCTTTAAATATTGTATTTATTTCTTATTTTAGTACTTAGTAGGATAGGTTTTAGTGTCTACAACCACTTTTAAGCGTCTTGGTATAGATTTACTCAGTTTTTTGTCATTTATTCATCTATTTTCCTCCATTCTTCTGTGATTATTGTTTTTACTTCACATTTTGTGTTTATTTCTCATTTTTTTTTGCATCAAAACCTCACTAAATATGATCTACTGGGCTAAATAAAGTGATTGAGGAGGTGTTTTCATAATTTGGGGACAGTTATAGACATAAGTGGCGTACATTGATAGCAGTGCGCTTGGCGTCATTACCCTGTTAAAAAGTGAAGTCGTCTCTAATATCCAAATTTCGGGCGGATAATTTAAAATTTCCCTTTAAAATATTTAAATAGAGCTCATGATTCATAATACCATAAAAAATACTAAATTACCTAATTCTGAGACCAATTTACACCCCCATGCCAGAACACCTTCACTTCCATAATGAAGCATGGAGGAGGATGGGTTCTTGTTTCACATAAATTCATGGGATTAAAATCCTTATTTTTTCCTTTACAAGCTACTATAGATCCATCGGAACCAAAAATGTTGAATATGCCATCCCAATCAGTTTGCTGTCAATTTTGAAATTTCTGAAACTTAATCACAAGAATCTAGTTGGATCAATAAACATGAAGGTAGAAGTACTCTTGCGTGGGGGTGTAAATCGGCCACAGAATTACGTAATTTGGTATTTTTTTTGATATTGTGAATCATGAGCTGTATTTAAATATTTTAAAGAGAAATTTTAAAATATCGGCCGAAAATTTGGACATTGGAAACGCCTTCATTTTTAACAGGATAATGACGTTAAGCGCACTGCTCTCCATGTACGCCACTGGTGTCTCTATAACTGTCCCCAAATTATGAAAATACCTCTCAATCACTTTATTTAGCCCAGTAAGACATATTTGGTGAGATTTTGATGTAAAAGAAAAGAAAACATGACAAATAAACACAAAATGTGAAGTAAAAACAATAATCACACAGTAGAATGGAGGAAAACCGATGCAGAAATTACAAAAATCTGATTAAATCTATACCAAGACGCTTAAAAGTTGTTGTGGACGCTAAAAGATATCCTACTAAGTACTAAAATAAGAAAGAAATACAATATTTAAAGCTAAGTTGAGATTTTTGTTAAGTGTACGAAGACTTTTGTGGCGTGATTTTTTAGTAGCTTTTTAATTATTAATTTTTTTAAAAAAAATAGTTATACTACTTTTAAAAAATTAATAATGTTATTCCATTAAGAACAAGCTGCAGATATCAAAAAAATTACAATTAGAATATATTAATTTTTACTAGTCGAAAACATTACATTTTATTAGAAATTGCAAGTGTATGAACACTTTTGTGGCCCACTGTATATATATGCACACACACAAAAAATCATCAACCGTTTGGAAAAGAGGCACGAACATGAAATTTTTTTGTGAATATTATAGAAATTCTTTTGAGATATGTAAAATATTCTTCATAGCATGGTGAGTGTACTTATAAAAAGCAAACATTTAGGGGGGAGGTTATGTTCCATAATAATAAATTAAAAAATAATGTATAAATTTAAAATTGTAATAAAGTTCTTCCATTTTCGCATTCTGTTAAGTATTATGCTCACTTATATGCAATAAAAAATGTGCTTTTTTTCGAAAATTTTTGGCAAAAAAAAAAATGATCGGCTAGAGGGTAAACTCTTAGACACTACATTTTTTTTAATGATCAGTAGTATTTATCAGTGAAAAAAAAAGAATGAACCGGAAATTTTATTTAAATAAAAAATACGTCACAGCAAAATATTCTATTTCATTCTTCATTATTTTTACAGTTTCAAATAATTAAATATTTTAAAATGTTTATTCTGGAAATATTATTTAATAATCATGTGTGTGTGTACAGGTGTTATTTTTTATTTGCAAAAACATTTAATTAGAATCAACTGGTTATTATTCAGCTGTACTATTGATAAAATTCGAAAAAAGAAGAAAAGAAAATTATTGGGTGATATTAGATTACTTAACGGTTTAAAATTACTCATTAAAAGCACTAAAAGTTTAATTATTTCACACGAGCACTATCTAAATAATTAAATTTTCACCATTGTTTACGCTATTTTTAACTCACTCTTCACGAAAGTCATTGAAGGTCACAGATAAAACTATTTTCGTTTAAAAGCGGTGCATGTGCATGCATTAAAATCACAAAATACCTGTTTACTTGAATAAATTAAAAAACAACAACATTTTGTTACAATAAATAAATATTTATTAGTTTCTAAAGTAGGTGAGATGTAGGATGCAAATCACATAAAAAAGCAAATTTTCTAATAAAATGATAAAAAGAAAGGAAAATGAAAATCCATCGCTGGTATTCTATTTTATTATTTTGCGAAAAACCACGTTTTTGTTAATTTTTTGTTTTCGCTCTAGTAATACAAAATATTCTTTTTACGTTTGTAAAAAGAAGCATCATGGGCGTTTCATCACTGTTTTTCCGTCGGTAAAAAGAGATACATAAGTCGATTGAAATACATTTAACGCGAAAGCGCTTAAAACGAAATATTGGTTAACACGAAATAACACAACAGTCCCGGTAAACTAGTATGTATTTTCACACATTTTTTTCTCTTAACGCGAAACGAGAATCGCTTAACACAAGAAAATTTCCCTTCTGGGAATGAACAAAATACGGAAAACATCAGCCGCGCAGGCGAGATTTAAGAGGGGTGTGAGATGAAAGAGAGGTGGTTTCACCTGTTTCGTAGAAAGGAGGCTAAGTTCACTTTGAAACACCCTTGGAATAGTCTGTGATAGAAGCCAATTTTGTTCATCTAAGCTACTTTTTCGCCCGGGCCGTGGGTAGCCTAGTGGTTAGAGCATCGGACTCCAGACCGGAAGGCCTGGGTTCGATGCTCGATGTCGCCAAATACCCTCCGAGTGCACACGGAGTACGTGCTCGTTAAATCAGTGGGTCCGTAGTCTTGTGGGCTTATTCACTAGCGCAGGAACTGGAGAATATTTCCTCCCCCTTCAGTTCACTTGCAGAAATTGTGGAGGTGGAGATAGAGGTCGTGTCGCCATTCATCGTCCCTTCGGGGAAGTTTCACTGAGCTTAAATCGCACTGTCACCTGTACGGTGCTCAAGGCCAACGACAGGCGTACCTCTTGCCCATGCCAGGATGAATTTCGTGGGCCTCGTTCTGACTACGTCAGACAGGTGGCATTAGTCACAACAACAACAACTTTTCGCCCTCCATCCCTTCAAATGCCATACAAAAACATCTCATAAGCTGGTTTTGAAATTCTGTAACGAGTACACTGCAATGTAAGTAAAAATCAGTGAGCTGGGATCGCATTTTTTTCTACATTGGGAGAATTTTTTTGCAAATGCAACGACAAAAAACTCAGTCGAAAAGTAATCTGTTATTTCACTTGAAATGAAGGTGGAGCTACTTAAGGCTGTTGATCACAAACAGAAGTCGAAAACGGAAATATGTAAAGATTTTGGTATTTCTAACTCTACTTTATCAACAATAATTAAAAAAAGAGAGAGCAAGTTATGTAAATGTTTGAACAGTTTTTATTTAATGCATGCATATATTCTAGGGATTGCAATATCGGACCAAAAGTTCAATACAGATATTCGGTATTTTTTAGATCTTAACAGTGATTTTGTCGATTTTCGGGAACAAAACACAGTAAAAAACTAATTATTGAATAAATAATTAGCATTAATTAATAAAATTAATCATTAATAACAAATACTTAATTAAATTTTACGTACTATGTACTTAGAACTATAATCAATCGAAAAAAAAATCAAGGGTCCGGACCCTCCCCCCTTGTGTGCGCCACTGAATTTTATATTGGGATATCGGTTTTAATACCGGTAGCAGAATTTTTTGAAAAAGAAAGAAAACTTATAGGGGTTTCTTTGTTTTATTTGCCTGTTTTATTAGAGAGTGTAAGTATCACAAAAAATAATTTTAACTTATAAATTATAAGAGTGTATTAAGAATCACAAAAAAGTAAAGGAACATCTTATTTATTTAAATCATAATAAAGTGTAATCATCCAAGTATTTACCTCTAAATCTCTCCAAATAAATCGATTTCTCGTCGAATGGTTTTGGATATATCTGATTTGCCTGTATTGTACTTCGGTTTGTTGAAATTTTTTAGCTATCACTAATTCTAATTTTTGTTCAAGAGACAATTCCTTTTTACTATCGACATCATATTCGATAACGGTACCGAATTCTTCTGAATATGGTTATGTTTGTGTGTAAGCAAATTTTAGAAAATTTACTATAAACTTGAACAAATGGGAATTGGTTAGTCTCTTTTCTTCTTTTTATTCGTCCGTGCGATAAATTATTCTTATTCATTGTTATGGGTTATTATTTATGAGTATATATATAATGAATTTGAAAAAAAAAATATTTTGAACCTTAAAAGTATGATATACAAATACAATGTGAATAACAAACCCACCAATTAAAAAAATATCGAAATATTTCGCACTTTCTTCACAACTACAACCTTGTTTTCACAGCTACGAACATTTGATTATAAATCCTGCGTGTGTGGAGTATCACTCTGAGCTGCAATAGGATAGTTTTTGCCCACTTTCTTGGATAATTCACATATTTTATCATTTCTCTTGTTTGTACGATAAAACTTTATATTCACAGTCTATTTCGCCCATTGGGGAGGCATAAAATTAAAAGTTATACTATTTTGCTATGTTGGTGTTCCCTGAACATATAGTAGGAACAATTTCAAAAATTTCTAGTAAATACCGAAAAATCGATTTTTAAACTTGTGAATACCGATATTTCAAAATTGTACAAATAACTCAAAATGCCGGTATTCGGTATCCCGGTATTGCAATCCCTAATAAATACATATCTACGTGAATAAAATCTAATAAACTTAATTTTGGAGGGTTTTTTTCAATATCCTTTAACACGAAAAAAATTCAGTACCCTCAGTTTCGTGTTAAACGATTTTCACTGTATGCTTATTTTGATAATTATTTTATTAGTTTTTTTTATTTGTTAGTTTTAATAAATATTGCTAAGAATTGTGCTCTAAATTCACGCGACTTTGATTTAATTAATTGTTTTTTGAAAATGTCATTTGTTCATATTTATTTGTGCATTTATTTTGAATAAAATCGTATGTGGCAACTATTGGTTTGCTCGGAAAGTAATTTTTTTCCGACAAAGAATTTAATTGTATTTTTTCATACCCAACTTCTCACTTAACCGTATAATAATTACATGTTTTGAGAGCTGATTATTTTTATCTGCCCAAAAGGTAAAAACGATGTTAATGCCAAAAAAAAAAGCCGATGTGTATGGAGAAGATGTATTTACAGTACCCCAGTGCCAAAACTGGTTTGCAAAATTTCGCTCCTGCAATTTTGGTATTGTGAGAAGATGCACCACTTTCTGGAAGACCAGTTGAAGCTGATAAAGATACAATAAAGGCATTATTTGAGGCAAATTGGTGAATAATAACTCGTGAGATCACTGAGAGGTTAAATTTATTGAATTCAACTCTGTTCATGACCATTTGTGAAAGGCCTAGGTTTAACCTCAAAGTTCGACATACGGGTTCCTCATGTTCTCAAGGAAAGAAATTTGTGTCTTCGCGATGAAGTCTGTGATTTGCTTCTCAAACGTCAAGGAAATTATCTATATTTAAAGCACATCATCAATAAATTATGGTTAATTATGGTTGTATGGTTAATCGAACTAAAAAGTAAAAAAATAATTCTTAATATAAGAATAAAATGATTTACGAGAAAATTAATGTCAATGGGGGTAATGCTCTATATCAATTGTTATAATTTCTTACTAGTTCTATTCCGAAATGCTGAAATAGTGTAAAAATTTAGTACAAAGCCCCCCCACCACCACCCCGTTTTTACCACACACACAATGACATTAATTTTCTCTTAAATCATTTTATTCTTATATAAAGAATTATTTTTTTAATTTTTAGTTTCGATTAATCATAAAAGCGTGTTTTTTAATTTTTTAAAACTATAATTTATTTTTCATATATTAGTTCCATCTACAGCAGGAGTGTCAAACTCAAAGGCTATTCTAGGCCGCAAAAAAATTCAATATTTCCAGAAACTTAGGTTTGTTTCGAATAATTCATTATAATAAACATGTAAAAGAACAAGAAAAGTTAAATGTTTACGTCCTGACACTTAACATCTCTTCTCTGCTACTACCATTCCAATTTTAGGGGAATTTTTTTAAAAATTTTATTATATATTATTGTGTGCCGATATAATTCGGGGAGCAAAAATATCCGTTGTGGGTCGTGAGTTTGACACCCCTGATCTACAATAAAAGCACATGTATTTTTAGTTTTTTTTTACTATCATTTATTCATACACTTTTTTAAAAAAATGTGGGACTGCGACCGAAAAAGTTTGCCCATCCCTGATTTAGAACAAATTATTCATTTTTACATGCACGAGTCTTTTTTTTTTTTTATTTCCATTTTCAGAAAGACTGGACAATTGCTTATATTATGATAAGAAATTGCTGACGCAAGAGAAAGCGTTGTCGCTTTTAAGGTTACTCTTAATCTTTTAGTCGCTAAATCTGGAAATGGTATTATGAATTAGTCGCCAAATCTGGATTATCCTGTTCAGAACAACGGAACAAAATTATGAAATTATTATATTGTCATAGGACGTTGGCTCTGGAGTACACATATATAACTCGGACTTTGCTAGGGTACACATATATAATATGTGTACCCTAGGGGAGTGCCCTGGGATCGAAACGTTGATTGATGGTTCCGCGTTACACTATGTATTATGGAATATGTACCCCCCTGCTCTCTGGACCCCACCAGCCTCCTATTTCATCGACTGGCCGACGGTTAACGATGCCAGATTCCTAAGCAGATAGTTTCCGTTCTAGGGTAGGGGAGAATGCAAGAGAAAAGTTATCCACGACATACTGGAACTGGGTCTTGCTCGGCCCCCTCCCTCCTTCCGAGTCAGCTCTCGGACTTTGCTCTGGGGTACACATATATAACTCGGACTTTTCTAGGGTACACATATATAATATGTTTACCCTAGGGGAGTGCCCTGGGATCGAAACGTTGATTGATGGTTCCGCGTCCCCCACCAGCCTCCTATTTCATCGACTGGCCGACGGTTAACGATGCCAGATTCCTAAACAGATAGTTTCCGTTCTAGGGTAGGGGGAATGCAAGAGAAAAGTTATCCAAGACATACTGGAACTGGGCCTTGCTCGGCCCCCTCCCTCCTTCCGAGTCAGCGCTCGGACTTTGCTCTGGGGTACACATATATAATTCGGACTTTGCTAGGGTACACATATATAATATGTGTACCCTAGAGGAGTGCCCTGGGATCGAAACGTTGATTGATGGTTCCGCGTTACACTATGTATTATGGAATATGTACCCCCTGCTCTCTGGACCCCACCAGCCTCCTATTTCATCGACTGGCCGAAGGTTAACGATGCCAGATTCCTAAGCAGATAGTTTCCGTTCTAGGGTAGGGGAGAATGCAAGAGAAAAGTTATCCACGACATACTGGAACTGGGTCTTGCTCGGCCCCCTCCCTCCTTCCGAGTCAGCTCTCGGAATTTGCTCTGGGGTACACATATATAACTCGGACTTTGCTAGGGTACACATATATAATATGTGTACCCTAAGGGAGTGCCCTGGGATCGAAACGTTGATTGATGGTTCCGCGTCCCCCACCAGCTTCCTATTTCATCGACTGGCCGACGGTTAACGATGCCAGATTCCTAAACAGATAGTTTCCGTTCTAGGGTAGGGGGAATGCAAGAGAAAAGTTATCCACGACATACTGGAACTGGGCCTTGCTCGGCCCCCTCCCTCCTTCCGAGTCAGATCTCGGACTTTGCTCTGGGGTACACATATATAATTCGGACTTTGCTAGGGTACACATATATAATATGTGTACCCTAGGGGAGTGCCCTGGGATCGAAACGTTGATTGATGGTTCCGCGTCCCCCACCAGCCTCCTATTTCATCGACTGGCCGACGGTTAACGATGCCAGATTCCTAAACAGATAGTTTCCGTTCTAGGGTAGGGGGGAATGCAAGAGAAAAGTTATCCACGACATACTGGAACTGGGCCTTGCTCGGCCCCCTCCCTCCTTCCGAGTCAGCTCTCGGACTTTGCTCTGGGGTACACATATATAATTCGGACTTTGCTAGGGTACACATATATAATATGTGTACCCTAGGGGAGTGCCCTGGGATCGAAACGTTGATTGATGGTTCCGCGTTACACTATGTATTATGGAATATGTACCCCCACTGCTCTCTGGACCCCACCAGCCTCCTATTTCATCGACTGGCCGACGGTTAACGATGCCAGATTCCTAAGCAGATAGTTTCCGTTCTAGGGTAGGGGGGAATGCAAGAGAAAAGTTATCCACGACATACTGGAACTGGGTCTTGCTCGGCCCCCTCCCTCCTTCCGAGTCAGCTCTCGGACTTTGCTCTGGGGTACACATATATAACTCGGACTTTTCTAGGGTACACATATATAATATGTGTACCCTAGGGGAGTGCCCTGGGATCGAAACGTTGATTGATGGTTCCGCGTCCCCCACCAGCCTCCTATTTCATCGACTGGCCGACGGTTAACGATGCCAGATTCCTAAACAGATAGTTTCCGTTCTAGGGTAGGGGGAATGCAAGAGAAAAGTTATCCAAGACATACTGGAACTGGGCCTTGCTCGGCCCCCTCCCTCCTTCCGAGTTAGCGCTCGGACTTTGCTCTGGGGTACACATATATAATTCGGACTTTGCTAGGGTACACATATATAATATGTGTACCCTAGAGGAGTGCCCTGGGATCGAAACGTTGATTGATGGTTCCGCGTTACACTATGTATTATGGAATATGTACCCCCCCTGCTCTCTGGACCCCACCAGCCTCCTATTTCATCGACTGGCCGAAGGTTAACGATGCCAGATTCCTAAGCAGATAGTTTCCGTTCTAGGGTAGGGGAGAATGCAAGAGAAAAGTTATCCACGACTTACTGGAACTGGGTCTTGCTCGGCCCCCTCCCTCCTTCCGAGTCAGCTCTCGGACTTTGCTCTGGGGTACACATATATAACTCGGACTTTGCTGGGGTACACATATATAATATGTGTACCCTAAGGGAGTGCCCTGGGATCGAAACGTTGATTGATGGTTCCGCGTCCCCCACCAGCTTCCTATTTCATCGACTGGCCGACGGTTAACGATGCCAGATTCCTAAACAGATAGTTTCCGTTCTAGGGTAGGGGGAATGCAAGAGAAAAGTTATCCACGACATACTGGAACTGGGCCTTGCTCGGCCCCCTCCCTCCTTCCGAGTCAGCTCTCGGACTTTGCTCTGGGGTACACATATATAATTCGGACTTTGCTAGGGTACACATATATAATATGTGTACCCTAGGGGAGTGCCCTGGGATCGAAACGTTGATTGATGGTTGTTACACTATGTTCCGCGTCCCCCACCAGCCTCCTATTTCATCGACTGGCCGACGGTTAACGATGCCAGATTCCTAAACAGATAGTTTCCGTTCTAGGGTAGGGGGAATGCAAGAGAAAAGTTATCCACGACATACTGGAACTGGGCCTTGCTCGGCCCCTCCCTCCTTCCGAGTCAGCTCTCGGACTTTGCTCTGGGGTACACATACTTTGCTAGGTACACATATTAATATGTGTACCCTAGGGGATGACCTGGGATCGAAACGTTGATTGATGTTCCGCGTCCCCCACCAGCCCCTATTTCATCGACTGGCCGACGGTTAACGATGCCAGATTCCTAAACAGATAGTTTCCGTTCTAGGGTAGGGGGAATGCAAGAGAAAAGTTATCCACGACATACTGGAACTGGGCCTTGCTCGGCCCCCTCCCTCCTTCCGAGTCAGAAACGTTGATTGATGGACTTTCTAGCGTTACACTATGTATGTGTACCCTGGAATATGCCCTGGGATCGAAACGTTGATTGATGGTTCCGCGTCCCCCACCAGCCTCCTATTTCATCGACTGGCCGACGGTTAACGATGCCAGATTCCTAAACAGATAGTTTCCGTTCTAGGGTAGGGGGGAATGCAAGAGAAAAGTTATCCACGACATACTGGAAATGGCCTTGCTCGGCCCCCTCCCTCCTTCCGAGTCAGCTCTCGGACTTTGCTCTGGGGTACACATATATAATTCGGACTTTGCTAGGGTACACATATATAATATGTGTACCCTATGGGGAGTGCCCTGTGATCGAAACGTTGATTGATGGTTCCGCGTTACACTATGTATTATGGAATATGTACCCCCACTGCTCTCTGGACCCCACCAGCCTCCTATTTCATCGACTGGCCGACGGTTAACGATGCCAGATTCCTAAACAGATAGTTTCCGTTCTAGGGTAGGGGGGAATGCAAGAGAAAAGTTATCCATGACATACTGGAACTGGGCCTTGCTCGGCCCCCTCCCTCCTTCCGAGTCAGTTCTCGGACTTTGCTCTGGGGTACACATATATAATTCGGACTTTGCTAGGGTACACAAATATAATATGTGTACCCTAGGGGAGTGCCCTGGGATCGAAACGTTGATTGATGGTTCCGCGTTACACTATGTATTATGGAATATGTACCCTCACTGCTCTCTGGACCCCACCAGCCTCCTATTTCATCGACTGGCCGACGGTTAACGATGCCAGATTCCTAAACAGATAGTTTCCGTTCTAGGGTAGGGGGAATGCAAGAGAAAAGTTATCCACGACATACTGGAACTGGGCCTTGCTCGGCCCCCTCCCTCCTTCCGAGTCAGTTCTCGGACTTTGCTCTGGGGTACACATATATAATTCGGACTTTGCTAGGGTACACATATATAATATGTGTACCTAGGGGAGTGCCCTGGGATCGAAACGTTGATTGATGGTTCCGCGTTACACTATGTATTATGGAATATGTACCCCCACTGCTCTCTGGACCCCACCAGCCTCCTATTTCATCGACTGGCCGACGGTTAACGATGCCAGATTCCTAAACAGATAGTTTCCGTTCTAGGGTAGGGGGAATGCAAGAGAAAAGTTATCCACGACATACTGGAACTGGGCCTTGCTCGGCCCCCTCCCTCCTTCCGAGTCAGCTCTCGGACTTTGCTCTGGGGTACACATATATAATTCGGACTTTGCTAGGGTACACATATATAATATGTGTACCTGGGATCGAAACGTTGATTGACGGTTCCGCGTCCCCCACCAGCCTCCTATTTCATCGACTGGCCGACGGTTAACGATGCCAGATTCCTAAACAAAAGTTTCCG
The DNA here is from genome assembly GCA_019973935.1 of Trichonephila clavipes. Classification (NCBI taxonomy): domain Eukaryota; kingdom Metazoa; phylum Arthropoda; class Arachnida; order Araneae; family Nephilidae; genus Trichonephila; species Trichonephila clavipes. The sequence goes on from BMAU01019612.1 coordinate 882,912, forward strand.
TTCTAGGGTAGGGGGAATGCAAGAGAAAAGTTATCCACGACATACTTTTCCGCCCCCTCCCTCCTTCCGAATTCGGACTTTGCTCTGGGGTACACATATATATTATGGAATTTGCTATATATAATATGTGTACCCTATGGGGAGTGCCCTGTGATCGAAACGTTGATTGATTTTTCCGCGTTACACTATGTATTATGGAATATGTACCCCCCACTGCTCTCTGGACCCCACCAGCCTCCTATTTCATCGACTGGCCGACGGTTAACGATGCCAGATTCCTAAACAGATAGTTTCCGTTCTAGGGTAGGGGGAATGCAAGAGAAAAGTTATCCATGACATACTGGAACTGGGCCTTGCTCGGCCCCCTCCCTCCTTCCGAGTCAGCTCTCGGACTTTGCTCTGGGGTACACATATATAATTCGGACTTTGCTAGGGTACACATATATAATATGTGTACCCTAGGGGAGTGCCCTGGGATCGAAACGTTGATTGATGGTTCCGCGTCCCCCACCAGCCTCCTATTTCATCGACTGGCCGACGGTTAACGATGCCAAATTCCTAAACAGATAGTTTCCGTTCTAGGGTAGGGGGAATGCAAGAGAAAAGTTATCCATGACATACTGGAACTGGGCCTTGCTCGGCCCCCTCCCTCCTTCCGAGTCAGCTCTTGGAATTTGCTCTGGGGTACACATATATAATCGGACTTTGCTAGGGTCAACCTACGTCCCACCGAGCCGTTTTAAGTGGCCCGGTCTTCGCCCATTGCTCTGAGAAATGTACGTATTTAAGAACATTGCATTAAAAATTTGGTGGGAAATTCTTTGTCAAGATTTCAAGTATATCAATTTTGCTTTTTGCTGTCGGTGTTGTACGGGAACGAATTGATATTCTTTTTCTATTTGGAACGGTTACGGTTAATGATAACAGACAACAGTGGAGTAGCGACAATTTTATGGGTGGAACTAATTTTTAACTATCTTTCATATCTTGCAAGCGAAAAATATCTGAAAAAAATGTACCGTTTCAAGATGAATGTGAGGTTGACTATTTTGTAGTGAAAAACAAACATAAATCCGTAATTGTTTGATTTGTCACGAAAGTGCTGTATTTAAAAAATACCAATAAACAGGAATCATTCAATGACACTTTTCTTCGAAGATCTCTTTCAAGAGGGGATGAATAGGTTTTCTTAAATAATCTTTGCAACAGCATTAAAGTGTTTTGTCAGTGGTAATATTGTATGGGCTTCCTCTCGGATGCCCTTCTCCTTGATTATCAGCGTGAGATAGAGGTGTAGGAATAACGGAAGAACAAGAAGCAGACATGATCTTAATATGACTTTATTAAGATCTTTAACTTAAGCGTCTAACAAATTAGATAATAATAATCTACGGTGGCTAAACACACAATTTATATAATACCGAAATAACGTAACCCGGACCACTATCAATACTAACTCGCCTAAGCTCTATTCCCAGACTATCATAGATCCGAATATTAAATAGTCACTCCTACCTTTAATGTAGTCTGAAATAGCGATCCCAATAATCCTAGATAAAGTTGCGTCTTTACTGGAGTGCAATGGTATGCACCTTGACTTAAGGGCTCTCTATTACGTATAATTTCTGTTTGCTGTCACTTAACGTTTCCAAAACCTCTTCACGCTTGAACCGCGGATTATCTTAACATTCCTCAAATTGCCACACTGCTTACTCTAACTTCTGATATTTAAAATCTTCCTAATTTGCATCTTTCCTTTACCCTTCACTTCTTGGGTTTGTTTGGAAAAGAGTTACCATTAATTTTGGCCCCAAAAGAACTCAAAGGACATGTTAATGACAAGAAGCATGAGACCGTCACAATATCACAGCGGTAACTAAGACATCCCATGAAATTTGCTTTATTATTGGTAATCATATGAAACCATTTACTGATGCAGAAATTGTGAAGGAGTGTTTCTTAAATGCTCCTAATCTAGCGTTAGTGACAGAAATAAAAAATAATAATTAAAAAAAAGAGCAAATCAGGATTTATAATATTTTGACCAATTTTCCACATTCTAAATTTCCAATGTTATTTTGGTCTTAAAGCATTTCTTCCTCTCCCTCCCCATTTATCCTCATATTGCGGCCCACGTGAAATAATTAACATATGTATTCGGCCCATCAGAAAAAAAAATTAGTACCTCTAGGCTAAATTCATGACGATCACATGATTTTGATGACTGCTAAAGAGGGTATGGAAATTTATTCTGCTGTCATATCTAATGCAGTGATCCGCAACCCCCGGTCCACGGACCGGTATCGGTCCGCGGATCAACTGGTGCCGGGTTGCCTAAAAAACATTAAACTATTGGCATTTTATTTAAAGGTGCATTTCTCTCGGATTTGCGCAACTCTCCACGAAAATCACTTTATATTCCATGTTAAATCACTTTTATTCATTTTTGGTGTAACTATATTTTATTCTGAAGGCATATTTAAAAATAACTAAATTAAATTTGTTAAACCAAAACAATCTAAAACCTAAACAATCAACGTGTCCCACCTCGGCGGGCCGCGGTAAAATTATCAAACGTTGACCGGTCCGCAGCGATAAAAAGTTTGCGGAGCACTGCTCTACACGACAGCTTTTCAGTTGCTATAGGCTCGAACTCATGATTCGCCAGCCTTGAGTCCGTGACCTCATCCACTAGTCTACAGTGGCCACCACATTCCTAGGTAGTGTGTATTGTCACGACATTTGTTAAATTTTATTACTACATTTATGTAATATAATTTTTTGCCACGTTCAAATTTATAATTTTCACTATACAGAAAAATTCTTATGTTAACAAAAAAAAGCGTTACTTTACATACATATAGTTTAAAAACATACAATATTTTCTCTTATCAATAACAAATAATTTATTTTTGTATGGCTTCAATTTCGGTGAGCCAAAGTTACTGTGTATTCCGGCGTATATATACATACAGTACATATCTATACACTTTCAGGCTACATTTTTTTAATTTCTGGGTGAATTCACCGTATAACGCACACCTTTGTCACATGCAGGTGTACGTGAAATATACACGTGCAATGCTCTTATCTTTTGACAAAAATGATTCACATGAAAACAACAGGTCAAGAAATATCTATCTTTATTGTAGCTCTTTTGTTTAATGGACACTACTTTAAAACCTGTGGTTACTTTTTAAAAGAAAACCAATGCCAAAATGAGATTTCTCGAATTGTGTTTTCATTCATGTGCACGAAAAAGGATGGACGAACGAAAATATTGTGTACATTTGTGGATGAGAAATATTTAGAAAAAGCGTCCATGTACCTTAAAGAATCCACAATCTTTTAATTTTGGACATGTTCAAATCCAATCTAATGGATAATAATGAAGAAATTGTTGAACGAATGCAACACACATAGAGATGGCAGTTATCCCAAGCAGATCAACGTTATTAGTTCAGTATTCAGATGTGTTTAACCATAAAGGATTCAAGGAAAAATTAAAACGACTGTGCAATATGAGACAATTTCTTTAAAAGTGGTGAAAGTCATTTTAAGGGAGGAAATTGTGTTAAATTATTATTCCATTTTGTGTTAAAAGTGCACGATATACGCCGGAATAAACGGTGAGTGATTTTATACGTATGAAGCAAATGTGTAACAATTATTGAAACACACAGCATTTTATTTTATAAAAATACCAAGTATTTTGTAACAGAAATATAAATAACAATCGGGCATAAGCAAAATAGAAAATAAAAATTCGGACATTAACAGCTAAACTCCGTAGGATTTTTACCTTTATCGTGAAAACGTCCACGACGAAGTAATAATACTAGTTAAGGCACAGACCATAGGATAAACGAGCTGCTTAACAATTAGTCACGCGTGAATTAAAATTAGTCAATAGTAGTTAAACGTAATTAAATTATTCACCAGGCATGACTATACAATGATTAGGAAAAAAAATCTACTATCGGATGTTAAACTTTCCACTTGTACCGTGAACAAATCTTATCCATACCTTTTAAAAACTCGTCGATATACTCTAAGCTAAGGTATTCTATTTCTTTAGTTTTCGTTTATCTGCTTAAATAGCGTTGTTTATAAAACTAATTAACAGCTCTTAAAAAGAGACGAGACATCCTTATAGCCATTTAACGTATCTAGTTAATTGACTTTTGTTGTATTTTTTTTTTCTTTTGTCTGTTAACTTCGCAGCCTTTGTACTCATTAGATAAAATAACGTTTGGTGTCTTAGTACTTTAAATAGGTTCTTTGAGCTCTTTTTTTAACTGTAACGGTAGAGTTAATTTCTTTTTCTCCGATTAATACATCATAGTTTGCTGTAACAAAAAGACGGAAAATTTATTTTGTTCTTATTAAGTTTTTATTTTCGAGAGAGAAGAATTCCCATCTTATTGTATCTCGTGTAAAATCAAAGTATTCGTTTGTGGTATTGTAAATTGAGTTCAAAAACATTTCTAATTACATTTTAAGAATTCGCTAATGAATTCTGTCGCGATTGTTTGCCTATATTTAAATCAGATCGGATGTCGGGAGCAGAAAATATATCTTGATCTTTAACATTTTTCATATCCGTCCAGAATTGAGCCTTTAGGACCCTTTCACGCTACTTAAGGTGATGGCGGGTCATTAGTTTAACACCTTACATGACATCTAGATGGCGTTGGCTATTGCGAAATTTTTGGCACAAATATTTGTCTCAAGACTCCCAAGATGGGCAATAAATTTCTCTCTCGGGTAACCTTTTCAATGAAATTCTCCCCTTCAGCGAAAGGGAACACGCGGGGGCTAAGGGGAGGGGTGACAGTCGTAAAACTGGTAAAATAAATGTTAGCTCTTTTTTTTTTTTTCTTTTTCAGGGGAGGGGGTTAAAGCAGCAGAGTGAATCTTGACCATGAAAGACTACTCATTTCTGGTCAATCCTCAAACTTTTTCAACTCTTGGAATCCCTAGAACTGTAACATGTTTTCGAGGAATCCCCTTCCTCGCTGAAGGGAATATATCTTAAAATAATATTTAAAGTATATAGATAAACATATATATTTTTGATATTATATGTAAAGACAATTTTAAAAAAATATTATATTTTTTATTAAAAAATTTTATGATGTAATTTTAATGTTATTTACTCATTGATAATATAAATTTGTGATCCAAATGTCACCTACGCATGCATTATACTTAGTAACTGAGATATGTGTTCACAATTTTTTACACAAACTATCGACGTATAAGCTTTTTGAAATTATCTGCAGTAGCATTTCATATTCCGTGTTCAATTCGTTTTTGTTGCCTATCGCGTTAAAAATATTTTTCACTTTCTAAATACATTTTTGTGAATGGCATGAAAATGTTCATAGCTGTGTGAGAAATTCTACGTATATGGCATGAATTGGTAACCTAAGATATAGGTCTTCTAGCTTAAATTTAAATTTTAGCATCGAATCTGTTCATATGTCGATAATTTTTTTTATCTTCTTCATTATAGGTGTTTTTCCCCCACAAATGTAAAAGGTTTCAAAATATTGTACTAACTAGTATAAAATTACTTCGTGGAACTCGGGATAGCAAATAATAGTATATTCACAATCTACTGCATAAAATAAAGTTTTAAAATTCATTTATTATATTACAATAAAAGTTAAAAAAGACCTTTAGATAGTTGTGGCTAACCGAATTTCATGAGAACATAAATCCATTTTGCATACATATTTGTAATTTTTCTTTCCCATTTTTTTTTTATTGGGACTCGTGGAACACAGTTTGTCGATCAACTCTCTAGATAAATGATGTACAGAACGAAACTGTTTAATTTTTCCTGAACAAATGATTTTTAAAGGAAGAATAGGTGGATTTAAAGCAATGAAAAATTAAATTTCACGTTTTAATGAACAAACAGTATGATACAATTTTACTTTTATACAATAGAACAGGGGTTGGGGCAACCTATTTCATGAGAGGTACAATTCTCAGTGGTACCCTGAATTACTCAACAAATGTGTCAATTTTTGAGAGGATGGAAGATGATAAATTTATAATGGTCCTTATTATACGAAGATCTCCAGAATTACGGACAATTGCGAAATTTCGAAAAAAATCGGAAAGATATCTCGAAACATAAATTTACAGCTATTTTGTGAATTATTGGATGTCATTGCTGGTGAGATTTGATTGTTTGAAAAGAGAAGATCGCGTGCACTCTGCTCTCCGCTTTTGGTTGATTTCGAAAAAGGCAAGGAAAAAAAAAATTTCTCTCTGTAGCGCACTTCCTTCAATAGAATCCTCCCCCTTTCTCTGCAGGGGGAAGAGGGCCACAGTCTTTACGACTGTGAAACGAAATACTTGTTCTTTTTTTTGGGGGGGAGTAAAATAGTGTTGAATCTTGACCATGAGAGAGATCTAAAATGGCTTTCTTACTTTTTCGACTCATGGATTCTGATAATTTGTTATGAATGTGCTTTATTCGTTTCTAACTATGGAAAAAATCCTATGTATTTTGCAATCTAAATTTTAGGAGCTGTTCTTGTTTTAATATAGATTTTACCGTCAAATGTCTTTTAAAATGTCAATAAGTTGTTCGCTCTCCTTGATTATAGGTGTTTTTATCCACAAATAAAAAAGTTCATTTTCCATTACAAAACGATTTAGTTGTGCAAAAGCAATGTATTTACGTGAATAAATTTGTTTTGTTGGTCCCGGTACAGTAAACAATGGAATGTTCACAATCTAGTAGGCACTACATATAAAGAAAAAAACGATTTAATATTCTTTTATAATGGAATAATAAATGTTTCTAAAAGTATTACAAAATAAAGTTCTTATGTACAAAAAAAAAAATGTTTCAGAAATTTCCAATTAGGTATACACTTACACCTGTATTACATTATGAAAGGTTTAAGGGAAACAATTTTGAATAGAATTTTCTTTAAAAAAGTAGTTTTATATATATATATATATATAAATGTTAAAAAAGTTAAAGGTTATCTCAATTTTGATATTTTTCTAAGATAGTATGCAGCTATTTCATTAAAAAACTGGTTAATTATGGTTTTGACCATTATTTTACATATAAAATATTTTTCAAATTCAAAAAATATTTTTATAAGAAATGGTACGTAAATGAAAATAAGCATTACAAAATTATTTCATGTTCAGCAAAAAAAAAAAAAAAAAAAAAAAAAAAAAAAGGAAGAAAGATATTTTGAAATTAAAATTTAATTTTGTAACTTTAGAGAATGATTAAAATATCATTATAAGGGAGAGAGAGAAAATAGGCTGGCAATTAATTATCAAGCACAATTAATCAAGCATATAATATATAAACATTGCCTTTATTTTTTCTAAGAAATTTATGTTTATTTAATGAATATATGTCAATAACAATTTTTCAATTTGAAAGTTAACATTATATTTAAATCAAAGAAAATTGCATTATTGTTTAATTTTTGGGCATATTTGGTAACAAAATAATAGTTTCATTCTATGTAGGAATCCAAATAAATTATTCTTCCTCTCTTTCTGTTTTAGTACATAGGAAAGAAATTGGAAACTTTTATTGCTTTTTTGTACTTTTCTTTCCTAAAGACTTCGGACCAACAAGTGTTTTCCGGTCCCCTCTGAAGTGAAATTCCCATGAGATATTTTATACATCGTGGGGTGGATGACCAGAGTACTTAGCTTTTCCGAACTATAACCTCTCGTCATTAGGATTTCGAGTGTTATGACTCTTACATTTTTTTAAATAATAGTACTTAAAAGTAAAAAAAAAATTTTAAGGACAGTAATAGAAATAAAAAATTTAAAATTAAAAGAATGCATTAAGTGCTTGAAAAATACCATGAGATGTTGACCTCATGACATGACGCTAAATAGTACTGTGGCTGACAAAACAGCAAAGTAATTTATCATATAGTGATTATACTGAGTAACAGATTGTTTTTAAACAATAATTTATGGTAAAATAGCTTTGTAATAATTAGATTGACTTAAGTTTTCTAGTGGATAGATTCAATATCTCCCCTCCCCCCCCCCCGAAAAAAAAGGTATAAATTGCTCTTAACTGATTATGATATTTCCTGAGAAAATGAATAGAAAAAGTAAGAAATGTAAAACTTTTTAACATTTGAAAATCGAGCAATTTGATCCACAATTACGAGATAAAAAAAGCAAACATTATTAATTATACCAGTTATATTTTTCCTTCGTTTATAAAATAAATCATTCATTTTAAAAGTCTTCCAAAATTAAAAATTATGAATATTTGGGTTTAAAAATGAAAACACCGTTTAATTATTTAGAAAATTAAGTTTCAATTTTTTAAAAATTAGTGTTTTTAAAAGTTTATTCAGGAGATATATCTTTTTCTGAATGCTTTACTTTCTAATTCAAAAATGAACTAGTAATAAAAATCAATATTTTAATTATAGAAATAAAATAAAAACTCCAATGAGAAATAAATATATGTTCATATCGTAATGCCCAACATATTTCTTTTCCATAAAGAATTCATAATAAAATTTTACTACATAAAAATTTTTATCATATATTTAACTAAAATGGATAAAATTTGAATTAACATTAATCCTAAATTTTATATGTGTAAAATGTAATGCGCAAAGAAAAATCCCAACTTCTATTATGTTAAAAATTTAGTCAAGAACTTGATCAAGTTATTGAAAATGTTCAATGACAGAAAATGCCAGACAGTATTTTTTAATAGAAAAAAAAGGCAAAAATTTAAAGATAGAGAGACTTTAAAATCGCGATATTACCATATTTATTCGAATCTAAGCCGCACTTTTTTTCCCGATGCTTAGTCTACAAAAATTCTGGTGCAGCTTAGATTCGAAGACTGAAAAAAAGTTTTTAATGCTGGTAAAGTAAATTAATTATTCACTTTTTATTAATTCACCTTTATTATTTTTTTTATTTCGTTTAGTTAGTGATTGAATATAAACGTCATATTGATCAGCTACACGAGGGCTTTTGGTGACGGACCTCGTAACTTTGAACCATAGTCAAGTGACGAGGACGACACCTGAGCTTGCACCTCCCATCTCCTAACTACCACACCAATGAGAGGACGTTTGAGCTCTCAGATTTAACGTTCATCGCTCCCCTACACGACAGAATTTCAGCGGTACTAGGCTCGAACTCATGATACGCCAGCCACGAGTACGTTACCTTGACCACTAGGGTATCGCAGCCACTTTTCATTCCGTAAATATATCATATATCGATAATATATTTTACACTATTTTTTTTTCACAAAAATGTGCTGAGAATTTGGGGTGCGGCTTAGAATCTGAACATAATTAATTGAAAAAATAAGTTTCTGTTAATTAAATTAGAAAACAATATTTTGTGTTAATAATTGTTCCAATGGTTTATGGTAAAGTTTTACGTCAAATATAAAATCGATGGGAAAATTTTTTTTGTTAATTAAAAAAGAAAATAATAATATAATAATAATAATTGCATTACAATAATTAGATTAAAATTTTAATTTGTGAGTAAGGAGTAGTAATTTGTGTTCTTATTGTGAGTTAATTCACAACTTTCGATCAAGTATAAAGTAAGTATACTTTCATTCTTCGTTAAGTCATTTCGCAGAATTTAAATATTCTTACAGACATTCCTTCAATGACAAAAAAAAAAAAAAAAAATCTAAGCAGTATAATTATAAACGATTTTTTTTAAAGCACACATGCAGAAAATATTTAAAACTTTCCTAAATCGGAAAGTTCGTCAGATTTGAGATGTTAAATCTCTATACATCATAAACCTTTTCCATTGTCCACTATTGGCAAGTTACCATAATTTCAGCTGGCGACTATATTTCAGAAAGATATCGCCAAAAATAAGTATTCGTAGCCAAGAATAAATTTGCTTTTCAAACGATGGTGGTGCCATCTGTTTGAGATAGTCCTAACTACGCCAAAAATAATTCAGAATGAACTTAAAATTTAAAAAAAGTTAATTAAGAAAAACATAAAACTTAATTCTGGCTACACTAGTCCAAAAAGGGAAGCTTGCTTTCTTATATACTATTTAATTCTACTCTAAAAAAAATTTTTTTTTCTGTTAAAATGTCTTTTGCGTTTCCACCTCCTATACTTTAACATAGAAAAATGAAATTTCATTTTGCAAAAATGCTGAAAACTGTGTAATTTTCCAAAAAATCAAAATTCAAGAAACACTATCCTTTAAACAATTATTTTCTTTATATCCATAAAAAATTTTATTATTATTGGAGCTTTTTCCTGCCCACAAATGTCTTTGCCGTTTCATCCCTATCCTTTAACATTGACCGAAAACAGCCTTAACTTGGCACATATGAGCCAACTGGGCCCAGCTGAGGCCCCTCTCTCTGCTGGGCCCTCGTTTCGTTCTGGACTCTGTCTTAATAAGAACATGATCCATATAATTTTATTGTGGTCTAATATTATTTCTGTACATGTTCTCCTCAAAAAAGGGAATTTCAAATTGCATGTTAAATGGCAAAAGCGGTAAGACTGTATTATTATTTGATAACCATTGTCCTTGTCTAGGGCTAGAGATAATAGCCTTTGTTACTCCATATCCCACAAAATCTGTAACTGTCTAGGCATAGGACTAATACTATAAACAATCATTCAACTTATTTAGTCAAAATGCAGCCATTGGTGAAGCCAGTTTGTGCCTGGATTCTTAGAGATTGTGAGTAGTGCACATTTATTTGTTTCAAATTACCGTTTGAACGAGTATTTGACAATATATGCTATATACTGTATACTTTTAAAGATCTCAGTTAGGGCCTACTTTTGCATAGGGGGCCCAGGGCCTCAAAAATTCTTCTCTGGGAGCAGACAGTCGGGAGCTAGTTTTTTATTGAAATTGCCAAAGTTCCTTCACACGTTGTCAACTAGCACTCCTTGTTAGGAAGTTCCCGAAAACATGTTCTACTTTCCATTAGATGACTCAACTAAAGAGATATTCTCGAAGCTATGCTCTTCACACGTGGCTACTTCTGTCAGGAAAATGACGGAAGCTTTTTATTGCTTCTTTGGATCATTCTAACAACGAGATTGTGAACTTCTCGCTGCGGTACTCCTTTTTTTAATCAACTTTGTGATCATGTATGAAAGGAATTCTCTCTCCACTTCATATAAGAGGAGTGGTGGATAGGAAACGAGCTGACTGGCACAAAATTGTCTCTTCTCAAACCGGGGTCTTATGGAATAATCAGCTGAGGCATTCGGTTATACAACGAAAGGGTGTTGCTTCGAGTCCACGCTTGTTTCTATTCTTTTGACTTTTCCCTCGTGTTATTTTTGATTAACTCTATATTAACGCCGTCTATTGGCAACGATCAGCATGAAACTTAATCAGGTGACGAAGACGACACTTGGCATTCATTCTTCAAACTTACCCACCGCACTGCCAGCCTCGACAGTCAAAGCGTGCATCGCGGGGGCAGCAGTACCCGAGAGGATAAAGAGATCAAGAAACTCCGAGGGTCTCTTCAAGATGGGATGACCGAATCTGTGGAGCAGCCACTCCAGCGATTGATACCAGCAAAAGGGGTTGCGGGGACACCCGGGTGACGTTCATCTGAAGATCAAGTAATTTTGAGAGCTTACTACGCTAAATTCTGTTGCAGGGTTATTAATGTTTTTTCCCCTCTCCAGTTACAAAATAACATACCTTAAAATCCGACGTATAGCGCGCACCTATAGTTTCAAGCTGCCTTTTTTAATTTTTAGGTATATTCGCCGAATAACGCTCCCCCTTCTTTATGAAGAAACCTGAAATGTACGTGTGCAATGGTCTTATGTTTTGTAGTAATTTATTCGAGGTATTATTCAAAGCTTTAAGAAAAAGTAGTTTACTTCTAGAACTACAACCCTTTAAAGTCATCAGGAATGTCATTTATTTCAAATAAACAGTTTTTCGATTTGTGAATGAGTCATTTTTTTCTATGCTCATCTTTTTTTTTTATTTTTAAAGCTCTCATTTTTACACCCGGCGTATAACACGCACTCCTAAATTTCGATCTGATGTTTTGTGTTTAAAGTGCGTGTTATGCGCCAGATTTTACAGTAATTTATCCGAGTTATTAACCCAAGGATTTGAAAAAAATTGCGTACTTCTATAACTACTACCTTTTAAGTTCATAAGGAATGCCATTTCTTTTAAATAAACACTATTTCGATATATGTACGTCTATTTTTTTTACATTCATATTTTTAATTTTATTTTTAAAGCTATCATTTTTAGACCCGGCGTATAACACGCGCCCGTAAATTAATTACCTGTAATCTTATTTTATTTTATGTGTTACAAGTGCGCGTTATACGCCGGATTTTACGATAGCTACAAAAGAAAATCTACTTTTCCTTGCGTGTCAATTGAAATTATTTATAAATTAATTATAAACAATTAAATATTATTTATAATTATAAATACTTAAATAATAATTACATAATTTATAAAACACTTAATTTATATAATTAAATTTAATAAAATTAAAATACATACAATTAAAACGCAATTTATTATGACAGCAAGTTCGAAATACCATTTTTTTTCCTTTTAGCTCAAAATATAACGTTATGACATCATTATTTTCGTCAGCAATTCACTTTATCTCGTTTGACAAACATTTCAAACGATAGATATTAATTTTTTTATCGTTTGACAAGGGGTGATTTCATTTGTGACACTGATTAATACGCTTTTGCCATACAAATAATATGATAAAAACAGATAGATGACGTAATTTGCGAAAGCAAGCCTCAGAACTGAAAATAAAACCTCGTGAGTGTAGTTCAATAAAACAGTATTTTAATAATATCGTTGCGCAAATCGAACGCAAACATGAAGCCCTCTCGTATCGTTCAGAAACGTCACTGAAAATTAAAAAAGCCACGATGAACGGGATATTTGCTACGGAATATCACTTTCATCTCTGACGAGTATAGCCTTTCTGAAAAAAGGGGACAACTTTAGAAGATACAGTTAGAGGGAACATAAATATATACCCGTTCTCTTTTTTTTGTCGTATAATGAACAATATATAGTGATATTTTTATACATTTTTGTTGATATATGATACATCATTTTGCAATAATTGGGAAAAAATTCATTGTTCGCTTTCGTTCACTATATAGTAAATTTGTAAAATGAATTGGGAGCTATGCTATTAATTTTTTTACGCTAGGGTTATTTTTAGAATGGATTAACTTACTCGCTTGATATATACAGTCGAACCTCTATATAACGAACCTCTATATTGCGAATTTTTCTATACAGCGAATTTTTTCTTGGAACCTTGAACATTTTACGGTTTTCTTCGTAAAATAACCTCTCTGTAGCGAAGTGCATTTTCTATATAACGAACTAACACACTTTATGGTGGTCATAAGTCTTGAATTTGTTTTATTAGATCCTAACTTGCCGAGAGCAATAGAGCTTCTCGGACGTTTCATCCAAGAAGTGCAACCTTTAACCCCTGTTGCCCAGTTCACTAGAAACATCGCAATTCGATATTCTCTTTCACACTCAGTGGAGTTGTCCCGTGTCTCTGTGTTCTAATTATAAAATAATGTATGTTTAATATTACTTGTATGCTTCAAATTATAAAATGCACTTAAAATTCCTCAGTTTTAGTATAAAATTATTTTCTTAATATTGAAAGTACAGTGAATTATTCGACATTCTTTTTTCTTGTCTTCCTTGCAGTTTTTCTTTCTTTCTTTCATTTTTGATGGGTAAGATATATAAAATAAACATACGAGGGATATTCGGAAACTAAGGTCCGTTTACTTATAAAACATTACAGATTTTTTCAAAACACTTTATATTTTAAATTCCTTACATGTGTCTCTATTTTTCTACATACTTTCCATATTTGTTTAAACATTTGTCATAACGTTCTACGAGCTTCTGTATGCCTAAGTCGTAGACGTCTGCCGCCTGTGAGGATAACCAGTCTTGAACTTCTTCTTTCACCTCGAAAGCTGTGTCGAAGCGCTTGCCGCCGAGAAACTCTTTTAGGTAGCGGAATAAGTGAAAATCACTCGGAGCCAAGTCTGGACTGTACGGTGGGTGGTCAATCTGTTCCCATCCAAAAGATCTGATCAGATTTCGTGTGTTAATGGCAGAATGGGATCTGGCATTGTCATGCAGCAACAGAACTCCAGACGTCAGAAGACCACGTTGCTTATTCTGTATAGCACGTCTAAGTTTAGTTAGGGTAGCGCAGTAAGAGGCTGCATTTATTGTTGCCCCTTGCTGCATAAACTAGACTAACAAGACCCCATGTCTATCCCAAAACACGGTTGCCATAACCTTGCGTGTTGAGATTGTCCGCTTGGCCTTGACTCTGACTGGTGAATTTGTGTGACGCCATTCCATTGACTGACGTTCAGACTCTGGGGTTATGTGAGAAACCCACGTCTCGTCTCCTGTGACAATCCTCTCTAAAAATTGATCACCTTCTTTATGATATCGATCCAAAAAATCAAGAGCACAAGCCATTCTTTTCAGTTTGTGTTCCTCAGTAAGCAGCCTGGGAACCCAACGTGCACACAATTTGCGAAATTTCTACTTTTCGGAAACGACTTAGTGCAAAGTTGTTCTACCTACATTCGGAAATTCCAATGCTAAAGTTGAAATTGTGAATCGCCGGTCTTCACGAATCTTTTCATCCACGGCATTGACCAAATCATCTGTGATCACTGATGGTCGACCGGAACGCGGTTCATCATGAACATTTTCCCGTCCGTCCTTGGAAGCTCTCACCCACTTACGCACTTTGCTGCTACTCATCGCATTTGGGCCATACACGTCGCTTATCTGTGTATGAATTTCGGCAGCTGAAACGTTCTTTGCTGTCAAAAACCGAATCACCCACCGTATTTCACAGTCAGCGGGCTGATCGATTGTTTTAAACATTTGGAAGTAGCACTGTACTTACCACACTGTAACAATACCAATGCAAATGGCGTCGTTTGACGAGCAAGGTATTCCGGGAGTTGGTACGCATGCGCATTTCAATGTTTGCGCGACATTCGATTAGCTACGACGATTCGGACCTTAGTTTCCGAATATCCCTCGTATATTAATTTTAAAAAAAGGTGTGAATAATTACTTTTTTTAATTTATAGTGTTTATGAATTTAAAAATTATTTTATGCTGTTTATAAAGCATATTAAAAGATGAACCTCTATTTAACGAATTTTCCATATAGCGAACTTTTTTCCGGGATTTTACTACTTCGTTATATAGAGGTCCGATTGTATATATATTTTAAGTCTTTCTCACTTTCCTGATATGTTTTTTTATAAGTATGAAGTACATCTTCCATGAATTTTGCGACGTTTGAGAAAAATAATGGTAGTGTGATATTTATTAATTTAAATATTTGATTTATTTACGTCATAGCTATTAATTTCAGCATGTACATTGAAGTTAGAAAATCATTGGTTAGTTCATTTGAGTCCAAATTCAGCTGTGAGTGAGAGAGTGAGGAGTGATTTGTTCTGTTCGAAGTTTACGTCGCACTATAAAGCAACATCAGGGCTATTGGTGGTGGACACGGACAAGTGATGAGGATGACACCTGAGCTGGTTCCCTCTCCGAACTTCCACACCCTGCCCTTGAGACTTGGTACATTTACCGGAAACAGTCCCTCCCATGGTGGGTCTTCCGTGGCACTAGTTCTCGAACTCATGATCCGCCGGCCACGAGTCCGTCCCCACAAGGCTACCACGGCTACAAAATTCGACACAAACCCGTTTGCTAGTTCGTGACCATAGCCACTCTGCTGCTGCAACCATCGGTCTTTGTTGGAATCAAGATTCAAACCTGGGAACTCGAGATTTGGGACATTTAGTATTGCATTGCAGTGGTTCTAACTTATGAAATACATCAAAAGCCATACTTTACTTTAAAAAAGTAATGTGCATATATATGAAAAAAATTAAAGTCAATTCCTACATAGGTCAACAATGAAAATTTTTATTTTAGTTACTTTTTATCATATAATTACTATTAATATAAATATGTATATAAAGGGTGTTATTTTTAGAGTTATAGAACTTTAAATTGCAATAAAACAACGATGTATTATTCGATTGACATGAATTGGCATTGCATTTTAAATATGATTTCTGGCATAGGACTGCCACGGCTGGCTCGGATGTAGTCCAATCTGGACTACATCCGATGACTTTTTCCAACATTTGTGGCCGTATATCGGCAATAACACGGCGAATTGTGTCTTCCAAACGGTCAAGCGTTTGTGGCTTATCCGCATAGACCAATGACTTTACATAGCTCCACAGAAAATAGTCTAGCGGTGTTAAATCACAAGATCTTGGAGGCCAATTCACAGGTCCAAAACGTGAAATTAGGCGGTCACCAAACGTGTCTTTCAATAAATCGATTGTGGTACGAGCTGTGTGACATGTTGCGCCGTTTTGTTGGAACCACAGCTCCTGGACATCATGATTGTTCAATTCAGGAATGAAAAAGTTTGTAATCATGGCTCTATACCGATCACCATTGACTGTAACGTTGTGGCCTTCATCGTTTTTGAAGAAGGATTCCCCCAGCCCATAAAGCGCACCAAACAGTCAGTTTTCTGGATGTAATGGTGTTTCGACATACACTTGTGGATTAGCTTCACTCCAAATGCGGCAGTTTTGTTTGTTGACGTAGCCCTTCAACCAGAAGTGCGCTTCATCGCTAAACAAAATTCGCTTATGAAAATCGGGAACAACGGCAATCTCGTTTTGGGCCCATTCGACGAATCTACGCCTTGCTTGATGATCGTTTTGATGAATTGCTAAACCAAACTGAGAATAAATCACTTGACAGCTGTTAAATCGGTCGCCATCTTGGAAAGTAAAGCCAACTTAAACTTCTATACCTGGAAAAAAAACACTCTTTACATATGATAGAATCACAATATTAAGTGGCAATTAATTTTTATTAATAATCATCAAAGTATCGTATTGTCATCCAAAACAATCGAGTATATAAAACTTCAGTTCAACTGAACGCTTTGAAACGTGAGAAAAAAAATATTTTAAAGTTTTGACCCAAGTCACTAAAAATGAAGCCAACGTAACTGTATCAGTAATTCATTAAATAATTAGTTTCAGTCGATTAATCTTAATGAATTATTATTAAATTATCTTTTTGTCACCCAAAACAATCGTGTACAGACAGTTTCAGCTCAAATGAGTGCTTTGAAATGTGAGAAAAAAACCTTTTAAAGTTTTGACACAAGTCGCCAAAATGTTCGCCAAGTCACCAAAAATGAATCCAACGTGACTGTATCTGTAACTCTTTGAATAATTAGTTTTAATCAATTATTTTTATTAATTATAGTTAAATTACTGTATAATAATCGAAAATAATCGTGTATATAAAATTTCAGCTTAATTGAGCGCTTTAAAATGTGTTTTATTAACGATTGAAAATTTGAACAAGACATGTATAGGGAGAGTGTGAACAAATAGGAGAAATTGTGAAAAAAGGGAATAATATGGACTTTTGACCCCACTTGGAATGTTTATTTAAATACCAACGTAAAAAGTTGTGCTAAACAGAACTTCAAGGAATTTTCTTTTGAACTTTTCCCTTTACCAACACCAGATTTGATTTCGTATCACCAACTCACAAAACAAAAAAGCGCATAACTAACTATCAATGCATTATTTCTCATTAGATAAGATTAGTATTACAAGCACGTTGAAACGGGACATTGGAACGATGACAAAATTTTCAAAACACGCACAAATTCCTTATTAGAATTGTTAATTTACCCCGAAATAAATCAGTTTCAACATTTCAACAGACTTTCCGCCTCTGTCTCATTCTGCAAATGTATCGTTGAGAATAAATCAATAATTAATTAACAGATCATTATATCAGCAATTGATTAGGTAGCTAATTAATGACTCGAGAGATTTACCCTTCCATAATAATCAACTAAAATATTTATATTAACTATTATATGTAACTAGAAAGAGTGTATAAGCCGTTGACAGGACAAGCCGGTATATAAGATAAAATATATATGCTGAAATTAAAATAGAATTAATTTTAACCACTGATGCACACTCTTAGTAGCATTAGCTCAATTTATTATCGTCATTTTATATAAAAAATAGGAAAAAATTTATAAATTAGATTTATTGATTGTTTTATCAGTGTCGCCCCCGGAAGCAATGCGAAGGTTCTTGCCAACAGATCTCATAATTTCGAACCATGATTAAGTGACTAGGGTGACATTTAAGTCATGTAAAGGAATGCAGACATGAAACAAAAGAATTAGTTTCTGCTTTTGATTATTAAAATTTGTGTTTTATGAACATTTAAGCACTACAATCCAAACAGTCTGCTTATATGATAGTCCACCCACAAACACCGTGTTTGATGTAGGTATGTACAAAAATATATACGTACTTTGTGCTCATGTACATGCATACACTCATGCATGCACACCCACTCATGCATGAACACATAAAAACACACATACATGAAAACATAAAAACACACAAAGAAGCATACATGTAAGCACGCGCACATGCATACATACATGCATATACATGCATTAGTACGTATTTACACACTTACGAATATACAATACATATACGCAAGTCTACACACATACGTAGATACACCCACATAATACTTATAAACGCACATACATACATAGATACACACGTAGACACCCTTACATGCGCACATACATATATACATAAATACATACCACGCATAAATAGATACATATACATACATAGATACACACACATAGATACATAAATATACACATATATATATAATTATAACAATTGATCATTAATTTTAAATTTATAGTTTTTAAGTTTTTATTCTCTCTCTTTCTCTAATCCTTTTCTCTACTTGAAGTTTGAACTAAAAAAAAATAAAAGTATTTTTAACTGGCAATAACCTTCTGACATTCATATCTAATACAGTGTTGCAAGAGAATTTTTAAGCATGACCTTTACGCACTCTGTATGACAATGAAATAATGTTTTTCGCATGTAACAGATACTTATGAACGAGGAAAAAGGTCGGAAAAAAAAAAAGCTCTCAAAGGCACCATTTGAAGGTTTCGAAACATTTGCGAGAATCGCAAATTTTTTTCCCTGTAAGATACAAAACAATGGAGATTTTCCATAACTATCAATCAACGCAAAAGTTCGCTTACATTTCTTGTAAATTAAATTAGGAATTAAGGGTTTTCGCGGATACTATTTTATGCAGTAAGAAAATTAAAATGAAATTATGGCTTTCAATGGGGGGATTCAAAAATTTACTCTCCGAGCAGCCATTTTATTTCGACCTCCTGACTTTTTTAGGCATAGTATTTTTGGAGTCTTAGTGTTGTCAGCACAGGTGAATTGTATGAGAATGTAACTGGGGGAGTGATTTGACAGACTTTGAACTAGAGGTGATAGTAGGAGTTCGAATGTATAGAGCAAGTATTAGTGAATTCGACGTATTTTTTTTGATCCGATGCCCATCTTCGGCCTTTCGGTCATAAGTTGACGAGCAGCCCACTACAAAGTAGAACGATAAAAACAGCTTTCTAAAGGCAGAGTCAACAACATTCAGAGAAATATAGTTTAAAAACAGCAGAGCATATATATTGAGGTTATCCCCAGTTATGGGTAAGTCATGGTCACAAAGTGGGCATGAATCTTAATCTGCCAGTCCCATTCTGTGTGAAATCTTAAAAGGTCACATTGACTAGTCAGGCAAGGAATCAGAAATTATTCAACGCTTATTTGACGTCTTCAGAAAGAAGCTTCATTTCTTTCCAGAAGTCATCTTTATATACAGGCTGGAATGCTTGGATCTAATGGTCAGGATATAAAATGATTTATATGTCGCAAAGACAAAGGACAATCTGGCTGCGTCATTTTGAATCCACTATTGACTAGCATATCTGCCCTCTCATTTCAGCAATGCAACGTAGTTCTTAATATTGAACTATTTATCTGTTTTCTCCCTGAAGATCCTAGAAATCTCCCATTCATAGTGATTGGGAGTTGCTAAGGTCGTAATTGCCGCCTTGAAATCAACAAAAATGACGTCATTTTCCTTTTCATACTGTTCTATCTTGTCTATGGCTAAAGAAATTACTGCTATTTCGGCATCAAGTTGTCAAAATATTTCCCGATGGCAAAAGACAATGTAAAGTCTTTAGAGAAAATTCCAGGTCCAACACTTTTAATAGCCCTTTCAGCCAAACCATGAGTATAAACATACAATCAAGAATCACTCAAGTAACGCTCAAGATTAGTAGAACAGCACAGTCCGGTACAGTGGTTAGCGACTCTGAATACAGTACCGTAGGGCCTGGGTTCGAATCTCGGAGAAGACGTGGATGTTAGTAAATTTATAGTGCCTTTGTGGCAGGTACTCTAAATAGTTATTGAGCTGCAAGTCCTCTCGTGAGGTAGGTGGAAGGGAAAAAGACGTGGGAGGCCCCTGACCCTCCCCAAAAGTGTTCTGCTTCAAAATCGGAGTGGAACGAGCTAAGTAGTACTGTCACCTGTATGGTGCTCAAGGCTAACGACAGGCGTAAAATTCTAGCCCCTTGCCATGATGAATTTCGTGGGCTGGATCTAACACAGTCGAGATCAGGTGGTATAAGAAACAACAACAGCACAGCAGTATACTTCAATTCGGAGTCGAGAAAAATTTCTTGCTAACATCATAAACAAGGTCCGAATACCCCTTTGCAAGTTAAAAATTTTTCAGTCGATACCAAGAGTCTGGAAGTGGGTAACAATTTTAAAAAGGAAAATGGAAGATTGCCGTACTTGTGAATTATTCAGTGTAAACTATAGTGAAAGTGTATCAAAACTGGAATATCCGGCTAAAGACTGGGCATGAACGGATAAATTGTGGTCTTCCCCAAGTAATAAAAGCTCTAAAGGAATGGAGAATCATCCAAATTGTGATAGAAAGCAGAATGAAATCAGTGCAGAAAATTGTAGCGGATTTGAATTAAGAATCGTCTCAAATTATCTCTGAATTCAGTGTTTGGTGTATTCTGCTTCATATGGGTAATGGAAGTTGAAAGCCAGTGCACATACTATTGCTGTCAGTATTAAACAAAACAAAATGTCTAACGTTAGCTCTGGCGTACGAAGTTTGGAGGATGGCCAATCGAAAAAAAAATACTGCTTCGAGGAGTCCCGTTTTAAGTTAGGATGCCATGGGTATATTGATAACACAAAAGCATGGACCCTAAATAATTTTTTTCTTCAATTCAATACAACTCTTCAAACTCTCTGGTAGATGCGATGTGATGTTGTAAATGTTTATCTGGCATACTCTAGGCCCGGGAAGGACATTACGTCGATCGCGGTCGACCTGTGGATTTACAAGACAATTTGGGGTGACCGCCTGAAGATTAGCAGTTAGTAATTATATATGGCAATATTCAAGATAAGTTGACAGTACGCTGAATAAGTCTTCTACTGACTATAATTACGAAAACTAACTTTGAATGAAAATGTTTTATTTTTTAATGTGTTTTGAATTGTTTGATAATTAAAGCATCATTGGATATTATACTTGTGGCTATTATTATTATGTTTGTATTTTGTTTTAAACACGGTTTCAAAAAAGTAAGTTTTACATTTTATTTACGTAAATAAGTACATATTCCGAATTTATTTATTTAATTATAATAACTATCGAAGACCTTTTTCTTACTTCTCCATACCTACGCCACTGGACAATGCACGCGCTCGTGAATTTTTCAAAGGGGCACAGCGCTGTGATCCAAGGTTGAATGCCTACTATTCTCATATCCTACCCCAATACGCAGTCAAACATATTTTTTTCTCATTTTGTAGACTGTCGGGATCAAAGAAAAGTAAGAATTAATTTATTGAATAAATAATTAGCATTAGTTGATAAAAAATTATTAATAACAAAAACTTAATTAAATTTTACGTACTATACACATGGGATTATTATTGATCGAGAAAAAATGGGCTGTGGAGGAGGGTCCTCCCCTTTGCGTGTGCCTCTGATACTGGGTGAAACTGATACAATACCTTGATAAAATTAGAAGTAGCCCGTACCCTTCCCACCCCTGCTCTAAGCCCTTAAATGCATGTGCTTGAATGTGTGAACAAGACCTTATACCCACGAATCGTTGTTTTGAAATCGTTGCTATTTAAATACATCTTCAAAGGGGAATGTTTATCCCAATACCAACAGTGCTTTCGATAGGGTAATGCGTCCTTTCGTTTGTACTGGTATAGTGTTAGATTGGTTTAAGGAACATGAAGCAGAGTAGCGCACACAGGAATTTTTCAAAGGGGGGGGGGGTCCGGGGTCGAAAGTTCACCCTTCTTGTATCATGCTCCCTTTGATTTTGTCTATTTTCGGGAACAAAACACGGTAAAAAACTAATTTTTGAATAAATAATTAGCATTAATTAATAAAACTAATCATTAATAACAAGTTATTAATTAAATTTTACGTACTATATATTTAGAATTATAATCAATCGGAAAAAAAATCAAGGGCTATGGGGGGTCCAGGAACCCCCCTTGTGTGCGCCACTGACTTGAAGGATAGTGTCTCCCTCCCCTACAATATCCAGATTTTAGTACTACGGGACATCTGTAGAATGGAGCTGAAAAAAAGGCCATTTGACAACTAAAACTACAATTATTCAACTTCATATAACTGGCGAGAGTGAAGTGTTGTACTTCAGACATGGCCTTAGAATTCACAACATCTCGTAGAGTCCATGCCAAGAAGAATTATGGCTGTATTGAGGACAAAAGGCGACCCAACGAGATGGTGAGTGAGTGTTATATTAACATCACACTAAAAGTTAAACGAGGGCTATTGGTGACGGACCTCGTAATTTTGACCCATGGTCAAGTGACGGAGATGACACCTAAGCTTGACCAGTAGGCTGCCACGGCATTTTAGAGGCACTAAAGCTCAAACCTGATACTCAACTAAGCCGGCCACGAGTCACTATTTGCTTACCAAGTCCACAGAAAGAAAAGAAAAGCATAAAAAAAGCGGTGAAACGTAATTCCGAATAAAGTATGTTGAAACTGAACATTACGGAGAGAGAACAGCCAACTGAATTTTTTTCATTTTTAGCTTAAAATTTCTTTTTGTCTTTTTTAAAAGTCATTTTTCATGTTCATCGCATTTATGATCTTTGATATAGATATTTCAAACTTTTTAAGTTTTTAGAGTTCCAAGAATTCATATCGTAAGTTGCGGATACTTATAAATATTTTCGAAAATTCGTTTACATACGTACATATAATATTATTTAAACATTTCAAACTTATGCTTTCTACTTTTGACGAGAGCACTATTTGTGCGAGCTTTATTTTTATCTTCACTAATATTTGATACCAATAAATACTTCGCTATTACTCCATTTTTTCAAGATCAGTATTGACTTATGCATGTGAAACTTGGTCCATGTCTCGAACAGATGAGAACAGGATAAGTATCGACGAAAGGAAGATTTTAAGATTTATTTTTGGAGGAATTCAGGAAATGTAGAACGTGGCGAAGAAGATCAAATTTCGAGCTCTATCACTCATATAAGTAATCTGACATCGTTAACTTCATCAAAATACAACGAATAAAATGGGCAGGTCACGTTGTCAGAATGGACGAAGACCGCATCACTAAAAAAGTCTTCAATGCCCAACCAATTGACATACGGAGAAAAGGCAGGCCAAATCTAAGATGGATTGATGGCCTAGAAAAAGATTTCCTAATTTTGAAAATTAAGAATTGGATAACTCTAGCAGGAATAAGGCTGGCCTAGAAAAGGCTTCTTGAGAAGGCCAAAGCCCACCCTTTGCTGTCGAGCCATCAAAGAAGGATTTAAAATATTAAATTCAGCTTTCTACAGAACAACATACAAAGTGAAGAATAAACAAACAAAGGAATGTGATAAGGCTGTTTTAGTTGATCATCACAGGTTTGTTTTCTATTATTGATAAAAAAAACCCTTAATTTACAGAATTCTAGGATAACGTTTGATACAAGTTAGGTTAGATCACATGTACAGGATCACCTAACTAATCTGGACTAATTGGGGTTCTAGATAATCAGGATTTACGAACATCCGGATTAAACGAAATAGCCTATAAATGAGTCAAGGTATTGATCTAAATTATCTCTACTGCGAAAACAGAAAATGTATTTTGAAATCAGACTAGGCAAAATATCAAATAACTAGGCATGAAAGAATTCAAGTCAATACATTATTTGCATGATATGTATTAGATTGGGGGGAAAACCGACTTTAAATAAATCATGGTTTTGTGCTTATAAAGGAGACATTGTAGAAATGAAATAAAAATCTATTTCAAGGGTTTCCTCAAATGTTTTACTAGTAATTTATGTAGACGTAATACGTAAAACAGAATGTCTGCTCAAAGTACCTCAAAAAGTAAACCATGCAATTTAAAAAAGATTAAAAATTCATGAAGGGATTTTAAAATGCTACACAACTACTACGATAATTGATGAATGTACACACATTTTTAATAAGAGAGAGAGAGAGAAATTTATAAAATGATTTTCTTTGTGAATACTTGTTAGAAACTTCTTAAAAAATGCATCACAATTCTGTAGAACTTTTTTTTAAAAAAATTAAGTATCGCTTTTCGAATAAAAAATACATGCGAACACACATTTATTAATAGCTGCAGTAAAAGTATAAACATTTGTCCCATAAAAAAGTACCTTACTATAATAAATAACGAAAAACTGAGAATTTTTTGAAAAAATCAGCTTAAACCCTTTATCTACCGACGGTAGTTACAAGTGTCACTCATATTAAAATTACATAGAATTATCATTTTTACGAATACTCTGATGATGTGTGGTTAGCAGGAATATTCTTTTAAACCCACTCTTCCAAGATATATGGCAGCATGGGTTCTATAATGAGCATTTTAGTGGTGAAGGCGAATAGTTTTATAGCAGACATTGCGTTTTCAGCGGATTGCGAAGATTTTCATTTTTGTTCCAAAAAATAGTTAATGTCAAAAGGTAAGTGTCTTATTTTTTCGTATGTTAATGAAGACCTTAGAAAACGATTTGGCTATTTATTTTAAGTGAACAGTATGTATAATTTATTTTTTTTACAGTTGAATATCATTAATTAATTAATTATCTCTAACTAATTAAATTTCCCAAAGTTGAGTATTTTGTTTATGTATATCCCGTTATTTTCAACGTAGTGATTCGGAAAGAAATATTGCATGAAAAAAAACTGTAGTAAATCATAATGCGGTAGATAAAGGGTTCAAGTTTGTATCTGCTATTGGGATGAGAATAAAAACGAATGAGCACAAAAGTTATCACAACTCAGAATTTTTTTAAGCTTAGAATTTTTAAATTTTGTGAGATAATAGAAAAATAAATAAAGAATAATTTAGGTTAAAAATTTTTTAATTTTTTGACCGATTTTTTAAAAATTTAATCGTACTGTCTATTTTTTTAAATGGGCGTCAAACGACGTCTGGTTTTAATGGGATATCTTGAGTAATAAGAGCTTACTGTATATAAATTTTGAAACAAGTTTCTTGCAATTAAATATTTTTTTCCTAAAGTATGAATTTCATTTGCGTTGTTGTTGTTTATCCTAGAAAAATCGGAAATATATCTTAGATCAGCTCCAGAAGGTTGTTGATCGCCAAAACATCTATAGTAGTAAGAGGATAGGATGTTAAGTCACCCTTAGAAAACTCGTTCGATGAATCTGGATGGTCACACAACCCTTTTTACTAGTGGGGTGGATTTTTTTGCCACTTTCAAAGGAAAGGTATTTAAGGGGAGTTGGAAACCTCTCTCTCTCGTTATACTGACAATGTTAAATTGGCTGTTTTCGATGTACCTTTTCTCAAAATCTGTTATATGTACATGCTTGGAATTTTTCATACAATTAAAATGTACCTTTCTTATATATATATTATATTAAAATGAGCTCTTAGCTAATTTTGAATTTTTTAATAATTTATGAAATATTTTATCAAACACTGAGAAATTTGACCCATTTTTCGCATAAAGAATTTATAAAAAATACATTTTTGAGTTTTTTTTACAAAAAGCTCATTTCAGTATATATTAGCCATCACTATAAATATATCATAAGAAATTTACATACCTGTGAACAGCAGCTTCTCAGAAAAGGTACATCGAACATCAAAATTTACATTTTGAGATCAATTGATTTTAATGTATACCGTGAGACTTCTAATCAGCTAGGAAATAAAAAAATGCTCAATTTACAACAAAAGATACATGTTTTGGTTTATATCAGACGTTCAATTTTTAAGCAAAAATGAAGTGCTTTGGTTATATTTTTCGCCATTCAAATGGGCGGGGCCCAGTTTCAACGATTACTTAAAAATAGGTTTCAAGGGCTTCTAATTGCCCTAGAGGTTAAAGTAAGGTATTTTTGGAAAGGTTAAAATCTGTATAATTTGAAAATGTAAAAATCTCAAGTTGTCAAACAAATAAGATTTCAGCTTTCCAACATTCTTTAAGGTGTCCACATGTTAGTGTAGCCAGAGCAGTCTGGGAGCAATGGTCACATTTGATTTCCAGCAGAAAGCCAGAGGATGTTCCTATGTACCATTGGTGCGTAGGTGGAATGCGCTATATTGAGTTTGGATCTTTTATTTGAGTATAGTTCTTGATAAGTTATAGAAGAGCCACAGTGCCCATTTCATTCTCACTATTTCTTTGTCCAGTCCATCAGCGACCTCAGTACCACTAATGTTAACATATGATGTGATCCAATGGAGGTGAACACCGTAGGTCTGAGAGATCTTCCTCTGTTTGACAAAAACAAAAACGTTGGTTACATCGCTTGCGGAGGACCAACCACGAAGACGTTGTAGTGAACTGCGGCTGTCCTATAAAAATCATAGTTCCCCAAAATCACAATCATAAAACATGATAGCATCCAGCTCTATATTAATCGAAATTAACTCACTCCTGAAGACAGAGTAAATGTCAAAGTTGAATTGCTTTATTGTAATCTTAAGGTAGGGGCGGTCCTAATTAGCTGCCAGTACGAACAATCTTCTGTATGACTACCATGAGTTTTGACCTACACTGTATCTTTAGGAATGTACCTAATGATTTAGTTGAATGTGTAATCTTAAGGTGGGAGATCTTTAGCTGCCAGTACAAACGAGTTGACTATCATGAGTTTTGACCTACACTGTATCTTTAGGAATGTACCTAATCAGAGTTGAATTGCTTTATTGTAATCTTAGGAGGTCCTAATTAGCTGCCAGTACGAACAATCTTCTGTATGACTACCATGAGTTTTGACCTACACTGTATCTTTAGGAATGTACCTAATGATTTCCAGAGTTGAACTGATTTATTGTAATCTTAAGGTGGGAGATCTTAATTAGCTGCCAGTACAAACGATCTTGTGTTTGACTATCATGAGTTTTGACCTACACTGTATCTTTAGGAATGTACCTAATGATTTCCAGAGTTGAACTGATTTATTGTAATCTTAAGGTGGGAGATCGTAATTAGCTGCCAGTACGAACGATCTTCTGTATGACTACCATTACTTTTGAACTGCACTGCATCTTTAGGAATGTACCTAATAATTTCCAGAGCCAGCTGTCTAATATGGTCTTCTTGGTAAGTTTGCTTGTTTGCAGGGGATTTCGGGTAAAAGTGGAAGAAGTAGTCCCACTCCTGTAGTCCCACTGAGGGATCAATACAGGATTTTTAGACAGAGGTTAAACCTACCGAGATATAGGTTCTGAGTTTCTGCCTGGCTAAAATGGCTCTATTTCACGAGTCCTTGATTGTTGTACCAAAAGTGTAGATACAAGGAAGTACGATGTGGGGGAGGGGGAGGCATAGTAGCATATTTTATTTAGGTAATTTATTAAATTGAAACCTAATGGCTGAATGATTAGTGCATCGCGTTTCCACACCTCATGTCCGAGGTTCAAACCCCGGGATGGGCAAGGTTGACTCAGCCTTTCGTGCATTCATTGGTTCGATAAATGAGTACCAAGCTTGCTTGGGAACTTAATATCAGGGGTTTCGCATCAGACTGACCACCTGACCGGAACATCTGCTGATGCATCTCAGGGCCCAAGGTCGCGTATACTGAGTTGGGTACAGTAGGCTTTGGCTCTCAGGGGTTGTTTCGTCACTGACTGGCTCTTCTTATAATATACAATGGCTGTAAGTTGGTCTCGAACAGGGCTGCACCAGAAGGGCAGCTATTTCTGAGAATAATTCGAGTGGTACTCAGTTGTACACGTTCTAATTTCTGAAGATTGGTTTCAGACGCACGGGAATAAATTGGGTTGCCATATTCTGGAATAGATGTTATTAGTGAAATGTATGTGGTTCTAAGAGTACTTGCATTCTATTTGTTCAAACAATTAAATTTGTTTTTTGGAATGAAGAGTATTTAAATAAAAAACTCCAATTCTTGGGAAACTTTCGGTTAGAAAACTATCGTTGAATGTCGTAAAACAAAGAATAGATGTAATTTTATTGCATAATTAGCTTCATTCTCTGAAACAAATTTAATACAAATATTTTTTCACTTTGTGAATGTCTTCAGAGATATTAAATTAAAACACTTGAAAAAAAATTGATTAAGTATTAAATTTTAAAAAAAAGTGGAATGAAATATATTTTTTTAACTGTAGAAAATGCTATTTCTTAAACTTAAGAAAAAGTTTTGATGAAAAACAACAATTTTCTTTTTCTGACTTCTTTGTACGGGGTGAGGGGTGGGGTGGAGGGCAAGAAAGATCCAGAGTTGAACAACATAAAAGAAAGCGTGACCTATAGTCTTCAAAATTTAATGATAAAATAAAAAGAAAGAAGAATTTCATTACTCTAGAGCTCCAGGAAGAAAAAAAGTAGTTTTTCATTTATTGAGTCCAAATTGTTGGAGACCGGCAGAAAAAAGGAACAAGAAAAAGTATTATTCGAATTAAACAAGGAAAAACACTTTCTTTTTTTTAAAAAAAAATAGTGAAAACTCTTGTAAAGGGAATTTTATATTTGCTGAGAATATAAAACAGTAAAAGTTTAACGAAAAAGACAATTTTTTTCTCATTTATATTGCTTGCGTTTCCTATTTGTTTGTTCTACTTATTTTTAGTCACCAAAAGGCTATGGTTTCATCTATCAATAAATTTGAGCCTGATCCATTTTCAAATGCCTGCTTTTACCAATAATGAGCTTAATTTTTAAAAATATGAAATATCAACGATACATTTCTCCTACAATTCGTATGGTTTAAAGTAAAACTTATGCAATCATATTAAGTAACTTTTTAATCCATTGATGCAAAAAAGTAATTTATACGTAATCAGGAATTCAGGTAATGAATCAATAGAATCAAGCAATTACAAATTATTTCTGTAGAAATGTTTACTCTTAAAATGTGTTATGGACATGTGTAATATTGATATTTTTTCATTCAATTAATTTTTGACAAGTGTGTGAAATTTCGAATTAATTTGCCCTTTAAAAGTGGGTAAAACTCGAGTTCAAAAGATTTTATTACACACACAGGTGAAGTTAATAAAAGCGTGTTAAAAAGCTCAAATACCAAAATTCATTTCTTTTGTGGCAACTAATTTTTTATTTTATTTTTTTCTTCATCTGTATACCAGAGACCATCCTTTCCTCATAGGTAGTTTTTGATATCTGAAATTTTTTTTTCTCCCCACCCTGACATACGAGTTAATCTTATTATCTAATTTAGTACATTAAATGGAAAAACGCATACCTTTTCAAGGACGTAGAATTATAAATGGTTATATGTACTTCAACCACATGAACTTTACGCACACATTAAGAGATTTTTATACCTAGAAATAGTATACAGCTTGACCCCGATTTAACGAACCCCTATTTAAGGAATCTCGTGATTAAACGAATTTTTCTCTTTTCCCGATTAAAATGAAGTCAAACGAACAATAAACTCCGAATCAACCAATCATTTCCATAGCTGTAATTTTTTAATTAGTTTTATTAGAAAAAATTGAATTTTTTTCTCAAATGATATCTTTATTGTCCCGAACAGAAAAAGGATTTTTCTTGTGAGTAGCATATTTCGACGGGAAGGAGTCCAGACCATTATATTCTACTTTACAAGTACCGGTAAGTCATGGTGTAACCTATCGAGTGATTTTAGAATAGGTCAAAAAATTCTTATCTCATCCAACTCCACAACGCAGGGGATATTTTAAGACTTCAACGATTCTGTTACATTTGATGGCGAACTGTCGATTTGTGCAGCTGAAATTGAAGAAATTGTTGATTTGTTAGAGCCAAAGAATAGCGAATAGCGACTCTGAAGAAGAAACTGATAACGAATTTTCTATCAAATCTGTTACATTTTCAAATGCTTTGTGTTTGAAAACTGTGAAAACATACCTTAAGGCTGTTTTCGTCATGTACACAAGAACGTGAACTGAACGCGAAGCACATTTTCGGACAGAAAAAAATGCCTCATTTTTCATACAAATTTGTGACATTGTATCTCATGCATTTGTTTGTAGTATAGTGTTTTCAAACTTTCAAAATATTTCAGAAATAATTAGTTTTTTCTTTCAACATGTAAAGGGATAGCTCGTTTAGCATTACGGTATAGGAGAAAAAATGCGAAACACATTTCATAAAAGAAAAAATTGTGTCAACTCGAATAAAAATGAGTAGTATGGTAAAATAAGTGATTATCTACAGGATAGTGAAGCTAGAATATAATATTAATGTTTGAGTACTTTTATATCTGAAAAAATATTCCGAATTTGGGTTATATTCTTTAACATTAGCCGAAAACAACCTTAAGGTATCCGACTGTGTTCGGAACCGTGATTTTAAAAAAGCTCAAAAATGGATAACTTTTATGATATTTAGTGTCACTTAGATTGGAATACATGTATAAAATTGTTTTAAGGGCATTTTAACCAAAAAAATTACTTAAACAATATTTCGGCAAAAATTAACTTAGAATAACCTTTTTTTTTCAAAATGTTTTTCTTTTGTCAAAAATGTTCCTATTATAATAATATTTTGCCTGTACATAGCTCAGACCTCTGTACAGAGGCTCAACTATGATTTTTGAAAAATTCACATTATTTTCAGAGTTACCACCATTTGAAATAATTATCGGGTTTTTTTTCTTAAAATTTCTCCTCTCTGTTGTCGTAAAACATGGATAAACCCACTTCTAAGTTATATATTTCAAAAATTCTAGTTGAGCTTCTGTACAGAGGTCTGAGCTATATACAGGCAAAATATTATTATAATAGAAGCATTTTTCACAAAAGGAGAATATTTTGAAAATGGTTCATTCTATGTTCATTTTTTGTCAAAATAGTGTACTTAAATAATTTTTTATTGTAATACTAATTTTATATGCATTTTTTAATCTAAGGGACACTAAATATCATAAATATTATCC
Source organism: Trichonephila clavipes (assembly GCA_019973935.1). Taxonomy (NCBI): domain Eukaryota; kingdom Metazoa; phylum Arthropoda; class Arachnida; order Araneae; family Nephilidae; genus Trichonephila; species Trichonephila clavipes. Next base: position 914,464 of record BMAU01019612.1, read on the forward strand.
ATTTACACGCTTGTTCAAAATCACGGTTCCGTACGTAGTCGTATACCTTAAAGAGCAAGATGTAAATAACGCAGTATTTTGTTCTCGGCATAAAGTCGAAAAAGAACTCTTTCGAATCAAAAATAAAGAAAGATTGTCAAACCTCTATCAGTCAGTCTTAAAATTTCCAATTAAATGATGCGTAATAATTCCTTAACAATATTTTTAGCTGTTAAATAAAAAAAAAGTGTGTAATTTCTAACTACGGATATTTTTTGTGTAGATATTATAGAATTTCCAAAAGGTAAAGTTCAAAAAATTTGTATTTTGTTTGGACCCCGATATGACGAATAACCCCGATTTAATGACAAAAATGTTCAGTTCAGATGAATTCGCTAAATCGGGGTCCGACTGTATTCCAAATTTTTGAATGATTTCTTCTGACATTAGTCCCAAAGAAAGGAATATGATTTCATCGAGGAAGATTCCTCTAATCGTGCCTCTCAATAATTCGAACACTTTCTCAGAAATGTGTTCCAGAGACACACATATCCACCTCTTAATGGCCCTGTCCATCATAACGAACGACATTCAAGCTCTCATTTCGCTCCGAGTGTGCTAGAAAATCACGAACTTGAGACTTACTTTCATGCCTCTTTGAACAACCCGTCGCTCATTTTGTTTCCTCCTCTACCTGAGCGCTCTGGTTCTCATAGTTCGCGCGGTATTTTTCCTCAAAATGCGGCAGGAATGATTGGAAGCGCTGTCGGAGAACGACATTTTCCTCTTTTAAATGTTACTGAAAGAAAAGGCGACTTGGATGCAGCAGGGCATCGCACTCGACCGACCGGAAAGAGCGGTCCCGAATGATGGAGTTTTCTCATCCCCCTTTTTAGTGGAGGAAGTAGAGAAATCCCCCCTCCTTTCTACGTTGATATTATCTGATATCACGAGTTTTGCGGTTTGTGACAGTAATGATTGGAAGTAATTTGCAAATATGAGATTTGGTGGGTATTCGGCAACCAGGTTCCTTAAAGTGGTGACTGGTAAGGTTGTCTGTTTTTAATGGCCTTGAATCTATCCCCCTTCCTATTGTGGCAAACGAAAGGTGATTAGTGAATCGCCTAAGGAGATCCAAGAAAGATTTGAAGCTATTGGGCCGATTTTCCGAGCAACTGCAAGATGTAAAAATAATTTTATTTGAGAATCAGAACTATTATTTAAAATAACATTAATGGGAAGACTATTATCAATACTAACCGCAATAGTCTATTGGTTTTGGAGTTGGGTTTTCAGCCGGCGACGTTTCCATCGAATTGCTTATCCTAGTCCAGATTTCAAAGAAATTCATCGAGTAGTAGGCCACTGTAGCTAAAGGGTTATGGTCCCGAACTCTTGGCCGGAGTCACGGGATCGAGTCCTAGTGTAACTGAAGACCCTCCGTGTAGAGGGATGTCTCGATGCACATTAAATCTGTCAAGGCTCAATATCCTCTTATTAGTATGGTGGAGTAGCAGTGGAGCACACAAGAGGGGGGACCATAGATCTAACTCCCTTACTTCCCCCATTGATTATAATTCTATGAATATAGTACATAAATTTTAATTAAGTGTTTGCAATTAATAATTTACTTTATTCCTTCCTTTTTCGGTGGCTCGACAGCCCAGGGTGGGCCTTGGCCTTCTCAAGAAGCCTTTTCCGGAACAGTCTTCTTCCTGCTAGTGTTCTCCTACTCTTAGCTCTCAAAACTAAGAGATGTTTTTCAAGGATATTAATCCATCTAAGATTTGGTCTGCTTTTTCTTCGGGTTGCCAATTGGTTGGGTATTGAAGATTTTTTGGTGGTGCGGTTTTCATCTATTCTGGCAACGTGATCTGCCCACTTAATTCGTTGTATTTTGATGAAGTTAACGATGTCAGATTTTTTATATGAGTGATAGAGCTCGAAATTTGATCTTCTACACCGCGTGCCATTTTCCTGAATTCCTCCTAAAATAAACTTTAAAATCTTCCTTCCGTAGATACTTATCATGTCCTCATCTGTTCGAGACATGGACCAAGTTTCACATGAATAAGTCAATACTGATCTTAAAAGACTTTTATACAATAGAACCTTTTTTTTTGAGATTTTTCTTTTGATTACATTCGATCTCCTGTATTTTCGTATTCCGTTAAGACAACTATTAGCCATAATAATTCTATCTTTTGGATTTCAGTACTACAATCGTTTCTACTTTTAATTTCCGAACCTAAATAAGTGAAACTGTCAACAGCTTCAAAATTATACAATATATTTTATTAATAAATGTTAATTATTTAATCATAATTTATTTTTTACTGTTTTTTTGTTCCCGACAATCGACAAAAATGAATGTATTTGAAGGCGTGTTTGGGTATAATACGAAAATGCTAAACTTTCGACCCTGGACCTTCTGACCCTGAAAAATTCCTATGTGCGTCACAGTGTGGTCGTTAGGAGAGGGATTGCCGGCTCAGGCGTCGCCCTCTTCACGATTAAGGTTCAAAATAACGAGATCCGTCGCCAATAGCCGTCTTGTTACTTTATCGCACTCACTGTCGATACTTTAAAGGCTCATTCACACCAAGGCGTACAAACGTCGAGTGTCTAGCGTCTAGCCAATCAGAGACTTCATTTCGCCCGAGATGAAGTCTCTGATTGGCTAGACGCTTAACGCTCGACGCTTAACGCTCGACGCTGACAGCCTTGGTGTGAATTCAGCTTAAGTTTTCTTTATAATATGGTTTGGCTATGGAGAGTGGGGTGCCGACTCAAACGTGGATCTCGTCATTCGAGTGTGGTTTAAAATTATAACGTGACAGTTTCGATCACTTGGTGAGCGAGTCACATTTACGTCCAATAGTATCCACTCATCCGGGTCATTTTTATTAGCCCCACCCTGTACAACATAATTAAAGTCGAAAATATTTATCATTAGAATGTCGGCTTTTAAAAGTAATTTTATTATTATTATTATTAAGAGCTCCCACAATTTATTCTTACACGGGGTCCCATTTTTTCTAGAACCATTCTTGCACTTTTAATTCCGGAACTGATAATTTTCAAGTCCAGTTTGATTTTTAAAAGAAAAAAAGTTTTTTCCATATTATTTATAGGTGGAATCACATATTGAAATTACAACCCTCACTAGTAGCGTAACGCGGAATATTAAGACCGCCCTGCAAAGTCAGATTTTGGGACCCAAGTGGCTATAAGATAAGATAACACAGGTTTTGGGCCCTCACGCGATGTGGGGGCGTACGATACGCCACTCACACTCAATCAGAATTGGATGAAACCAGTGGCGCACACAAGAGGAGTGTCCTAGGGGTCCGGACCTCCCCCCCCGAAAGCCCTTGATTTTTTTTCCGATTGATTATAATTTTAAGTATATAATACGTTAAATTTAATTAAATATTTGTTATTAATGATTAATTTTATTAATTAATACTAATTATGTATTCAATAATTAGTTTTTTCCTGTTTTTTGTCCCCCAAAATCGACAAAATCAAAAGGAGCATGATATAAGAATGATCAACTTTCGACCCTGGAAACCCTTCCCCTTGAAAAATTCCTGTGTGCGCTACTGTATGAAACCAATATTTTTTCTTGCAAGTTTCTTACTTTGGATTCTTAAATCTAATCTGTGTATAAAAAGAAGAAAAAGAATTTTTGTCTTGGAATTTTTCAAGGAAAAGGATTAAATGATAGATATCGAGATTACAAAGCTATTTTTGCATGACATGAGGAAAAAAAGCCTTAACCACTTTTACTGCTTTCGATAATGAAATAAGATTTTTTGATAAAAAAAATTAATTAATAATAAATACTTCTATTCTCTTTCTCTCATTCATTCATTTATGCACTAGATGTCCAAAATCCTTTGAAGTTTCTTCCTATGCTAAAATTGAGAAAAATTAAACTTAGGAATAACATTATAAATTAATAGAAATAACTCAAGAAAGATGTATTTAAAAAAAAATTTTTAGTGTTATAATATATCTTTTATTTCAGTTTTCCGTTTCATTTATTTTGTTTCCCTTTATTCGTAAAATTGTTTTTAGATCATTGAGGTTTTGTCCAGAGACACTTTTTTTAGACCTTAGTCCAAAAATATTTCTCAAAAATAAAAATTATCAAAAATTTTCAAAATACTTTTATGTTATCCCCTCCCCCCAAAAAAATCGAAAATATACGAACGACAGCAAAGACAACAAAACGATTAAACAAATTCAAACTCAGTGGCGCAACAGCTCATAAGGGCCAGGGCCTACTGCGTCCATCCCAGTTTACGTGACTATTAGGCGCTGAGGTGCATAAGCAGATCTCCCGATCAAGTGGCCAGTTTGAAGCGATACCCCCAGTGATCTGTCCCCAAGCAAGCTTTGTACTCATTTATCGACCAACTGCAGTAGGAATGAAAGGCTGAGTCGACCTTGCCCATTCCAAGAATAGAACCCGGACCTGTGGTGTGGAAGCGCGATACGCTACCACTCGACCACTGGGCCTTAGTTACGATTATATTTAAAATAATAATCGTAATCGTGTTCGTTTGCTTTCATCACGTGTGTAGTAAAATTAAGATCTCACTGTCTTGTGGCATAAGTAGCGTTTGAAAACTTCTCATGCCAATCAATGGACGAAATTTATGTGACGTTATAGTCACATCATAAGTGCAATCACATATTTCTAGCCTTTTAATTTATGTGCTTCATTGTTGCTAACCTTTGCTTTTTACTGAAACTTTCTTTTAAAACTTCTCTACAATAACAACGCATATAAGTAAACAAAATGCACCTTATTTAAAAGTACAAGTATAAAAATTTGTTTTTGATTTTGAAAACTCTTTTGAAGAATCCGTTAGAGATTGACACCTGTCTCTTGGTCATCTAGATATGTGGGAGTTTGGGAAGAAACCTTCGACATGATCCAATCAAACTATTTATTTATCACACAGTGAAAAGACACAGTTCCATTTAATAATAGTAAGAGAATATCTCGATGCTAACCGCTAAAGTGGAACGACGGAAATATACGAACTATTAGGAGACTATCAAACTTGATTCTTACTTAATAAAGGATCTAACTTATCATCCGATTTAATCTAATAGCAATTTAATCTCAGAGAACAATCGTCACTTTAAAACTTTCTCCTTAATTACAATTATTCAAATGTGATACCTTCCGAAGCAATATCACCTGATTCGAGTATATCTACTCTCTACTCAAGCTAGAATAGAGATTTTCTTCTTCCTAAGGATTGGTTGTGAATAACGCGAATTGATAGCTCAAAGATTTCCCAAGAGGATTAGTTGAAGGATCGCGGATAGATCCGTCACAAATCTGTATGCTTAACATTTTATCCAATCATGAAATTTAAAATTCTATCTAAATTGTACAAGGGGAACAGCCAGTATAAACTAATGTTAGTTTTGAATTCAGTGCAGAACACGTGATTTTATTCATCACGTGACCCTTATGAATTTAGCTCATTAGACTGTGACTAAAGTAAATATCACCTATTCTTTTACAAAAAGAACGAAAACGGTGTATACTTTCTATGTAAATTGTCTGTTTCTAACATTTATTTTCACTTTCGTAAGAATAGCAAGAATTTCGTAAGAATGTCTTAAATATCTGTGAAACATTTAATTACATAAATGCTGTTTAAAAGCTACAAAACGCCTCGACGGCTAGTACATACACCGAATTTTTAATTTCGTGTTATGAAAATTGAATGTGTATTTTCAATTTCGGGTTATCTTCTCACTAGCATAAAGCAAGAAAAGCGATAACCGTAGAATACTGATCTCAATCCTCTATAATATATTCAGCCAAACATCATTCAAATATTGTTTCAAGTATTCGTTCATTTGTGTTTCCCGAATCAATATCCTTAACATGTGTCACGCGAGTTCAATTGGCGAAAAATCTGGCGCACTTGCTCGCCAAAATGGAGTTTGAACCACAGAGCTGAGCACAAAGTCGAGCCAGAAAATAGCTTCAAAATGATAAGATATGTAGGGTAAAATTAAGAGTAACATAATGTTATCAACATTCTCTAGAATTGTTAAATTTATATATGCAACGTTCTTTGGCGGTGAACTGCTATAACAAAGAACAGCATCGCTCACTAAGAGTAATGGTTTATTTTTCTATAGTGCTTTTTGGGAGCGTTAACCCTACTTTCTCTTTGCCTTCTTTAACACACAAATTGAATTCCTCTTTAAAAATTAAGTGGTAAATCTTCAGAAAATAATTTGGATAAGGAGAGATACCCCGCCTAGAGGTTTAATGAAGCAGATGAAATTCAAAGAATGTATAACCGTTGAAAAGTTAAAGAAAGTCGATTAAATTTGTAAATTAATCGATTTGGAGAATCTAGTAGAGTAAACTTCATGCTTTACATTACGGGAAACAATATTCTGTGGGAAATAAATATGCCAATACATTTGTACAAGTGCAGTACAAGTTTCTTTAAATATCAAAATTTGAAATGAAATGGTTCATATACATTTTTCTTTTACATTATCAGTATTTATGCAAGTTTTGTAAAATTTGATAACAAAAGTTCCAGATAGTAGAAGCAAAATCCTCGAAAAATGAAATTGTTTTTTCAGAAAAGCTTATTTTTCGTGCACATAGATGCTATTCTTATGAAAGTGAAAATAAATGTTACAAACAGACAATTAAATATTTTGTGAAAATGATAAATCATCTACAACTTTTTGTGACGCATGATGAGCAAAAATATTTTTTCCCCTTTTCAATTTGTTGGTGCGTACTCTATAAATGTTGAAATCTCTGAAACTTTTCTGAAAGGTGTGTGTCGGATAATGTGTATCCATTACATGGCTCAGGTTGCACTCTATTTCCACAATTATGTTTTGAGAAATTTCAAGAAATGTGTAAAATCCCAAAATTTTTCGATTAGGTATGAGCAAGTTATTTTGTGTTAAAATCGTGCGTAAGACCAACAGTCGCTAACCGGAAAAATCCATGAAATTTCTTCTTATGGTCCAAGGAAAAATTGGGAAATGATTTATATTTTTAGGAAAATTTAGTTTAAAAAATAACGAGTAACAAAACCCATTGTGGAATATGGATGATACTTTTTTAAAAAGTTTAGTTACTACTTTTAGCAAAATTCTTTTCGAGTTTAGCGACTTTTCAGTTATTATTATTTTTTTTTCTGTAATGGAGCTGCGTATTAGTATTTCTACCTTTGCAGACCAGTACATTCCCCAAGAGCTGATATCACTTTTTAAAGTGCGGCACCCCACATTTAGGCGATACCAATTACCGCAAGTAATTTTGACGCCCAGTTTCTTCCCCAGAGCTAGGCACCTGAGCTCTGCTGATGCGAAATTTGTGCTTAGGAATTTAATTTTTCCGAAACCATCCAAGCCATACGGACACTCAAGGGATCTTTTTCATGACGTATAATCATACGACATGACCGCTGTCGATTTTCTGCATCAGAAAAATCTACCGACTTGGGCAGGGGTCGAACCCGCAACATTGGGTACGGAAGGCCAGCGACAAGCCAACTACGCCACCCAGCCGGCAGCTACTATTATAGGTATATCTAGTGACATTTTAAATTGAGGTATGGTGACCATAGTAAATCGGCCTGTAATGGTTATGGGGCTTAGCGCTCTGGAATCGCATTTCATAGGTCACGAGTTCGGAACTCACTGCCCTGTTGTTATATATCTGATCTAGCCATTGCCTCCGGAAAAATGTCATTTCATTTTGAAGCCCAGTGGCTGAGTAGCAGTGCATCGAGCTTCCCCACCACAGGTCGGGGTTAAAATCCCGGGATGGGTAAGGTCAATTCAGCCTTTCATCCCTTCAGTAGGTTGATAAATGAGTACCAAGCTTACTAGGGAACTGAACACGGGGATCGCGTCAGACTGACCACCTAATTGGAAAATCTGCACATGCACCCCATTTCCTAAGGTCAAGTAAACTGAGATAGGCACAGTAGGCCTTGGTCCTCATGGGCTGTTGCGCCACTGAGTTCAGTTCAGTAAATTGGCGGCATAATATTTTAGTTTGTTAATATTTTTTTATCTTGATTTTCGTAGAGTTCCTTTCCAGTGAAGTGAAAATGTAAACAGAGATGTAAATAAGTGAAAATATAGTTATAGTAGTCCGCCATTTAGTAGTCAATCCAGGGGCGTAGCTACCATCGTATCAGCCGTATCAATGATACTGGGTCTTCAAGCTACTGGGGCCCCAACATGTGTAACTACAGTCTCATTAACAGGGATCCCAAATTTTAAAAAAGGGCCCCGAAGGAATTTTGATACAGGGCCCCCTCCGAGCTAGCTACGCCAGTGAGTCAATCATATTAGTAGTTCACACCATAGAGCAGCGGTTCTTAAACCATGTTCCGCGGACCATCGGGGGTCCTCAGGGCCCTTCTAAGGGATCCGTGATAGAAGTGTCATGTAATGTTAATATATTTACCTTTTTTACAGACTTTGAAAGGCCTCGTGGAAAAAAGTGGCATGAAAGATGTGCCTAGTAAAAAAAATACTACTGACATGTATTTCTATTAAGAACACGAATTCAATTTTTTTTATTGTTTGCAAGAAAATAGTTATTACTACAAGGTAATTTTTTAAATTAAAAGTTTACATTTTTCTTAAATGGTAAAAAGAAGTGCTAAACACAAAGTTTGTATAAGTAGCAGAAGCAGTTTTAGGCTTATTGAAGAATCTGTAAACCACTCAGCTATGTACAGGGAGTCAGGGGAAGAGGTGCTCTAAACCTAGGGGGTCCGCTAATCAGGCTAATCCGCTAAAGGAGTGGGGAAGCGTGGCAATCGAAAGTTTAAGAACCGTTGCCATAGAGTGATCAGTTATATTAGTGGTCAGCAAGGACGTCATAAGACTTGAGGGGCTGGTCTCCTACGCAAATATAGGCCCAACCCATGATCCATGAAAGTAGACAGTACACAGCATACGTTGTCCAATACTCTTACAAACCCGAAACAAATGTGTATAGACTTACAATCACACAAACCGGCTCGACCGACTGCTGCCCTTTGACTGAAGGAGTAATGATGGTGTGTGGTGGTAGGCCTAGGCCTATACATGGACAATGATTATCACATGTAGCCAGTTGACATGTCGTCCGAAATTCTCAGTTTTTCGGAGAATACAACCGTAAATAACATTCTATCGTCGAAATTATTCGAATCGGCATCTATTAAGGCTGAATCAAGAACGATTCGAGGCCCCCATTGTGGCTGAGGCCCTGGGCCCGGTTGTCCCATGCCTTTAGACATCCCTGGTGGTCAGCCATAGAGTAGTCAATCATTTTTTTAACCTCCAAATATTAAATTATACATTAAGTACTCCGTGAACTTTCAAAGGTTAGCGATTCCCGTTATAAACTGTTCTAGAAGACTAAAAAATTTTCTGCATATTTTCTTTTTTATGATTGCTACAGAACGCGTGGAATATTCCATTTATTAATTTATTGATTATAGGATATCCACTGTGTCTCCTTTCCCTTTTCTTAACTTTATCTTCCATACAAAGAAGAAAAAAAGAATAAGCTTTTCTATTGAGCGCACATGAAACTGAAGAAAATCTCAGGGATAATTATCAATTATTTGCACACCCCCTCACAGCTTAACAGTCGAGTCGAGGTAAAATCGTAACGCCTGAAAAATTCGCAGAAAAATTGATTGTGTGTGCTTAGCCTAGGGAATGCTGATACGAAAAATGATGAACCAAATTTATCTATTTATTGCTAGCCTGAGGGTCTTAAACTCGCTACATGCGTAGAAAACCACTTTTCAAACATTGATCCAAACGTTAAACGTGCCCTAAAATTCTAACAAAATCTATTCAGTGGGGAGCCAAGAATTATATAAGAACTTGCAAATCCTAAAGAGCAAAAATAATTCAGATATAAGTAACATATTATTTCTGATATTAAAATTAAAACTACAAAATATTTCGGAAAAAGTTCATATTTTAAAACCGTCATTACTGGATGAAAATTTTTATTTTACTTAAGTAAAGTGGTGACAGTAAGTCCGGGGTGGCCAACCCTTTTGGAAAGAGTGCCACTAATTGATAAAAATGAATTCTGCGTGCCAATTTCAACTTCTCCAGCAGACAAATATGGGAAAACTGAAAAAATGTTACTTATAGGCTTTTTATAGGAACAGTTTTTTAATGAAAGTCTATATGTAGTCGAAATTTAAAATTTATATAATAAATCAGTTTTTTAATGAAAGTCTACATGTAGTCGAAATTTAAAATTTATATAATAAATAAGACGAAAGTACAAACTAAGGTTTTATTGTTAATAAAATTTTTGCTAGTGCAATCAGTTAGTTTAGGTATAAAATAAAAATGAGCAACTCTCTTGATTCACTTAATTCAAAATAATTATGAAACGCTCAGTTACTTACTAAATGTGGCTTTTGAATTACGACTTTTTTTTACCAAATAACCTTTATATTAGGATTATCTGTAGCAGATGCTAACAAAATTATGTTATTATAGGCAGAAATCAGCTAGTTTTGATTGATATTTATTTTATTGCGCTCAACAGAAAACATTTATTCACAAACATAGTTTGATACAAATTTTGAGTTTTTTTTGTCTGTAGCAACCAACCCATTTCAATAAAATTGTAAAAGTAAATGAGTATTTATTATTATCATCTTTTCAAAATGTTTTTAATTTTTCAGTAAGTCCCCGTTACAACTCCATCATATCAGGGGTTGGCCACCCCTGCAGTTAGTCAGCAAGTCTTTCTGGTGAGGATACAGTGATTTTTCGACCGATCTCGCGCTATAAACCAGCTGTCTTCCAACTGTGTTACATTGAATCATAGGCCTCTATGAATCAAAATAAAAACTCGAAAAGAAATCTATAAATAAATAAGAAAAATAGAATTACGTTCTCTATGGAATTTGTATGACCCACAAAAGTATCTAAGGCAATGTTTTCCAACATGTTTCTCCACGAGATCCCCTTCCCATGAGGGGGGGATTTAAATAAATTCAGTGCCGGACAGCCTCTTTTTAGTAATTTCCTTCTATTTCCATAGTAATGTAATAAAAAAATATTAAAACATTTTTTTTTCGTTATATGTACACAACCTAGATTGCGAATATTCTGTTGTTTATCACATCCTGGGTTCCACAAAATAATTTTATACTCGTTAGTACAATGTTTTGCAAAACTAAGATGAGTGGAATGAATTAGATTTAGACACCAGTGTTAAAAATTATGCAATGAATTTTCATTTGTAAAGAGGGAAAAAATCCCCATTCATAAGGGAATCGTTTAAAAAAAACCTAACACTTGTGATATATATTTCCCAGGGGAGAAAACCAAACATGAATGGATACATTAGAAGGCTTGCCAGTGAAGGAAAAAAAAAACAACTTATCGACAAGAACAATAGAAACGACGTTAAAATTTAAATTTAAACAGGAGCGGCTCTTTAATTTTAGGCTGCAAATTTTTCATGTTAAAATTTAAGAAGAAACATGTGTGATAAATGTTAAAAGACATCCCGTTTTTGATCCAAACTTATTTTTGTAAATTTTTGGGCAAAACACACGACCTGTTTTTTTTTCAAGACAAGAAAAGAGACACAACCTGCTGTACAAACGGTTCTTTCACCACGACTTATCTCACAGTACTAGAGTCAAATGGCAACAATCACAGAATCCGTTATCTTTATACAGCCATCTGCCGCAATTCTCTTATTATGTATTCCACAGTTGGCGAGCACACACAATGAGAAACCAAACAACTATATACAATTCTAAATAATCAATACCATGCAGCGCAGTATTCTGCGAGGCAGAAAATTTGGTGACAGATCTAGAATGTTAATCTTTCTGTATATCTAATGGACCGTGACCCATGTGTGCGTGTGATATAACTTAGTTTAGGTATAGTTTCATTTAGGTAATTTACCTAGAGATTTGCTGATAAATCTGTTGATGTAGTTAAGTATTGAAGCTGTCAATGATTTACATAGTAGTCTCATAGTTTACGGCAGCATTAGGTAAATTTTAATTAGAATTAAGAGAACAGAGTAAAGCATATACAATGATGATAGATTTTTGTTTTTTTTTAGTGTCTGAAATGTGGGAAAATATGATAAAAGATAATGGGTTTTGAATTATTAATGTTTCGATGAAACGCGTCTTAGTCGATAACTGACTAATACTTCGTTAATTAAATATTTTAAAATACTATTAGATATTTTTTTCGTTTCTAACAATTTGAAAACAGTAAGCATAAGAGAATCAATTACGATAATCAAAAACGCAAAACAATTGAAAATTATTTTATTTCTGAAAAACAATAGTTGTGCTAAATGGAATAATAGGTACTTGCGTATTATCGCAACCTATTGACGACATTATATGAAACGAAGCACATGTATGCCAATTCAGCACGTACGACATATAGAAAATCCGGGGCGCCAGCTTGGCGAGTTATTAATAGAGTTGGCGATTGTTGCGTTAATACGTAAGTGTCAAGTAAAATTTTATGCGAAACTTTGCAATGCTTTTAAAGGTTTGTTTTAGCTATGTGTGAATAAATATATCAGGAATATATTTCAAATGTGTCGCTGTTTATGATAGCATTTGCTTCTGTGGATATTGAGGCTCAGAAATAGGCTTATTTTATGTAAATACATAATCCTTTTTAATAACTTTACTTTTGCAAGAGTTATACTCTTATTACTTTCAGCAGAGATTTCCGTGACATCTTACATTGCTTTAACAATTACAAACTATAACATATGGATAAAAATTTCTTTAAACGGTAAAATCATGGCTTATTTAACTCTTTTGGTGACGAAAGGGAAAAAATAGAGGACAAATTGGGCCAATATCTCGTATTTATGTATTGGATTTCTATCAAATATTGGGCTAATAGTTAGCCAAGTTGGCGATAAAAAATGAACTAAATAAGATCTAAGCCTTTTAATTATAGAATAAAATTGAAAATTATATTTAATTCGTGAATTCCCTGTGTTTGAAATACGAGTACTTACGTAGAAACCACTTGGCATAGGCGGGATTCAATATTTTTTTTCGTTGAAAAATGTTGCCAAAATCTGTAAATTCTTTGGCGTTTAATCCCTGGCATGAAGTAAATATTTGGTGATAAATCACTAGCCTGTAAGAACTATAATATGCTTATTAATATTATTTCAGAATGGACTAAATTCATTGACGGTGACATAATAAATGCAAACACACGCGTGTTCTCTATTAAATTTAAAACTACTTTTTCAACTCATCAAATTTAGGCAAGATTTCAGATTAGATAGTTACGTGTGTGTGGATAAAGATGTTCATCAAATTTAGGCAAGATTTCAGATTAGATAGTTACGTGTGTGTGTGTGGATAAAGATGTTTAAATAATAAGTTTCTTCACAAAAGTTATTTTTAAAATTAAAAAAGTACTATGTAAAAAGTGTATTTTTAAATAAAGTGTATTTTATGTACCTGTATGCGCTATTACTGTTGATAAATGTGTAATTTTTAAAAGACAGTTTCTGTAAAAAGCAAAGGTTGGCAACAGCGAAACGCATTAACTGATTGACTGTTAACACGCGACTGCAGTTCTTAAATGATTATGACGTCACTTGAATTAATGAACTGAATGGCCGGAAACACGTGACTACGACGTCACATGAACAGGAGCGATCCTAGGGTGTCGGCTGTCTACGTGCGAAGACCTAATGTGCCGCCTCCAAAGAGAATTTTTTATATTTTGACTAATACTCGATAACTATGCTAACTCGATATCACTTCTGAGACGCCTTTGTTAAGTATCGATACACAATGTGTTGACCGTGCTAACCTTTTCTATTGCGGTATTGCCGGCTCTGCCACGAAATTTGCTATCAAATGAAGGATGTGTGTAAAGAGTAGACCTTAATGGGCAGTATGAATCAATACACTGTGTATTAACATTCTATTTTTTCTTAACTAAGCTATGCTGTTAGGAAATCGGGGCATATATTTTGATTTTTCAATAACTTTAAAATTCAGCATATTAATTCAAAGTTTTATTTTGAGAAATTAGTAAAACATTTTGCTTCAATGATAGAACTATATGTGACCTGCTGCCGACCCTAGTCTTGGCTGTCCGCGTGCTGTGCACGCGCTGCACACCTGCTAGGATCGGCCCTGCACATGAACTTAGCCTATTGAACTCATTTTAGCTCTCTTTTTAATTAAATTTAGAAGTTAGCTAATTTAGTAATTAAAAAAGATTATCTTTTGTAAATTCTTTATTTTTTTCTATTAAAAACATAATAAACAACTGATCTATTTTAATTCACACACATTACGATTTGTACCTAACACATTGACAGTATATGTTAAAAAAAAAAAAAAATGTTGGTGCAATCAAAATAATATATGTAACTAACATGTCTTTAAAATTTAAATCATTTTCATTTAAGAACATTTTTCTTGCACTGAGTTTATTTTTAGCAATGATAAGCTGCAAAGATAATAGTTCTAAAAAAACTAAATTTCGCTTATCTTCTGAACTTTTTTTTTTATTATTTAAAGCACCATTAGCCACTTGCATTTGCCCCTTTAATGTTCCGTTATCAAATCTGTGAACGGATTTATTCACAAAAAGATTGTTAATACGGAAAGAACTACGCAGAACACAGGTTTTTTTTGAATTCGTTAAATCGTAACTGCAACTTTAACCACGCGATTCGCTTGGATCAGTGATTTAAACTTAGAATGCGACCTTCGGAAAAGAACAGAAAAATAAAACTCGCATTGCTCAATATCAGTAAATACAAGGAGGAATAATATTTGATAAATAACATTTCTTCAATCAAATGCGTAGTATATCCGGTAAACTGCTTCAGTTTTGTTTTTCTAGTTATGTTACCTTCATTTATTTTATCTGTTTTTTAACCATTTTCTGATAACCATATGTGTGTATATGTTATAAATATTATGAATTTTAATCTAAAAATAACGCAAAAATGTACGCATAAAAAGATTTAGATATTTAAAATAGTTGTTGGTCACTGAGAACACAGTACCTAAACTAGGGATGGCGATCTGAGATCGATTAATCGAAGAATCGTTTTTCTCGAAGAATCGAATTTTTAAATTGATATGTAGCACTAAATCAGTTCAGTGAATCGATATTTCATCCTAGAAAATCGAAATTCGATTTTCTCTGTTTTGGTAAAAACCATAAAATTACTTACAATTAGTTGAATGCACTATCTTTAAAACCCTTAATAATACGGTGTTGGCGGTTAAAGGGTTAATTTACTGACAAGGACAAAAACTCTATTTATCATCACGTTCACTTAATAGCCATGATGTATATGAGTATCATTGGATCATCTATTGTTCCTTGTGAGCGCCTTTTTTCGGTTGCCGGCAACATCACACGTGATGAGCGAAACCTCTTGGATCCCATTAGACTTAACAGACTGTTGTTTTTAAAAAGCTTTATATATTAAGCACTGGGAACTATAAGCTATATTATTTATCTTCTTAACTTTTTAATGTAACGAATACATTTAGAAAATAAATGTCTTCTTTTATACCTGATGCTTTGATACGGTAATAAAAATAATTGTGATCGTCGAATTCCCTGAAATAAAAAATTCCCAGATTTGATTGATATCGTTTATTATGGTATCTTTCTTGTTTTTCATAAAAGGGATTGATATTTACATTGTAAATGCAGATTTGAAAAGAAAAAAAAAATTCGATTTTTTAGAAATCGATGTTTTAGACCTCGATTTTTAGGTGAATCGATTCATCAAGTTACGATTCGAATCGATTTAAAAAAATCGATCCTTTTTCGGAAAGAATCCCCATCCCTAACCTAAACCAGTGATTCTCTACCATTGTGCCGAGACACTTTTTTGTGCCACCAAATTTTTCTCAAATTATTAATTATACTCTGATAAAAAATATCATTTGACTGTTTATGGAATCATTTGGCTTCTTCATGGAAATAAATTAAAGGTATTTTTGGAATATTTAATTTATCCTCTCGTGGATAGATGAATATAAAAAAATTTGACTGGGTTAGTTATCCAATTTTGAAAACGGTAGAATTAACTCTGAATGAAGAGGAAAAACAAATTTCGCTCTCTGCATAATAATCGAGATTTAATTTCAAAACATTCGTTAGAATCATTTAATTTTTTGGGGGGGTTAAATTAAAAGCGATTATCTCATAATAGCCCCCCAAAAAAGCTGTACAAATATTGTTACAATTTCTACATCTTAATTGTATGAATTCATATTTTCAGCATTAACAAATATAAAAATGAAAAAAAAGATCTAGAGTTTTAAATGTAGGTGACGAAATGAGAATTATATCATTTTATAACCCAATAGAAACGAAGTGATCAGAAAACATCAAGCTGAAGTTTCGCATCTAATGTATTATTACACAATTAATTTGTGATTAACTACCCAATAAACATTTTGTTGCTTTTGTCGTACATATTAATTTATTTAACAGTAGCTGTTGTACTGGTTCTTCCCACGGGTGAATTGAAAAATTAAACAACACAGATTGAAGGATAAAGAAGTTTTTAATGAGTTAATTTTACGTGAATTGCAAATATTAAACAAAAAAAGCTTTTTGCATATCTCAGCTGAACAAAAAAATACTGTTTGTTAAATTTTAAGTCTGTAGATCTAATAGCTGATAAAAAGGATTTTTTTTTATCAGCTATTAGCTCTACAGACTTAAAGGATATTAAAGGATTTTAAAGGATAACTCTCCGTAATTCTCTTGTGGGTCGATTTTTGAAAACTCCTTCCTAAGCTGATCTTTGCTCAGCAAAAGTAGCCCATTGTTACAAATTTTGTATAATGAACGCTTAAAAATAGTATAAATAATTTATATCATATTACCTTTTGTTGTATTTATTTTATGTTAAAATTGTAATCAGCCTCACACTCCGCCTGTTCAAGCTTTCGCAGTTTCTGGCACCTGGTGTTGACAAAACAAAATGCAAAGTTTTGCTTCATACACAAATGATAGATATCTGCTGTCAGTGGCTTTTTTGCAGACGGTCGAATTTTTTCCTACTTTCTTGACAATTATCGTTATATTTTGGACACTTCACAAAATATCTATAAATTATAGCCTATGTGTTATTCTGATGTATAAGCTATATTATTGTAAAGTTTCATTAAAATCCATTCAGTTGTTTTTGCGTGAAAGAGTACCAAACATCCATACAAACTTTGACGTTTTTAATGTTAATAAGGATAAGGATTGGAAATTATTATCATAAACTATTTTACATAGTGTATTACAGATAAGTGAAATTCTTTTAAACTAATTTTATTGTTAATGTGCCGCCAAATTTTGAAATTGTTTGAAGTGTACCGCAACAAACAAGCAAACAAACAAAAAAAAAAAAAAAAAAAAAAAAAAAAAAAAAAGTTGAGAATCACTGACCTAAACCTTTCGGGTTTTAACTTCCAAACAGTGAAAAGTTTGAGTGACTGTGATACTATTGAAACTTGCCAATTTCGTAAGGTAAAATTATAGGTACGTAAAATATGAAAATTAAACTTAATAAAATACTCTGAGTTGAGTAAAATAAATTAATTTAAGGTATTACAAAATTGAGTTAAAAACGGCGAAGAACATCTTGTAAAACTACTATTTACTGATCAGGAGAGAGCCAGAACTGATGAAATAATGGAATGAAGCTGCTAATTTTGATTAAACTTCTTAAATTCGTATATGCTACAAATGTAGTTCAGTAAACTAAATTCATGATGAGCACATGATAAATGCACACACACAAAAAAATGAGTCCTCCTTTGAATTCAAAATTGAGAGAGAGACAATGTACTTGTTATTCTACTTGTAAAATTTCAAATTTAATATCGAATTCAAGTATCAAAACTCTCCGAAAGGCTTTTCAAACTTAAACAAACTAAATTTTTATATGAAGCATGTATTTTTAAATTAAGTGCCTTTTTCTTACCTATCGAAATTATTATTGTTGACAATTATGTGATTTTTAAAAGAAAGTTTTTGCACAAAGCAAAAGTTGACGACAGTGAAGAGCATAAACTGATTGGTTTTAACAGGTGATTGTATTTATAATGTGAATGATGTTATGAATGTATAATGTTACATGAATTTATGAACTGATTAGTTGGGAATACGTGATTGTATTTATCATGTGAATATGACGTCAAATGAATTTAGCTCATTGTTAATTTTTGTGAATTAATTGATTGAATGATTAAATATTAACGTCGCACTGTTCAGCTACACGAGGGCTTTTAGCGACGGACCACGTAATTTTGAACCATGGTCAAGTGACGTGGACGACACCTGAGCTGGCATTCCCTCTCCTAACTACCACACCACACCAACGGGAGGACGTTTCAGCTCTTGACAGATTTAACGTGCATCGCTGCCCTACACGGCGGATCTTTAGTGGTACTGGGCTCGAACTCGTGACTAGGCAAGCCACGATCCGATACCTATACCACTCGGTTACCACGGCCACTAATTTTTGTGAAAGGTGTGAAGGAAAAATGAACAATAAAGAAATGGTGGTACATTTCGTTTAGCCAAGCTCTGGTGAAAAATCGCCAATTATTACTACCGGGTACAGACGAAATATTACCAAACTTTTCTCAAGGGTTCTCCGTCCGAGTTTTAGCAGAAATACTGTAAAATGAAAATCAAATAATACGTAGCTGTCATTGTCGATTATCATACCTTGTTGGTCGTCGCCATTAATAGCCTCTTGGCGAGATTTGCAGCCGGATAGGTAAACGATACCGAATTTTCCAACTTAATGCTATTATTAAACATAGAATTTTGATGGTAATAATTGAAGAAATATACTTTAAAAAGCTTTCATTTGTTTATTGTGAACATATCTACTTAATTAATAACTACTGATTATATTTAAAAAATGTTAGGGAAAAAAGGAAATGAAATCACAGAAACTTAATAGATGACGGGGCCTCCCAAAATCCATAAGAAATGATAAAAGCATAATGCTAAGAAAATTTATACATCGTGATGAGAGTAATCAAGTCAATAAATTTTGGTACTTACGTATTGAACCGTCGACTAATTTCCCTAAATTTAAAGACATAGCCAATTAAAAAAATATTATCAAATGCTGTCATTATTATTGGAAAAGGTTTCCAGCATGCCTTGACAGCATATTGCGGTATTTGGCCACGTGTTTTGATCTGACGAAATGTGTCGACTGAATAATATGTGTACCTAAATTTCTTAAGGACAAAAATGGATATAATTAATGTCAATTATAGAACAGTAAAACCGGTTTTTGGGCGGTAGATAGGGACCGCATAAAAGTAAATGCACAAAAAAGTGGTATGCAAATACTTTATAAATTTTTACTGAAAATAAACTCTAATTCGTGGAAATACTACAGAAAATTCTTTTATATGGTGGAGAGGGACCGCATAAAAAAAAGAGTAGCATTTTAAAATATGTCAATTATATTTACGAAATTTATGTAAGAGTACTTCCACAACAAAATATATAATTA
This sequence comes from Trichonephila clavipes, assembly GCA_019973935.1. NCBI lineage: Eukaryota > Metazoa > Arthropoda > Arachnida > Araneae > Nephilidae > Trichonephila > Trichonephila clavipes. Next base: position 934,043 of record BMAU01019612.1, read on the forward strand.
AATATTACACATGGAAACATCTTAAAAACATTTAGTTCCTCCTTTAATACATTCTGAGAAGAGTCTTCAAAATGCACATACATAACTACTCATCACAATCCAAAGTTCTCATCTCCCTGTGATGAATTTATTCAAAATTGCTTTCATCACTTGAAGGAACAATTTCAATTGATTTTTTTTGGCAGCATCAAGTAACAGAGAAGTTTTTGCGTTGAAGGTCAGGTGGTCAGTTGTGTGTAAATGTCACGATAACCAGATATGCATGATCGAAGCTGAATTTGGAATTTCAAACTCCTTCCGGCATTGGTATCTAAAGGGTGTTTTTTTGAGAGGTATAGAACTTTAAATTGCAATAAAACAACGATGTATTATTCGATTGACATGAATTTTTTTTATTCGAAAGATAATCTTGTGGCATTACATTTTAAATATGATTTCTGGCAAAAGACTGCCACGGCTGGCTCGGATGTAGTCCAAACTGGACGTCCAATTTTCGATGACTTTTTCCAACATTTGTGGCCGTATATCGGCAATAACACGGCGAATGTTGTCTTCCAAATGGTCAAGCGTTTGTGGCTTATCCGCATAGACCAATGACTTTACATAGCCCCACAAAAAATAGTCTAGCGGTGTTAAATCACAAGATCTTGGAGGCCAATTCACAGGTCCAAAACGTGAAATTAGGCGGTCACCCAACGTGTCTTTCAATTAATCGATTGTGGCACGAGCTGTGTGACATGTTGCGCCGTCTTGTTGGAACCACAGCTCCTGGACATCATGATTGTTCAATTCAGGAATGAAAAAGTTAGTAATCATGGCTCTATACCGATCACCATTGACTGTAACGTTGTGGCCTTCATCGTTTTTGAAGAAGGATTCCACCAGCCCATAAAGCGCACCAAACAGTCAGTTTTTCTGGATGTAACGGTGTTTCGACATACACTTGTGGATTAGCTTCACTCCAAATGCGGCAGTTTTGTTTGTTGACGTAGCCATTCAACCAGAAGTGCGCTTCATCGCTAAACAAAATTCGCTTATGAAAATCGACCATTATTTTCGAAATAAAATTGCGCAATTTGAAAGCGTTGTTCAAGCGTGAGTCTATTCATGATGAATTGCCAAACCAAACTGAGAATAAATCACTTGAAATCGGTTAAATCGGTCGCCATCTTGGAAAGTAATGCCAACTTAAACTTCTATAACTGGAAAAAAACACTCTTTATTTTAGGAAAATGCTTTTCCAATTTGTTGAAAAGCTAGATATCTGCATATATTTTATCCGCTCTCAAAGAATCCGAATCTTCTTGTCCGTCTTCGTAATCTATAAAATTATTGATAATGTCCCTGTCATCGAAAATTTTGTCTTCAAGCAAGTGTGGGCTGTTGGCGCGTTGGAGAGTAAGCAACTGAACGTGCGTTGTCGAGAGATTGTTTATAACAAATGAGTAGAGCGTCTTGAAGTGTATATATGTACATTTCAGTGGCGTAACCTCACATCACGGGGGCAGGACTCTAGGGGCAAGGTCTGGCCTGACTTTCAGGGAGGAAGAGCCTAATATTCCTTATGCCACTGGTACATTGATCGAAAACGTTACAGTGGCGCCAAAACCGTTGAAATTCAGGACCGCATAAAAAAATATCGCACTGAAAAAATCTCAGAAAAATAAAATAGCATAAAAAAGAACCGCGCAAAAACAGGCTCTACTCTGTATTTTTTTACATTTATAGATTCTGACCATAAGAACATTGTTTACTTTTTGGAAGTAAGATGGCTTAAATTGTAAATTGTTGAAAGAATTTTTTGATTTGAGAATTGGAGTCCTGTCACTTATGAAATCTAAAACAAAATTTGAGCCAGATCTTTGTGATAAAAATTGGTCACCAATTTGCCCTTTAATAGATTTGATCCCTTGTTTGAATTAGTTAAACTTGCATCGAGAAAAATCTAACTGATCAATAAAACATTTAAAATGATAGAAACTTGAATAAAACAGTTTTGCGCGTTTCAATCCATTGGCTAAATTGGTTCTCATTAACAACGAAAAAATTACAGACTTGCTTTTGGATTTAATAGAAGATACAGAATGTATATATAAAGTTATAATTTACTCTTTTTGGGAAAATTGCGTTAGTTCAACGGTTACAATTGTTAAACGTACGAGTTCATGTGTATAAGTGTATCTTCCATTCTGCCTGAAAATACAGCTGAATGGATTTGGCCCAGAACAGCACCGCACAATATTCTTATTCGATTGGCAATAACTGAGAAATAAAGTAACTAAGTAACTTTAGATTGGGGATTCCGACCCCCTATATATATATGTATAAATTGGCGACAAAAATATGGTGGCAATTTTTTTAGGATTTTTGATCAAAGTTGGTAATATCGCCAATTAATAGAAAATGGCAACCCGGCCTTTTCAAGTTTTTTGGACAATGGTCTGTCTCAATTAACGGGAGATTTCGAAGGTTTGCGAGAGATTTTTTTTAGAATGGCTAAAAGAGGAGCCTCGAGTGGATTTTTCCTTTTTTTGAATGAAAAAAATGAGGAAAGAATAGTTGAGTGAATGAGTGAGAGTGAATATTAACGTTGCACTATTCAGCTACTCCAGGGCTTATCGCGACGGACCATGTAATTTTGAACCATGGTCAAGTAAAGAGGATGATATCTGAGCTGGCACTTCCCTTTCTTAATTTCCATACTACTCCAACGGGAGAACGTCTAGCCTCAACATCTCGGTATTGATGTCCGACATTTGAAATTAATTTGCATTTGTTTGAGTTCGTTATTTAATCAGCCTAAAGCTTGCGTTTCTTATGTTTTCCTTGTTTCACTTTAGAAACCTCGTTTTTTCGACGTTTTTCGTCCATGACGCCATTTGGGAAAAAAAAGTGGGTTTTTCCTTGGCGTGTAAAACAATTTGTCGCTAAAAAGATCAGGGGGCTTTTCTAAGATTTTAGCGTAACTTAGTCTTTTGACTCCTAAAAACTCCTTTTGAGAAGGAAAACAACACCTGCAGTGACATGATGCGGGGCTATTTGAAGTCTCTGGAGTTTCTGCTCAGGTAAGGTCAAGTCTTGACCTTACCCTCAGAAGTTATGTGCGGGGCATGTCATACGGCATTCCTCTTATAGACTGGCTGTGTATTATCCGTCTCGTTTCTCGGAATAGGAAAAAAAGTGCGAAGGCACTGAGTGCTTCAGCGCAAAATATGAGATTGAACTTAAAAGAAATCTGTTGACACATCGATTTAATATATTTTTCTCTATACTTATATCCCCTCAGTGGCGCACACAAGGGGGTGTGTGTCCTAGGGGTCCAAACACCACCTATAGCCCATGATTTTTTTTCGATTGGTTATAATCCTATGTATATATTAAGTAAAATTTAATTATGTATTTGTTATTAATAATTAATTTTATTAATTAATGCTATTTATTTATTCAATAATTAATTTTGTAATGTTTTTGTTTCTGGAAATCGATAAAATCAAAACAATATGGTGGGCGGCGGGATACCAAAATGGTGGATTTTCGACGCTGGACCCCCCCTTTAAAAAATTTTTGTGTGTCCGCTACTGCCCCCCCCCCATAATATCTGTCTAAGCACCTATTTCTAAGGATGAAACACTCGTAGAACAAAAGTAGAGCAAAAATATATCATGAGCTCTTTTTTTTTTCATTTTTGATTTTGATTTCAATTTACGTCACTATGGTGATGGAACTGTGACCGCGGTAGCCGAGTGGTCAAGGTATCGGATTATGGCTGGCCTTGTCATGAGTTCGAGCCCAGTAACACTAAAGACTCGCCGTGTAGGGCAGCGATGCACGTTAAGTCTATCGAGAGCTCAAACGTCCTCTCGTTGGTATGGTGTGGTAGTTAGGAGAGGGGGCAGCTCAGGTGTCGTACACGTCACTTGACCATGTTTCAAAATTACGTGGTTCGTCGCCAAAAGCCCTTGTGTAGCTGAACAGTGCGACGTTAATATTCACTCATTTACTCACTGGTGGAGGAGGAATGCTCAAAGGAACCGAGCTCACCCAAAGAGGGCTTAGAGCTACAAACCGATCCCTCGGGAAACAATCACTACCACGTCCAGTTTTTATTTAAAGAAAAAAATCAAAGTTTGCATTTTATAAACATTAGAAGACAGTAAAATGACAAAATACAAATTTAAAGGTTACCCCACTATATACATACATGTGCGGGAATGTAATACAAATATACAAAGCAAAATATAATAAAAGTAATAATAACAAAAGGAGTATAAGAGATGGAAGAAACAATATACATGTTCCAACTTTCTTACAAATTCAAAAAAATAAAATAAAATAAAATAAATAAATAAATAAAATATTTATATAAAAAGAAAAAAATGAGAAAATTAATCAAACAGACCAAAAGGAAAAAAAAGAGGAAGAAAGACAGGAAACAAAAAATAATAATAAATAAAATGGTTTTTTTAATCATATTTTCAGTTGGCGTCAACACTTCCTGTTGATATTTTTTCCACTTAATTGGATGTTCAGTTTGATGGTAATCAAAATTGGACGACACCGATGCTAACACTTTCCTCTCCAAACTTCCACACCGCGCCAACGGGAGTCTCGAAACATTTAACGTGCATCAGCCCCTCTGTACGATGGTTCAGAGGTAACAAGACTTGAACCCGTGGTTCGACTCGGCTACTCACGATCACTGAGTACTTTGTGAATTTATTGAGAATAGAAATTACTCCTGTCTATAATCACATATTAAAGCGTTAATATTTCATAAATACTGTGTAATAACTAAATCATACACTCTGCATCTTTTGTTATTTACCTTGGTTATTGTTAGTGTTGGTACCTTGTACACTCCCACTATGGTCACTTGTCGCGCCCCCTACAACTTATCACATCTACGAGTTTCCTCCTCCTGAGTGGCAGGCCGCGGTAGTCGAGTGGTCAAGGTATCGGATCGTGGCTGGCCTTGCCACGAGTTCGAGCCCAGCACCTCTAAAGACCCACCGTGTAGGGCAGCGATGCACGTTAAATCTGTCGAGAGCTCAAAGGTCCTCCAGTTGGTATGGTGTGGTAGTTAGGAGAAAGGGGTGCCAGCTCAGGTGTCATCCACGTCACTTGACCATGGTTCAAAATTACGTGGTCCGTCGCCAAAAACCCTCGTGTAGCTGAACAGTGCGTCATTAATTCTCACTCACCTCATCCTCACTCTATCCCAGTCGTCCCGTCGTAGAAAGTGTTCCTTTGCATTTTAAGTGCCTCTTTGTGTAATTATACGTTACTCTTAAGCTCATTGTTAATTTGTTATTGCTATTTACTTATGTTAATCATAATAAATATTTGTTTGTTATAGATTAAGGTTTTATTTTCTCTCTCTTGAGTTTTATCGACGTTAATTTTACTGTCGGCATCTCGCCGCATTTAGGCCTACCCCCTCCCCCTAATTTCAGTTATTAAGCGTGAATTTTACGTGTGGTAAAAAACAACTGGTCATTTTTACCTATGTGCATTAACATCATAAAACAGATAAACACCCTTGGTCTAAAACAGAGGCTCTTAATTTTTTCGGGGTGGAGACCCAATTTTTTGTTCAAAAAGTTTGTGCGACCCCATAAGCATTGTTCAAAGTTTACCCATGCTTGGGTTTTTCTATACGTGTTTTATTTGTAGTATGTTATTGTTTTATAGTAATAAATATCCACAATAAGTTTTTACTTTGAATATAATGATATAGAAATTTTAACTAACAAAATAAAAAACATTTTATAAAGTAGTTACACGGTCAATTATACATAAACTATAATCTGTTTATTAAGTGTAGTCATTTTGAGTTTACTTCTGAGATCATCCCTTTCATGAACAAAGGTGTATACAAGAATTAGGTATCAATGGGAAGGACGCGCTTCGTTATTTTTAACTATGTTATTCAGTTTCTACTATTATATAGCTCACACTCTCTCTATATATATTTATTTATTTATCTTGGTGGAATTTTCTATCGTTAATAAAATACATTTTGAAACGCTCAATTGAGCTGAAATTAAAAACATGATTATTTTGGATGACAATACAGCAATTTAATCATAATTAATAAAAATTAATTGATTAAAACTAATTATTTAAATAATTACAAATACAGCCACGTTGGCATCATTTTTTGCGACTTAACGACCCTTTTGACCACTTGTGTGAAAACTTCAAAAGGTTTTTTTCTCACGTTTTAAAGTGCTCAGTTGAGCTGAAATTTTATATATACGATTGTTTTGGAGGACATACGATACTTTTAATGATAATTAATAAAAATTCATTTTCACTTAAGGTTGTGGTTCTGTCCTATGTATATGCATATTTATATTAATTGTAACTAATTAATAAAAAGTAGCTAAAATGAAATTTTTCTTTGTTGATCTAAGTAGGCATTGACTTAAAATTTTTTTTATATTACTTGTGTGTGTGTGTGTGTGTTTAATCTCTTTTCTGTAATGGGACTATGTATTGGTATTTCTAACTTTTCAGGCCTAGTACATTCCCCAGGAGCTGGTATCACTTTTTAGTGCGGCACCATTTAGGAGGCACCAATTACCGCAAGTAATTTTGATGCCCAGTTTCATTCTCAGAGGGAGGTACCTAAACTCTGCCAATGTGAAATTTGTACTTAGGAATTTAATTTTGCCGAGAGCACCCACAAGCCAAACGAATACTCAAGGGATTTTTTTCATGCCGTATATTCATACGACATGGCCGCTGTCGATTTTCTGCATCATGAAAATCCACCGACTTGAGCCGGGGTCGAATCTTGGGTAAAAAAGGCCAGCGACAGACCAACTACACAACCTAGCCGGCTGTTATTAAATCTTGGAATACTAGTTGACACCCCTGGACGAAGAACTTGAATATTCCAAAGAAATAATCCATACTTTATTTTTACGATTGCTAAAGACAAAAATGCCTTCTCACATAAAAAAGTTTTAGAAAAAGGTAAGAGATGCTGTATTGTGTGTGCAGTTTCAGAAATTGTTCTAAATTCTATCTTTATTATTAATGGTGAACAAGTTATTTTATGTAAAACAAGTGTAATATAAAAAAAATTCTTTTAAGTCAATTCCTACTTAGATCAACAAAGGAAAATTTTATCTTAGCTACTTTTTATTAAATAGTTACAATTAATATAAATATGTATACACATAGGACAGAATCACAACATTAAGTGGTAATTAATTTTTATTAATTATTAAAATTTCGTATTCTCATCCAAAACAATCGGTGTATAAAATTTCAGTTCAGCTTAAAGCTTTAAAACGTGAGAAAAAAAAAACCTTTTCAAGTTTTGACACAAGTCGCCAAAAATGATGCCGACGTGGCTATATCTATAATTCTTTGAACAATTAGTTTTAATCAATTAATTTTTATTAATTATAATTAAATTATTGTATTGCCATCCAAAATAATCATGCATATAAAATTTCAGCCCAATTGAGCGCTTTAAAATGTATTTTTTAACGCGATTGAAATTTCCACCAAGATAAATAAATATATAGAGAGAGTGTGAGCTAACAGTAGGAATTGAAAAATATATCAAAAATCCTAAAGTTTTTGTCGGGCCCAACTGCAAGTCACGTGATTCCATTTGGGGTTGTGGCCCCTAATTTAAGAAACACTGGTCTAGAACTACAAGTGAGAACTTGGCATTGTGTCGCATAATTTTAAAACCATGTTCAAGTGATAAGGACGACAACATAACTTTCACACCACACCACATGAAGGCATACAGGCTGTTCCATTAAATGAGCAAAGTCCCATTGTTTTTAATGGTATCGAGACTCGAGCTAGTGACTCCACTCATATCGCAGGAAAAAAACCCACAATCACGATAATTCAGGTATCTCAGTCACACATTTCTCATTCAAAAGTCATCGTTGAAATATCTTTTTCGTGAAGAGACAAAGGACGTTTTTCTACGATAAGTAACAAAGACTAAAATTGTTCGTGTTACAAGATACGATAGAAATGAATAACACCTCATATGTCATCCTTGTCACTTCATCGTGATTCAGAATGAGGAATTCTTTAAGCCCACAACTCTAGTAAAACACGGGAATTGTTAACATTCATAAATTTTATACATCGAAATTAAATATTTTATTTATTTATCCAACACCCGTGCTTGGCTTCTTGGCCATTTGATGCCGAGCCTCCCAGTACCGACTGACGATGTCACCAGCCGGGTATTCAACGAGTCCAGTGCATTGGAACAGGTGGTCGCTATCCATTCTGGCATGGCCATAGAGAGGGCAGACCTTGTTAGCAGCCACGTCAAGCCAGTAGAGGTGGCTCTAGGGCCGGACAAACCGGACCCCTGTCCGAGGCGGCAAATTTTAATGGCGGCATTTGAATGAAATTTGAAAAAAAAAATATTTTTTTAGTTACAAAAACTTTTATGTTTTCTGAAATATTATTGGGTGTGAATTTGGCATTTCATTCAACGTATTTTATTCTTTTATTTTCTACTGTGTATATTTAACGGCAGTTATCTTTTAAGTTGAAACTTGAAGGGTTAGAGGTGGATTTCACATCTTTTTCAAGTAACTTTCTCCCCATCTAGAGTGAGGTCATAACGGACATTCCTTTCTCCTTTAAGATGTCCGGTTTCAGCTATCCAAAAGGGGACAAGAGTAACAAGAGGTTTTGGTAGAGAGAGCAACAGGAGATGGTTTATTTTAGTCTTAAGTGTAGTTATAATAAGTTTAAACAAATGCTTGTGATCCCCATCATTAGTAGACTGCATTTCGAAGAAATCGGCCTGCTTAAATAGACGATTCCTTCTCTTTCATTACATTCGTTTGAAATAATAACAAGTAATTATGTTTTTAGTTTCGAATTATTTTGAATTTTTTAAAGACTTAAAATGATAATATATATATAAAGAGAGAGGAGCGACGACGTTTTCCATTTTTGAACGGGGCGGCAAAACTTCTACAGCCGGTCCTGCCAGTAGTTAGGCGAAAGAGGGCAACAACCTCGGCTCTCTCCAGGTGCCTCGGGTTTGGGCCCACAGTGGCCAGAGTTTCCCATGGCCATTAAATAAAAAAAGTTTAAAGTTTAGAAAAATGTCAGAAGCATTTTTTTTTCTTACTCATTTCACTTACATCAATCATTCTGAAGCCCGATTTTAATTGTACTCCCTCCTCATAGGTTAGACACGGTAATCATGGGCTCAAACTCATGGGTGGCGTCGTCGAGTTTGTCCTATTGTCACTGTAAATACGCTGTGCAGAGAAATTGATGCACGTTAAATCTATCGTAGCTCAAGACCCTCCCATTGCAGTTGTGTGGAGAAGTTAGAAAAGGAAGGTGGCAGCTCAGGTGTCATCCTTGTTAGTAGACCTAAATTGAAAATTTCGAGGTTCGTCGCCAATATCCCTCACATTGTTTCAGAGGATGACTTAAATTAAAACCAAGTTAAAATTACTCATAGGCTTAAGGTATCCGACTACGATCGGAACCGTGATTTGGCAAATGCGTATAAATGGATTATACTAATGATATTAAGTATCGCTTAGATTACAAAACGTATATAAAATTGGTTTAAAAATATTATTACAATAAAAAATTATTTAAGCAAAATATTTTGACAAAAAAGGAACATAGAATGACCAATTTTCAAAACATTCTCCTTTTATGGGAAATGCTTCTATTATAATAATATTTTGCCAGTATATCTGTACAGAGGCTGAACTAGAATTTTTGAAATATATAACTTAGAAGTGGATTTATCCATATTTAACTACTTCAATTGGTGATAACTCTGAAAATAATGTGAATCTTTCAAAAATCCTAGTTCATATTCTCTGGAGAAGTCTTTACTTTATATAAGCAAAATATTATTATTATAGAAGCATTTTTTTAAAAAGGAGAACGTTTTGAAAAAAGGTTATTCTAAGTTAATTTTTTACCAAAATATTAATATTAAAATAATTTTTCTTTTGTCAAAATGTCCTTAAAACAATTTTATGTATGTATTCTAATCTAAGTGACACTAAATATCATGAAAATTATCCATTTTTGCGCTTTTTTAAAATCACGGTTCCGAAGTAGTCAGATACCTTAAGTATAAATGTGCCTTCAGTGGCGTAACGTACCCCCGAGCTACCACAGCGCGGGGAGAGGAGGATCATAGAAGGGCCCAAAGCCTGACTGACACCAAGTACGTATTTGGGCTTGTGGCCCAAAACCTGACTTTTCAGGGGGCCCTAATATTCTCCGTTACTCCACTGTCTTTTCCATGACCTTGAACCCCAAATACCTCCCTCATCCCCAACATAAAATCTAATGTAACCTTAAAACATGGTTCATTTGAGATTCGTCTTCTAAAAAAAGTTTTAATTACCGATGTATTTGAAAATTGCAAGCGCATAATTTCTCTATTTAGCGCATTATTTCTCTATTATACCTCATTAATATTGTTGCTCAAAATTATAGAAATAACATACGAATAAGTTTCTGAACAAATACAAGACACACACTCATTTTATTGCAGTTACAATTGGTAAGTTAAAAGCTATTTTTTCCGAAGGATAAAATGACGTAATATCACTTTCCTAAAATGCGAATGTAATTACTGCCTTCACCTTTTCTAATAATAACCACCGAGGTTGTTACGGCGAAATTACGTGTTTAAAATCTATTTTTAATCTATTGCTATTTTTAAAATCTCAAATTATTATCCCATTATTAATTTCCACATACGTCTCTCAATGCTTAATTTTACTACATTTGTATACAGAAATACTAAGCATGTTTTATGAATTTTGTGCCAGAAATTTCTAAAAAAAAGAATTTTAAAAGTAGGTTTGTATATTATTGCTCTTGTACACCCTAGATGTGTTTGTGTACTTTTAGTAATTCAAGTGTCACGCGGCTTTGAAAACTATTTTTTTTTAAAATTTTAGCTAGAGTTTAATTTAAGTAGGTTTAGAGTTTTTTTAAAGTACGGGGTCCAAACAAAATACCAATTTTTTTGCATTTAGCTATTGGAAATTGTACAATAAGCAACTACAGAAAAATATCCGTAGTTAGAAATTGTACACATTTTATTCAACAGCCAAAAATACTTCCTATTGGTGAATTATTACGTGCCAGTTAATTTGTAATTTTAAAATACCGATCGATAGATGTTTGAAAATTTTTTGATTCCTTGCTCGAAAGAGTTCTTTTTTCCTACTTTATGCAGAGGAGAAAATACAGCGTCATTTACATCCAGCTGCATGAGGTATGTTTTCACAGTTACTAAATAATGTAAAGCATTAGAAAACGTAACAGTTTTGATAAGAGTTTCATTGTCAATTTCTGCATCAAAATTGCTTTTCATTGGCTCCAACAAATCAATAGTTTTCTGAACTTCAGTTGCGCAGATAGTTCGTCATCAGATGTAATGCATTCAATAAAATTTCAAAATATTTCTTGCGTTATGTAGTGGGATGAGAAAAGAAGAGTTTCCTGTCCTATTCAAAACTAACACGGTAGGTTACACTCATGACTCATCTGCACCTGTTAAGTAAAAAAAAAAATCCGCTCAGCATCTTTTGCTGTCGAAATTTGCTTCTTTCAAGAAAAAACTTTTTTCTGTTCCGGATAAAAAAAAAAGATGTCATTTGAAAGAAAAATCCAATTTTTTCTAACACAAACTTATAAAAAAAATTTATTTTCCAACTGATGAAGAAATTCGTTAATTTGGGGTATATTATTCGTGAAATAGGGGTTTTTGCCTTCATTTTAATCAAGGACAGGAAAAAATTCGTTAAATAGAGGTTCATTAAATCGGTGTCCGACTATACTTTATTCCAAGAAGAGTCTGAAATTTGCAAATAAAGAATTTGTAAGAAAATTCGTTTATACTTTTTACTGATTCACTCGCTCAATAATGGCACAGGATATTTTATATCAGTGACATTACTTCTTGTAGAATTTAGGTACTATTCGCTTAGCTGGGCACAGGCCAACGGCCGCATCACCTACTGCAACTTTATTTCCTCTCACGTCCTACAAGATTTTTTGTTGCAATTTAATAAAAATGTCAAAGTGTCGGCTAGCAAGATCTGCAGCCGACTAATAAGAAATACCGTAACTTCTTTTAACTATTATTTGTTTAAATATTTCTTAATTTGTTGTAATAATTTGTTTAAATTTTTCCGAATATCAGTTTCTAAGTTTGTTTATTGTGTCCGGGCTGTTATATGTTCTCACCAGTGGCGCACACAAGAGAGGGGTCCTGGGGGTCTGGACCGCACCTCCCAAAGCCCTCGATTTTTTTCCGATTAATTAAAATTCTAAGTATATAGTACGTAAAATTTAATTAAGTATTTGTTATTAATGATTATTTTTATTAATTAATACTAATTATTTATTCAATAATTAGTTTTTTACTGTGTTCTGTTCCCCAAAATCGACAAAATCAAAAGGAGCATGATACAAGAATGATGAACTTTCGACTCCGGACCCCCCCACCCCTTGAAAAATTCCTGTGTGCGCTACTGGTTCTCACCAGCCACTAAAAATCCGCTTTATAGACAATACGTATTGTAATTCAATTCCTACTATTAGGCCACACTCTCTCTATATTTATTTGTTTATTTATTTATCTTGGTGGAATATTCAATCATTAATAAAATACATTTTAAATCGCTCAATTAAGCTGAAATTTTATATACATGATTATTTTTAATGACAATACAATAATTTAATTATAATTAATAAAAATTATTTTTGATTAAAACTAATTATTTAAAGAATTACAAATACAGCCACGTTGGCGACTTATCGACCATTTTGGCGACTTGTGTCAAAGCTTGAAAAGGTTTTTTTTTTCACGTGCATTCAGTTGAAATGAAATTTTATATACATGATTGTTTGGGATGACAATACGATAATTAATAAAAAATTAATTACCACTTAATGTTGTGATTCTGTCCTATGTATATACATATTTATAAAGAGTGTTTTTTTTCCAGGTATAGAAGTTTAAGTTGGCATTACTTTCCAAGATGGCGACCGATTTAACAGCTGTCAAGTGATTTATTCTCAGTTTGGTTTGGTCAAAACGATCATCAAGCAAGGCGTAGATTCGTCGAATGGGCCCAAAACGAGATTGCCGTTGTTCCTGATTTTCATAAGCGAATTTTGTTTAGCGATGAAGCGCACTTCTGGTTGAATGGCTACGTCAACAAACAAAACTGCCGCATTTGGAGTGAAGCTAATCCACAAGTGTATGTCGAAACACCGTTACATCTAGAAAAACTGACTGTTTGGTGCGCTTTATGGGCCGGTGGAATCCTTCTTCAAAAACGATGAAGGCCACAACGTTACAGTCAATGGTGATCGGTATAGAGCCATGATTACTAACTTTTTCATTCCTGAATTGAACAATCATGATGTTCAGGAGCTGTGGTTCCAACAAGACGGCGCAACATGTCACACAGCTCGTGCCACAATCTATTTATTGAAAATCACGTTTGGTGACCGCCTAATTTCACGTTTTGGACCTGTGAATTGGCCTCCAAGATCTTGTGATTTAACACCGCTAGACTATTTTTTGTGGAGCTATGTAAACTCATTGGCCTATGCGGATAAGCCACAAACGCTTGACCATTTGGAAGACAACATTCGCCGTGTTATTGCCGATATACGGCCACAAATGTTGGAAAAAAGTCATCGAAAATTGGACGTCCAGATTGGACTACATCCGAGCCAGCCGTGGCAGTCATATTCAAATGTCAGAAATCATATTTAAAATGTAATGCCACAAGATTATCTTTCGAATAAAAAAATTCATGTCAATCGAATAATGCATCGTTGTTTTATTGCAATTTAAAGTTCTATACCTCTAAAAAAACACCCTTTATTAATTATAACTATTTAATAAAAAGTAGCTAAAATGAAAACTTTCTTTGTTGATCTAAGTAGGAATTGACTTCAATTTGTTTTTTATATATTACACACTTGTTTTAAACTACTATCAGAGATGATAAAGTCAACAGCTGAAATAGCATCCCTCTCTCTATCTTTTGACAACACGCCACTTTGTTACACATTATGTTCCGTTGAACCACGATCAAATGACTAGGTTGGTACCTGAGAATGTAACCCCTTCTCCTTTTACATCACACCAACGTAAGGTCTTTCAGCCTTGACAGATTTAAGTATCACCTTTTCTATACGGTGGATTTTCAATGGCACCTAGGACTAGATAAAAGCAACGTTAGCCACCAGTTTGCGACCATGATCACTTGGCTATCACGGTCATTTTGAGATGACGAAAGCTACTTATAGTTCACGAATAATATTCATAGGTTGAATCATCACGTGAAACGAAGAAATGGGGAGGGCAAAAACATCAATCACTTGCGCAGAACTATAATAATATCGTTACGTAGATCGGGGAACGAATATTTTATGCAATCAGTCGAAAATAGCAAGACAGTTCTTCAGGAGCGATGGAAATTTATCGTCAAAAAACAATCCTTGACATGCAAGATACAGTACTCAAATTCACTTAATAAATCTCAGAAGGCCTCACCTTCTACGGCATTCAGCTACAACTATTAGTGTCTTTAATACAAGTATATTTAAAGGTTATTCGCAAGCACTCACTCATCCTATTCAACAGCGGAAGTAATCACTAACCACTCTGGTCGAATCTTCACGGTCATATCAACACCATTTAATCGTTAAGCTGCATTCACATCAAGGCTGTCAGCGTCGAGCGTCTAGCCAATCAGAGACTTCATCTCGCTCTAGATGAAGTCTCAACGCTCGACGCTGACAGCCTTGGTGGGAATTCAGCTTCAGTCAAAACAAGATTAACTCAGTTTCGGTGAGCGACACCCTATTTATAGGCCTCACGGATTTTTCTTGAAAAATCCGCTTGCGTCATGGATCGTGATATTAGTAGATTTCTCCCGTAATTTCCAGAAGAATCTATAGGGTCGCAAACTCGCCAAAATGATGCCAACATGACTATCACCAAGATTTCACCAAGTTTCCATTGAATCGCCATTATAATATAAGGAACAGCGTTGCTTGTGATTATTACTATTTTAACATAAAATGAACACAACATAGAGAAATATAAACGTATTACACATCCAGATATAAATTATTTACACTATTTTAAGAATTGTTTTCACAAAAAATTCGTAACAATTTATATATTTCCATAACAGCTTACCTCAAATATCTCCAGAACTAATGATGGGATTTGAATGAAATTTGTAGCACAATCTATCAATTTTGAACGCTCCCTACCTTTTTCTACTTCTACTGGAGTGAGGGTTTATTAACATCACACTTAAAGCAACACCAGAGTTATTGGTGATGGACCTCATAATTTTGAAACTCGATCAAGTGACGAGGAAGGTACTCCACTCTCCAAACTTCCACACCAACGTGAGAAGGTAACGGTAATGGTTATACATTTACGTGGAACCTTAGAGAAAGCTCTATTATCCACTCATCATAATAAGTTGAACAGAGAATAATTTGTTGAAGTTACATATAAAAATAGATAGCAGTCCACATTAAGTGCAGCGTAACAACGCTGGTGGAGGAGTGGGTGGGAAACCACTCTCCCAGTTGATTTAATTTCTGTTTCACTTTCATAAGAAAACGAAGAGAAAATGACGTCACATCCCCATGACAGCAAAGCCCGTTTTTCAACCGTCTGCCACATCTCGACGGAACGAGGAGAGAAGGGATAAATTTCTTTAATAACAAAGATTAAGAGAATATTATTTTTAAGTCCGTTACTCGTTACCTCTTAAATAACTGCGTGAGGTTATTGAAAGGAAATTTTAAACAACCACTTGGAAGAAAGTAAGAAAAGGTAAAAGATTTTGAAATAAGATCATGAGGGGTGAGCCAACGTGAGAATGTGACATTATTTAACAGATTCAACGTGCATCGGCTCCTCAACACGGCTGGTCTTCATTGGTTTCAGCACTCAAACTTGCGACTTGATAACGCCGGCTTGAGTCCGTGACCCCTCTATTTCTGCAGAAACAAATGTCTTATAATGGGAAAAATTAATTAGGTATGTTAATTAAATGAATGAATTGTTATTCATTAAGACTATAAACTAATTCCCATTTACAATTATTTGGAATTAGATTAATTGAAGAGATAACCCATTTTTTTATTTTGACGACTGTACTTACACTGATTTTGTATCCAACTTGAATAATTTTTTCACGCGGTTTTTTAAAATGCCTTAATATTTTGAAGATGAAATATTAATAAGTTATACTCTACAGTTTGTTAAATTTTGTTTGATTTTTCTCCCATATCGTGTAAATTGCAGTTGGTGGTTCATGTGTTTCCCAGAAAATTAAATGAAGTACTCTAAGCTACTACAATGAATGCTAGCACAAAGGACAAATTAAAAATAGTTAAACATCCAAATGTGATTAATATTTTAAATGCACGTTATTTTTAATTAGATATTTAATGTATACAACAGAACTTCTGCAAGTTGGGCAGTAACCAAATGAATAATTTATGGAACAAAGCCAACGTTTTTCTTTTCGCGTGTAGTTTTAGAGATTACTGTAAATTAGCGTTTTATGCATTTACATTTAATAAATTTATTGCTTTTGCATTATTAAATCATTTGTTTTAAAAAGTTTGGGTGAGGTGGGGTATCAATATTAGTCTGTTTCTTACCCTTACTGAGTTTAAATGCCAAAATATTACTCATTCTTATGCATATAAGCTATTTATAAATGTATCTAAAACTATTGACACTACTCACTATTTATTTTGTATTGGTAATTTAACATACCTAAATATTTTCGGTACTTACTTATTATCGCAACCGTATTGGCAACATTATATTAAGCGAAGCACATGGTTGCCAGTTCAGCGCGTACGACACATGTGAAATCGGGGTTGTCAACTTGGCGAGTTATCTTGAATGTTGGGATTGTTGCGATAAAAAACATAAATATTATATTTTCTTACAAAAAATGACTTTATGACAAACTCAATACGCACTGGTCAATCTGAAACTTGATTATTGTCGTAAATTATTTTGCGACAGTTAATTATTTCCTTTTTTAACTGAAGAATGTTCTCAATAACTGAAAAGTTATAATTCAAACAATGCCGTTGCAACAAAAGGCTGTTAACGATGGGATCTTTTAATTTTGGACCTCGGTCAAGTGACGAGGATGACACCTGAGCTGGCATCCCACTCCTAGCTACCACGGCACACATGGTGCCTTGAGAGTGGTTAGGGATTACGAAGCATATCTTCCGTGGTAAAAGGTTATGGTCTCTTTATTCGTAATTAAATTAAAAATTCATTCTTTGTATGCAGAGGGGGGGGGAGCTCAGGTGTCGTCCTTATCATTTGACCATGGTTCAAAATAGCGAGGTCCGTCGCCAAAAGTCGCCTTGGGTATAGCTGAATAGTGCGCGCGCGACGTTAATATTCACTCCCTCACTTCTTTTTTTACACTCTCCTCAACACTTTTTTTAACAAGTGTTGGGCGCAGCTTGGCCAATGTTGGCCCTTGCGCCATTAAAATTTACAGTCACTCACTCACCCTCACTCCTTTTTTACAGAATAACGTTTCACAAATCTATTTGAGGCATGGAACTTTATTTAGGCCGATATTGCGTGGCAACATTGAATTTCTTGTTATGTTTTCCTATTGTGTTAGTTAATCTAGTTTCTTTTATTTGTTGCCAATTTCGGTGTTACATGGATAAAATTTTACACTTTTACCCCCTTCAAATGTATAAGATTCTGTTTATTTATACCTTTTTTAACTTAAAATTAGTCAATGTAATGACATTTTATTGCGAAACATTGAATTCAACACTTCATGATGATGAATTTGTGAAGATAAACATACAGCGTAATTGAAAGAATGCTTCCTTTGCAATGTCTACATGGAAGAAAAGACTTCGAAAAGAAGCAATAAAGCTTTTGAGTTAGTAATCTTTATAAACTTTTGTTTTACTGGTTACTTTTTGCTTTGAAATATTTGAATTGATCAGTATTTAAAAAATTCTAGTTTGACGTTGTATTTCTCCTAAATTCATCAAATACGTCTAAAGTTATTTTCAGATTCATTTGTTTGCAAGATAAGTTATGCAGCTATCATATATATATATATATATATATATATATATATATATATATATATATATATATATATATATATATATATATATATATATATATATATATATAGGTAATCCGTTACCGATATTCCAATGAACAACGACAAGAAATGCAAATGTGCGACAAAGCTGTGCAAATAGATACATTATACATGAATCTAGGTGTTTTGACAAATAAGCTCTGCAAATTAGGTCGGTAAAAGTGCAAATCATGTGGAAATAAAATTGATAATTTTATTGGCAAGATTTGCAAATTAATTGCTGTTTGTTCTCTTTCTTCAAATGTATAGCGTTCACTGGATATACTCATAATTCCATTGGAAAAATAATTCTATACTTTCAAAAAATATAATAATAAATGAGATCAAAGTGAATTATTCGAACAATTTCTAAATGTTCCATTCTGGAGAAAGGGTTTTAAAAATACTTACAAGATTAAAAAATTTGTTTTATTTTTGACCAATTAGAGCACTTGTTCTTGGAAATCAATAACGGATATTTTTATCCGGCCAAGATATCATTTCCTTTTTTTTTAAAACTCGAAATGCATATAGTTCCTACTGTTACAGATTGGATAAACAATTCCAGTTTGGAGCTCTCTGATATCTACAACTTTACATTGATCTAATAATCCAATATTATTTCTATATAGTTAGATTTCAGTTTTACCTTTTTATGAATAACTGCTTATACTTGAATATAATAGTTTAGACGTAGAATTCGATGCATACATTTGGAAACCTTTGTTTATAAATAGTCTCAATTCCCAGAGAATATTAAAAACGATTAATTCTCCTGAATTCTTTTTTCTAAGATACCTTGTTTTGAAATATTAATTCAAAATGTTAAGGTTTTCGTCTACAGGCTTTTAAGGTATGGCGACATAGCCAGCCCTTTTTTGAGCGAAGCCTCTACCGGTTGACGATGTGCGTAGCCTGCGCCAGCCAAGATGACTATACGTGGTCGATGATATCATGCGCCTCTCTTGTACTGCGCTGCCGCTCATTGTGAATTTATTAGGTCAATTGGCTCGGCAGGTACGGAGACAGATGTTCATGTTAGTCTTACCATTTAATTATATCATGAAATCATTTGTGCGTGATAGTTGCATAACGATAAATATTATATCAGGCAACAGATATGTTACGATAGAATTCAGAAGAATGATGGAATACATTTTTTTAGTTATTATGGATATCTGCGTCATTTTCCTTCACAGTGAAATTAATCATATTAAAACTAACACGCTGAAGGGAGATATTATGAAAAGGTTTTTATCGGAATTTATTTGGTATTGGTACGCTACTCGTTTTTGGCGGGATTCTTAACTCACACCAGGTACACTTCCTCACAAAAGTATGTATGCAACTCATAGCTTAAGTGAAAAAGCTCTAGTTCTCAAATAAATGTACGAAAAATATTATTTTGGAGAGTGTTATTTATAGCTTCTGATTCAAGCCATAAAGTAATGAAAAATAAACCAAATCATTATACTTTAAAAAAAACTTTAAGAGTAATTTTGTTAATTACAAGTAGATATTTAAATCACAAAAGTATGTATGCACTCTGAATTTTTGACTTTTAAATAGGTTGAATGAAACTTCTCAAGTGATTTTTCGTATTTCAGTGATAAGTTTAGAAGTTCTGCTACAAAGCTTGTAAGTTTGAGCTTTAAGTACATCAACAATTCAGCAATGCCTCCACGTGGAAAATAATTATCAAAAAATCTAAAGGAGGCAATAATAAAGCTCTATAAGAAAAGCAAGTCACAAAGACAAATCGCTAAAATCATAGGCAAAAGTCCTGCAACAGTGCAAAAAATAATTTAAAAGTTCCGGGCTGAGGGGAATACTCTAAACAAGCCAAGAACAGGACCCATTTTCAAGGATCGAGAAAGGCGAATTATTGTTGGAAATGTGAAAAAAAATCCGAAGATTAGCGCACCAAAATTGACAACTGATGTGAAAAACAATTTTGTGAAGTCATGCAATCCTGAAATAATTTGCCGTGTGTTACGGAAGGCAGAGTACCATGGTCGAAATATGCGAAGAAAACCATTTGTTAGCAAAGCGAATCGCAAAAAGAGAATAGATTTTGCAAAAGAAAATGAAAAGTAGGACAGAAATTTTTGGAATTCCGTGTTTTTTTTTCGGATAAAAGTAAATTCAACATCCACGGGTCAGATGGACACCAAAATGTTTGGAGGAAAGCAAATGCAGCTCTAGAGCCAAAGAACATGAGAGGAACTGTAAAACACGGTGGTGGTTTGGGGTTGCATGGCAGCAACTGGAGTAGGAACTTTAGTTATAATCGACGGAATAATGAATCAATATAGCTATTTGACTATTTTAAAGAATAATCTAAGCCAAAGTGCTTCTAAATTGGGACTCGATGGATCCTTCACTTTCCAACAATGATCCCAAACATACTGCTCGGGTTGTTCGGGAATGGCTGCTATATAACGGGCGAAAAGTAAAAACCCCACCGCAGTCGCTTGATCTTAATCCCATTGAACACTTGTGGGATTATCTCGATCGCCAAATTAGAAAGCAATAGATCAAAACTAAGAATAATCTAAAAAAAGGTATTTTCTGCCTCGCCTCCAAAAGGGCATCTTCTGTCACTCAAAATTTAGTAAAATCAGTGTCATCTAGATTAAGAGCTGTTATTAAGGCCAAATGCTATCCAACAAATTACTATTTTTTTAAAAAAATTATAAAATTTGCAATATTAATGTCTTTGTTTTTGTTTGCATATTTACTTTTAGGATGTAAATTGCATCCTGTTTTAAGTTAAGCTGATCTTGCTAATTAAATATTTGTATTTTTTAAATATTTTTCATTTTGTAATTAAGCTCGATTTTGCTGTAACCGAAATAAATCGTTAATTTGAAAAACTCTAATATTGTAGGTCTGTTTTTTATCACAGGACATCATCACATACACTCTCTATACTTACTTTTGTTACTAAGTGTACATCTTATCTGCCGGTCTAGTGTTATCTTATTATAATGTTATCTCCCCTGCGTAGGTAAATTTTATAGCTATTTGGATGAAAAATTCATACCATATCGAGATCAAATTTGTTCCACTTTTATCATGACCACTCGTTATAACTTTTACAAATTTCTTTAATTAAAAAACCACATCTGTTGGTACTTTTCCGTTTCGCCGGTGAAAGTGATAAATTCGCCAAAAATGATACAACCGACGCCAAACAGAATATTCCCGTTGGTAACCTTTTGCCACCATATTTTTAAAATAAGTCGCGGTCTTTTTTTAATGGAACCTCTTTTTCATCATACATCAAAAATAGATGAAAACCAATGTGTGAACCAACATTTATAACATTTTTTTAAATGTATACTGTGCGTTGTCGCCAATAAAGCCTGTTTGGCGAGATTTGTGCCTACGAAACGGAGAAGTACCCATTTGTTTAATTATAGCATTTACATTTTTTTTTATAAGTCAACTAATTCTTAGTTTGAGGATAAAAAATTTATTCCTTTCATAATAATTCCACGCCAGCGATTTATCGCCAAAGATTAGCTACATGCTGGAGATTAAATTGACAAAGATTTTACTGTTTTTGGTAACTTTTTTTTTATTTAGAAACAATATAATGTGTTAACCTTATGGCTATATCTTTCAATCTACAATTCACGAATGGCATGGGTGGCCGCGGTAGCCTAGTGGTATAGGTATCGGACCGTGGCTTACTTTGTCATGAGTTCGAGCCCAGTACCACTAAAGACCCGCCGTGTAGGGCAGCGATGCACGTTAAATCTGTCGAGAGCTGAAACGTCCTCCCGTTGGTGTGGTGTGGTAGTTAGGAGAGGGGGGTGCCAGCTCAGGTGTCGTCCACGTCACTTGACCATGGTTCAAAATTACGTGGACCGTCGCCAAAAGCCCTCGTGTAGCTAAACAGTGCGACGTTAATATTCAATCAATCAATCACCATTGACATGGAGTTAGTATGCAAGTACCAATTTTTAAAAATTTTCACCGAGCTTATTTTTGTCAATGAAATAATCCCTTGCATTTAATGCCGGTTCACTTGAAGAAATTTAACAATGCATTTCTTGCGTTTTAATGTGCATACAGTGATACACTCAATGTGGTACAGCCCGTATGTCGTAGACCTCATTCGAATTAATACCAAGTGTAATACCCACAGATTGGAAACAAAAAAGTGGAACACGATGACATCAAGGAACAAATTATATAACCTACGTAAAAAAAATAGTATTAATTATTCATGAATCAAATCAAGATTCGTATTTCTGTGGTTTTTAAAGCGTGGACGTTTACTTTTTTTGTATTTTTAATGTAACGATTGAATTGTTGGTCAGTGATAAGCTTCTCGGTTAAGTACTATCTCTGTGTACAGATGTTTCATGGGTATTGGCGATTATAGTCACTCCTATTGCGATCAGATTATATTTCGCCGTTTCCTTGTTTATTTTTAAGCCTATTGTTTTTAAATTTAGAACGTGAGCCAGATTGTTGTATGTTTAAGCTGATCATTTAAGATTCTACAGTAAAAGGCATTTGTGTCCTGCATAATCTCGCTGAAATGTATTTTTCTCATTAAATATGTGGAATTGGATTAATTTTTATAAGTCGTTAGAAAGTATATTGAGAAAAAAATAAATTTTTCTTCTTGTGAGGCATAATTTAGAGAAAAATATGCTGTAGGTATTTCAAATGTTTGACACTACACGACTTTTTAATAAAGTATTCGTTTTTTTTAAAACAATTTTTATTTGTTTATTTATTTATTTGTAATGAAATTTGGAGACTTTTTTGATTAGAAGGAGAAGAGGAAGCAGGGGAAGTTGTAAATCAGCATTTTGTATTGAAGTAGCTCACAAACAACTTTCGCAATGTCTCGAAACGTGCTCTCCGCTTGGGTGTGGACATGGTATGGGTGGGACAAAAGGGGCGTAAGTGTTAAGGGCGCAGAATTGACCGCTGTTGCCCTACTTTGAATCGAATTCTGTGGTTTTCCATTTGTATCCATCCTTTTTTATCAAAACACCTAGTAATTTTCTTCCGTGGTATTGATGCGAAACGGTACTATTGGAAAAATATATTTTTTTAATTATATATACAGTCGAACCTCTATATAGCGAAGTCACTAAATCACGAAAAAAAGTTCATTATATGGAAAATTCGCTATATAGAGGTTCATCTTTTAATTTTCTATATAAACCACGTAAAACAAGTTTTAAATTCGTAAACACTATATATTTAAAAAAGTAATTATTCACACCTTTTTGTAAATTAATATATATTTATTATACATATATATACCTATAAAAAAGGAAGAAAAAAACTGCAAGAAAAGTTTCTTGACGCATTTTCCCACTTCCTGAAGAATTAAATTTTTCTCTTTGATTCTCAAGTACTTAAGTTTTGACATTTTCGTGCTAAGAGAAACGAAGTTACCAGTACGACTGGTCAACAATACAAATGAATGGATATTAGTTCAAGGACACGAGACTCCACTGAGAGTAAAAGTGGATATCGAAGATGTTTCTAGTGAACTGGACAATAGGGTTAAAGGTTGAATTTGAATGAAATATCCAGAATTCTATTGCTCTCGGTGAGTTAGGCACCAAATGAAACTAACTAGCTAAAGATTTGATTGCCATAAAATGTGTTAAAACAGAGAATAACTCGAAATTTCTAGAAATAATTTTAAAAAAAGGGAGAAGAAAATTGAATCAAGAGAAAAAGTTCGTTGTATAGAAAATTCACTTCGCTATTGCGAGGTTATTTCCCGAAGAAAATCATGAAATGTTCTTGGGTCCAGGAAAAAGTTCACTATATAGAAAAATTCGCAATATAGAGGTTCGTTATATGGAAGTTCGACTATATATATACACTGCTGGACAATTGCTAAGGACGGATAACACTATCATCCATAGCAACCACAAAATGAAAGGAAGCAAAATGTGGAAAATTAGAATAAGTGCGGGATATTAGTAAGAAGAAGTACGAGTATGCAAATTTTTTTTCCACGTCTGTTCATCACATGATAGCGTTCATAAGAGCTTTAAAGGTTTTGACGCGTGTGGACAGTTGTTGTTTCAAGTCAAAGTTTTACAGGAAAGATTTAATAGACGAACTTAAAATTTTTGGCATGTCTTCCCGACATCACATAGATGATTTTATGTGTGGCCGAATTATTGGAAAGATCGAAGAAGGGCGAAAAATAACAGATGTTGCCAGGGAGTTCGACATCGCTCACAGCGTTGTTTCACGGCTGTGGAAGTCATTTAAAACTACTGGAATGTGTAGTAGACGGCACGGGGGAGGTCGTGTTAGAAGTACGACGCCTGCAGAAGACATATATATCGTCCTATCAGCAAAGGAACAGGCGCACCACAGCTCAGCAGGTGGCAAATCAGTTTCTTGCTGCCTCAGGAAAGCAGATCTCCCGAAAAACTGTTGCCAGACGTTTGAGGGGAGGAGGACTATACGCACGCAGACCTGTTGTGTGTGTCCCATTGACCAGACAGCACCGTACTGCCCGTTTGCAATGGTGTCGTGAGCATCACAATTGGACTGAACAGGACTGGGCATGCGTACTATTCTCAGATGAGAGTAGGTTCAGTCTGTCATCGGATTGTAGACGCCAACTGATGTATCGCGAGAGTGGTACTGCTTATCGTCCAGAAAATATCCAGGAAAAGGACCGATATCCGACATGCAGTATCATGGTGTGGGCCGGCATCATGATCAATGGCCGCACGCGCCTACATGTGGTTGCAAATGGGACTATGACTGGCCAACGATACATTGATGAAGTTCTACTTCCTCATGTTCGTCTTTTCCGTGGTGCTGTCGGTGATAAATTTGTTTTTATGGACGACAACGCAACAAGTCATCGAACACTCGCTGTTCAGGATTTTCTAGACAGCGAGAGTATTCAACGTCTCGTATGGCCAGCGCGTTCTCCAGATCTAAACCCCATTGAAAATGTGTGGGATGCTTTGAGGAGGCAAGTTGCTGGTCGAAACTATCCTCCGACAAACAAGAACACCCTCATCCGTGCACTCACAGAGGAATGGGATAAATTGCCTCAACAGCTGCTGGATAATGTTGTGCAAAGTATGGTACGACGTGTGGAATGTTGCATCACACTCCACGGTGGACATATCCCGTACTGATATCTTTCTTTAAAGTGCCTGCTGACTTTTAGATGCATTGTTTCATTTCTCCGTACGCAGATCAAATGAACATTTCTTTTTCTTTCAGACGTTTCACAGCTTTTGTACTTTCCAGAACAATAAATATTCTTTATTCTAATGTCTGAACAGTGTGGCAACTATATTTTATCCTACAAGGCCTCATGTCTCGCTTAATGTTATGCTACATAGCAATTTGTGATCCGTCCTTAGCAATTGTCCAGCAGTGTATATATATATATATATATATATA
Organism: Trichonephila clavipes; assembly: GCA_019973935.1. Taxonomy (NCBI): domain Eukaryota; kingdom Metazoa; phylum Arthropoda; class Arachnida; order Araneae; family Nephilidae; genus Trichonephila; species Trichonephila clavipes. Next base: position 959,674 of record BMAU01019612.1, read on the forward strand.
TATATAAGTTTCTTAACCCTCCACGTAATTATGAGGGACCATCAAATGAAATTACAATTTTTGAAAACATTACAAAACGAGAGCTCTTGTATAGAGGAATGTATTTAACACATTAAATGTTTGATTTTCAAAATAAATTTTCCTGCTCATTTTTTAATTTGAAAAATGGACTTCTCCATATGTTACTCGGATATTTTCGCTTGAGCATACTCTATTGCATTAAACCAGGTGTTCGATAATTTACATATTCATTTATGTACTAGAGCAGTAATATCTAACCACATTTAATCGCCACGGCCTGGCCAACGTTTGATAATTTTACCGCGGCTCGCCGAGGAGGGAGGATGTTGATATCTTAGATTGTTTTGACATTAGTTTTAATGTAATTTTATTTAAATATCCCTTCAGAATAAAATACTACACGAAAAAAAAAGGAATATGAAGTGATTTAACATGGAATATTAAGTGATTTTCGTGGAAAGTCGCACAAACCCGAGGGAAATACATCATAGGAAATAAAATAGAAACTATTTAATATCCCCCCCTGGGAGGCCCGGTATCGTCTAATCCATAGACTGGAACCGGTCCACGGCTCGGAGCTTGCGGACCACTGCGCTGGAGTACTTTTCTGTTCTTGGTGTACCCGAACGGTCGTGATCAGTTTCAACCTCAAGAAGGGGGGCGGATCCGGAATACCACAAAGCCCTTTATTTTTTTCGATTAATTATAATCCTATGCATATGCATAATACGTAAAATTTAAGTACTTGTTACTAATAATTTTATTAATTGATGCTAAGTATTTATTCAATATTTTTTTTTGTTCCCGGCTTTCGACAAAATTAAAAGAATATGTTGGGGGGCGTATTGAAGCATGATATGAGAATGGTGAATTTCCAACTCCGGACCCCTCCCCCATACCCCTTGAAAAATTCCTGCGTGCGCCACTGGTCATGATAGTCAACTTATTGCGGGCGTTGTTTTCGTTGTGTTATGGATTCCAGTCTACATAGAATTACAGATCCATCGTATAGTGTGGATGATGCACGTTAAATCTAATGGGTCTAAAAAACCTCCCACTGGCGTGGTGCTGAAGTCTGTAGTAGTTGACGGGGTAGAGTAGGGCGCCAGCACAATATCATCCTTATCGCTAGATCGTGGCTCAAATTTATACGAAACCATCACCAATAGCTCTCTTGGAACTTCGTAATGCGATGTTAATAGACATCAATCAAACAACCAACCTTAATATTGGCGTCGTGAAGTTTCTATAAAATCGGGCTGTTTTTCAGGGGGTAAATTTTGTGGTTGTAGGGAATTAATTTATACAAGATTTATACCACACTTAATAATTAATTCAAGCGTCCAAATTTAGTAGCGAGGGCCACCACTAGATGGTGCCACCATGAAATGGCTCTCACAATTGGGGACTTGCGGTGTCTGCAAGGGCTTAGTTACCAAGATGCACAACCCATTAGGGGAAAACACTTTATAAATATTTTAAGGAATCTTCAATTTATCAAGAAAGCAAGCAAATTCTGTGTTTAAGAATTTTCATCAAAATTCGGAAAAGCCTTTTCCGCGATATTTTTTTCTTTTTAAATCATGATTCTTTCTCTTGGAAAGAGTACATAGTAGTTCAATATTTTCATTGTAATTCAAAAAAGATATCAGATTTGCTTTAAATTTCCAAAATAGCATTTGAAACCACTTTTATTTGATTATATATATATAAGGCATATCTTTTTTTTTTAAATCTACTTCAAGGTTTAAATTTTGAGATAACACATTTCAAAACAACAGATATATATATAACTGATAAGTATTTTTAAAAAGCAAGGTTATTTAAATATTATATCTAGTAGTTTCGAAAAACTGCTTATTGTGTTCAATAAATGTTTTTAGGCTGTCGGTTTTTGTAATGTAATAAGGAAATAAAGCAAATCTCAAGCTAAATAATGGCACGTGTTTTGAGAATAAAAATAAAAATTTAAAAAAAATTGAAAAAGTAAAAAATAAAGATATAATTAAATTTGAAAATTATTTCATCAAACAAAAATAAGTATTTGACTGAAAATTATATCAGTGTAGAGATAAAACTTTTTTTATTACAATTATGAATTACACATTGCATTGTATATGAATTAGATAATTCAGCATTATTATAAATATATTGGAGTATGTTGCAAAACATGTGATTATGTTTTTATACCGCTTTTTTCTATGTTGGGGGAAAAAATTGAAAGTATATATAAGTCGCTCAGAAGCCAATACGGGTAAGTTCATTTTCTGATAGTTTCTGATTCTTGTAAATTTTAATAAAATAAATAATATTCTTTTTAGTTGCAGAATTTACTCGTCGCGTTCTTTTTTCTATGATCCAGAATAAAGGAATCAACGAGTAAATCCTTTAAGAACTAAGAAGAATATTATTTATTTTATCAAAATTTACAAGAATCAGAAAAATATCAGAAAATAAACTTAACCGCATTGGCTTCTGAGCGACTCGTGTATTAGCTTCGCTCCTTTGTCTAGTGTTTAGGCTGGCTTGTCACGAGTTCGAGCCCAGTACCACTAAAGACCCGCCGTGCAGGGGAGCGATGTATGTTAAATCTGTTGAGAACTCAAATTTCCTCAAATTTTTTGGTGTGGTGTGGTAGTTAAGAGACGGGGTGCCAGCCAAGATGTCGTCCTCGTCACTTGACCATGGTTTAAAACTACGAGGTCTGCCGCCAAACTCCCTTGTGTAGCTGACTCACTTATGTTTTCTGTTAACTATTTAGTGACTGTGATAGACTAGTGGTCACGGTGACGAACTCGTGGCCAGCGTGTCCTGATTCAGGTCTTAGTGCCACTTAACCCAGTAGAAATCACTCACTCAAAACAAATGTGAGTGGCCTCACGGGAGGTGACGGAGTCCCCCCAATCTTTTTTTTTATAATTATTTTCATTGTACACGATAAAAATCGTAATTTTAGTGAATCATTTAGCTCTTAGAAAGTATGCTTACCTACTTTTTGGCGACTTTTCAATTTTTCTTTGATAATTTCAAAAAAATCCAGTCAAACTGAAGCAAGATGTTTCAAAGTTGGGTGACTTTAATAAAGGGAAAAAACCAGACACTTTTCACTAATATAACTGAAATAATATTTGCATTTAAAACAGTCATATTTTGTTCAAGTTATTGTAGTTTTATTGTCCTTAAATGATCGACAAATAGCATGTTGAACTTATTCTTGTGCTTGTGTTTTTTTGAGAGGGCGCCGTGTGTCTTGTAGTACATTTGTGGCCCTATATCTTTTTTGATGGAGTTCTTTAGGTAGCATTTGAAAATCTTCCTTTCTTCACAAACGTTTCGTGTGTCCATCGCTTTTCTCAAATTTACATTCTCTGTCATGATTAATATCCATTATTTCATCAGATTTTCCCCTGCTTGATGAATTTCTTTTTCTGCAGTTTCAATTTGAGATCGCAGATGCACATTTCTTTTTTGATATATATATATTCTGTTTATTTGCCTTTATGAGCCATAATGAGTCATACAACACAGAAACGAAAATCAGTAACTCGTTCAAAGAGTGAAAGTGCGGCCTGTTCATAGAAAATATTTTAGAACAAAGTGGTCGCGCTGGGAACTCAGTTGCCTTAAGTACCTTAAGATTGTAAAAAACGCTTGGCACACTAAAGAAAAAAAGGAGATATGTGACAAATACATTAAAGAAGACCCATGAAGACTGTCATACAGGAGGATACTGACAAAATGGTTGGTAACAAATAAACAGGTTTCTCGGAATTAAAGATTTCGCGAGCCTGGGGTGATTCTATACCCCGCGCGACTGCTCTCGGGTTAAGAATCGCAGTGTAGAGGAGCTAATGCACGTTAAATCTGTCAAGGCTCAGACCTCGCGTTGGTGTGAAGAGGAAGTTTGAAAACGGGAGGTCGTCCATGTAACTTGCCTTTGGATGCATTTTGCGCAATTTTGTGGGTTCAGAACAAAAATTTCCAGTAGCATCAATATCCTTTTATAATCATACAAAAAGTGTAATATGAACAAAGGTTGCACTAAGATGGATTTTTGATGTACATGAATGAGTGAGACAGCGAACAAAGCATTTAATCCCTAATTGTGTAAAATATGCAAACAGATAGCTCTCATATAAATGGCTTGGTGTGGTGTGTAGTTAGGACAGGGTGGTGCCAGCTCAGGTGTCGTCCACGTCACTTGACCATGGTTCAAAATTATGTAGTCCGTCGCCAAAAGCCCTTGTGTAGCTAAACAGTGCGACGTTAATATTCCCTCACTCACTGATATAAATGGATATCGAAGAGCGTTGGAAAAATTTGACTGGATTTTTTTACAACATTCATATATGCAGGATGTCCCCTTGTATATATGAATGTATAAACATAGAGGGGAGATAGGTAACATACAGGGAAGCAGTGGCGTAACGAAGAATACTAAGGCCCCTCCCCTGCAAAGTCTAGTTTTGGGTTTCAAGCTGAAATAGGCCCACTCCCCGCAATGCAGGGGTTCAGGGGGTGTACGTTACGCGACTGCTGAGAAGCTATAATTACATAGGAAAGCATGGACGGAAATGTAACCCTAACGACATAAAGAGACACAAAGACAGCAATCCCACAATACAGAATAGAATGTAAAACGCTTTATTACAACCCCCCAATAAAAACTAAAAGTATGGCATTAAAACAACACAGGAGGTTTTTGAAATTGCTGCCATTGGCATGTATGTACGCACGATACCGACGCGAAATGGATTGGTGGACTTGTTCGAAAATACCAGACGTTTCATGGATTGAAGCAGCAGCAGCAATAGATATTCATGCCTTCAGATCCATTTCAGATTTGACGGTAGTGTCGTCAGTCGTAGTTTTGAAAGATCTATCTTTTCCGCCAGGTTCTGATGCATCCGAGCGAACGTTTGATGATTCGGCTGCCACCTCGTTGGATATCTTTCCCCATGCAATCGAACAGCGACACATCCATTACCGTAGGCAGGGCCGTAGTTGAAGTGAATATCCGCCAACTCGGCGTTCGTATAACGAGTCATGTTCATCGCACGCTGTCCATGTTTGAAAAGAAGAAACCACTTGTGCCGACCTTACGAGCTCACGTACAGCACCACCTATCGCTTTCCTCCCATGCTTTCCTGTGTAATTATGGCTCCTCACGCCATTCGGAGATACCCTGTATCTATTTTTAATTTAAAGAAAGTATTGTGTTTTCCGAACTTCTCCGTGTACGTAAAATGAAATAACCTTATAAATAACATTTTATGACAATGGATTTGAACCATATGAATGGAATACAGTTGGAAAAAAAATCGTAATTACCTATAAGTTTTCAATGAAAGAAAATTTCTACTTAAGTACTAAATATGACTTTTTTTAAAATCACAAGTCATACAACCCTTTAAAAACTCGTACATATTTGATTGATATAAAATAAGTTTTTTAGCCAATCGATTTCCATAAAACGAATATTTTATTAATACCTTAAATAAATGAAATAAATCAATGGCAACGAATAGTAAAGCAGATCATAATATTCTACCGAGATTCTTCTCTGCAAATTGGCAACAGTATAATTCAAATTCTGAAGTACATATAAGAGAAACAGGAAAATATCTTATCAGAATAATTATTTGGATTTAATTTGTATTTACGAATTCATCCTTGGAATTAAAATATACATCCGTTAATAATTACACGTTTTGCATGTATTTTGTAAATCAATGCGTTGAATCATGAAAATTAATTTCCTTTCCACAAATATCAAATAAAAATAAAAAAATTCTAAATATCAGAAGTTTTATTACTCTCTGAACAAAAAAGGAATGACACCAACATGGAAGTTTTCATTTTTAAGTGATTTCAATGAGTAAGAGAAAATTAAAATTTATTCTCATTATATGATCTTAGCGCAAAAATATTTGTTTTACAAAAAGGATGAAAACACTAAGGAATTTTCGTAGCAATAAACTAACAAAAACCATAATTCTGAAATATTTAATTCCTCTTCGACCGACTTGTATTTTTCTTTTACAAATGTAGGTTAACTTTCCTTTGAACATCATCCGCAAAGTAATTAATTCTGATTCACCTTACTTTTTTAGAACACGATCTCATCCCTTCAAAAGCCCACCGATTAAATTTATATAATCACTAAACTTATTTAAAATTAGTTGCATTATTTGAACGCTATCTTTTATCGGAGTAAATCAATTAAAAGAGCATATATTTTGCTCTTCCGCAAACTTTATTCTCACCCTATTTTAAAGCTTTTGTGCTCTTGCCACAACACATAAATAATTTTCAAAATTTCTCAAAATAATTTCTTTGAAAAGTTGAACTCCTTATTTGAACGAATCGGATAAATTTAACTCGATTGAAGAATAATTATGTATTACTAATTCAAAATGAAAGTATAGAAGCAGAGACGGGGTAGATATTTTATAAAGAATGTTATGAGAGTTCTGGATTTCTGTTGTCTGGGATAGTGGGTTCACTGAACGGTGATTTGTTTAGGAAACCGTTCTGTTTGAGCTGTTCTGTGTGAACCAGTTTGAATGTTTGCTTTAACAAAATTCTTTGACTTATGAAACAGAATAACAGCATCAAATGGCTTTTATATTTGAATTTTAGTTTTTCGCGAACTTTTTTTCCCATCTCCTGTTGACCACAGTGGCTTGGAGGCGCAGATTTTTTTAAAATAGTAAACGATTCTATTTTTTAAAGAAAACAAGAAATAAGCTCCTAGTCAAGTTAGACTACACCTCTTTCTTGAACTTGGCGCAGGAATTGGGAGAAATGCCTTTAGACTTGGCCTTGCATCCTTGACCAAGATTAAGCATTCTCGAAATCAGTCGCCAATGTCTAATTTGGCGGATTTTATCCAAATAAGCCTATTATAACCTTTTGTACTTTCTCATGCATTTCATGCAGTGACGTCTTAAACCTTTTTGATGTCCTGGGTTCCTGTACAAATGTAGACTCCACTCGCGAATTTTTTAAGTAGACAGTATATAACACATAGGGATGTCTTAATGCGTGGGCCAACTGGGCCCGGGCCCAAGGCCTCCCCTCGATGGGGGCCACGTTCTCGACTCTTGTCTTAATAAGATCATGATCCGGATAAATTTAATTTGGTAAAATACTATTCCCATGCATATTCTCCGAAAACAGGGAATTTCCATGCCTAGGCCTAATACCATAAACAATCATTCAACTCATTTAGTCGAAGTGCGGTCATCGGTCTAGCCGGTTTGTGCCTAGGTTTTTGAGAAGGAATCGTGAACATTTGTTTCAAATCACCATTTGAACGAACTTAGAGTACCATGCAGGTGACGGTACGTTTTGGCTCTTTTCCAAGCCAATTTTGAGAGAGGTCACCCTGGGGATGGTCAGGTGGCTTCACACTTCTCTTACTCCAATGAACAACTTCTCGAGATGACTTTTGGCTCGACGAATGTTTAGAGTGCCCCCATGCTACACAGTCCTTATATATCAAGCATACATGCATGCCTTCTCTGGGATTCGAACCCAAGTCCTACGGCACAGTAATTGGTGGTGGCCGCCGTAGCCGAGTGGTGTAGGTATCGGATCGTGGCTTGCCTTGTCATGAGTTCGAGCCCAGTACCACTAAAGACCCGCCGTGTAGGGCAGCGATGCACGTTAAATCTGTCGAGAGCTGAAACGTCCTCCCGTTGGTGTGGTGTGGTAGTTAGGAGGGGGTGCCAGCTCAGGTGTCGTCCACGTCACTTGACTATGGTTCAAAATTACGTGGTCCGTCACCAAAAGCCCTCGTGTAGCTAAACAGTGCGACGTTAATGTTCAGTTAATCAATCAACAGTAGTTGGTGTCACATCTTCTGGATGGTATGGTTTGGATCATGATTTTGCTGAGGTCGAGAATGAAACGAGGACTCGTCCTCAAGGACAAAGACCTGGGGCTAGGATCAATTGGTCCATGCTTTATAAAATGTCTCTGATTGCATGGGAACACACATGTCTTTGAATGGTGACAAAAAGGGTATATTACAGCTTGTTTCGCGAAAATAAGAACTAAAGTACCACTGGCTTAGTTCACGTTTGCAAGCCCATTGTCCACTAATTTTGCTATACGATGTCGATGTTTCGGTCGTATTGTCTATTTATAGTACACTAGCTGGTATACCCGTTCTTCGCACGGGTAAACTAAAAAATTAAACAACACAGATTGAAGGATAAAGAAGATTTTAATGAGTTAATTTTACGTGAATTTCAAATTAAACAAAAAAAGCTTTTTGCATATCTCAGGTACACAATAAAAAGAAAGAAAAAAACAACTTTGTTAAATTTTAAGTAGGTAGATCTAATATATATAGCTGATAAAAAGGATTTTTTTTATTTATAACTCCCCGTAACACTCTTGAGGGTCAATTTTTGAAAATACCTCCCTAAGCTGATCTCTGCTAGCAGCAAAAGTAACACATTGCAAAAAGTTTTTTTGTAATGAACGCTTAAAATAGTGTAAATAATTGATATCCGAAAGTATAATACATTAATATTACTTTCTGTTGTATTTATTTTGTGTTAAAATTGTAATATTCGCAAGCAACACCGTTTTATAAATTATAATGGCGATTCAATGAAAAACATAACGAAATGTTAACAATAGAGTCAAGTTGGCAAATGTCTATCTACTTTCACAGCTCGAGCTTTATTAGAGCTTTGTAAGACTTTTGGATCACACTACATTGAAAATTAAGGGATATAATACATAAACAAAATACTCCTCTTTGGAAAATTTAATGCGTTAGAGCAAATAAATTAATTAAAGATATTCCACTGCAAAATTAATTATATGCACCGTTCACTTAAAATAAGAAGTGAAATCATTTTCCAAGGTCTTCACTAACATACAAAAACATAAGACACTTAAATTTTGACATAAACTATTTTTCGGGACAAAAATAATAATCTTTGCAATCCGCTGAAAACGCAATATCTGCTACAAAACTATTCGGCTTCCGCGCTAAAATACTCATCATAGAACCCGTGCTGCCATATATCTTGGAAGAGTGGATTTCAAAGAATTATGTTGAACACACAGGGTTACAACAAGCAGGTTCAAGTAATAATCACACCAGGGATTATTCTATATCAACTTTAATACGGATATCAATTCACGAGGGCAGCGTCTACACATACAACAAATCCCGCGCAATACTAATTTTTTAACAAAGGATTTCTCCGTTAATTCTACAGTTAACATAATAAAAAGTTCTAGAAATAAAATAGTCCAATAGGGAAAAGGCTCTTCTTCGAAGACTCCACCCACGCGTTGCGTCATCGAAAGAGTTCGTTGTGGTGGCCTTCAACAGAATATTCCTGCTAAGTATTGCTAGAATATTCCTTCTAAGTTGGTGTGGTGTGGTAGTTAGGAGAAGGGGGTGCCAGCTCATGTGTCGTCCACGTCACTTGACTATGGTTCAAAATTACGTGATACGTTGCCAAAAGCCCTCGTGTAGCTGAACAGTGCGATGTTAATATTCACTCACTGACACACTGCAAAACATACAGTACAGTAGCTATAATCATTTTTATACTTAAAAACGCAATATCTGCCTATTCAATTAAAATTATAGCGTTATAATTAACTACTAACCACAAACAAATTTTGAAAATTTGTCCAAATGATGCAGTGTGAAAGAGAAAGTTTATTTACTTTAAGTACCAGAACCGATAAAAGCATTTATTTTGAAAAAAAGATCAATTTCTTACTACCAAATGTGCATAATAAAATCATAAAAAAAACATTAAAATAAAGAGATTTATAATAACCTCTCCCTTCAAAACTTAGTTTTAATTTGAAATAAAAAAATAGGCATTATTCTGATCACAGGAATTAATTAGAAGAGAGCCCCTTGCGTAGCCAAAACAAAAAGAGTTTTTCACAAACAAAAGATAGATATATGCTGACGTGGGCGTTTTTGCAGTGCACACCAGAATTGCTGGCAGATGGCAGAATTTTTCCTAGTTACTTGACAAATATCGTTATATTTTGGACACTTCTCACAATATCTTTATAAAGTATAGCCTATGTGTTATTCTAATGTATAAGCTATATTACTGTAAAGTTTCATTAAAATTCATTCAGTTGTTTTTGTTTGAAAGACCCACAAAGATCCTCACAAACTATCACCGAGCATAGTTTTATGTGATTATTGCAAATGCTTCGAATTTTTAATTAGAATACTGCGCTTTGTTTTATGAGAGCTTGGTTAGATGTAAAAAATGCCCATATAAGTTTTATTTCATTATTGGCATAATATCACTGCATTTCGTGACGACTTTCTTAATGGATAGAAAATGATGGAAGGACTAATAGCTACGGATAAAGTATTCATAACTAGCTGCATGGCCCGGCTTTGCACAGGCTTTCTCTTTCCCTCATGACGCCAGCAATTATGTGTGTGTTTGTACGCACGCAATGTGAGTGATTTCTAAAATTATTTCATTAAATTTCCCTTTTTCGAAATTTGTGTTCCACATATTTTCGATTTAAGACAGGTTTTCCCACCTCCCTCTAGCCCGGCGTAACACGGTTTTTTTAGTGTAAAATTACTGTTTCCTCTTCCCCTCCCCCTCACAGATAAAATATAGCTTCAAATTTCGATCTATGACTTTTAAAAAACAATATTGCATTAGTTAAAAATTATTAATGTGAAGCAATAAAAAGAAAACGACTCTGAAATGTATTATTATCCAAAATAAAAGACAATGTACTTTTTTAATTAACAAATAATTAATTTAGTAATGAATTAATAGAAATACTTTAAAAAATATTATATATATATATATATATATATATATATATATATATATATATATACTGGCCTCAAAAAGTTAAGGTACAACATGTTTTTCGAAGCTCACCATAAAAAAAATGGCAGTAACAATAAAATGCATAGTTTACATGAATGATAATAACAAACTTTAAAAACATTAATGCAAAAACGATTGCTACCGCTTTTATTTTATAGAAAAGAACGTATATTTATGAGTGAGAGAAAAATATGCAAATATCAAGCTTTCGTACTTTTGTGTGTAAGTTGTGTTGATTTTCAACAGTTGTTGGCAGTTTCGGTGACAATAGTCAATAGAGTTTAGAAAATGTCTCAGAGACGTCGTTTACCCAATTCGTTAAGGTGGCGGGCAGTTGGATGGATGGAAATGGGATTGTCGCAGGCTGATGCTGCTAGACGTCTCAATGTGTCTCGTAGTTTTGTTCAGCGACTTTGGGATCAATACCAATCCGAAGATTCTGTGTCCAGAAGACCTGTTCCAGGCCGACCACGAGCTACAACACCTGCAGAAGACCGTTTTCTAGCTCTTTCGACACGAAGGAGAAGAACCACTACTGTGCCGCAGCTCGTTTCAGACCACTTTCAAGCATCAGGAAGAAGAATCTCCGCTACTACGGTGCGAAATCGTCTTCACAATGCAGGTCTGTATGCAAGAAGACCAGTTGTGTGCGTTCCCCTCAACGGACGACAGCGAAGGAACCGCTTATGCTGGGCAAGAGAACATGTTTCTTGGACGCAGCAACAATGGGCTTCTGTGCTGTTCACAGACGAGTCCAGATTTACAATGGAGAGTGATTCAGGGCGTCTACTGATCTGGAGGGAACAGCGCACTAGATACCATCAATCCAACACTGTTGAAAGACACAGTTATAGAGGTGATGGAATCCTGGTTTGGGCAGGGATCTCGCTCGGTGGCCACATTGACCTGCATGTGTTCCATGGAGGAACCGTAACTGGTCTTAGATATCGGGATGAGATCCTTGATCCATATGTCCGCCCATATGCTGCAGCTATTGGTAACGACTTCATTCTGATGGATGATAATGCACGACCTCACCGAGCTCGGATTGTTGAGGAGTATCTGGAGGATCACGGTTTGGAACGAATGGAATGGCCAGCTCGATCTCCAGACCTGAATCCGATAGAACATGTTTGGGACAATCTTGGCAGAGAGGTTGCTGCTTTAAATCCTCCTCCAAGGTCGTTACATGAGCTGAAACAAGGCTTACTCTGTGTCTGGTCTTCGCTTCCTATTCCGATGTCCGACAACTTAATAAACAGCATGGGAAATCGATGCCGCCAATGCATTCAAGTTAGGGGTGGACACAATCCTTATTAGAACCCATTTTTGTATTGTTTTTATGCCATTTTACCACATAACACTGTGATGTGCTGTTTTCTCCAAGAATGGACTTTTCCGTAGAGATTTTTTTTTTTTGTTATAAATCGTTTTTGCAATACACTTATACAAATTTCTATGACGCATTCAATAAAAAACTATTTAATGCACATATCCTCCAAAATTTTTGTTTCTACATTCATTCATTTGCAAATTAGACACAAAAACCCGGTTGTACCTTAACTTTTTGAGGCCAGTGTATATATATATATATATGTGGGAGACAACAAGGGGTCCAAGACTTTTGTCTTTCTTATGGTTTATTTAACATTAAACAAAAATTAATTAAAAAGGTAGATAAGTTTGACAATAATATGCAGAAGGTAACGCCTGCTCGCCACCTCTCGCGTTCTCTCCGCTGTTTTTTCTAATCGTTAAAGTTTCTCCAAAGTCCTTAAAGTTTTCGTTTTGGTTTTGATTTGCTGCGCCTGCGCCTGCGCGCGAAGACTGTGTTTTGCTTTTGGCTGCATGCCACAACGGCCATTCTGACTGTACGCTGTCCGCAGCGGTACGTATACCTTTTTTCCTTTCCATGGATACCAGAGGAGAATCTGAAACATACAAAAAGGACGGAACAGACAAGGACTATACGACAAATACACAAAGATTTAACATATCATAATTTTGCTGAACTAAACAGTTTCTCCATCATGTGAAGGCATCTCTTCGACATCCGGAAGGTTCCACAGGAAAACATTGTGTTTCACAGGCATAAGAACGTCTTTTTTAACAAGTTGATCTTAAATTCCACGGAACTCGTTTTCATGGCACCATTTACTTTCTTACACAATACTATATCAGAACATTTTTCTCTTATAATACTCAATTTTAACTTAGTACTCTTAATTTTATTACATTTATAATCCTTAATTAGAGAACTCAAATCATTTCTAGTATTAAAGTTTTTAACATGTGGCAAATCATAACTAGAGTTTTCTATCACATTTGAAACAGAAACAACATTAGGATAAGCATAAGCATGAGCACCTAAAGAGGATTCACTTTCATTCAATAAAAAATCGCTCTTTGCGTGGCCTAGTTTTTTTATTTCAGAATATACACTGGGATGTATAATAATTTCTTCGGTCAAGGTCGGTGATATTGCCGTTCGAACACTTAGGCTGGGAGAGTGTTGATCAAGAGAAATATTTATGGGTTTAACTTCTACCATTCGCTGTTCGCCAAAACATGAACTTAATGTTATTATTTCTTCGGAAGGTGTTTTCACTCTAATTAGTGAGGAATTTAAAACTGGGATCTGGCAACCTGAATCAATCAAGGCTGTTACGGGCTGATTTTCCACAAAAATGCTTACGTATTGAAGATTTGCAAATTCATCGCTATTTTGTTTTTCGCTCTCGACTTTCAAAGTATTCACGTTTATTCTATTATGGATGTGGTCGTTAGATTCTTTAGGTTTAAAACGCTTCTCACAGTCTCTTGCGCAATGAGATGAATCACCGCATATATAGCAATTTTTATTTTCTCTTTCAAGATATTGGGGATAGTTCTCTTTAATCTTTGGTTTATAAAGTTTTGTGATCTATTTTTAAAGGGGTCTTGGGTATATCCATAAGTAAGAGGAGTTTTCTTACGTGATCCGTTTTTAGATGAAATATAAATATCACACTCTTTAGCTAAATCAATAGGCCTAAACCAATCTTCTGCTTCTCGAATGCCAATATGAGTTGCAGTTTCCTTATTTAAAGTTTCGAACTGTTTCTCTTCGACTTTAGCTGCAGGATTTAAACTTAATGCTTTATTTTTAGCCCTTTGAAGTTCGACTTCTTTTTCTAACTGTGCTAACTGTAGTTTCGCGAGCTCAATTTTCTGTTTTTCTAAAGTTACCTCTCTTTCGTTTCGCGATACCCTCTCATCTATACAGTTTTTAATTAAAGTTTTAACGAAATCTGGATCACTTTCAAATGTACTACTGTTCTCAATTTTAGTCTTTAGTTTAACTATAGTGTCCGTACTCTCCACAGTACCGTCTAGATCCTCAACAACTCTTATGAGATCCTCTTTAAGAGCGTTTTTATGCGTTTTAGAAAAATATGGAAAGATCCTACCTTTTTTTTCTGGCTCCCTTGTTGCTCGCACGTACGATGTATCCAATGAAGAAAAATTTCGATTTCACAGATCTCACCTCTTCGCAGGTAAGATAGTTGAAATTGTTCGAATTGACACCTCTTCGCAGGTTATATGTGAGTGGTTCCAACCTCTACACAGGCGGAATTTTCGTCGATGGGTTCCAACCTCTACACAGGCGGAATGAAGTTTCCGAAAAATGGCGGCGCGTCTCCTCCACGGACGGCTTTTGTTCACGTTCCAAACTTTGATCAAAATCGAAATTTTTTTTTCAATCCCGGCCTCTACACAGGCGGAGTATTCATGCTGAGTTCAAACCTCTACACAGGTTGAACGAAGTTTCCGAAAAATGGCGGAGCGTCTCCTTCACGGACGCTTTTGTTCATTGTCCAGACTATGGTTCAAAATCGAAATTTTTTCGATCGCGGCCGAGCCCCCATAATTTGTGGGAGACAACAAGGGGTCCAAGACTTTTGTCTTTCTTATGGTTTATTTAACATTAAACAAAAATTAATTAAAAAGGTAGATAAGTTTGACAATGATATGCAGAAGGTAACGCCTGCTCGCGCACCTCTCGCGTTCTCTCCGCTGTTTTTTCTAATCGTTAAAGTTTCTCCAAAGTCCTTAAAGTTTTCGTTTTGGTTTTGATTTGCTGCGCCTGCGCCTGCGCGCGAAGACTGTGTTTTGCTTTTGGCTGCATGCCACATATATATATATATATATATAAAGTTATACAAAAACAGTACGGGGGAAGCGTAGATATATATTTACATGTACTGAAAAAAAAACTTTCAAAAAGAAAAAAAACTAAATGATAAAAACATTTTGATACTTTATTTTAATTTCATAGTTTTCCTTCCACTGTCATAGTTACAAATTTTGTGTAATGAACGCTTCAAATAGTGTAAATAATTTATATCAGGAAGTGTAATACATTAATATTACTTTTTGTTGTATTTATTTTGTTAAAATCTTGCCACCACCTCTCCCTTTTATTATGAAATAAAAACAGTGACGACACTGCTGAACGGAATCAATGAAAAGCGAAAGCGCACTGAGGAATGGCGTAGACAAAACAGAAAAGGAATAAAAAAGATAGATGAATGCTGTCGCGGGCTTTTTTGCAAATGGCACAATTTTTTCCTACTTTCTAGACAATTGTCGTTATATTTTGAAAATTTCTCACAATATCTTTATAAATTTTAGCTTATGTGTTATTCTGATTTATAAGCTATATTACTGTAAAGTTTCATTAAAATCCATTCTGTGGTTTTTGCGTGAAAGATCCACAAAGATACTCACAAACTTTCGCATTTAAAGTATATATTAGATTATTAGTTGTGCAACCAATTGATTTGAAGATGGAAATAAATGTTTTCGAGCAAAAACCATATAAAAGTGATGAATGAGGGAACACACACACACAAAAAGAATCTAAGTAGCTAAATTCGTCGATTCTGGAAACATAAATGAATGACCAAAAATAAAATTAAGAAATAGGAAAAGTCGACGATTTTGAATTAACGCAAAAAAAAAAAAAAAAAAAAAAAAAAAAAATTGTACGTGTGTTTCTGATTACGTGGTAGAAGTGAAAACTTCTTATTTATTTTGGGCAAGAGAATCCAATTTTTCGGATGTACACGTTTTCTTTCACGACATTTCCGCATTCGGGTGTTAAGTAGTTCTCTTTTTCCTGCCCATTCATCCATTTCCTGGCTTATTTCATCCATTTTCTATAAAGGGCAATGTTTAGATAATTATGCATTCCTATATATTTATACATGAGTATATACGATTTAAATGCCAATTTTAGTCTAATTATTTAAAAAAATATTTATATGCAAATTACTCATACAGATTATATTTTTATAATACATGTTTATATGGTTCTTACGTACTATAGCAACAATGCCAACATTAAAGATAACTTGGGAAATTGGCAACCCTGATTTCCCATGTGTCGTACGGGATGAATTGGCTACTATGTGCTTCCTGTCATATATTGTCCGCGATACAGTAGTGATAATGCGTAAGTACCGTTTATATAACTTATATAACTCCGTATTCTATGTAAGGCAAGGAAAACTTATGCCCTGACAGCCACATACTTTTCTCAAAATTCTCTAAGCAAACAAAAGGAGATGGTTCGTACTCTTGCACAATTAATACCTTTTATTTTCTTGTCATCTTTTAGTTGTCATCACTAATATAAACTAAAATACTAACAAATTTCTCATTAATTAACTTCAAAATTTCGAAATTTAGTTCTTCTGGCACAGTTTTGTGTGTGCTTAATGCTCTTTCTACTAAATCAAAAAATAGATCCCATGTTTCTTTTCTTCTATCTTCGATCTCCTACATAAATTTTTTTTCCCAATTATTTTTGCTTGCGCTCATGTTCTGTCGTTCACTCACTGGAATTGAGTGGAAGTGGTGTATGCATAACATTAATATTTAACTAAAGAAAATAAAACTTTACGGAAAAAGTGTGAATCTGACTTTAAAAAAACACATGTCTAAGAAATTTTCTAATCAAAGCTAAGCGAGTGTCACCACCACGAGCTCGATTGTCGAATGGAATTGAGTAAATCCGATTGAGCGTAACGCAGCCAAACTTGACTCTTGTTTGAGATTCACTCTTCATCAAAACGCGCCTAAAGAAGTTATCACTTCAAAAACAACACCCGAAGAATTTTATGTTCATGAATACGGTTGTATGAAATGAAAAGAACCATCTACCAAATAGTTTGATTAAAGCGCCATTTTCTTCGTTTTTCTCCCCACAAACGTTTTGACCTTCAAGTGTGCCATGCTTCGTCGATAGCTAGTCTAGACTATTTATTAAATAATCCTACAGCAATTAATTAGGCTTTATTTAGTTGCTTAAAATAGTTTATAAATTTCATATAATGTTGTAGATTTAATTTATTTAATAAATTTAATTATAAATCACAAACGTTAAAATCCAGTTGCAAACAATTAGTTTCGTGTCAGACTGACCATCTAACCGGAACATCTGCGTAGATACCTCAGTGCTCAAAGTCACGAAAACTGAGATGGACGCAGTAGCCCTTGGCTCTCATGGGCAGTTGCGCTTCTGAGTTTAGTAGCTATATTATTATGTGAAAAAAATGACTAAAATTCAGTTTTTGTTTTGTAAAAAATAAAAAACGACAGATTTTTAAAACATTTTCATTATATATAATATGCTTCCGCAATAATAATATTTACCTATATGTACAAGAGACTATCGTGTATAATTTAGGAGTGGACTTATATTCATTTTTTTAATTTATCAGTAGAGAAGTTTTAACAAAACACATCGATTATTTCAATTGATAATAACTCCGAAAATAATATGAATTTTTCAAAACTACTTGTTCAGACCCTTCAGAGAAGTCTTAGCTATGTGTAGGTAAAATATTATTTATAAAAACACTTTTCAAATGATAGGAAAATATTTTGAAAATGTCATTTTTTCATTTTTTTTTTTTTTTTTTTGCCAAAATAGCATTTAAGTAATTTTATTGTAACAATAGTCTTAAAATAGTTTTATATGTATGCTCTAATTGAAGGGACACTGAATATCAAAAAAATTACGCTTTTGCAAAATCACGATTTGAACATAGCCAGGTACCTTAAATCCTTTTATAAAAGCGGAACTATCAAGTTCGACAAGAAAACTATCAAATTAAAATAGCTGTTTCCGTCTTTCTCGCGTGACCATCACATTGAATTATTTGTTTATTCAACATTTCCGGCCAATAGCTCCAGCAGTGTGATCTTAATAAACAATTAATCAGTCAACCAATGTTTTCCTACAGCCTATTTGCCTCCGTCACAAAGGTCCATTTAACACAGCCGAATTCGCCTCGTAATTTTCAACCGCGGTAAAATGACGAAGTCGACATCGAATCGGTATCCCATTTTTCCACGTCCAAGCTACACCAGTATGAAGACGTTCAGCTTCTACGCGCCTGTCTTTAGTACAATCAAGACTTGGGTATATGGCTTCGTTGAAATGCCACCGGTCATCCTGATCGTTTACCTACTACGGTAGCTAGAAGAATTGTTCAGGAAGGTGATTTCACGTTGCCAAAAGTGATGGCCTGATGTGGCTTAGTGGTTATGTTCATGAACTCGTAGCCGACATGTCATGAGTTCGAGTCCCAGTGCCGCTGAAGCTTCGCTGTGAATATGGGCTGATGCGCGTTATATCAGTCGTTGCTCACAGTCGTTCCATTGGCCTGGTGTGGTACTTTGAAGAGGAGCTTGTTAGCTCAGATGTCATCCTTATCACTTGACCTTGGTTCAAAATTTTGAGGTCTGTCGCCAATTGTCCTTGTGTTAGCTTGGAGGGTGACGTTAAAAAAAACTCTTACTCTCTGTCTACCTTACGCTTAAGAATTGTTCAGAATGTTAACATTCCGTTGTAAACGAAAGATATTGGCAACCGAGTTTCTTGTCATTCCATACTACCATCGACTAAGTTTTCTTCTCAAATTTAATATTCTGATTTTCAATCCTTTTTATTTGGTTTCACCATGGTTTATAGGACGTCTACCTAGAGCTCTACTGACCTTCCAAGACGAGTATGCACATTTTAAGGTATGGGCCAACTGAACTCGTTGTCAGGGCTTGGTCATGTAGGGTCTGAGGCCCTGGCAACGCTCTGGATTCGGCCTCAGTAAGATTCTCATGTGAATGATTTTAATCGTTATGTTATTCCTGGGCACATTCGCCAAAAAATTCTCCAAATTGCGAACTATGTGCTAAGACTTGAGTTAAGACTGCTTCATTATGCTATGTCCGTGTCTAGGCCTAGCCTTACCACCATTTAGTTGAAAGGCGGCAGGTAGTCATTCGAGTCATTTTGTGCTCAGATTTGTGAGGCTGTGAGCCACGTATACTCGTTTGTCGAGGATTACCTTTTGTACGAGTATTTGACAACGTATGCTCTATACTGTCTATTTAAAAGGGTAGCAGGTGAGGCCTACACTTTTGCACAGGAGCTCTAGGTCACAAGAAATACTAAGACATCACTAATGATGAAGCTCGTCTTCTGTGTTAGTTTCCGAGACAGAAGTTCTGGAACCAACATTCACATCGATTTACGCTTATTTCCTGAACCCCATATTCAGCATTAATATTCTTTGCACCTTTCGTCGTGTTGCATTTGTTGAAATAATAAAGCAAAATATTGTTACTTTCATTATAACTGAGAAAAATAGCTGTTAAAATAACATCACAAATGGGCAGGCCACGTGTCAGAATTGACGAAAACCGCTCCACTAAAAAAGTCATCAACAGTGGCGTAACGTAGAAGACTAGTACCCCCTCCGAAAAGTCAGGTTTTGGGCCGCAAGCCCAAATACATACTTGGTGTTGGGCTTTGGCCTCCCTCCACAATGAGGGGGTGTACGTTACGTCACTGGTCTTCAATGCCCAACCAATTGACACACGGAGAAAAGGCAGGCCAAATCTATGATGGATTGATGGCCTAGAAAAAGATCTCCTAGTTTTGAGAACAAAAAATTGGAGAACACTAGCAGGAAGAAGGCTTCTCTTGAACCTGGGCTGTCGAGCTACATAGGAAGGAAGGAGTTACACCGCATGCTTTAAAGACCAAGGCAACTTTGTTATCTGATTTTACAGTAAATTGGTGGAAGAGAGTTAGCTTTTCCCTTTCCTTTCTGACATTAGTTCATTTTCAAAAATGAAAATGAAGTATCATAATCTGGAATGACTAAACATTTAAAGGAATTTGGACTTCAGAACATGAGACCCAACTGTCACCAGAACCGCATCCTCAACAAGTCAGACTATCCCCATTACGATTTCAAAATGACACGCCTAAAATTTCATCTCCATCGAACAATCAGTGTAGCCCATTCAAAAGAGGAAAAGAATTTTTTCCCTAATATCTTGTATCTATCGATAACAATATGAAACTCTCGACATACATGGATAAAACCCAAGCCCCCATTGTGCCACTCAAGACATATTAATTCTCTCTCTCTCTCAGTAGCACAATCCATAACAATAACAACTTCATTCCTGGATAGAGATCGGGTGCTTTCGTGGTAATGGGGCGCGTGCTCTTTTCGTGATCACGAGCGATTAATATCTTTCCCCCTCTACAGTCACGTCCACATTCACTGCGAGTAGAACGGGGACACCCCCATCACGCTTGATGCATCCTTTATTCGATACCATCCCACGAATCATGCATTTTGGATTGTATATTATTAGGAGTTAATTATTTAGCGGTTCGTTTGAGGGTTAATAAAGTTCGGTAAATGAAAAGGGACATGCATTGAAGGCGAATAAGTTTAGGAATTTTATTAAAAAAACGGTTTCATTTTGTCGATGAAATTAGCTGTTGCCCCAGAAAACTTTTCGATTAATTTAGATTTATGTTCGAAACCATTTCAGTTTTGCTCATTTTTTTATATAAAAAAAAACATGCAGAAATTTGTTTCCAACACACCTTCATCAAGAAAATAGAAGTATCACGTTAAATATATGGAATCTCAAAATCCTCACTTTGGAGTGGCGGGGAAGCTTGGAACGTGAGGTGTTGTACTCGTCACTTAACCTTAGATTAGAATAACGAGGTCGGTTCTCACACAACGCAATTCTGATTTTACTGAACTATACAGGGTGTCTCAAGATTATTGGGACAAATTTTAAGGGTAGGTAGGGGACATCGTAAAGATTCAGATTTGCGAAGCAAAATATGGTCGGAAATGTCTTCGTTTGGCGCTAGGTGGCGTTGCTCACATGAGAATTGGAGGAAACAGATCTGCATATTACCGCTGTCATTTGAGTTGCCAGAAGTATAGAATAGTGTTACGAACACCGAGCTGGCAGATATGCACCTAATTTACGGATTGTCAGAAGGAAATGCATGAGCATCAAAAAGATTGAATTGCGAAAGGTACCCACAGAGAGATGCACCGGACTGACGGATGTTTAGTAATTTGCATAACAATTTGTGACGGTACTCTCTGAAGATGGTTTAATAGTTTGCTTTCACGTTGCAAAACACAATGAACAATATTCAAGATCCTTCTATAGCAGCAACGACGGTTCGTACGCTGGTACTCAGATTTCTGCGAACGGTATCACACATATTTTTATGCTGAAAATTTAGAACTTAAATGGTCAAAATGGATTTCTCGGATCATTTACCATCTTTTGGTACCGTAGGCGTGTTTCTGCGTTTAGCAGTTCGTGAGAAGACAGCCTCACATAGATATATGCATTTGCTTATCTTTGCAGATTAATAGTGTAGATATTATGGAGCATGATGGCTAAAATAAGATTTATAATTTTTTTAAAATCCTCTCTTACCTTTTTGTTATATTTAATGCTATTGTTCAAGATTCCATCCATATAATTTTTTTAAAAAAATAATTTCTAATGAAATTTTTATATCTCCGTATTTCTTTTCTGACGTATATGTCCTGCTCAAGCAGTCGGAAAATCTTTATAATTTCAAAGATACCATAAATAAATGTTCCATCCTTTCGTAAATTTGATAAGTTAACTTAATTTTTTGAGGGACGCATGGAAAAAGTTAAATCTTTAAGGACTAATGCCATGGAGAATTTCCCCAAGAATCTCCAGACGCCTGATGTTGAAAAATAAATTCATTCGAAAAAGGGTAATCCCTTTTTCTTTAATCCCCCAAAAGTAGAAGTTATGTGTGAGATAAATACATTACGAATATAATAGAATATAAAAAAAATTTAAATTATATCAATAGTAGGAGGAAGAGTTTACTTTTTATCTAGAATATCGTAACGCTCATGCTGTTATGGAAATTTCCTGTTTTGTTCGCTTCTCTGCCGAAAGGGTATTATGACTGGAAATATTGTTTGTAAGCCAAGAGCGAATTTACCAATAATATTAGTGAGTAGATTTTGGCGCAAATTTGGTAACTAAATATCACTAAGCTTAGCAATAAAAAAGATTCCTTGCAAACATCCAGAAGGCTCAGGATTATTTCTTTCCATTCTATTTAAGAACGAAGCAGGAAAACAACAACATTTAACAGCGTCAATGCATTACACTAGCTGCATGCAATTATTGTGAATGCAGAATTATATTGCTGTGTGAATTTTAATTTGTGCTATTGTGAATTTTTCATGTGTTGTTTTCTTCCCCTTGGAAGACAATTAACTGCAATTGTGAATGAGATCTAGAATAAATTAAGACCGAATCTACCTGTTAATTGCGTGGATTTCCTACATTTGTAGAATGATCTATTAAAATCAGCGGCGTACACAAGGGAGGGTTTGAGGGCTTTAACCTCTCTTATAGAACAAGAATTTTTTAATTTTTTCCATAAAGATTACTGATCGTAGCTTATACCCGTGTTTTATAAAATCCCCTTCCATAAAAGTAGTTTGTGTGTCCCACTGACTACCTAAAAACAACGAATTACACTTGTAGATCCTGCGATATACCTCTTAAAAATAGAATAAATAAACAAATTGTTTGTTTTCCCGTAAACACCAGAGTCCCAAAACCTTGGGACTCGATAATCCGGCAGTCCGGATAACTAGGCCACACCCTTACAGGTTAAAAAAGCCCAGATACCAAACAAAACATAATGTCCGATCTAATTATTGCTGCTGTCACAGTAAATAAAAAAATGCCGGAAATTGATTTATTAAGTTGACTTTACAGTAAATTGACAGTGACATGCAGAATTTTGTAAAGTTGACTATATACTTAATTTTTTTTATTATACACAGCTTTATGTCCTCATTAAGTATTTTTCTGAGGTGTGTCTGATCAAGTATACTATGTATTCATTTACTTTCATCTTTATGTAGTCAATACTCTATGCCTTCATAAAATACGTACTTTTCCTTTGTTTAAAGGTATTTGGGCGTTTTGTTTTCTGTTGCATGCTCAAGCAAACAATACATACAGAAATGCAATACAATATTTTCTGAGGAAACCTTCGTAATTTATCCTTTTTTAATCCCATTCTCGATAACCTGGCATTTTCACAAACTCGGTCACCCTTCGGTCCACACTAGGCCGGGTTTTTAGAACTCTACTGTAATATTCGAAATGTTTATGTAAGGTAAAATGTAGGAATGTAGAGTAATATATATTTTGCCAAACTATGTACATGTGTCCACATGATTATTATCTGTCCATTTGTCCAGAGACGTCTTAAGACTTCTTGAGGCTCTGGGTCTCTAAACAAATGTAGACCCCACATATGACCCTTAAAAGTAAACAGTTGTGGAACCCCCCCCCCTGGGTTCCACCCTGGACACTAAGATTAACTTGAGGCAAAGAATGACCAGACGCCATTTGTATAATAATAACTTATATTTATTCACTTAGTTCAAAATATCAAACTTCTAATGACAAATATTAGGCTATATGTCTACGTCAAAAAGGGATTTACCTTAAATATTAAATTAAATTACGAAATATGAAGTTAATCAATAACTACACGCAATATCAAAGGTTTACCGGAATAGGAGGTCTGAGAAATACTTGATACAACTTGAATTATAAGCTTCATTAAACTTGAACTAATTTTATTAAACTAATGCTTGTGGTAAGCGGTACTAATCTAGAATATATCACCTGTGGTACTTATGATCTCTTCAGGTATATTAACCTCTTAAGGCTCCTTCACTGGAATAATAACAGCAATGCTCCAATATCGTAATCGAATTGAATCCTATACATCTTGTCCCTACTGCTGCTGGCTCAATAGCTCTCATCTCCGCTAACTTACAACGCTCTCCTTAAGTACTTTATCTAATTTACATATCCCATCTTCTTCTTTTAGAGGTGACTGGAAATATACTTGAATTTACAATCCCCAAAGACGCCTAAGAATATTAGTGGAAAGGTTCCGTAAAGATTCGTCACACAGTACATAGCCTATATTTTTAAAAAAAACACGTGAACAAACAATAACCTGAAATAAATAAATATGCGTGATTTATAATCGTACAAACCGGCTCCACCGACTGCTGCCGTTTGACTAATTGAGTAATGATGGTGTACGGTGGTAGGACTAGGCCTATAAATGGACGAAGACTATCATCACATGTAGCCAGTTGACATATCGTACGAAATTCCGAAGGTTTTCGGAGAATGCAACAGGGAAAAACACTTGACTGTTGAAATTATTTGAATATTATTTAAGGCCGAGTCGAAAATGAGACGAGGCTCCCATAGTGGACAAGGGCCCTGGGCCCGGGTCAAGGTGATCCATGCCTTCAGACGTCCCTGCATTTGTCCACTTGTAAGATTTAAAAAAATACTTTAAAGGGTCAATTGGCTTATTTATCCGAATTTACAGGAGATTTTTAAAATTTACTACACATAAAAAACGATTCAAAACGATTCGCAAAAACAAGTGGTATTGAATTTCTCTTAAGTAGGTCTGGCCTCTGACTAATTCGATGTAAATCTTAATTGGTAATGTTGTAAGAAGTGTATCCGGTAGACAACCTAATTGTATTAAGTACTTAAGGTATTACGCGGATTGAGAAACCAGGATTTACAATGTTGTGGTTTTACATTCTTATATTTTGTAATAGTTTCTACTGAGCCACATGGATAAAAGAACCGTTCTTTGGAAACGGATCTTTTTCCGACTGAACGGATCCACTTTCTACGTTGATGCAATTTCCGGATCATCCTCAACCAAAGAAATTGAAAAGGAGAAAGATATATTTTTTCGACCTCAAAAAACAAAACCTTGACCTGGTATCGAATCGTGCGCAGGTTTAGCATTGAGGTTTCGTTTTCATGGACCCAAATACGGGGTTTTTCCATCTCGCCCTGAAAACTAGTTTTCTCTCCGAAATAGGATATATAAACACCTTTTAGGACCATCGATAAAAATGACGAAAAATATGCCACAAATATATGAAATATATATTTCACAAATGGTTGAAACATTTTTACAGTGAAATATGCTTGACGTGAAAACGCTTAAAACGAAATATCGGCTAACACATAATAAAACGGTCCCAATAAACTATAGGGTGTTTTTTTAGAGGTATAGAACTTTAAATTGCAATAAAACAACGATGTATTATTCGATTGACATGAATTTTTTTTATTCGAAAGATAATCTTGTGGCATTACATTTTAAATATGATTTCTGGCATAGGACTGCCACGGCTGGCTCGGATGTAGTCTAATCTGGACGTCCAATTTTCGATGACTTTTTCCAACATTTGTGGCCGTATATCGGCAATAACACGGCGAATGTTGTCTTCCAAATGGTCAAGCGTTTGTGGCTTATCCGCATAGATCAATGACTTTACATTGCCCCACAGAAAATAGTCTAGCGGTGTTAAATCACAAGATCTTGGAGGCCAATTCACAGGTCCAAAACGTGAAATTAGGTGGTCACCAAACGTGTCTTTCAATAAATCGATTGTGGCACGAGCTGTGTGACATGTTGCGCCGTCTTGTTGGAACCACAGCTCCTGAACATCAGGATTGTTCAATTCAGGAATGAAAAAGTTAGTAATCATGGCTCTATACCGATCACCATTGACTGTAACGTTGTGGCTTTCATCGTTTTTGAAGAAGGATTCCACCAGCCCATAAAGCGCACCAAATAGTCAGTTTTTCTGGATGTAACGGTGTTTCGACATACACTTGTGGATTAGCTTCACTCCAAATGCGGCAGTTTTGTTTGTTGACGTAGCCATTCAACCAGAAGTGCGCTTCATCGCTAAACAAAATTCGCTTATGAAAATCGGGAACAACGGCAATCTCGTTTTGGGCCCATTCGACGAATCTACGCCTTGCTTGATCATATTTAAAATGTAATGCCACAAGATTATCTTTCGAATAAAAAAAATTCATGTCAATCGAATAATACATCGTTGTTTTATTGCAATTTAAAGTTCTATACTTCTAAAAAAACACCCTATACTATGTATTTTTACGCATTTTTTTTCTTACCACGAAAAGATTTCCGTTCTGAGAAATATGTTTGAGAACGTTTCTGTATCATTGGATTGTCCTACTGCATCATCGGAAGAATTCGTTGCAGTAGATGATGGTGATGTGTTAATGATGATGTGTCGAGACAAGGACATTTTGGAGTTTGTTAAAAAATATCATTGATGCAGATTCTGACGACGAAAGTGAAACTAATAATGCAGCCCCTGTTCCCACGTCATCCAAAATGAGAAACTTCGTGAAAAGTATGCGCAGAGATTTAGACACACATTCCAATGGTAAAATGAATAAGAAAATGGACAATTTGATGCTAACAAACAATGAAAAGAAAAATATCAGATTATATTTTCCAAAAACTAAATAAATGTTTGCTTTTCAAAAGAATTGAAAATTTTGTATTAAATTTCATCAAGTACTTGTGAATGTTTTTGTTTCATTGATTTGTATCAAATACATATCTGTGTTAATAAAATGTACTCTAATAAACTTAATTTTGTTAAATCTGTTTTTTTCCTCAATATCTTTCAAAGTGAAATTCGAGGAGACGGAAAAATATTTTGGTCTCATCAGTTTCGTGTTAAACGATTTTCACTGTATTTATAGTACATATCACGAATTTCCTTTTTTATTAGTCATTTTCAAAAATTAATTATATATCTTTAACATATATATATTTAGAGTATATATTAATATTGTATGTTTTAATTATCTTTTTAAGTCTTAAGTAAATACGTAGTTTTTTTCAATCTGATATAAATTAATACATAAAAATATTTATCATTTTGTGACAGTAGCCAGACTGTAAAAAGCATTAATTTTTTTTCAAAACTCAAAAGAAATCACGTTTACCCTGAATGTATATTCCTATAGCACATTAAACTTTTTTTTTAAGAAAATCGAATTTTTTTAATGTTTATATAAATATAGAAAATTTTTAGACGAAAAAACAGAGCAAAAAATTGTCTAGTCTCTAAATCATATTCTAAAAATATTTTCCCGTTTTCGAAAAAATATATTTAAATCTATTTTTATTTGAATAAAGGGAAGTTAACTTTTGGTTATAATTTAAAAACAAGAAAAAATATTTTCTAATACTGTCCAAATAAAAAAAAAAAAAAATTCTGGAAAAAAGATTATCAAGATAAGTTTTATGCAAACCTTTTTCTCTTTTGTTGTACAGATAAAAACCTGTCTAATACGTAATTCTAAGATAATATTTATTTTAGAATTCGTTAT
This sequence comes from Trichonephila clavipes, assembly GCA_019973935.1. Classification (NCBI taxonomy): domain Eukaryota; kingdom Metazoa; phylum Arthropoda; class Arachnida; order Araneae; family Nephilidae; genus Trichonephila; species Trichonephila clavipes. Next base: position 987,237 of record BMAU01019612.1, read on the forward strand.
TTACTCTTAACGCGATAGAGATGTCTACATTTTTTACGCTTAGCAATATTTTACAACTTGATAAATTTTCATAGCTAAACGTCAGCTTTTGGGTTCCAAGTAGTTCTTAAAAACTCGCAATCGAATCAAACTTTTATCAAATATATTTTGACTTTCTTAGAGTAAATATTTTTTTTTATAAAATATCTAAAAATTATTTTCTTAGTACTCACTTTATTTAGAATAACTATTTAAATACATTTTCGTTTTTTTTTCTATAAAGAAAAATAATAAATGATAAGTTCTAATGTACTACCAGTTTTTTGTTACAATGAAGAGGCACAAAGAATACAAAATGCGTATCATGGCCTAAGATTGTGCAGATTCACCATTGCAATCAAAGACCTATTGCCGTCTTTCTGGTAAGAAATGTACGTAGTTTCGCGGGTTAGTGCTCTGGTGCCATTGAGGATTCGCCGTGTAGACGGGCCCATGCACGTTAAATATCCTCCCGTTGGTATGGTGAGGCCGCGGTAGCCTAGTGGTCAAGGTAATGGACTTGTAGCTGGTGTGTCACCCACCGTGTAGGGGAACGATGCACGTTAAATCTGTTTAGAGCTCAAACGTCCTAATGTTGGGGTGGGGTGGAAGTTAAAAGATCAGGTGTCATCCTCGTCACTTGACCATGTTCTTTATTACGAAGTCCATCGCCAGAAGCCTTCGTGTAGCTGAATAAGGTGACGGTAATATTAACTCACTCACTCACCCGTTGGTATGGTGTGGTAGTTAAGAGAGGAGGGTGCTAGCTCAGGTGTCGTCCTCGTCACTTGACCGAGGTTCAAAATTACGAAGTCCGCTACCAGTCGCCCTCGTGTTGCTTTATAGTTTGATTTTAATAAAACTCTCACTCACTCCCTGGTAAAACACATATATCAAGTCTGTAAAAGTCCTGAAGTTTGGTGTGAAAAAAATTTTGAATGACAGTTTTCTCATCATCAATTTTTCTTCAGCAGAAATGGATTGTTTATTGGGCAAAGTAGGTGAAAATCAGAAGGTTCTGAAATAGAAGAATAGGGAGGATATATATATACATGGGATAATGCCACTCAAACACCGTAGTTGGTATATACGTATTATACCATCAACCAATTTCGTCAATTCAAAGCGTTCACCAAATGCTGCGATATGCAGCTAACATTGAGAATCCGTTCCCTCACACCAGTGATTCTCAACCACTGTGCCGCTAATTTTTTGTAAAATTATTAATTTGTAACTTTGAGAGGAAAAAAAAATCCGGAACAAAATAATTCCGCGGTTTTATAGAAATAAACTAAGTGTATTTGTTGTATATTTTGAATTTATCCTTTCGTGGATAGATGGATATAAAAAAATTGATTCGGTTCTTAATCCATTTGTGATACCGGATATATCTGCATATAAGTAAGCTTTGAATACAGAAGAAAAACTCATTTTGCTCTGTGTAATAATCGAGATTTTATTTCAAAACATTCGAAAGAGCCGATCAATGAATTTTGTATGAAATTTAGAGGCGGTTATCTCATAATAACTGAAAAAAGTTATAAAATACTTTTACAATTTTTTAGATCTTAGTTGCATGAATTCAGGTTTTCAGTATTAACAAGTATAAAAATGAAAGAAAAATCGGGACTTTTAAGGTATCCGACTACTTGCGACAATTTCTTTTTGAAAAAAATGGAGATATGGAGATCTTTTTTGTGATTTTCAGATTTATTTAGTATATTTTAAGGAAAAATCGTAAAATTGAAAACAGAATTTTTATTATTATTATTAAAAGGGGAAAAAACTGGTGAAAATGTACAAAAAATTACATAAACGGGGCCCGCTCTGTACAAATTTTTTAAAACAAATTCTTAATTTTTTAATTTTAATGTGTTACATTGTTATTACTGTTTGAAATGAACTTCAGGATAATAGGTATTTTAATTTTTACAAAAACGAGCACTCTAACCAAGTGACTGTATGACATTGCTTAAAAAAGTGATTATATTCACATAAAAGACTGTAAATTTTGTAATAAAATAGTGATTGATAAATCTGAAGGTCAAAACACTTCTACTGTTATACAAAACATTCACAAAAAATTTCAGCAAATTATTTTTAAAACTTTTTGATCAATCGCTGTCCCCCGTTTGAGTTTTTCGAAAAAAACATATTTCGAGTAAAACGCATTTTAAAGTTTAACATCTTGTGTAAAGTTATGGCATCTTCTGTTATTTAAACACTTGTAATTTTTGTTCTAGTGAATGGAAAATAAAAAGCTTAGTATTTTTACTAAGCTAATAAGATGGCCTATAAAATAAAATCATAAAAAAAAAATTGTCAATTTTTAAAAAAAATCATGATTTTAGGGTAGTCGGATATCTTAAATGAAGATGACGAAATAAGAGTGGCATTATCATGTTTGCGACCCAATATAAACGAAAATATCAAAAATCATCAGGTTCAAATTTCGCGTTATATGTATTCTTATAATTAATTTCTAATTAATTAATAAACATTTTTTCGTCTTTATCGTACATACTATATTATTTTATTTAACGTCGAAAATTATTATCATATACTATTTTAGATAGTGCATTACCGATAAATAAAATTCTTTAAACTTATTTTATTGTTAGTGTGCCGCCAAATTTAGATTTTGTTACAAACAAAAAAACTGCCTTAGTGTTCGAAATGCTTTTTTTCACAGGGGATTTTTTTAAAAATATGACACTCTCTTGCTTGCGCATGGTTCGAAAATAACAATGTTTATAATTTGTGATATATTATACAGACGTATTATTTCCTTGGGTAAGATAATTAAAATTTTGGATCTGTTTTTTACTTCAAAACAAAACATATCGTGGATCTGCACGACAGCACCTAGATTCCTTTTTTATGCATTACTAGGAACGAGTAGAGGTTTTGAACGTACATGATATTTCTCTTTTAATACGGAGCTTTATTAAATATAATTTACATCAGAATGATATCTGCATATGCCAGAGGTGTTGAACCTTTACGGATCAACGTTCCATTTTTTCTAAAAGAGTGTTTAATGAGGTACAGACGTGCCATCAAATAATTCTGGCTTGTGATTATTGGGAAAATAATAAAATTAAATACTAGCACAAAACTCTATTTACTACGAAAATATACCTTCTGCACTGTATAGTTAAAAAAATGTTTTAGTTATACGCGCGCGCGAGTATAATTCAAATTAAAGTAACATTAGTGTGACTTCTGTTGTTGCAGATTGGATGAGACAAATAACTTATATATTAGGATTGCAAGAAGTTACTTTTTGTATAGAATACATGCTGAATTTGAGTCATCTGCCATTACTAAGCAGTAATTAATTTTGTTGTGATTCATTTTTTAGACAAGAAAGTTTGGGATTTGTTTCAAAATACCATTTTACAGACGATGTTCTGCGTATTACTATTCCAGAACATAAAAACATACACCGCTTTGCCGCATTTGCTAGTAATGCCATGTTTTTCGGTTCACCAAATTTTAAATTCTCTGTTTCACTTACTATCTTCCACTTTTCGTTCTTTTGCTGAACTAGCCATACTAAATAACAGTTAAAATTATAAATATAACACAGATAAACTTTAAAATACAATGAAGTAACTTCATGGACAGACTGGCGCCAGTCAGTAATCACGTGATTCCAACGTCAATAAACTGCACGTGCAAACTCATAGCATTGGTTTTCCTATGTTTGTTGACGTCGTTCTTGTATCTTAATTTTATCTAATTAAAAACATATATCATTGTAATTTTAACATTATTCTAGTATATATATTTGTGTGTTAGGAAATATTTTTAACAACTCTTTTACATAATTTTTGTTTTATTCTACTTTATTTATATAATGAAGTATTCGCCTGCTTCGTTAGTGTTAGCTGGAATATTTATTTATATTTCTTGATTCACTTAGATATAGCTTTTAGTTATTTTAGTTATTAATTAATTTTGTAGTTCTTTCTTTCATATTTTTTCACAAGAATGGCTCATAGCATAGGTTCGAAACCGCTTCTTTTGAAAAATTTCAATTTCCACGAAATATTAAATTACAGTGCGAAATTTTCCAGTGCCACTGGAAATCGAAGTGTTGCTGCAAATATATCGAAATGATTAAAATTATTCGACGATAAATTCGTAAGCAAGATATCATTTACTGAGCCTGATTTCTTAATGAATGATGATTTTTTTATTCAAGGCTTTGTTAAAGCCGAAATGAAGAAGAAAGTGACGTACAAGCCATCTGTTCAAATCAGAACTTGTCAGGTAAGTTAAAAATTATTTTGTTTTAATTTAGGAACTTTTTTTAAAACGATTATGATTGCATTACTATTTACTCTTTTATGCTTTAATATAACTCATTGTTTTAAAATACAAAATAGGATTCTATGTATTAACATTTATAGTTATTTAATTAAAAGTTGATTCCCCAAAAGATAAAAGAAATGTGAATGGGCTAATTTATATTTTTTTAATAGCTACAGTATTAGTGATAAGTTTATAATTTTATTCTTATTTTTTAGAGTAGCATTGAATATCAATTTCATTGTTTTCTATTTTAATGAATATGCATTATTAAGCTTTAGTCATTCTATAATTATTGCTATTTATGAGTAAATTCTAATTTGATTCCAACACAATAAAAGTAAACACAAGAAATGCCAAACCATTTTGAAAAAGAAATGCAAATTTTTCATTTAAAACTTCAATTCAATAAGGAGTAATATTGGGTAAACATTAAGATTCTCCCAAATTGTTAGTAATTTTTCTTATAAGGCATAGTATTTAATTCAAATACTTTATGACGTGTTTTTATAAACTGTTAATTTTTATTTATTTGAAATTTTCATTTACATGATTTATTTATTTGAAATTTTCATTTACATAATTTATTTATTTGAAATTTTAAATTATGGTCTTTATTTAAAATAATTGAATTTAAACTGAGCTGTAATTTAACTTTAACATAAATTTTCAAAATGGCATTCAAAACATTAATAGAGCTAAAATTAAATTATTCCATCAATTCAGAAACAGATTATTATCACAAGTATTTTATTATTTTTTAATGAGATAGCAAAATAACAGCACACAACACATTAGATAATCTTCTGTGAACTTTGTATACATACTTGTCTTAATACAATATGTATGGTTATTTAAAAGTATACTCTAGTGCTAGTTTTATATAAAGTACAGTATTACTTCTGTTACTTTATTTTGAAGATTTATAACATAAGTAAAACTTAAGTTTATTAAGATATTTAACCATTGAAGTATTTTCTAAGTAACTTATTTAAAAACTTGACTTTAACTTAGCAAAAATTTTAAAGTACTTACATTTCAGTAGAAGTAGAGGGCTTGCATCTTTCCAGAATTCTTCGAGAAGATGGACTTTTTGTAAACACAAAATTTGTTGGCACTGATCCAGGTTTTAAGTGCCTGCGATTAGTAAAATTTTGGTATTCGAAACAATCCTCTTCGAAATGATCCGAACATAGTACAGAAGCATAAGAAGGTACGAATTTTTCCCGCCTAATCTTTGCTATCCATGTTTTCAATAAATTTGGATTTTTTAAAGGAAATTGGAAGAAAGTTTTGTTTCTGCAATTGTCTTTCTTTTTGGAGTTATTGCATCCATATGCTGCACAGTATGTCATTTCTGAAGGTCAAAAAAGAATAATTAACTAAAGTTAAAGAGCAAGATTGTTGTAAACAAATGACGCCGCATGCACGTGCGCAAGAGCTGAACTGGAATCATGTGATCATGACGTCACATGAATTTAGTCCATTGCGTCAGTGAAATTGACTATGCTAAGCGTAGACAAACTTCACATAATAAGCAAAGCTACGACGTAACAGGCAAGACAGTAATAAACGAGTGTGCTCCGCGACCAATAACTCGCGTTTTTTCGTAATACTTCATAGTGAACTTGGAACTTTTGAAATAAATGCAAACCATTTTGATCACTGGCGTGCCCAAATTATTGTATAAATTTAGCGAGAGGTTTTTTAAAATCTATATTAAAGCTAAATTTATTCTTGGGAAACTACTTGATTAAATAAAAATAATTTAAAAAAGAAATTGAGAGATTAGTAAAAATTCGTATTTTGCAAGAACACGTATCAAAATATATTTAAAAATAGCGTAGAATAACCAAATAATATTCACGAAAGAAGGAGGAAAATGTGTATTTGTTTATAGCAGTAGAAAACATCCGATATAATTAACACAAAATAATACGTAATAATCACAGAAAATAATGAAATACTGAAAACCGAACACGTAATAACCTGAGAAAATAATGAAATATTGAAAACCGGCCTTGAAGCTTTTGCAAAATGACTACATTGTCAATAATAAAGATCGAGATTACTTGGTAACTTTCCAATTATTGAACTATTGTCATTATTTTTTATCAATTAGCATATTAATATTTATTTTCCCTTGTTCATTAAAATGGAATATCAATACATACTTTCCTTTCAGGTTTTGATTTGGAACGTTAAAATACTTCATATTCTTTTTTGATTAAGGCATTCGAGACTACGTTTGAAACGGGGTTTTTTAAAAAGCGTATAAATGAATATATATGTTTTAAATATTAATTGTATCACTTGAATTTGAATATATATATAAAATTGTTTTATGATTATTAAAAGAAAAATTTATTTAAATGCAATTTTTTTAGCCAAAATCATTTAAATAATTTTTCTTTTATGGAAAATGCTTCTACAATAATAATGTTTTGCCTATATTTAGCTAAGTCCTCTGTACAGAGTTTGAACTAGGTTTTAAAAAAATATATTACTTTGAAGTGGATTTACTCATATTTTATTAAATCAGAATAGAGAAATTTTAACAAAAAAAACCCCATCTGTTATTGAGTCAATTGATCTCATCTCTGAAAATAAAGCGAATTTTTCAAATATCCTAGTTCAGGCTCTATACAGGAATGTTTTATCTATTTATAAGAAAATATTATTATTATGGGGTCTCTGGGGTGTTAAATTTTCTAGAGGTCTGAAAATATAAACGATTTTCAAACGGGTATAATTCTTTTAAATTTAAATTAAATGATTCAAATCTTTTACACATTATTTACAATAAAATGGGACTTCAGAAAAGTATAAAATGTTTAAAATATAATAATAATTTTAAAAGTCATAAGCATATGAAAATTCTATAATAAATATTAAGTATTTTTTGCGTTGCGCACGCTATTTTCTAAAATATTAGCCTCCGATGTGTATAAAACTTTATAGAACTATACAATACATCATACTCTTTAAACCCTACCTAATTTTAGTATTATATATCTTTTGTATTTCAAAATATTTGCAAAATATTGCAATTTTTTAAATATTTTTTAAAAATGTATGTTTTCTATGTATTAAAATATGTAAGCTATTATTCTATTTATATAAAAGTAGCTACAAAGTAATAAGAATACATTTGTCTTTATAAATCAATTTATATATAGCTAGAGTAATTAAACCTACTCTTTTAGAAAATAGCATGCGTGACGTAAAACTTAATAAATATTTCTTATAGAAAAGTTTCTTATTTTCATATGCTTATAATTTTTGAAATTATGAATATATTTCAAACATTTTATATACTTTTTTGAAGCCCCGTTCCTTTATAAATAATGTGTAAAAGATTTGAATTATTTATATTAAATTTAAAGGAATTAAACCTGTTTGAAAATTGTTTATATTTTCAGACCTCTAGAGAAATTTAGCATCCCTGAGACCCCTTGTAGAAGCATTTTCCCGTAAAAGGAGGAATGTTTTAAAAATATGTCATTCCTTCATTTTTTGCCAAAATATTGTATTTAAGTAATTTTTTATTACAGTAATATTCTTAAGACAATTTTATGTGTTTATTCAATTCCTACTATTAGTTCACTCTCTACCTATATATTTATTTAATTATTTATATCTTGTTAAAATTTTCAAAATCGCTAATAAAATACACTTTCTATTCCTCCATTCAAGTTCAAATACATTTTTTAAAACTTTTAGTGGATAACACTTGATGTTAATACAATTTTTTTAAACATTAATTCATTAATTAAATTAAAAAATGAATAAATAGTAATAAAAATAATAGTCCAACAGCATGTATAGAAAGGAAAACTGTTCCTAATCCCAAGGTCATGGGTTTGAATCCCATCTGGGATTGCCTCTTTTCTGAGAATGTAATTATTTTTTTACTATACTATTTTATTAGAATAGTTAAATTTAATGAATGAGAATAAATAGTAACAAACAAAAATAATAGTCCAATACCTTATATAAAAAGGAAAATGGGAAATTACAATTAAAATTGCTTTCTATTTTGTCACTTAACTGACTTAATTTTTTTAGATTACTTGTTCTAATTCAGGTGACACTAAAAATCAAAAACAATTTATTTATTTATACATATTTTCAATATCATGGTTTGGAACATAGTCGGATACCTTAAAATTTTTAGAGCATGGTTACTGATATTTAAGAAAAATTTTCAATAAAATCAACGCTTAATGTGTGTATTTTAAACAATTAGATTATACTTTCGATACACGTTATGTTTTATAATCGGAACCATTTAATTGATAAGCTATCGGTAATCATTTCACCATCACTAGCTAATCGAGAGGGGATTTTCCCAGTTTTCTTCTTGTGCTGTTTTACGTGTTAATAATGGGAAATATTTCATCTAGAACTTTCTAAGAGTGATTTCGTATTGAAGTCAATTGAGGACCCCTCCCCCGGTGTAGAAGAAAATATTGAACCCTTGAAACTCAAGAAATGTATGGTAAAAAACACATGTTAACCATATTTTCAAATACTGACCATATTTTAATGAAGTACCATAAAACCCGACGTATAATACGCACTGTCATATAACGTGCACCTACACTTATAGACTGATTTTTAGATATATTCTCCGTATAACACGCAATGAAATATAATTATTCAATACTCTTTTGTATTAAAATAAATTATTCCAGGCTTTTGAAAAAATAGTATACTTCTAGAATTCCAGCTTTTTAAGTTAATATAGTATGTCATTTTGATACATGTACATGCCTAATTTTTTCTTATACTCATCTCTTTTTTTAGTTTAAAAGCTATAATTTTTATATCCGGCGTATAACGCTCATTTGTAAAACTCTTATCTTATTTTTTGTGTTAAAAATGCACGCTATACGCTAAATTTTCCGGTATATCTATTTTCTTACATAACATTTTTTTCGATTAAAATATCGTTTTTTTCCCGGGACCGTTAGAAATCGTGGCGCAGGAAGCCTTCTGTTAAAATTCGTTCGAGGATATTTTTAATAGTCGATTCCAAATATTTTCTTCAATATTAATTCAAGAATCTTTTAAACCTGCTTTTGGTGTTATTGAGAAATAAATCTTAAAGTCACAGAGCGAAAAGTTGGTAGCAAAGATTAGGAAATGGTAGTTGAGTTTACCGTATTTGCAATCCACGAGATGCTTTGATATCTTCTAACATTTTTTTATTCGAAAGAAATTAATATCATGAAGAGGAAATTTGTTAAAAAAAGAACCAAAAATCGTCTAGAATTATTTTTAATTATAGGAGAATAAATCAAAGTTTTGAAAATTAAATGGCAGTCAAAACTCTTCTGACATTTTATACGTTCTAAACTTTTTCATTTTCATCACCATCCACTCTTTTTGCACAGCTTAAAAGAAATCTGGCTTTTGCGGATTTAAAATAAAAAAAACCTCGCTCACATTTCCCTTATTATTTATAGAAAGATTTATTCTTCGATTATTCGGTAAAACTAAATTCTATTTGACGGGAATTTTTTTTATTTGATGAAAAAGTTTTTAATATGTTTATATTACGTATCTTTCCTTTTAATTTTTTGAGAGAAAATTGCCGATTGTTAAAATCAGTACATTTGAATTAATATTATTGAGTTTTTTCCTCTTTAGTGTTTAATGAATTTGCAAGAATAATGCTAAAGAATATAAAATTCTTTAATTTTGCCCTTTCACCTATTTAAAATTGACGCGAACTCATTTAAAACATCTGAAAATTAAACTTGTGCATGCACATACTTACAGACATACACACGCGAACAGGCATACACACGCGAACAGGCATACAGCCTAACATGCATACATATACAGATATACAAACATACATAGGTATACACGCGTGCACACATATACATGTAAGGAAGCCGGTGGTTAAGTATTTTTGTGGGTTTCTAGTTTCAGGAAAACGTCTTCTAAATTAAATTTAATGTTTTTTATTTATGGTCACACACACACATGCTACGAAAAGGACATCCACATTGGTATTTCACTGTTATTCACAAAACAGGGAATGGACGGCACGACAAAGACATGCTGCAACCGGTGGTATACGTTGAAGTCAAATACAGAGAGAAGAACAAAGAGCTTTCGCTTTTTTACTGGGTGGTGAAGGTCGCGAAACTCCTTTCAACAGAAGCCACGATTGGTCAGAAACCAGCGCCTGCCAGTTTCAGATGCAATCTTACTATTCGAACCAAGGTTAAAATCTCAACCATGCGGGCAGGTCAGTTAAAATAATTAAACGTGAGTCCTGAAGGGCTGAACCAAATAATTAAAAGTTACTAGAAATGATTCGTTGGGAATTATTACATATACATACACGTATATACGGATACAAACATACATATACGTATATATGGATGCAAACATACATATACACACGTACATTCGTTTTTAGATGTATAAACACGAATGCACACATGTATATTCATTTAAAGATATTCAGACATAAAGATAAATTCCCGAATATACGCACACGCATACGTATATGGATGCACACATATACACATGCACGCATATATGCATTCACGCATATGCACACGCACTCATATATACACGCATATATACCCACATATGCAAAAACGTACCACATACATATAATCTTATATACGCAATCACATACACAGTCATTATACTAAATCTAATTTTTCCAACTTGTTTTTTTTTTACAATTGGGGAATTTTTTTTAAAAATACACTGCTGGACAATTGCTAAGGACGGATAACATTATCATCCATAGCAACCACAAAATGAAAGGAAGCAAAATGTGGAAAATTAGAATAAGTGCGGGATATTAGTAAGAAGTATGAGTATGCAATTTTTTTTTCCACGTCTGTTCATCACGTGATAGCGTTCATAAGAGCTTTAAAGGTTTTGACGCGTGTGGACAGTTATTGTTTCAAGTCAAAGTTTTACAGGAAAGATTAAATAGACGAACTTAAAATTTTTGGCATGTCTTCCCGACATCACATAGATGATTTTATGCGTGACCGAATTATTGGAAAGATCGAAGAAGGGCGAAAAATAACAGATGTTGCCAGGGAGTTCGACATCGCTCACAGCGTTGTTTCACGGCTGTGGAAGTCATTTAAAACTACTGGAATGTGTAGTAGACGGCACGGGGAGGTCGTGTTAGAAGTACGACGCCTGCAGAAGACAGATATATCGTCCTATCAGCAAAAGGAACAGGCGCACCACAGCTCAGCAGGTGGCAAATCAGTTTCTTGCTGCCTCAGGAAAGCAGATCTCCCGAAAAACTGTTGCCAGACGTTTGAGGGGAGGAGGACTATACGCACGCAGACCTGTTGTGTGTGTCCCATTGACCAGACAGCACCGTACTGCCCGTTTGCAATGGTGTCGTGAGCATCACAATTGGACTGAACAGGACTGGGCATGCGTACTATTCTCAGATGAGAGTAGGTTCAGTCTGTCATCGGATTGTAGACGCCAACTGATCTGGCACGACAGTGGTACTGCTTATCGTCCAGAAAATATCCAGGAAAAGGACCGATATCCGACATGCAGTATCATGGTGTGGGCCGGCATCATGATCAATGGCCGCACGCGCCTACATGTGGTTGCGAATGGGACTATGACGGGCCAACGATACATTGATGAAGGTGATACATTTCCGTGGTGCTGTCGGTGATAAATTTGTTTTTATGGACGACAACGCAACATGTCATCGAACACTCGCTGTTCAGGATTGTCTAGACAGCGAGGGTATTCAACGTCTCGTATGGCCAGCGCGTTCTCCAGATCTAAACCCCATTGAAAATGTGTGGGATGCTTTGGGGAGGCAAGTTGCTGGTCCAAACTATCCTCCAACAAACAAGAACACCCTCATCCGTGCACTCACAGAGGAATGGGATAAATTGCCTCAACAGCTGCTGGATAATGTTGTGCAAAGTATGGTACGACGTGTGGAATGTTGCATCACACTCCACGGTGGACATATCCCGTACTGATACCTTTCTTTAAGGTGCCTGCTGACTTTTAGGTGCATTGTTCCATTTCTCCGTACGCAGATCAAATGAACATTTTTTTTCTTTCAGATGTTTCACAGCTTTTGTACTTTCCAGAACAATAAATATTCTTTATTCTAATGTCTGAACAGAGTGGGAACTATATTTTATCCTACTAGGCCTCATGTCTCGCTTAATGTTATGCTACATAGCAATTTGTGATCCGTCCTTAGCAATTGTCCAGCAGTGTAATTTTAAAAGAATGTTTTCTTAGAAGAAGAAGAATAAACAGGAATTAAATTGTAGATAAAATTTTTTAATAAATTAGTCAAAATCACATTACTGCCGCGAAAGCTTTATTTCTAATTAAAAGTTTTTACTTCTGAAATGATTCTTCCCTATCAGTCGGGGATAGGCAACTAGAAGCAGTCTGAAAATCCTCTTTGAACCGAGATTTCTTTCCGGTGCGCGATCAAATATTCGTCTTTATTTTCCACTTTTAGGAAAACAAAGTACCTGCAAGTGTTTCTACTAATAGATCATCTGCAGAGTGTTTGGAGGACGAGGCCTCAAGAAGATTTCAGGACTTTAAGAAAATTGAGACTTAATGCAATTTACTCTGTTATCCCATTACTGCTGATACTGATACAGCACCTCAGGAGCTACAGCTTGAACATATTGAACACAGATCACAGTGTGTCAGTGCCGGTTTAAGCTCATTTCGGGTCCTGGATGCAGATCTACGGATCCCCTTGGCACAAGTGGATAACCAGAAAATCTGGTTAAGTCTAGCTTATCCGGGCCCTTTCAGGTACCAGCTTCATGTGTCCAATGGATAAACCAGGACTGCAGTGAAAAGAAAATGTTTAATGCTATCACATTGGCTTTTACAAATATTTGTCAGCTGAAAAATTTCCATGTATGAAAAACTTTGCAGGGGAATTGTTCTTTATATTTTAGTTGTCATGCATTGGTGAGCAAAGTTTTTCTTACATGAATATCAACAACAGTAAATACCGAAGAGAATTGGTTGACAGAAACTTGCAAGCTGTGATGAGAATTTCAATATGCAATCTCACTCGATTTCAAAAAAGTTGTAGAAAAAAATGAGATAAGTGGGTGAATTAGTCTCATAAAACTGATTCTAAAATGAAATGTGCTTGCAGTTATAGACAATATAAGCTACTAAACTAAACCTATTGGCGCAACAGTCCATAAAGGCTAAGGCTTACTGTTCCCATCTCAGTATACGCGACCATTAGGCACTGAGGTGCATGAGCAGATGTCCTAATCAGATGGTCAGTCTGAAGCGAACCCCGAGGGCTTAGTCTCCAAGCAAAACCCTCTGAAGGGATAAAGGCTGAGTCAACCTTTCCCAGTTCGAGGATAAAACCCCAGACCTGTAGTGTGGAAGCACGATACGCCACCACTGGGCCTGTAGACAATATAAAGTACACATTAAATAAATTGAATAAAACTGCCACCATTTTATTTAATTTATATCTAATATTTTTATAATGAATGCAAACATTTTAAAAAAGGATGCAGCCCTATGGTATTCTTCGTTCCCACGATGCGGTCAGTGAGCCGAAACATGTTGACTACCCCCGCAAAACATTTTTCAACTTGAATCCTTTTGATTGAGAGGAGAGGCCTGGAATAAATTTCATCGATCCACTATAGTTCATTGAAACAATTTCATCGAAATTACTATTTCATGACTAATTTACTTGTACTTTCTCCCATTACATAAAAAAAAATCTGCTTATTTAATAACGTGAAACATTACTCAACAACAAGAAACAATTTCACCTGTATTTAACATATCTCACGCATCTCCGTACATATAAATTTCGAAGATAAATACGTATTTGAGATAACATTCTTTCTCTCTCTCATAATTCATAATCAGATCATAAAACCTCAAAAGAAAAAAAATACCATTATCATCACGTAATCAATATCGGGCCGTGACGGCGTATCTGAAAACCGATGGCATATTTCGAATAGCTGGTCCATTTCTGTGCCTACTTTCTAATCCTATTGTTATGAAAGCTAAGTAATGCATGAGAAAGCGTTACACGTCACTTTGTAGCGGTTACTTTTGAAAGCCCTTAATTGTTAACGTTTCCTATTGTTATATTTTAATGAAGAAAGCGTTAGCAAATAGCTTTAAAAAGACATACACCTTCATTGTCTGGCAAGGAAATAAATGGATGATGGTTATTTATATTTTTTTAAATAAAAAACATGGTTACAGATGAGTATAAAATGTCACGCTGGTTTCAAAATGATTATCGAATTGGTGTGATGAAGCGATAAAGATAACTATTGCCTCGTGAGGCACAATCATAGAAAAGAAGCAAAAGAAAACTTTGTCGATGTTATATATATATATATATCTTGATGATATATATATGTATATATATATCTTGTTCAAATTTTCAATCATGAACAAAATACTTTCTATTCATCCATTCAAGTTGAAATACATTTTTTAAAACTTGTAGTTGGTGACACTTGATATTAATATAGTTTTTTCAAATATTAATTTATTAGTTAAAATTAATTAATGAATAAATAGTAACAAACAAAAATAATAATCCAGCACAATATATAAAATGAAAATCGCTCGTTGTGTCCCTGTAGCGCAATGGATAGCAATTTGAATTTCTAATCCAAAGGTCATGGGTTCGAATCCTACCTGGATGGCCTAATTTCTGAGAATGTGATTTATGAATGAATAAATAGTTACAAACAAATTAATAGTCCAACAGCATATATTAAAAGGAAAATGGAAAATTATGAAATCGCTTTCTATTTTGCCACTTAATATTGTGATTCTGTCATATGTATATACATATTTATACTATAATTGTAATTATTTAATAAAAAGTAAACTAAAATAAAAAATTTCTTTGTTGACCTAAGTAGGTATTGACTTTAATTTTTTTTATATTACTTGTTTGAAGATATTTTTTAAAAAAAATAAGCATTGCAATAAAATTTATTTCTGAAATAGCAAAGCATTGGAAATTTAAACTGATTGCATGGCCTCGATATCCTTGTCTTTAACTCACAAGTTCTTTTGATAATTTGGGTACATAATCTGTCTAGTTCTTATTGTAAAAATCAAATGTTTAGGGTGAAATAAAATATGCTTAGGAGTTAAAAATTGATATTTTGAATTACATGCATAAAAACTTTTAGGTCTTATCGCAACTGCATATTCGCTTGAAGTGACGCCCCACAGCGTAGCAGAGGTCATGTTCGCTTCTAATAAAGTATATTTTCTAAGAAATAAAATAAAATAGATAAAAGTAAATACCTATTAGAGTATTTCAATAATTCAGTTTTATGAGGTATAACAGGAAATACTTTTCCAAGAGCAGATCACTCCACAATTATTACACCATTATTATGTTTCCTTTCTTATCTTTCAGTTCCTACTATTAGCTCACACTCTCTATATCTATATTTTTATTTATTTATCTTGGTGGAATTTTCAATCTTTAATAAAATGCATCTTAAAGCACTCAATTGAGCTGAAATTTTGTATACATGATTATTTTGGATGACAATACAATAATCTAATTATAATTAATAAAAATTGATTGATTAAAACTAATTATTTAAAAAAATACAAATACAGCTACGTTGGCATCATTTTTGGCGACTTGTGTCAAAACTTGAAACGGTTTTTTTCTGCCATTTTAAAGCGCTCATTTGAGCTGAAATTTTATATACACGATTGTTTTGAATGACAATACCATACTTTAAGTGGTAGTTATTTTTATTAATTATCATTAATGCCGTGATTCTGTCCTATGTATATACATATTTATATTAATTGTAACTAGTTAATAAAAAGTAGCTAAAATAAAAATTTTCTTTGTTGATCTAAGTAGGAATTGACTTTAAATTTTTTTTGTATTACTTGTTTTTTCACATACATTCATTTTAGAACAACAAACTTTGCAGTATCCTGTAGGCTGAGGTTTCGCAGAAATAAAAGGAATACGAGATCTAAAATGTCGTTCAGTAAGACGAGAAGGGTTATCTATTTTGTAGGTGGTCTGCCAGAATTCTTTTGTGCAGAAACTGTATCATATTTATGTAAACGCAATTCTACAACTTCAATTTGAAATTCTTTACAGTGTGATAAGTTTCCAATCTGCATTTTTATAGAGCAAAAATAAGTTCCAGCGTACCTTGTCTAGTAAATGTAAAAACATCTTTTTGTAATATTTTTCTCGGTGGTTCGGATTGTCAGATGAAAGAATATTTCCTGATCACAGCGTTCTACACCGCCCATAGTAAATCACCCAAAAAATTACCCCCTACAATATTCGATGGTGACATTTTGGACCACTGGTGCCGTGCCCGAGATAATCTCGGGTATGACGGTAAAAAGGTAAAAGTTACAAACTCGGGTCCTGGTGCTTCTGAAGACCCACCGTGTAGAGCGGGTTAATAGCCGATAAATCTGTCGAGGCTCAAAGTTCTCCCGTTGGCGAGGTGGGGAAGTTTGAGGAGAGGAATGCCAGTTCACAGGAATCCTCCTCGTCACTTCACTGAGGTTTAAAATTACAAGGTCAGGTCCGTCGCAAATAGCCCTCCTGTTGCTTTATAGTGTAGTATTAATATCACCCTCCCTTTGAAATGATTTCTTCAAAAATTTTACATTGATAGTTTTGATGGTCTATTTTATTTTATAAATTGTACTCTTGAACAGTCCTGCGAAATGACCCTTCCATCATCATCGTCAAGGACACCATAGCCGAATGGTTATAGTTAGGGACATCTTAAGTCATGTGCCAATTGGGCCCGGGTTCAGGGCCTAGCTTTCGGTGGTGGGAGGGACTCGTTTCGTTCTCGATTAAGATCATGATCCGGATAATTTTAATGGTCAAATATTATCCCCGTACATATTTTTCTAAAAACAGGGAATTTCAAACTGCATGCCAACTGGCAACAGTGGAAAGGCTGTATTATTGTGTGATGACCATTGTCCAGGTCTAGGCTTAGGCTTAATACCATAAACAATCATTCAACTCATTTAGTAGAAATGCGGCCATCGGTTGAGCCGGTTTGTGCCCTAAATTTGTGAGATTGTGAGTTGTTCCCATTTGTTTCAAATTACTGTTTGAACGAATAATTAGCAATGTAGGCTACATATTGTCTACTTTAAAAACCTCTGGTAGGGTCTACTTTTGCATAAGGGACCAGGGCTTCTAAATATAAAAATTTTTTGAGCCCAGGGCCTCAAAGAGCCTTAAGATGTCCCTGGTTATAGTCGTGAATTCGTACCCGGCGTTGTCCGGTTCGTTCTAGAACCAAAGAAGACCCCCCTGTGTAGCGAATCTAAAGCACTTTCAACCTGTCAAGGTCCTCCTGTTGTTATGGTGTGGAAGTTTGGAGAGGGCGCGTTGGCTCAAGTCACTTGACAGTTGTCAATAGCCCTCGTGTTGCTTCACAGTGCTACCTAAATCAAAAGTA
The DNA here is from genome assembly GCA_019973935.1 of Trichonephila clavipes. NCBI lineage: Eukaryota > Metazoa > Arthropoda > Arachnida > Araneae > Nephilidae > Trichonephila > Trichonephila clavipes. The sequence goes on from BMAU01019612.1 coordinate 1,005,077, forward strand.
ATAAATAAACTCAGAAACCAAACTCAGTTAATAAACCATTTAAGAAATCGCAGCTGAACTCTTAATTTTCACCTGGACATTGTTTTATTAATCTTAATCTCGTTAAATATCAAATTTTAATTAATCATTAAAATAAATCAGTGAAATCAGGAAATAGAAAATTTTCAAAAGTTATACAAAAAAATTTGCATAAAAAACGTAAATAAAAAAAATGGACGGAAATGTATAAGACTTATTAGATATGCTTGAAGAAACACTGAATAATTTTATAAGAAATTATTTCCACTTTTGGAAATAATTTTATCGGTGCTGTCAGTTATTTACACTTAAAATGCACTAAATATATCCCATCAGAATTTTTTAACAATATTCAGCTTAAATCATTTTGAAGGCAATCACTGGGAATATAATAGGTTTTTCATATATTACTTTTACAAAAGTAAACAAAATCCTTTTTCAATTCCTACTATTAGGTCACACTCTATATATATTTATTTATTTATCTTGGTGGAATTTTCAATCATTAATAAAATACATTTTAAAGCGCTCAATTGAGCTGAAATTTTGTATACATGATTATTTTGGATGACAATACAATAATTTAATTATAATTAATAAAAATAGATTGATTAAAACTAATTATTTAAAAAATTACAAATACAGCTACGTTGGCATCATTTTTGGCGACTTGAGTCTAAACTTGAAAAGGTTTTTTTTTCTCACGTTTTAAAGCATTCAGTTGAACTGAAGTTTTATATACACGATTGCTTTGGATGACAATACGATACTTTAATGATAATTAATAGAAATTAACTACCACTTAATGTTGTGATTCTGTCATATGCATATATATATATATATATATATTTACATTAATTGTAACTATTTAACAAAAAGTAGCTAAAATAAAATTTTTCTTTGTTGATCTAATTAGGAATTGACTTAAATTTTTTTTTGTTATATTATACTTGTTTATCGTTAATTTATTTCTAAATCTTTTTTTAAAACTTACATTTCTATAATAAATACACTCCTCAAAAGTGAAAATGCGCCACTAAGAAATAATGCACGTAGCGCCATGCAAATTTCATGATCGGTAGTGGTGAGATGGATGTGCAAATGATTAACAAAGGTAATGATTCTCAAACTGTGGGGCTCGCACCTTTAGGGGGTGGTGATAATCCTACAGAAGGGTACGAGCACATCAAAAAGTCGAAAAAAAAAATTATTAATTTGCCAAAAGAAATCAAAGCAAAATACACACACATATTTTGAGATAATAAAAAACATTCCTTTACAATGATATAAATCCGGGGTGGACATTACGTCGATCGGGATCGACCGGTTGGCCGCCGAGACAATTTGGAGTGACCACCTGAAGATTAGCTGACAGTACGTAGACTAAGTCTTCTATGACTACGGGTATTACGAGAATTAATTTTAGATTAAAATGTTTTATTTGTTAAAAATGTATTTGGAGTTGTTTGATTATAAATGTATCACTAGATCTTATTATATTCGCAGCTATTATTATGTTTGTGTGTGTGTATTTTGCGTTTTGCTTTAAACGTGGTTTCAAAAAAGTGAGTTTTTTATTTTATTTACGTAGGGTAAATACATATTCGTATTTATAATTAAGTTATAAATATTGTTGACTTTTTCCTTACCTCACCTCTCCCCACCTACGACACTGGGAAGTGGGCATACTCGTGAATTTTTCAAAGGAGACGCGGCGGTCTAAGGTCGAATGTCTACCATTCTCATATATCATACCCCAATACGCAGCCAAACATTTTTTTCCCATTTTGTAGAGTGTCAAGAACAAAGAAAAGTAAGAAATAAATTGTTGAATAAATAATTAGAATTAATTAACAAAAAATTATTAATAACAAAAAAATACTAAGCACTCTATATACATGGGATTATAATCGATCGGGGAAAAAATTCTAGGGCTATAGAGGAGGGTCTGGACCCACGGAGTCTCCCCCCCTTTGTATGTGCCACTGATATTGGGTGGACCACAACACTTTGAAAAAATAAGAAGTAGCCCACACCCTGGGAAAAGTCTGCACACCCCTGATATAAATGCATCAGTACTACACAATGTATTTAAATCAAACTCAAACTCAGTGGCGCAACAGCTCATGAGGGCCAGAGCCTACCGTGCTCATCCCAGTATACGTGCCCATTGGGCACTGAGGTGCCTGATCAGGTGGTCAGTCTGGAGTGATACCCTCAGTGTTTAAGTCCCCAAGCAAGCTTGGTACTCATTTATCGACCCACTGCAGTAGTCATGTAAGGCTGAGTCGACCTTGCCCAGCCCGGGAATACAACCGAGACCTGTAGTGTGGAAGCATGATACGCTACCACTTGACCACTGGGCACATAATGTATTTAATCATTAATTTATCAATACTAAGTTAAGAACAAATTTAATAATTACTTGTGACCCCATGGGCTTGTCATATACAAAATCATTTGAAAGTTCAATACTTATCTTTAAAATTTGTACAGTTTATAATTAAAGTTATCTTGTAGCTTTAGTGTCAAAGTACATTATTGTTGAATTCAGTAAATTATTATTGTGTGGAAGAGGGGGGGGGCGCCATGAAAATTATGATTGAAAATTGAGTTGCAAACATTAAAAGTTTGGAAAACACTGCCTTAATCCCATAAGTGCCGATTAAAAGTTACATGATTCGCTCCCCAGAGCACAGTTTTTCACATAGGCACGCGAATGTGGTATATTGGATAAAAGAAAAGGCATAGATAAGGAAATTTTTCTCTGAAATAAGTAAATCCATCGCAAACATTGTCAAGGTAACTTTATTGCGTTCAGAATAGTTTCACTGATAGCAGTTCAAAGAAAACAATTGTATTTCAGAAAGACGTATGCATACGCCCGTGGCACTTAACGTAGTGGTTGAGGAAGGCGGATATATACTCTAGTGGTAGTTAAGGGGTTAAAATAACTTTGGGAAAGGTGTACTGAAGCAGATGGAGCCTAATTAGATTAAATAAATAGCGTTTCATAGAGATATGAAGTTTTATATATTCATTTAAAAATCTGACGTTTCATACGCAACAACCTATAAAACACAAATCGAAACAAATTCCACAGATCGTGTGTTTAATTCGATCTTTCATCGAATACCGGTAAAATGCGGATGTTTATGATGTGAATTCTTGGAGGATCTTCAGGTTTTTTCTAATCTCGAAGGATTGTCCTTCGTAAGAATTTCTAGCAGAAGAGAGAAAACACCAGAATGAAGAATGACTCCCCCCATCTAAAGTCTCTTAACAAGGTCAGAAGAGGCAGATAAGTTGACGGGCGGAATAAGAATTGGATTATTATTTTTACACGTGCCAAACGCACGTGCCAAACGCGCGGAGATTACGAATTCAGATTACAATGCTAACACGTCCCATAATCCTCTAAGGTCGTCGGAGAGTTTTGATCGATTGTGTATGCTGTTTATTAAAGAAAACTGGAAAAGATTTTTTTGTAGGTTGGGGTTAGGGATAGCGATTCTTTCCGAAAAAGATTGATTTTTAAATCGATTCGATTCGTAACCTGATGAATCGATTCACAAAATAATCGTGGTCCAAAAAAGTCATCGTAATCAATTTCTAAAAAATCGATTTTTTTTCAAGTCTGTATTTACAATGTAAATATAAATTCATTTTATGAAAAACGAGAAAGATACCATAATAAACGATCTCTTATTAGTAAAATCAGGTAATTTTTTTTAGTTTAGAAAATTCGACAATTACAATTATTTTTATTACCTTATCAAAGTATCAAATATAAAAGATACTTATTTTCTAAATGTATTTGTTATATACATTAAAAAGCTAAGAAAATAAATAATATAGCTTATAGTTCCCAATACTTAATATAGAAGTTTTTTTTAAAAAACAACAGTCTGTCAAGTCCACTGGGATCCAAGCGGTTCCGCTCATCACTTGCAATGTTGCCGGCAATCGAAAACAGGCGCTCACGAGGAACAGATGATCCCACGATACTTATGTACACCATGGCTATTGAGTGAACGTGATAATAAATAGATTTTTTTTGTTCTTGCCAGTAAAGTATAGGATCATACTTCAAGTGCACAACTGCCTATCATAAATAGTGTTTAAATTCTTCGTTTAAGGCCTGACTTTCCAGTGCAAGTGCTTTAGATGGAGAGTTAGAGTAATTTTATGGTTTTTACCAAAACAAAAAAATCGAATGCCGATTTTCTAGGAGGAAATATCGATTCAGTGCTACACATATCGATTTAAAAAATAGATTTTTTTTTGCCTTAGAAATCGATTCTTCGATTAATCAATCTCAGATCGCCATCCCTAGTTGGGATTGTAGAAAAGTCCATAAGTAGAGAACAGGGGTCGGCAACCTCGTAGATGTAGTGTACCAAGCCAATTTACTAATATGATTCAGGATTTCGTACTTGAGGAAATATTTGAAACAATTCGATTCCCGCGGTAGTGCAGGCAGAGTTACGGAATAGAGGTCAAGAATACAGATTTAATATTATTATATGTATACTAGCCAGTAGCGCACACAGGAATTTTTCAAGGGGGGGAATCCGGTGTCGAAAGTTCAGCATTCTTATATCATGCTCCTTTTGATTTTGTCTATTATCGGGAACAAAATACAGGAAAAAACTAATTATTGAATAAATAATTAGCATTAATTAATAAAATTAATCATTAATAACAAATACTTAATTAAATTTTTCGTACTATATACTTAGAATTATAATCGATCGGGAAAAAAATCAAGGGTTTGGGGGTCCGGACCCCCTGGACCCCCCCTTGTGTGCGCCACTGATACTAGCCGTTACACGCCTGCTTCGTTGGGTATTTCATGATGATGTATGAATATATATATATATATATATATATATATATATATATATATATATATATATATATATATATATATATATAATTAGTAGTATCTATGTTCTAGAATTACGCATTCGATTATATTGAACACATTTTTATAACCGTCATCTCTTGGTTCAAAAAGCAACAGTTAAATCTCTAAAATTGAAGTAGAATTATGTTTAATGCTCTCGTACCACCCTCCACCTCAAAGAAAATTTCTACAAAAAATCATTTTTATTGGATTTCTGCTCGACAAAATAAAAATGCTTGTCAAATTTAAGTGTAAGTCTAATAGTTCAAGAAAGGAAATTTTTTTTATTTGTGTGCAACGTAGCCCCACCCTTTCTTGAAAATAGATTTACATAAGACCCATTTTTAGTGAATTTCAACTCAAAAAAAGAAACATGCGTGCCAAATTTCCTTACTGTAGATTTAGCAGTTCTAAAATGGGAATTTTTTATCTGTAGAGTTAAAGAACTCAATGTATTTTTCACATGAGGAACGATTTGTTTATATAGATATTTAGAACCAAAAGCGAATGAATGCAACAATTAAAAATAGCTGCTGATTTATCGTTAGAATTATTTTTCAGATTTTAACGTTATTCCGTAAATTTTGCTTTCCATAATACTGAAGATGTCAGTACAAAAAGGTGCATTTCAAAATTATCATTTTCCATCCAGTCAAAAATTATCAAATTTGTAGAGTGCAATCAGCCAAATTTATGACAGTCCCGTGATAAAGGCAATCACGTGTTCTCCATTGAAGTCAAAACTGACATTGAGCTCGAATTTGAGGTTATATTTGTAAAATTTAAATCAAATATCAAAATTTATAATTGTGAAAATATGTTCAAATATTAAAAATATTTCTCACATCAAAAAATTTTTAAGAATTAAAAAAAAATTATATTCAACGTGTATTTTTAAATCAAATGTATTTTATACCTTTTAACAGAAAGTTTCTGTAAAGAGCAAAAATTGGCAATAACGAAACACATGAACTGATTGGCTGGAAACACGTGACTGCATTTATTATGTGACTATTACGTTACAGAAATTTAGAAAATGATTGGCTGGAAACACGTGATTACATTTATGTGGGAGACAACAAGGGGTCCAAGACGTGTTTCTCTTACTTCACATTTATTTTAAAACTTTAACAAAAATTAATTAAAAAGGTAGATAAGTTTTTACAGATAAGTTTGACGATGATATTCAGAAGGTAACGCCTGCTCGCGCACCTCTCGCGTTCTTTCTTTCTCTCTCTCTAATGTCCAAGAGTTTTTGTTTCTCTTCCACTAATTCACAAGTTTCAGTTTCAATTCATTGCGCCTGCGCGCGAAGACGTGTTTTGCTTTTGGCTGCATGCCACAACGGCCATTCTGACCGTACGCTGTCCGCAGCGGTACTTCCATGGAGACCAGAGGAGAATCTGAAACATACAAAAAAACGGAACAGGCAAGGACTATACGACAAATATATAGAGATTAAACATATCATAATTTTTCTGAACTAGACAGTTTCTCCATCATGTGAAGGCACCTCTTCGACATCCGGAAGGTTCCACAGGAAAACATTGTGTTTCACAGGCATAAGAACGTCTTTTTTAACAAGTTGATCTTTGGTTGAACGCATCGATATTTTCCTCTCTAGAGTTCTGACGTCTGTTCAAAACGATTTCTCTTTTCCTTCGCTTCCACTGCCAAGGCTCAAAAATTTTTCGGAGCAACACAAACCGTCGATGTTCACTCTTCATAGGTAAAGGGTTAGGTGAGCGGGAGATAAATTCCACGGAACTCGTTTTCATGGCACCATTGGCTTTCTTACACAATACTATATCAGAACATTTTTCTCTTACAATACTCAATTTTAACTTAGTAATCTTAATTTTATTACATTTATAATCCTTAATTAGAGAACTCGAATCATTTCTAGTATTAAAGTTTTTAACATGTGATAAATCATAACTAGAGTTTTCTATCACATTTGAAACAGAAACATTTGGAAAAGAAACACTTGAATTAAACTGAACACCCAAATCTGCACTCAAAGAGGATTCACTTTCACTTAATAAAACATCGCTCTTTGCGTGGCCTAGTTTCTCTATTTCAGAATATACACTGGGATGTATAATAAATTCTTCGGTCAAGGTCGGTGATATTGCCGTTCTCACACTTAAGCTAGGAGAGTGTTGATTAAGAGAAATATTTATGGGTTTAACTTCTACCATACGCTGTTCGCCAAAACATGAACTTAATGTTATGATCTCTTCGGAAGGTGTTTGCACTCTAATTAGTGAGGAATTTAAAACTGGGATCTGGCAACCTGAATCAATCAAAGCTGTTACGGGCTGATTTTCTACAAAAATGTTTACGTATTGAAGATTTGAGAATTCATCGCTATTTTGTTTTTCGCTCTCGACTTTCAAAGTATTCACGTTTATTCTATTATGGATGTGGTCATTAGATTCTTTAGGTTTAAAACGCTTCTCACAGTCTCTTGCGCAATGAGATGAATCACCGCATATGAAGCAATTTTTATTTTCTCTTTCAAGATATTGGGGATAGTTCTCTTTAACCTTTGGTTTAAAGTTTTGTGATCTATTTTTAAAGGGGTCTTGGGTATATCCATAAGTAATAGGAATTTCTTTATGTGATCCGCTTCTAGATGAAATATAAATATCGCACTCTTTAGCTAAATCAATAGGCCTAAACCAATCTTCTGCTTCTCGAATGCCAATATGAGTTGCAGTTTCCTTATTTAAAGTTTAAAATAATTTATCAGAAATTATAAGATCACATAGAGATTCAAAGGACTTAACTTTTCTTAACGAACAATAATATTGGAAGTTTGCTGTCAATCTTGCAGCAAATTGATGTATGTCTCGCCTGATGATTTTACAGCATTTTTAAATGAGTTTAAACACTCGCGAGGGGTTAATTGGAATTCTCTGAGTACTATAGATTTTAGTTTTTCATAGTCATTTAATTCCTCTTCTTTAATATACAGTAAGACGTTATGAGCTCTTTCGCCCAGAAGATTTATTAAAATTTCAGATTTATATTCGTCATTTATTTTCTTGGTTAAAAATGCGCGTTCTAATGATTGGAAGAACAGATTAAAATTTTCAGATCTGGTGGGAACAGGAAGAGATAAAGTTTTTATACTTTTTATCATATTTTCTATGTTAGTTTCGAACTGTTTTTCTTCGACTTTAGCTGCAGGATTTAAACTTAATGCTTTATTTTTAGCCAATTGAAGTTCGATTTCTTTTTCTAATTTTGCTAACTGAAGTTTCGCGAGCTCAATTTTTTGTTCTGAAGTTACTCTCTTTCGTTTTGCGATACTCTCTCATCTATACAGTTTTTAATTAAAGTTTTAACGAAATCTGGATCACTTTCAAATGTACTACTGTTCTCAATTTTAGTCTTTAGTTTAACTATAGTGTCGGTACTTTCCACAGTACCGTCTAGCTCCTCAACAACTCTTATGAAATCCTCTTTAAGAGCGTTTTTATACATTTTATAAAAATATGAAAAATCCTACCTTTTTTTTCTCTGGCTCCCTTGTTGCTCGCACGTACGATGTATCCAATAAAAACGTTGATTCCACTGATTTCACCTCTTCGCAGGTTATATCGTTAGATGAAAAATAGTTCTTGAAATTGTTCAAATTGACACCTCTTCGCAGGTGTTTGTGAGTGGTTCCAACCTCTACACAGGCGGAATTTTCGTCGATGGGTTTTCCAACCTCTACACAGGCGGAATATTTGTCGATGGTTCGTTGAAAAATACACCTCTACACAGGTTATTTTGTTATTTGTTCCGACCTCTACACAGGCGGAATATTTGTCGATGGTTCGTTGAAAAATACACCTCTACACAGGTTATTTTGTTATTTGTTCCGACCTCTACACAGGCGGAATGAAGTTGAAAAATTCAACCTCTACACAGGTTGAACGAAGTTTCCGAAAAAATGGCGGAGCGTCTCCTTCACGGACGCTGTTGTTCATTGTCCAGACTTTGGTTCAAAATCGAAATTTTATCGATCCCGGCCGAGCCCCCATAATTTGTGGGAGACAACAAGGGGTCCAAGACGTGTTTCTCTTACTTCACATTTATTTTAAAACTTTAACAAAAATTAATTAAAAAGGTAGATAAGTTTTTACAGATAAGTTTGACGATGATATTCAGAAGGTAACGCCTGCTCGCGCACCTCTCGCGTTCTTTCTTTCTCTCTCTCTAATGTCCAAGAGTTTTTGTTTCTCTTCCACTAATTCACAAGTTTCAGTTTCAATTCATTGCGCCTGCGCGCGAAGACTTGTGTTTTGCTTTTGGCTGCATGCCACATTTATCATGTGACTATTACGTTACAGAAATTTAGAAAATGATTGGCTGGAAACACGTGATTGCATTTATCAAGTGACTATTACGTTACAAAAATTTTATAACAGATTGGCTGGAAACACGTGATTGCATTTATCATGTGACTATCACGTTACAGAAATTTGATAACTAATAGGCTGGAAATACGTGGTTGCATTTATCATGTGACTATAACGTTCCATAAATTTGACAACTGATTGGCTGGGAACATGTGTTTGCATTTATCATGTGATTATGACGTTACGGGAATTTTGGAACTGATTGGCTGGAAACACGTGATTGCATTTATAATGTGACTATGACGCTACAGAAATTTGATAACTGATTGGCTGGAAACACGTGTTTGTAATTATCGTGTGACTATGACGTTACGGGAATTTTGGAACTGATTGGCTGGAAACACATGGTTGCAGTTATGTTTCTATGACGTTGCATGAATTTGTGAACTGATAGGCTGAAAACACGTGGTTGCAGTTATGTTACTATGTCGTTACATGAATTTGTGAACTGATAGGCTGAAAACACGTGGTTGCAGTTATTATGTTACTATGACGTCACATGAATTTGTGAACTGATAGGCTGGAAACACGTGGTTGCAGTTATCCTGTTACTGTGACGTTTCATGAATTTGTGAACTGATAGGCTGGAAACACCTGGTTGTAGTTATGCTACTATGACGTTACATGAATTTGTGAACTGATAGGCTGGAAACACGTGGTTGCAGTTATCATGTTACTATGACGTTGCATGAACTGATAGGCTGGAAACACGTGGTTGCAGTTATGTTACTATGTCGTTACATGAATTTGTGAACTGATAGGCTGGAAACACGTGGTTGCAGTTATCATGTTACTATGACGTCACATGAATTTGTGAACTGATAGGCTGGAAACACGTGGTTGTAGTTATGCTACTATGACGTTACATGAATTTGTGAGCTGATAGGCTGGAAAACGTGGTTGCAGTTATCATGTTACTGTGACGTTACATGAATTTGTGTACTGATAAACTGGAAACACATGACTGCAGTTATCACGTGTAATGCCATGACCCCAAGTTTACTTAATTCCTGTGTAGCGAGAGGGATCACACAGCTTTAGTAAAATATTATTTTATTTATAAGCATTGGTAGAGAATTTGGCATCATTATTATGGTATTTATCAGTAGGATATTTTACACCTTTAGCCATCAGCTACTTGTTTCAACACAAACCTGTCTCGCGAGTCTTCAACGAAATATCGGAATGTAGATGATTCACCGAAATCGGAATTTCCTGATGGTCTCTCGCAACTCTAGAGGAGCTTCCTATTATCCCAAAACGCTAGTACGATCTTTTACTGCTCCACTGATTTTCACTGGAGAAAATTCAATTCCAGATAACTCCTTCTGCCTAGCAGCCTTTTGCCTTTTTTTTCAATCGCTAGAAATCCCACTGCACAGCAGCCTATCGAAAAATTTTTATCACTGGTATCGCAGAAGTCCCCCTGGTCATCTTTTGATTCGTTTTTTTTTAAACCTCCGTGGGCCTACCTCACTCCCCTGCAATTTTTGATTGGAAGGAACACGAGTCTGCTCCCTGCACCTTAGGTCTTGGTCCCAACCACCATTGGTTCTTAAAGGACGAAATTCTTTCTGGACTGAGATCCTCAATATTATCACACCTCGTAAACCATATGGAGAGCATATAAATTAACATGGACTTTGACACTGAGAATACACTTCTTGGCAAATCTTCCTTACAAAAGACGACACTCCTTTCCATACATGTGTAGGACGGCCACTTGTTAGAAAAGACGAAAGAATGGATAGCCGTCGAAACAAGTGTGTCCCTTCTTTAGTTTTGCCCTATCTATAGTGAGTCTGTTCTTCTCTGGGTGTCGAAGAAGAAAAAGAGGGTTAACAACAAACAATCCAAGAGTCAATTCTACAGCTGTTTCGCTTCAGGGCATGAGAAAAGAATCTATACTTTACTTTGATAAAGAAAAAACATCTGGTGATCGTGTTCGCCCCTAGAAGTCAAAATTAAAAGAGATGTAGCAAACTGTCGTCAATGGGACTACGCTACACAAGTGACTACGGCGTCACACATGAAATAAGCCTACTGAGAATTGTACCGCGTGCCATATGTTGCCAACGCCTGGTATAAAGTAATTCAGTCAGGCATTAATGATTAGTTAAAAAAAAAACGTTCCAAGAATTAAAGATTTTAGAGATTTGAAATTCAAAGTTAACTAGAAGTTTAATTTACATACACATGTGAGCTGAATGATTTAAATAGGTTACATATTATCTCTACGCAATCTTTATCTAACGAATTTGTTAGCAGATTTAATGACTTGCGTGAAGAGTCAAATGATTTCCGGTCCTAAACTAAAAACTATGATAATACGTCTATTTTTAGTCTACGCAGCTAGAATGAAAGGGAATTACTGGGGGAAAAATTATTTTAATGTTACTTACACCCAAAATTTTGGGAAGAATTCAATCCCAAAGCCCTAAGTATTTTTAATTGTTAATCATTTACACAATTTAAGATATCCTGTTTCTATTCTATTAAATATTCCAAATAGAGAACTGATATTATTTTCTATTATTTTTCTCACATCATTAACGAATATATACTTCCTATGCACGAAAATACGAAGAATTTTAATAAAATATTTATAAATTCTGATTTCCCCTGTTGCAAGGCATTACAAATACCCTTTGATATATATACACTAAAAGTGTTTTATAGGTTTGCTTACAGTGCATGACAATTTTCTACACATTTAAAAGAAAATTTACAAATTGTCTTGATAAGTTTCAAAATACACTCTGTAAAATGTTTTGAAAAGGCTCGAAATAAAGTAATTGGAACGCTAGAATGATAAATTGCAAAAATACGCAGGGTGCAAATCTCTTAATCTCCGGTTCGACGAAACGAATGAGCCATTCTTGCACCAACTGCACATAATTAATGACAGAAGTATTGATCGGTTTGCTCCAGCCAATGGGAATGTTAATACCCAATCAACCACTTGTACTCTTCGTTTTGCCAATTGAAAATGGTTTGAGGTAGCTTATGAAGTTCTAAGACAATCATTTTTCTAAGTTGTGGGCTACGTTCCTTGTGTGTTTTGTAATAAATTAACATGTTTAAGGGACACCTAGCTTACCTTAGGGCTAGCTTACCTTACTCTTCAACCTGTGTCCCGCGGGTCCCGAATGGCCCGCTGAAGGCATTTCAGTGATCCTTCATTTGATTCTAAGGCAATTTCAGGAAAAAATACCTTGTCTGCTTTTTGTTGTAAAAAACACCTTTTTTTTGTTCTTGATACTTAAAACGTTTTATTGATATGTGCTTGTGATATCCAATTGGGGTAAAATTTCCTTAAAATGACAAATTTTTCAAAAATTTCATTGCATAATTAAATCATTTTAAATATTAAAAATCTGACACACACAATACATGAAACCTCAGAAGGTTTCAGAAGAAAAGTTGGATTTTTATCTTTATAACACGCAAAGTATTTTAATTCGACTTCCTTTTAATGTTTTTGAAACCGATATATATATATGGCCGCGGTAGTCGAGTGGTATAGGTATCGGATCGTGGCTGGGATTATCACGAGTTCGAGCCCAGTACCACTCAAGACCCACCGTGTAGGGCAGCGATGCACGCTAAATCTGTCGAGAGCTGAAACGTCCTCCCGTTGGTGTGGTGTGGTAGTTAGGAGAGGTGGGTGCCAGCTTAGGTGTCGTCCACGTCACTTGACCATGGTTCAAAATTACGTGGTCCGTCGCCAAAAGCCCTCGTGTAGCTGAACAGGGCGACATTAATATTCAATCAATCATATATATAATATACAAATTTGTAACCAGTGGTGTAACGGAGAATATTAGGGTATCCTGCAAAGCCAGGTTTTGCCTTTAATATCTAATAAATTGGTTAAATACATGCTAGGCGTCACTCAGGCTTTGCGTCGTCCCCCCTCGGAATGCGGGGGTGTACGTTACGCCACTGTCTGTAACTCCATCTCTTCCCTTAGTCTTGTAAAACAAATTTCCATTTCTTTTTTAAAGTTCCTAACTGCATTGATTTTTTCGACAGTCGTGTGGCCAGCGGACATTTTTTTTGAACATGGAACATTTGATTCAGAAAGAGACCCGAATTCGTGCATCTTAATTCTGACTTTTCTACCACATTACTTGAGGTCTTTGAGACTCATTTCGATTATTCCACGTGACAAGTTTCTAATGAAATCAGGACTTAAACCCATGACTAAATCCTGACTTTGGAGGTCCCAACCATTTATATTATACCCAAAGGATCCTTACGAGAGGAAATTTCTTCAATAAATCAATACAATTGTTGGCTTTTGCTGATGACATTGGTATTATTGCTCAAACACCCACTGAACTAAGACAAGCCTTCTTATCTTGAGAGAAAGAGGTCTTCAGGATAAGACTCAGAATTAATAACAACAATAAGACCAAACACATGCCTTGCAATAAATCATATCTTCCCAATTCCCACTTTAAAATTTTAGAGTATAATTTTGTTGTGTTGACAGTTTCACTTATTTAGGTTCTAAAATTAACAATAAGGACGATTGTACTACTAAAATCCAAAAGATAATTACTGTGACTAATAGATGTCTTTATGGAAATATATGAAATCGAATGTGTAATCAAATAAAAAATTAGTCTTAAAATAAGCATTAACTTATGCACGCGAAACTTGGTCCATGTCTAGAACAGAGAGCAGAGAGAGAGAGAGAGAGAGAGATGAGAACTTGATAAGTATCTATGAAAGAATGTTTTAAGATTGATTTTTGAAGGAATTCAAGAAAATGGCACGTGACGTAGAAGATCAAATTTAGACCTCTATCACTCATATAAAGAATCTGATATCGTTAACTTCATCATAGTACAACGAATTAAAGGGGAAGACCCCGTTGTCAGAATGAATGAACATCACACACATTAAAAAAATCTTCAATGATCAACCAAATGGCACACGGAGAAAAGGCAGGCTAAATCTTAGATGGATTGATGGTCTAGAAAAAGATCTCCTAGTTTTGAAAACTAAAAATTGGAGAACACTAGCATGAAGAAGGATGGCCTGTAAAAGGCTTCTTTAGAAGGCCAAGGCTCACCCTGGGCTGTCGAGTCACTGAGGAAGGAAAGAAAGGGACCCTTACTCTTTTAGGGCCAAGTTTCCTGGGTAGAACTTCAACAGAGATGATCTTTTCAATTGAGTGTTTATAAACGTCACACTATCAAAAAAATAAGAGGGCTAATGATGACGGATACCATAATTTTTGAACCACGGTTAAGTGACAAGTACCATACCTTAGCTTGCCCTTCACCCCCTCTCCAAACTACCACACCATAACAGGAGTAACAGGACTTTGAGCCTCCACTGATTTAATGTGCCACAGCTTCTCTGCACGGGAGGGGTCTTCAGTGGTATTGAGATTCCAACTACCGTAGCCAGTCTCTTCAATCAATTGACTTAAACAAAATTCGACCTCGTGCAATCGACTATAATAATGTCAACTGGATATTATCTGACATTCTCTGTTCAATTTCGCTTGATTCTCTAAATCTGCACACACAGTTTCTGTTATTTATTCCGCATTTCTAATTAGCTGTTCTTTTTTTGTCAATGCTGTATTTTATAAGGTAAATCGCATCGATGTCTGATTCTCTTCCGTCGCAAGCAACGTCTGTGACTGTTCTAAAACACAAAGACGGGCTTAGGGATAACTATGTTACGAAAAGTTTGAAACTTTGTATCTCTGCCGAATGGGTATTGTGGCCGAAAAAAATCATTCAAAGGTCAAGAGATAATACCCTTTTAATAATAAATGAAATAGATTTTGATGGTAAATTAGCTCATCAAATGTCGCCAGGTCACTAAATTTGGAGATAAAATAGATGCACCTGGAAAACTCCAGGTTGATTATTTTAAGAGGCAACTTTAGAAATTCCTAGAATATTCTTCCAGCCTATATAAGGACAATGTAGAGAAGCAATATTAGAGACAAACATTTGACAGGGATTGTGAACTCATTTGCTTGCTTTGTGCTAAATCGGAACGACAAGTTTGCTGCTGCTGTTGTTGTTACTAATGCCATCTGATCAGCCTGGGCCAGATAGAGGTCCACAAAATTAATCACGACAAATGTCTAAGTTGTACGCCTGTCGTTATCCGTAGCTTTTAGCACCCTGCAGGTGACAGTACGTTTTGGCTCTGTACCACCCCAATTTTGTGGTAGAACACCCTGGGGGCGTTCAGGGGCCTCCCTCCTTTCTTCCCCTTCCACCAACTTCACGAGAGGACTTGCGACTCGACGGCTGCTTAGAGTACTCGCAAAGGCACTATACATTTACAAACATTCATGCCTTCTCCGGGATTCGAGCCCAGACCCTTTGGCACATAAGTCAGGGTTGCTAAACACTATACTGGATGGGTGACGGGATGACAGGTTTAATTGTATTTTATATTTTTGATTTTGGAATCTGTGCTATCATAGACTTTTTATAAGTGTGTTATTTGCTAATTATATAATAATCCGTAATTATATATACTGGAAAATTCTAGAATACATATTACATTTACTCCTAAAGAACTTTCTTGTTGATAACGTGAATCTTTCATAAATCTGAAAGACGATTAAAAACGTAACAATACATAGAATACGCAAAGACGTACAAGAATAACAGTACATAGAATATGTAAAGACGTATACGGATAACAGTACATAGAATACGTAAAGTCGATCACCCATCCGGTATAGTGGTTAGCGACGCTGACTGCTGTGCCTTAGGGCCTGGGTTCGAAACCCGGAGAAGACATGGATGCTCGTAAATGTATAGTGCATTTATGGCATGGTGGTACTCTAATTCGCCATCGAGCCGCAAGTCCTTTCGAAAGGTTGGTGGAAGGGGGACAGAAGGGGAAGGCCCCTGACCCCCCTAAGGTGTTCTTTCTCTAAATTGGGGTGTAATCGAGCTAAAAGTCGTACTGTCACCTGAATGGTGCTCAAGGCTACGGTCAACGACGTACGTACATCTAGCCCCTTGCAGTGATGAATTTCGTGAGCCTGGATCTGAAGCAGTGATGGCATAAGGAACAACATCGAAAGGTCGGAAAGTCGTATAAGAATAATACATAGAATACGTACAGACGTATAAGATTAATACATAGAATATGTAAAGTCTTATAAGAATAAAAAATAGAATATGTAAAGTAGTACAAGAATAGTAATAAATAAAATACATAAAGACGTCTAAGAACGATTCAAGATGTAGTGGTTTGAAACTGAAATGAAATTCGTATGTTTAGAACTTTGGATATTGAAAAGAATTATTGGATTTGGAAAGAAATGCTTAGTTGATTAAAAAAATTGAAAAGATAATATGAGGGTCCAGAGGTATATTCTGTAAAAACTCTAAAATCAGGTCGATCTCTAATCATAACTGTGCCGGTAACACTTCTTGAGTCGGAGGTCACAAAATGGGATTCAATGTCATCGGAATCACTTTTTGCAACACACTAAATAAAAATCTGCAACAATAAAGCAAACAACAAAAATTTTTCCCTTGCTTCTTAAAACGCACAAAACCCAACTGACATTGAATGCGTTAATCTTTCATATGAAGATTAGTATGCTTATCAGCGACACACAGAGCTCTAATCAGTGACCTAGCAAAGCTAAAGGAAAAGATCCATGGCCATTGTTTCTTTTGTAAAGGAATGTTGCGCACACATTTTGGCAAATTTCGAACGCGCATTCTTTTTATTCTTGTGTTGCGGAATGCCGAGGCCGAACGGTTCTATCGTGTTTCTTCAACCCGGTGAACGAATTCAAATGTTTTCACAGGACCCGCGGAATTTTGGATTAAAGAATTCTTTAGGAACGCGGCTGCGTTCTTGATGTTTTAGCCAGCAGCTGGGGAATGAGTGGAATTTTTTTATAAATCTTTTTTTTCAAAGTAGAACTAAAACTTTAAAATGCCGTTAGATGGAATTTAAAATCAAAACTGTGTGTGTGTGTGTGTGGATGAGTCTTCAAAGAGAAACAGAATGTAGCGTAGAATTCTGGAACATTTGAAATTTCTTTTCCGATATTCGAAAAAATACTGTAAGGAAGTTTAAAAGAAATTAATAACTGTGCGGATTTAATGTATATGTTGTGGTATACTTCAGTATGTCTTAGTAAAAAATATTCAGAGTTTATATTTGTTTCTGCACAGATTTTTGTTCTGTAGACGCAATTTTAAGATGTGACTTAAAATGTTTTGAATACCAAATACCTAAGAAACCTTATCAAATACAATTTTAGATTTACATTTTTATGCAAATTATACCACTAATGATTATATTTTAAATGCCTGATGTGCTAAATTGCACCATTGGCTCTTATCATCATAATCTTTGAACATTGTAGGAATATTCTTTTTGTATCCACTGTAATCTAGTGGTCAATGGTCACGAGCTCGACTCCCAGACCCACAAAACCTGGGTCACTCAACCTTTTATCTCGCCGGGTCGCATACACGTGACAGGTATTTCACGAGGGCCGCAACATGAAAGTAATGGAAAAAGCACATTATAAGACCAAAGCAACATTGCACAGAGCAAAATTGATCAGAATATAAAAACTCCTTTTTGGCTTTTATTTTAATAAAGGGTGTTTTTTTGAGAGGTATAGAACTTTAAATTGCAATAAAACAACGATGTATTATTCGATTGACATGAATTTTTTTTATTCGAAGGATAATCTTGTGGCATTACATTTTAAATATGATTTCTGGCATAGGACTGCCACGGCTTGCTCGGATGTAGTCCAATCTGGAAGTCCAATTTTCGATGACTTTTTCCAACATTTGTGGCCGTATATCGGCAATAACACGGCGAATGTTGTCCTCCAAATGGTCAAGCGTTTGTGGCTTATCCGCATAGACCAATGACTTTACATAGCCCCACAGAAAATAGTCTAGCGGTGTTAAATCACAAGGTCTTGGAGGCCAATTCACAGGTCCAAAACGTGAAATTAGGCGGTCACCAAACGTGTCTTTCAATAAATCGATTGTGGCACGAGCTGTGTGACATGTTGCGCCGTCTTGTTGAAACCACAGCTTCTGGACATCATGATTGTTCAATTCAGGAATGAAAAAGTTAGTTATCGCTAAACCCCTTGCTTACATTCTACTATTAAAAAGGCAAATTGATAGCAAAATTGAGAGATTTTATTGCTTGATTTATAATTTCCCGCTAAATTTTGAGTAAATTGTTTTCCGATAATTGAATTTTTTAGTGAAATGGGACATGACTGGGCCACTTAGGAAAGGCCGGCGGGCTACATGCGGGCAACAGGTTGAATATCACTGCTCTAAACCCTAGAACAATTATCCTCAGCTCCCGGGCCATGATGCCGGTCCGCCTAAGAAGCATTGCATTATTTCTATTTCATTTACTGTGGTGTATTTCACGCGGATTTGTACATCTTTCACTTTCTATTAATTTTTTAGTTAATTACTTTGTAGGCTTGGTTAAATACAATTAAGTTAAATTTAAATCAAAACAATCTAAATCACAACAATAAACAGCACCCCTTGTGGGCTATAGTAAAATTATCAAGTGTTAATCGCCCCGCGACGATAAACAGGTTGGGGAGCACGTGCCTATAGAAGACCCGCCATGTAGAGGGGCTGAAGCATGTGGCTTTAAGTTCTCGTGTTGACGTGATGTGGAAGTTTGAATAGCTGAGTGTCAGCTCAGGTGTCATCTTTGTCACTTGTCAGAAGTTCGAACTGTATATAAGATTTATCGCTAATAGCCGCGTGTTGCTTCATAAATATTCACCTGCACTTTTTTTTCTTGGTCCATACCTAAAATAGTCCATTTGTGATATACAGGAACACATATATAAATGATATGGTATAAAAAACGAAAATAGTATCCTTTAAAAACAATGAAATATTCCTGGTTGTTACATTTTCATCAAATTAAGTCATCTCTACGGAAAGCGGTTTTTAAACTAAAATCACAGTTAAAGAATAATTTCCCCAAGAGAATTAGTAGAAGAACCCGAATGGTACCCGCGTTAAAAATTGTTCGAAAGATAAATGAAATTCCAGAACTGTTGAAGTAGCAACATCTTACCGCTAGTTCAATACCAACTAAAAGAAATTTTCTGCTGTTCATTTTATGTCTCAATTTTTTCAAGAAACTACTAATCCCTAATCCCTTTTTTTTTGTAATTTATTTAATAATAATACGTATCACTTATTATACGTCAGAATTATTTAATTAAATACACGAATTGCTAATTTGTAAGAAATGTATAAATTCTATAATAAATCATTAAATCCATCTTATTTACTAAAAATTGCCAACAAACCTCAGATTCGCATTTAATAGCCCAATTAATGTATAGCGTAGTAAAAAAATAGGTTAACAATGTGTGTGTGTGTGTTCCGCGACATAAATTTCTCTTATACGCAAGAAATTCATTTATATTTTGACAATGATTACAAAAAACCTTTAATTTCTCATTCATAATCTCTCTTTCTATATTTCTTTTTCGAACACAAATATGAACTGCAGTGACGCGCACATGGGTGGGAGTTTAAAGGGTTCAATCCCACCCCAACAGAATTTTAATTTTTAGCATAAAGATTACGCCTGAGCGCTTTTGTCAACGTATTTTTTAAAATATGACCCTTCCCAAAAAAAAAGAGGTTTGTGTAGGCCACGGATTCAGTGAATCTTCGAACTCAGACTCCGAAAATTTTGAACTTTTAAAGCTGAAAAAACAAAATTCGAAGGAAATCCGGTTTGAAATTCTGAGAAAATTCTAAACCCGAACAAAAGATTCCGAAGAATCGCGTTTGATGACAGTCTAAAACAACTTTGTTGAAAAATATATTTAAAAACATCGAAGAACAAATGACTTGGGACTGGTTTTTGTCAAGATGTTAATGAACTGTGACCTTGAGTTAATGAATTTTCAAACAATAGGAAGATTGATTTTTTTACAAATGAATTCCGACATCTGTTTTGAGAAATATGTGTTATTAATTATCAACTCATATATGTGTTTTGTATTACGAATTTTTTTTAAATAAATTTATTAGCAAAACTAGTCATGTTCTACATTGCATAACACAATGCTTACAGACGCAAGTGATAACATCATTATATAATTAAAAAAAATTAAAAATACATTTAAGAGACAATGAAATAAATTGAGAGGAAGGGATGAAATACACAAATATAAAGAAAGGAAGGCGCCTCTATAAAGCTTTAAAAATTTATATAGTAAACAAATTTTCTTAAGACTTTCAGTACAATTGACTAACAAAGACAAAACAGGGGGCAGGAAATACCTAAACGTGTCTCAACTATTTTTAACGTTTTCTCTTTTACAAAAAATATAGGTTACAATATAACAAGACATGCTCCGCGGTTTCACGAATTTAAACATTGAGTTAATGATTTTTTTCCTTCATAACTGATCAATAAGAATATTACTGGGATAAAAAAATATCCGGAATGTTTCTTTCAAAATCTATCGATTTATCTATATAAAAATAGTGGGTTTCCAAAAAGTATGACTATGCTTTCAAAAATTTATTAAAAATAAACAGTTTCTTAATTTTCATTTTATAAGTACCACAAAGAAAAGAGTAAAGATTGTTTTATGAAAAAAAAATTTCATTAAAAAAATTTATCAATACAAAATTAACTATCCACATAAAATAAAATAATAAAAATTAATTATCAATAAAAAATTTCATTCCTTCCCGAAGGGAAGGAACGAAAGTTGTCAGAGCCTGAGATAGGTTGGACTCCTATATCCCATCGCAATTTTGAGGGAGAACATCCTGGGGGGTGGTCAGAGACCTCCCACCTCTCTTCCCCTTGCACCAACCTCACGAGTGGATGCTATTTATAGTACCCCCTTGCCGCAAAGGCACTATACATTTACAAACATCCATGTCTTCTCCGGGATTCGAACCCAGGCCCTACGGCACAGCAGTCAGCGTCGCTAACCACTATACCGGATGGGCGACGCATTACCACACTGGAGTTTGGAAATGAGAAAAAGTTTCCCGTCAATGGGTAAACAGAGGAAGTCCAATACCGTGGCCACCTAGATCACTAGACGAAACACCTTTGGATTTATTGAAGGGATATGTGAAAAACATTGTTTACCAATCTTCAATTAATGACATTGATGAAATGAAAAGTCCAAGTACAGCGGTCATTCGGATTGTTAATCCTGCAGTTCTTCATAGAACGTGGCTAGAAATATAGTACAGACTCAATGCATTGCGCACAACTAATAATATGCTCATTGAAATCATGCAAAAAAAAATTGTAAGCAAACTTCAATATTTTCTTTATGGAACAAAAAAAACCATAAGTGATCTTTTTTTTCTTAATTAATAGTTGAAAGTGTAGTCACACTTTTTAGACATATGGAATAAAGAAGAAAATGATTTACTCACTTCTCATGATATCTCAGGAACTATTAGGCCTACAGACTTGAAAAGTGGCAGACGTGTTCCTTTCATAGAGCAGAGATCCGTTAAGAACGGATTTTGTGAAAATCCACTTCCATGAAGTGGCGTAACGGAAAATATTAGGCCCCCCCTGCAAACTCAAGTTTAGGGCCAAATACGAAATTGGCGTCAGTGAAGCTTTGGGCCCCTTAGAGACTCTGCCCTCCCAAACAATGCGGGGGTGTACGTTACGCCACTGATCCCATGGGAGATTGTTTGGGGTTAAGGGGCGTTATGGATGTAAATATTTCCGTTTTTGACTAGACTTACAGACTTGAAATTTTGCAGGCATGGTTCATGAAGTAGAGATCGTCTACGAAAAGGGTTTTGCAGAAATCGATCCCAAGTGAGGTTGTAAGAAGCTGAAGTGCCTTTTATATAAATATTCTCGTTTTTGAACTACTTGACATATAGACTTGCAATTTGGGAGGGATGTTTCTTGGAGTAGAGATCTTCTACAAAAGGGGTTTTGTGGAAATTCACCACCAAAGGGGCTTGCTTGGGGTTAAGTGGAATTATGGATAAATATCTCTGATTTGGACTACTATATCTACGACTTGAAATTTGGTAAGGATATTTCTTTTGTTGAAGAGCGATCTATTAAGAATGAGTTTTGCGCAAATCAACTCCTAAGGGGTGTTGGGAAGGGGGCAAAAATTCCAGATTGTGAATTATTAGAGCTACAAACGTGAAATTTGGTAAACATGTTTTATTTGTCGAGTAATCCACTTAGAACGGGTTTGGTGTTAACCTTCTCCCCAGGAAGGTTGCGAGGTGTTTTGGAAGCATTTTAGACAGAAATTTCAGTTTCTGAAAACTATTGGACATGAAATTTGCAAGCATATTTATTTTGTTGAGCAGATCCCCAAAAAGGGGTTTTGCGGAAATCCAGTATGGGAAAGAGATTTACACGGGAGTGTAAAAGATAATCCTTCTTCAGTTTTGGTAATTAAAGTCCAGTCCTTTTTAAGTCAAGAGGTGAGGGTTATAAGAAAGTTTTTAGATACAACCAAATGCTTAATGCTAGGATTTAGAAATCAATAATATTTAAGCAGTATATATTTATAGAATATCATGAAATATCCAGCGAAGCTGGTGGGTAACGGAAAAGTACATTTATGTATAAATGTCATTTACAAACTTTTATTAAGTATTTTTAAAAATTATGTAAACTTGTGGCAACATTCAAGAATTTACTTCATTTTATCGCCTGAAAATAATTTCTTTTATGCGGAAAGACTTTTCTGAAATCTAATTTCCTAAATTAAGTATAATTGAGGAAAGAACACACATTAAATGTGGGTTCTGCAATCTAATTTCCGCTACAAACACATTTGAAATGTTGCAAACACATTTTAAAGATGCCTGTTTATCAAAAACAACAATATTTGATTTGCCCTCAAAAATCATAGTAATGTTGACTGTTTTCCATCTAAGTGGTGTTTATTATGAATTCTTACAAATGGCTAGACCAGGGGTCGACAACCTGTGGCATGCAGAGCAATTCTCAGTCGTACTCCATAAAGATATGAAAATAAATAAAATATTTAAAGGCTATTTCTTACTTTCAATTATTTGTCATGAATCGATTCTGCTGAATCTACTTGCGCGTAGTTTGTGTAATTTATGTAAAAACAAGTAATATAAAAACAAATTAAGTCAATTTCTACTTAGGTCAACAAAGAAAAAAAATTATTTTTGGTGTATTTTTTATTAAATAATTACATGATATAAATGTATATACATATGATAGAATCACAATATTAAGTGACAAAATAGAAAGGGATTTTCCTTGCAATTTTCCATTTTCCTTTCTATATAGGGTGTTGGACTACTATTTTTGTTGGTTACTATTTATTCATTTTGTAATTTAATTAATGAGTTAATAATTGAAAAAATTGTATTGACGTCAAGTGTCATTCACTACAAGTTTTAGAAATGTATTTGAATTTAGAATGGATGAATAGAAAGTATTTTATTAACGATTGAAAATTTGAACACAAGATATATATATATATATATATATATATATATATATATATATATATATATATATATATATATATATATATATATAAAATATATATATATATATATATATATATATAGGGAGAGTGTGAACTAAATTGTGGGAACTGAAAAAAACATCTCCTGCTTAAATGTGATTCATTCTTAGCGTTGAATATTTAATTCAAAATGATTATGTAGTACTTATAAAATGAATACATCGTGTAAGAAATCTTCAGAATTATTGAAAGCAAAGCTTACGGAATAAAGAAAACAATGTGGAAGATAACTATCGATAAAAATCGACAGCTATTTTAAATTACTGAATGTCACTACCGGAGTGATTTAATCGTTTGGAGAAAATTACATGTGCTTTCCTTTACCGCTTTTGCTTCTACATATACACAGTGACAATCGCTTAACACGAAACTAGAGGGACTGAATTTTTTTTTCTTGTTGAAAAAATTTTGTGTTATTGCAAAAAAGAAAGAGCAAATATATATATAAATCAACAAAAAAAATTAAGTTTATTAGAGTTTATTTTATTTACATAGAATATATATATGCATATATCTAATAAAAATCACCAAAACAAAAAAAAAACATTCGCGCGCGTGCAAGAACTTACAAAAATTTGCAACAAAATTATCAAAATTTTTTGAAAAACAAAACATTTATTCAGTTTTTGAAAAAAAAAATTCGATATTTTTTCTTTGCATTGTTTTTTAGCGTCAAATCATCAATGCATTGCTCGATATCGTGCATTTTGTTAATCATTTCACCATTGGAACGAGTGTCTAAATAATTGCGCATACTTTTCATGATGTTCTTCATTTCGGATGATGTGAGAACAGGAGCTGCATCATTCAGAATCTGCATCAGTAATATTTTTTTGAGCTTTGAACAAACTCTAAGTTGTCTTTTTCTGCCATATTTGGGGCTGTACATACTTTATCATCATCTACTGTAATGAATGCATCCGATAATACAATAGGACATTCCAATCCAGTTGGTGCTTTCCGTATTTTGTTCATTCTCAATAGGGAAATCTTTTCGTCTAAAGAGAAAAAAATGCATAAAAATACTTACGAGTTAGTTGGGACCATTGTATTATTTTGCGTTAATGGATATTTCGTCTTAAGCGTATTCGCGTTAAACGTATTTCACTGTTATATATTTGAAATTTGCTATATATTCAAATATATATATTTTAAATTTTTAAAGCTTGTTATATATTTGAAATTTTTAAAGCTTGTTATATATTTGAAATTTTTAAAGCTTGTTATATATTTGAAATTTTTAAAGTTTGTTATATATTTGAAATTTGTTATATTCAAACATATATATTTGAAATTTGCTGTATTCAAATATATATATTTGAAATTTTTAAAGCTTGCTATATGTTTGAAGTTTGTTATATTCATATATATATATATATATATATATATATATATTTGAAATTTGTTATATTCAAACATATATATTTGAAATTTTTAAAGCTTGTTATATATTTGAAATTTGTTATATTCAAATATACATATATGAAATTTTTAAGGCTTGTTATATATTTGAAAAGTATGCTTGTGCATATATGGAAGTTATGAAGAAAAGAGTTTAAAAATGAATCACGACATTAACAAACAATGAATCAATGAATGGAAGAATGCCATGGTTCAGTGATTTCTCTGGAAAACTGCCTTAAAAAAATTTCACATTTTTCAGTGCTAAATTACCACAGCTTTTCACGGATGCAGAAAATACTTTTTACCATAATTGCTTAAGGTCACATTCTCTCGTTCGAAATTTAATTAAGATTCCAAACCAACGAAAAACAAATTTAACGTTTTATTTAAAATTAATTTAAAATAAAATAAAGCTCGTGTTTATAAGATAAATGAAGTATATATATATATATATATATATATTATTTAAAGTTAATGGTATTAAATTTTTAAAAAAAGTAGCATAGTGTAGTAATTTGAAATTAAATCATTTTATTCAATCATGAAGAGCTAGAGGAAGACAAGTCTTTACCGATTGAATGCAATAGACGGAAGTGACGTCATCGCATTGTTTTTAAGAAATATTCTTACATCAGAAGGTCGAGTGGTAGCGTGTCGCGTTTCCTCACCACAGGACCGGGGTTCTATTCTCGGGATTGGCAAGTTCGACTTAGCCTTTCATAGCTTCAATGGGTCGATAAATGAGTAAACACAGGGGGTTTCACTTCAGACTGACCGCCTGATCGGGACATCTGCTCTTGCGCCTCACCACCCAATGGTTATGTATGCCTTGGGTCATGTCACGTCAGCCATGCGCACAATAGGCCTTGCCCCACATGGGCTGTTGCGCCTCTGAGTTTAGTTTAGTTCTTACACCAGAACGCATACGGTTAATTAGATTATAAACGTGGGAAATACCATGTTTATTTAGGAAATCGGGTATTCACGAGCATATGTATTGAAACCCCCTATTAAGGTTATAGATGGCGCTGCTTTAACAGCGGCGTTGTGTAAGTGTAACCCCGGGAAGTCGGGGAGTCATGTGTATGACGTGAGAGAGAGAGAGTTTGAGTAAAAGTATGCTGAGGTGTTATGAGTTGTGAGAGTTAAGTAGTGTATAAGGTGTGAGATATATAGTTAGTAATGAATAAGGTGTGAGTAGTTAGAAGTTGCAAATAAAATTATTTGTTATTAGATAGTGGTAGAGTTCGTAGATAGTTAGCGTAATTACTACATCCCCTTTGAAATTAAATCCTCTATTGAGAGATTGTCTATGTGCTGTTGTCTTGTCCAAGCGGTGCTGAGAGATCAAATGGCACCAAAACAGCCCTTACTATGTTGACGACTTGTGCGAATAAAGCAGTTGATGGTCCGTGAGGTTTCGGTCTATGTTGTGGAGCTCAGCTAACATAGAATAACAATTAAAAATATGGTTAGGAGAAAGTTGAATTTCAGGACAGTGAGGGCAAGTATTGCAACTTCTTTGGCCACCAATGGATATTTTCATCCTTTTTAAAGTCTGGCTATGGTGGTTGAAATAACGCGGTTACAATTAAGATCTGGAATGAAGTACCTTTTAACTGGATGAAAGATGAGTTTATGTCTGGCTATTTTATCAGCATCGGTAAGGGTAAGGCTATAGGAAAGTTTTGGGGGGATTTCAGTTATCGGTTTCCTAAGTGTCGAAGATGTCTACGGGGGCCGGTATCCATTGCAAAGAGCAAGCTCTTTAGGCTGCAACTACTCTTTTTAAAATACTTTCTACGCAATTATATTCTGGGTACCCTCGGGGGAGGGGGCCTGTAACCCTTAAGGGGCGCGTCCTCAGGTGGCGGATAGAGAAACGCCTCCATTGAGTCTACCTGTGGGTGGTAGAAGCGAAATAAAATACTTTCCGTGGACCAACAAGCACGAAATCCAACCTCGATGGCTCTGATAAATCTGATTCCCATGATCAGTGCCTATGTGTTAAAATGTTAGAATATATTTGTGTATCCAGCTACTTTCGGAATTGTGATTTTGAGAAACAGCATGGATGAATAATTTTTGAAGTGATAACTTTTTTAGACGCGTTTTGCTTAAGAGTGAACTTGAATGATGGCATCAGGTTCGGGTGTATAACGCTCATTCGGTTTTTTCGTCTTTAGTCGGAAATTGTGTTTGGACAAGGGTCGTCAAAATTCAATAGTACGCTACATACACACCCCTTAAAAGAAATCACGTGACCAAAGGAGGGACGTTTACCCCGGGTTTTGAGGAATACACAGCCTTCCATCTTATGTGCTTATATTGTTGGCTCATGTTGCCACGTATATTTATTACCCAGGATATATCAGTAGGAATAACCATAAAGAAACATACGATATTTATACTATTGTTTAACTTTATTCTTGTGGCATTATAGAATTTCTTTCTTTTTAGTTTTGAGGCATGGTATAATAAATTGATGCATTTATGCCAACATTCCTAGTTATTTATAAATTTAAGATGTATATATATATTTTTTAGAAATTATAGTGTTTTGTGTGTTTATTCTGTCAAATCTTAAGTATCTTAAAAATATTAAAAATTTTATTAATAACTAAACCTAAAGCTGCACGCATTTTATAATAATGCATAGTTATAGTTGTGAACCTAACTGCTCATCTAATTAACCTGGGCTACTATACGTTTCGATTTTTTATTTCCCAAAAGATGAATAGTTTTGATACAAACTTCGAAAAACACAATCCTCAGGGAATTTAAAAATAAATCAGATGATATTTCAATAGAAGAGTATCAAGTGTTAATGTAAATAGCGGATTATTGCGTGCATAATATAAAATTCGATTGTTCCGATTGCAAATATATATTTGTTGTAGATAAAAAAACTCAATTTCGATTCAGAAAATGTCGAAGGGACAAAATATTTGAGACTTCCAGCTATAAGAGGTTTAAAAATGCCCTCAGATATTGTTATGAAAATCATTTCAAAGCAACATTTTATTTTTAATTTGTTAATATTGAAAAGATTCGAGTCAAACTATCTTAAAGTTGATTGCCAATTATCCTTCTTTACAGGTATAACAGAAACATATCTGGAATTACATGAATTGTGGAATGTCTTGCATTTTTGTTTCATTCATCTTCTGTAAACTGTGACACACCTGCATTTTCACATTTTTTAAAAAAATGTTCATTACATTCTGGAATATATGCTTAAACAATTATTCAAAATTGTTCAGTGAAGAAATTTTAACGGCGAAGGATAATCGAATAATGAAGAAATTGAAGGCCAATTAAATGTTTGCTTTTTACATTTCCCTGTTTTATTTATTTAAATATTCAATTATCGATTCGTATATTATTCAATGTGTACATGTACTTCCTTACAATTCCTTCTTTACACTATGTAGAGGATGGATGTAGCATCAAATACTACTGAATCATTTGGGTTTAATGCGTTATGTATCGGAAAAATTTGTGCAGCAAAATGTAGAGCAGAAAAAAGACAAATAATTCTAATGGTTTCTATTTATATTTCACCAAATCAAAATGTAGAGAAAATTATCGAATTAATTCACAAAAATTTAGTTGCCTACACTGAAGCCGGATCGGCTCTTTTGAACAAATTACCTATGATTTTAAGTGTGGATTTTAATGTAGATTTTTCAAAAGACAAATCAAAACATTTAGTAGATTTTTTAAAAACAAAATTCAATTTAATTATGTCAAATGATCCAAATAAAATCACGACGAAGTACGGAACAACGCTACTTTTTTTTGATATTTAAATAATTTTGTATCTAAAGTATTTATGTAACCTATTTCAGCTACCATAAACCTATTGTTTTCTTCTTAGAATACAATTAAGTCACAAATATAAATGTATATTTTGTAAAAAATATTACTTTATGAGCAGACACATATGTGAATAAATAATTTTATATGACAATACTAATATCCTCATGTTTTTTTATTCTCCGAACTAATCCCTGAAATAACATTACAAAATTTGAAGTTTTTACTTCTATCGTGTTGTCATAAGCACAAACGTTTTTTTTATATTTAGTGTCACCTAAATTTGAATACACATATAAAATTGTTGTAAGAATATTATTAAAATAAAAAATAATTTAAATCATTTTTTTTGGAAAAAAGTGAAAAAGTCTGGCAATTTTTGAAAACCTTCTCCTTTTGTTGAAAATGCTTCTATAATATTTTTTTTCCTTATATACAGTTAAAGACCTCTACAGAGCCTAAACTAGGAGTTTTGAAAAAATCTCATTATTTTCAGAGTAACTATTAGTTGAAATAACTTGTGATTTCATTAAAATATGAATAAATCCACTTTGTAACTATACATTTCTAGGCTCTGTGGAGAAAGCTTCCTTTGATATACGGAAAATCTTATTATAGAAGCATTTTGCATAAAATGAGAATATTAAAAATATCTTTATTTTTTGCGAAAAAAATTACATTAAAATTTTTTTATTGTAAAATTTTTTTAAATGATTGTTTGTGTATATTCTAGTTCAGGTAATACTAAAGCTGCAATAGCCAATTGGTTATAGTCCCAGAGTGTCTCGGGTTCGAGTCCTGGTGTCTTACAAGGGGTCCACCGTGTAGAGAGGGCACGTTAAAGTTGTCTAGGCTCAAAGTCCTCCCTTTGGTGTGGTTGGTGGCCGCGGTAGCCGAGTGGTATAGGCATCGGATCGTGGCTGGCTTTGTCACGAGTTCGAGCCCAGTACCACTAAAGACCCGCCGTGTAGGGCAGCGATGCACGCTAAATCTGTCGAGAGCTGAAACGTCCTCCCGTTGGTGTGGTGTGGTAGTTAGGAGAGGGGGGTGCCAGCTCAGGTGTCGTCCACGTCACTTGACCATGGTTCAAAATTACGTGGTCCGTCGCCAAAAGCCCTCGTGCAGCTGAACAGTGCGACGTTAATCTTCACTCACTCACTCACTCACTTGGTGTGGTTGGTGGTTAGGAAATGGGATACCAGCTCAGTTGTCATCCTCGTCACTTCACCGAGTTTTAAAATTACGAGGTGCGCTGCCAATAGCCCGGATGTTGCTTTAGAGGGCGACGCGTTAATAAAGCCTTCAGCTCTCTTGGTTGACTCTAAATATCTAAGATTTATACTCCTCTTGAAAATCACAGTTCTAAACGTAGTTAGATACTTTAATTCATTATGATTATTCCATAAGTTATGTAAGGCAGTGCTTCTCAAACTTTCAATGCTTACGACCCAATATTCAATCATAATTTTCATCGCGTGCCCCTCCATACAGTAACTATGCATTGAATTTAATAATACTATACCTTGACGCTGAAGCTACAATACTACTTTAACCTCTTAAGTGCCACCGGCGTATATAAACGTCTCACTCTGCCAAAGCGTTAAATACCCCGGACGTATATATACGTCTCACTCTACCAAAGCGTTAAATACCCAGACGTATATATACGTCTCACTCTACCAAAACGTTAAATACCCCGGACGTATATAAACGTCTCATTCTGCCAAAGCGTTAAATACCCCGGACGTATATAAACGTCTCACTCTGCCAAAGCGTTAAATACCCCGGACGTATATAAACGTCTCACTCTGCCAAAGCGTTAAATACCCCGGACGTATATATACGTCTTTCTGAAATACGATTTTCTCTGTGCACTGCTATCCATACAAATGTTCCGAAGATTTTGGAATGTAATAAAAGACTTTGACAGTGTTTTGAAGGATTTACTTGTTTCAGAGGAAGTTTTATTTATTTATTCCTTTTCACCCCCCCTCAATACATCCCATACACGCACCTACATGGAAAACGGTGACACTGGGGAGTGAATCCTGTAACTTTTAATCGGCAGTTTCGGGATTAATTATAAACCGTACACATTATCAAGATAAGTGTTGATTTTTGTAAAATCATAATAAATGACAAGCCCATGGGGGATCGCGGGTAATTATTAAACTTGCTCTTAACTTAGTATTGTTGAATTCATTATAAAATGCATTGTGCGGTACTGATACATTTATGAGGGTATTATATGATGGCAAATGTGTATTTTATATTTTATTACGTTAGAATGAATTTTGTTTGCTTTATTCGGTAAATTAATAATTTTTGTTTAAATAATATTTTGTTTTTTCGAATTTTCAATATACTCACGCCCCACAGTTTGAGAAATGCTGATTCAAGGAAAAAAAAAATATTTTTATCTTCAATAACTTCCAGCCAAGGACTTTCTATCTTCATTCAGGCCACCTGTTGTTTGCACGCAAACGACCTTTTTTTCCCTTTTTTTTTTGAGAAACTGTAACGGCAACACAATTGAGACAGAGGAAGTGAAACCGGGAAGGAATGTCCCCGAATATTACGAAAAACGATCTGTCAGCACTCAGGTTAAGAAACACCCCTGGAACCATCCGTCACCGGCTGAGAGGCTGACCCACAAAAACACCACCCTTTTGTGTACCCTCTCGTGCTCTTAATTGAATGTCATTGCTCCTTCCCGCTACCGGTGTTCAACGATATAATTGAGGGGCAGTCTGTAATCAGACTCAATCCGAACAATCCTGCATCGCTGTAATCTCTGTGGGTATCGCTCGTGCTTGACAATGCAGGATTGGTAATTGCGTTGCATTTTGTACGATGGAGATACTTTGTATCGGAACCTTTTGGGGATCAGAATGTTGACCCTTTTTTCAATTCCTACTATTAACTCACACTCTATATATTTATTTATTTATTTGTTTGTTTATTTATCTTGGTGGAATTTTCAATCGTTAATAAAATACATTTTAAAGCGCTCAATGGAGCTGAAATTTTATATACATGATTATTTTGTATGACAATACAGTAATTTAATAAATATTAATTGATTAAAACTAATTAATCAAAGAATTACAAATACAGCCACGTTGGCGACTTGGTGACCATTTTGGCGACTTGTGTCCAAACTTGAATAGGTTTTTTTCTCACGTTTTAAGGTATCCGACTACGCTCGGAACCGTGATTTTAAAAAAGCACATAAATGGATAATTTTCATGATATTTAGTGTCACTCAGATTAGAATATATGCATAAAATTGTTTTAAGGACATTTTGACAAAAAAAATTTGTTTAAATACAATATTTTGG
This sequence comes from Trichonephila clavipes, assembly GCA_019973935.1. Taxonomy (NCBI): domain Eukaryota; kingdom Metazoa; phylum Arthropoda; class Arachnida; order Araneae; family Nephilidae; genus Trichonephila; species Trichonephila clavipes. The sequence continues at coordinate 1,037,555 of BMAU01019612.1, forward strand.
CAAAAAATTAACTTAGAATAATCTTTTTTCCAAATGTTCTCCTTTTGTGAAAAAGGCTTCTATTAGAATAATATTTTGCCTGTATATAGCTTAGACCTCTCTACAGAGGCTCAACTAGAATTTTTGAAATTTATAACTTAGAAGTGGGTTTATTCATATTTTACGACAACAGAGGAAAGCAATTTTAAGAAGAAAACGCGAATAATTATTTCAATTGGTGATAACTCAGAAAATAATGTGAATTTTTCAAAACTTCTAGTTGAGCCTCTGTAGAGAGATCTGAGCTATATACAGGCGAAATATTATTCTAATAGAAGCATTTTTCACAAAAGGAGAACATTTGGAAAAAAGATTATTCTAAGTTAATTTTTTGCCAAAATATTGTATTTAAACAAATTTTTTTTGTCAAAATGTCCTTAAAACAATTTTATGCATATATTCTGATCTAAGTGACACTAAATATCATGAAAGTTATCCATTTATGTGCTTTTAAAAATCACGGTTCCGAACGTAGTTGGATACCTCAAAACATTCAGTTGAACTGAAATTTTTTTACACGATTATTTTGGATGACAATACGATACTTTAATGATAATTAAGAAAAATTAAGTACCATTTAATTTTGTGATTCTGTCATAAGTATATTCATATTTACATTAATTGTAACTCTTTCATAAAAAGTAGCTAAAATAAAGTTTTCTTTGTTGATCTAATTAGGAATTCACTTAAATATTTTTTTATATTACTTGTGTGTGTGTGTGTGTGTTTAAGTGATAAATAAATTTGATTATGTATGAGATTAATTGTTATGGAATGAATACCAGTAGTCATGATTCGGAGTTTTTGATGATATGATTATCTTTATATTTATATGAAAGAAGATATATTAATTTATACAGAAGGTCGTTCGCACTTTATGGAAACGATTTTGTCGTTCCTTTTCTCGTTAGCATTTTGATATAAAATTTTGGAAACTCCAGAATAATCGTCTGCTAATGTTTTCATTTGATTGGGATGTAAAAGAAAAGAATTATTTTGAAAATGGCTCCTAAAACTGATATGAGACTCAAACGTTTCGTAATTGCACTTTCCGAGGAGAAATATTCGTATCTACAAATTATAAAGCGGTATAAAAATCTCGGTTATTGCGTTTCAATAAAAGGTACGTACAATACATTAAACTAGCAGGTATACCCGTTCTTCGCACGGGTGAATTAAAAAATTAAGCAATACAGATTGAAGAATTAAGAAGTTTTTATAATGAGTTAATTTTTCTTGAATCGCAGATTAAACAAAAAAAAGCTTTTTGCATACCTCAGCTGAACAAAAAAAAACCCCATTTGTTCAATTTTAAATCTGTAGATCTAATAGCTGATAAAAAGAATTATTTATAACTCCCTGTAATGTAACTCTCTTGTGGATTGATTTTTGAAAACACCTTCCTAAGTTGATCTCTGCTCAGCAAAAGTAACACATTGTTACAAAATTTGTGCAATGAACCCTTATAATAGTGTAAATCATTTATATCTGGATGTTTAATACATTAATATTACCTCCTGTTGTATTTATTTTATGTTAAAATTGTAATATTCGCAAGCAACGTCGTTCCTTACATTATAATGGCGATTCAACGGAAACATAGAGAAATGTTTGTGATAGAGCCAAGTTGGCCTCATTTTTGGCGACCACATTGGCAACTTGGCGATAGATTGAACGGTGTAGAATTTGATATGCTGTAGCGCCACTTGGCGGGAAGCTGCAACAAAAAGGATAGCACAAAAACCTTCTCCCTAAAAAAATACATGTACATGCCGATTTTCATAGTGATCGGTAGAACGATGTTGGAGTGAAGCGAGGCCGTATATACAAACATCCATTTTTATAGATAAAAAAAATATATTAATTTTTAGATAGATCATTCATTATATAAATACAGCAACACTCCAAACTTACGCGATAGGCGGGACTCAGTAATAATCGCATAAGTCGAATTCGAGTAAGTCGGGGTACAATTTCCCATATAAATACATATAAATTATTTTCTGTTGGGGTTGGAGACGAAAAAAATTAATAATTTAGAAAAAAAATGTTTAGTAAATTCTTCAATAACATAAATACAAAATCGCATGTCAATGTTATTTAGACGTAGAAGGTTTTATAAAACCTAAAAGTAGTCTGTTGGTTCAAAGATTTTCTAAAGAGAATCAAAAAGATTTCTAAAATTTGTATCCCTTTTTCAATTAAACTGAGGCCAGTCAAATTACCAACCATTATCCGATCTTCTGATCGAACATGGGTCTACAGACTAAAGTTCTTCAATGCCTTGCTCTTACTCATGCATTATGAGCTTATCAATCATCAGCTCCTCATTGTGAGAATCTAGCAGTTCTTGAACGTCAACATTGTCCATTTTTGAATTTATTTTCTCTGCAAGATCGACAACTTCTTCAATCAAATTATCTATTTCATCAGGCTCTGGTAATGATTCCGCCTGAGTTTTAATGAGGGGGGGGGGAGACGAATCGAACGAGTTCAAAAATTGCGTAATTCCGAATTCGCGTAAGTCGAGGTATTGCTGTTGTAATATATAATTTAATTTTTCTCTGTTAAGGTATCCGACTATGTTCGGAACCGTGGTTTTGAAAAGCTTATAAATGGATAATATTTATGATATTTAGTGTCACTTAGATTAGAAAACGTATATAAAATTGTTTTAAGAATATTATTACAATAAAAAATTATGTAAGTATAATATTTTGACAAAAATGAACATAGAATGACCCATTTTCAAAATATTCTCCTTTTATGAAAAATGCTTCTATTATAATAATATTTTGTGTGTGCCTGTATATAGCTCAGACTTCTGTACCGAGGCTGAACTAGAATTTTTGAAATATTTAACTTATAATTGGATTTATCCATATTTTACTGCAGAAGAGGAGAGAAATTAAAAAAAAAAACGCCGATAATTATTTCAATTGGTGGTAACTCTGAAAATTATGTGAATTTTTCAAAAACCCTAGTTCAGACTCTCTGGAGAGAAGTCTTTACTTTATATATAAGCTTTACTTTATATAAGTCTTTATTTTATATTGCCATTGGTCCGGAGGCCAACTCTCCACCCGTCGGCAGCATGTGGCCCACCTTGAGTAATTTTACGCCCCCCCATTTCGACATTCATCACAACTTTACAAAATACAACTATTTTGTTCAATATTTTCATTTCCCTTTTTTTTTAAAACAAATGTATCCCATAACTGTTTCCATATTATATCACGTTGCTTTCTGTTACTGCGAATTTTTTTTTTCGATAATGAAATTTATCAAACACAAATCGCACTCAAACTTAACAGATTAAAACCTGCAGCATCAATTACGACACGCAAGTACACGTATTTGAGATCGATTTGTAAAAACTAAGTGGAAGAGTTGAGAAACAGATACCTCACTAATTAAAAAAAATTAAGCATTATTTGATCATTTCATTATTATTATTATTATATTACCTATGTTTATATACATGAAAAACAATGAAAACAATAATAATACGTAATTAATTCTGTTTCACTCCAATAAATTTTTGTAATGGGTTCAAATAAAAAAAACATATATATTTTCATATGCTGCCCGCGGGATTATAATGTTCTTCTGAGGTGGTTCGCAAGGTCATTTGGGTTGTCCTCCCTTGCTTTAGAGGTTCTAGTCCTCCCGATAGCGTTGTGTGATAATTTCGAGAGGGGGTGCCAACTCTGGTGTCGTTTTCGTCAATAGACCTGAGATTCATAATTACAGGGCCCTTCGTCAATAACTCTCACATTACATGGAATTTTGAGAGAAATAAAATTCGGAAACGGTAACCAGTTATTAAATTATAAAATTACGTTACTGTATTCCATGTTAAAAATCTTTTTTTTTTTTAACATTCTAATTCTTATTTTTAACACACATTTTTGTCTACCTATTTTTCCAAAGCTCTTTCCTTTTAAGCGGACACTACACGTTCTTACGCTCAATGTTTACATTTTCCAAAGTATGTGACCAAAATAACGATTTGTTACAACTCGAACGAGAAGATTACCAAAGAACTTTTTGCCCAACAGTCCTATATCCCACAGCTTTAAATTGTTGTTCGAAAAAAAAACCTGTTTCATTTCGCTGTTTGAATCTAGCCCACGCGTTTTTTTAGATAAGTGAGTTATCGAACACAGATACAACTTTAAAAAAAATTCGAACGAAAAAAAAGCCATTCTTATCCGTTATTGATTACTCTATTGGAAGTGCGCGTACGTGTAGTTCCATTAATTGGCTATCCGGTATTGCAGTAACATACAATCAACGAGAACTGTCATCTGTTGATAGCACTTTATCGGCCATTTTGAAGTTAAAAAGTATTCTTTAACAGAAGCGAATTACTCAATCCCGTATCTTCTAATCGGGTTTTAGAACGCGGATCGGAAATGGTAGCCATTTTTTTTTTTTGCCAAATAGAATTCTTTGGTAAGTGCAGTTCCTGTAGATTGTTCTAAATAAAGATTGGTATATATATATATAATCGACAAATCCGTTCTCAATAATAATAAGATCAAACTAGAAAAGTTTATTTATAGGTTTTATTGTTAAGTAATGGTTGTGTGATTTGTATATGCAAATAATGAAAGTGAGAAGAAAGCGGCCTATTGTGTATTTGAAAGCCTTTAACACATGATGGAGTTAAGGCTCTTTTTGTTTCTGCTTATTGATGTAGATAGAGAACATTTTGTCGGTTGATAATTTGTGATAAAAAAATTAAAATTAAAAAAATAATAAATTTGAATAAAATTATAAATTTCCATAAAGAAATTCCCATAAGAAAATAAGATTTACATGAAAAAAGAATCTTTAATAGAACAAATATATGCAAAGAAATTTAAATTAGAGTTTAAATACATATACAGAAATTTTCCATAAAAATACAAGAATTAATCAAAGAAATTTCCGGTAGAATGCACGACAAAAGAAGACTCGTTAGAAGTCTAAAAAGAATTCTTTATTAGACTAATACGATAAGCACACAAAGAATTTAGAATGCATTATGACAAGAGAATATTAGAATGTCAAATTATGCAAAGAAATATTAATAAGAATGCGCGAATTATGCAAAAAAGTTCATAAAACTGCATGAAAAAATTCCTATTTGAATGCACGTATTATTTGAAGATTCTATTAGAATGCACGCATTATATATGAAGATTCTATTAAAATTCATGTATTATATGAAAATGCTATTAGAATGCACATATTATATGTAAATTCTATTAAAATGCACGTATTATATGGAAGTTCTATTAAAATGCAAGTATTATAAGAAGATTCTATTAGAATGCACGTAGTATCGAAGAAGATTCTATTAGAATGTGAAAATTACACGAAAATATTTCCATTAAAATGCATGCATTACACTTTTCTATTAGACTGATATACTATATGCACAAAGAGTTTTTCATTAGACTAATACACTGTTTATACAAATGAATAGAATGCACGCAACAATGACAGAAGACAAATTTAAAATGCAGAGGGAAGAGTATTAGAATATCCAAATTACTCAAAGAATTTTTAAAAAGAATGCACGAATTACTCGAAAGATCGCACAATTAATAAGAAGGTACGAATTATGCGAAGAAAATTCTATAAGAATGCACGAATTATACGAAGAAAATTCTATGGGAATGCATGAATTATCCAAAGAAAATTCTATTGTTCACAAATTATACGAAGAAGATTTTATTAGAATACCCGAATTATACGGAGAAAATTTTGTTAGAATGCCGGAATTATACGAAGAATATTGAAATTAGATTAATGCACTAAGTATACAAAGACATCTAACGCTTTTTCGTTTAATCTACATCTGACTCTAAAAACGAAAGCGTAATATGATTTGTTTTTAAACTGTTAGTCCATTTCTACAAAACAAAAAAAAGAAGAAAAACTAATGCTTTAAAAGTGATGGATCATGCACACAAAACATTTTCGAATAAATTCATCCAAAACTTTATCATCTGACACTTTTTTTTTAAAAAAATGTATTTACGGTACTGTGAGTGACTTTTAAATTATCGTTTGGCTTACCTTTATTTGCAAAAATATACTGTTTAAAATCAGGAATATTTCGTGATCGTACTGAAAAAAATTATCAACCCTATTCGACTCTTAATAGTAAAAGGCTTTAAAGAAAACAAATCAAATAGTAAAGAAGAGAAATGACCATCCGACAAAGTTAACTCGATGATATTTATTGTTAGAAAATCTGAGAAGAATCCACATATTTGAATGCTGCAAACATTTCTACAGAATTCATTCAAATGATTTCCTATTCAATTTCAATCTATAACTGGTAAGCGAATATTGATATCAGTAGGTCTGCATGATGGCTCCGGGAGAAGCAAACGCATGTTTTTGTGAGTCCAAGCAACTTAAAGATTGGACTCTCCTCCTAAAAATCAATGATTAATAAGTCAAAAACTTGTTGAAATCATATACTATTTGGATGAGAGCAAATTGAATATTTTTTATTCCTTCTGTTGGTATAAGGATAGTGAAACAGAGCACTGAACGTTACCGTATGTGGAGTTGTAAGTCATCATCACATTTAAGTAATTTGACGTTTATTGATGTCGATAATAGATCATCATTAACGCAAATGTTATAAGTATCGAAAAATTTCTTTAAAAAAAGACCAAGACAATGATTCTAAGCAGGCGACCTTGAATGTTCGTTTCTGGTGTCTGTACCTAGCCAGAATTTCGAAAAATACCACCCCTAACCGCCAAATTTGAATTCAGTTGAAAATATTTGAAGATTGATGGAGATTAATATCAAGACAAAATAATGACGCGTGAAAAAAAAAGAAAAAAAAAACGATCTAAAAATTGTTATTACTGAAGAATAGAAAAACATTCATTCAGAAATAATAAAAATAAAAGCTAGCTAATTCCAAACCCAGATGTTCAAAAATTGTTATGAATGCTCAAAGATATCTTACTTTCTACAGAATGTCACTCGCACTTTATGGAAAATATTTTGTTTTTTATTTTCTCGTTTGCATTTTGAAATATATCTGTAATAACTTTAGAATTAATCGTCTGCTAATGTTCGCTTTTGATTGGAATGTAACATAAAAGATTTATTTTGATAGAAAGCTTGATGGCTATATACGTAGCTGTGTGTATGCTTTCCAAGGAGAAATATCTATATCAAAACAAATTTTAAAGTGGTTTTTGCATTTGGTTATTATAAAGAAAATTATGAAATCTCGGTTATTACATTTAAAAAAAAGATCCCTATAATATATTGAATTTGAAAGGTAAAAAAACACCTAGCTAAAAGTAAAATTTAAAACCTGACCACGAAAACTCATCCTAAAACTGTTCGAATGCAGGCCACTATTGAGAAAGTGGAATCTCTGATCGTAAAATAAAGTAACCTGATTCAAATATACATTACATCGAAACTACGAATGTCTCCCGGCACTGTAAGTAAAATCATTGATAAAGATTTCAAGTTAAGAAAGTTGTTTAAAATGATAGGAGGCAGGACGGACCCCTTTTTATTGGTAATTTCTATATGTGCTCCCTTGACCAGATGTTGTTACATTCTTCCGTAAAGGGACTTTCAAAGGATTTTCGCACCCCTGTTGGGTGTCGAAGAACCCATAGATTTTATAAAATGTAACTTTGCGCGATTGGAAATATCCAATCAGAGAGAGACTCAGCTTGCAAGACGGTAGTGAGTCCTGCTCCAGAATTTGCAGGTGATTCGGTTCACTATTTAAAGAGACGCGAGGCAATTTCAACAGATTCTTTTATACTAAAAATTCCAGAATTACCATGTAGAAGTGCGAAAGCTGGTGTGAAAGTAGCTACCCCCATTGACACCAGCTAGCCATAAGTTCGTCCTCCAGCCCTCCTCCCTTCTTAAAGTTGAGTTTTCTTGTCGTTTTCTTTTATTGTAAATGTAATTTTTAACACTGTGCAATAATAAATTTAATTATAACGTACAATAATGATCGTCTAATCTTTGTGCAGATAATCTAGTTGAATTGTGTTTTATCATTAGCCATGATGTGTGCGTGTGCCATGATAGATGGAAAATATCATTTAATGGCCTCGCATCAAAACCTAAAGTTCATCTGCTTTAGCCAAAACATGTTGTGAAAGAAAAACAAACTATACAAAAATATGTGACAAACACCTAGCTGCATAAAAAGGGAAACTTGTAATAACATTCAATGAAGTATATTTAAGTGACTAAAATAACAGAAGGTCAGTTTTCTATTGCTCAACTATCAGGAGTGACCGGACGAAATGGCTTCGTCAGTGTACTAAAAAGTTCCCTAAGAGATTCATGGTAGTTGCAGGATTTTGTTACAACGGAAAATTAAAAATTTAAAGAAGTCTCGAGAAAAGCCGAAATTAATTCACTCTACTATCAGCGGAATATTTCAGAACCAATTTTTGAAGAAGATATTCCAGCCTTATATGGAAAGAACATTGATACAGTTGAACTTCATATGGACAAAGACAGTAGCCACACGTATAAGTCAACTGTCGCGTATTTAGCAAAAAAGAATCGGAAACAGGAATAAAATGTATCCCATTTAATTAATTACCTGTAAAATCTTATTACGCTTCTCCAACGGATTTCTGTGTTTTCGGTTTATTAAAACGAGCCTTAGAAAAACGGTATCCAAAAACGCTGAACGGACTACGAAAAATAGTTCAAGAGGAATGAAGTAAAATTACCTTGACAGTACTGAGAAAATTTAACTTTCATGGAAAATTCGAGCTAGATCTAGTGTCAATAAACATGACTATCAGATGAAAGCAATTGACACAAAAAATACGGCATTTTAAGGTAAAAATTAACTATCAAAATCATTTCCATAAAGTGCGAATGACCTTCTGTAAATAATTGAAGTTTTACATTATTTCCTGTTTTTTAGCGTATAATTATTTTTGAGAAGTAACTTTAAGGCTACTTTTTATTTAATTTTCAAATAAATTTTTACCCTTTGTTTACAAATAATCTTTGCAATTAATTATATATTTTTAGAAACATTTCCCTTTTAAAACATCAAATTAGTCATAAATTATGTACTATGTTTTTAGAAATTCGACAATGACTTATGAATTTTTGAAGCCACTGTAAATAAATTTATTTCGAATTATTTTTTTTAAATGTTCGAATAAAGGAAAGTTTAAATTGCCTCATAAAAATTTCTGAAATGATATAAATCTTCTTTTTAACTCATAGAATTTAATATCTTATGAGGATAAATATCCTAACACGTGGACTTTTTTTTGGAATGTTCTAAAAAAAACCCTCATTATCTCAATATAAATATGGAACAAAAATATTATTCGTAACTGCTGTTAAAAAATGAATCAAAATATTTTTTTAAACTATTTATCAGATAATTTTGCCATTTAAGAAAAATAAAATAATCAGATTCAAGAATTCCTTCAAATTGTTTTAAAACAACTAATAAAAAATTCTTATGTCGTTTTATTAATTAGAAATAAAAAATTTCAATCAAAATTACTTTCTCTTGCAAAATATATTTCATTTTTAGTTTAAAATAATTATTCAAGCTGTATTTTTCTTTTTAAATTTCAATTTGCCATTTATTTTAAACAAGGCTGAATGATTATTTTGAAAGGAATTTTCCTCCCCTTGGAGAGAGAGGAATTAACAATTAAAGCTTTGATAAACAGTAAACATTACGATATTAATTGATATTATTTTTTGTTTGATAATAAATATTTGTTTGAAATACGTATTCCAATATTTCTTCATTAACTTTCTATACCTATAATATTCGCTAGAGGAAAAATGTTTCTCACGACAAAGACAATTTTTAAGTACTGAAAAAGGATTAACACAATAGAACTGTTTAACAAAATGGTACGAATGAATTTAATTCAAAATAATTAAAATGAAAATTTTTTATTCCTTTACCATTTTTTTTAAATTTACGAATAAACAAATCTACGATTCGGTAGAAGAAATATAGTTAATTAACAAGGAGTTCGTGTTATTTTGTTTAAAGAAAACAATCTTTTGAAAGTAATGGATATGGTTTTATTTTCTATTTAAATTTGTCGATGCATTTAAAGTATTAAAAGCTTCTATTTTTAATTATCGTTTGGCACGATTACTTATCATACCGCATTCTGAAAAGAAAAGTTCTATTAATGAACAATCTTGTCTGTGCTTGTGCAAACGATTTTTTGCTGAGTGCATTGTGCTGTCACTAATGGATTTTTCTTTCTTTAATTTGTTCATATTTCAATAAACGTTTTTGCGGTTTTTGAATGCATTGTGATGTATTTTGGTACAAAATGCCTCATTGCCATTTAAAAAGATAACGAAACATAAAAACATTACGCCATTTTGATTCATTTTATTTTGATTATCGTGAGCGATTTATAATGAATTTTAACCTTTATTATCTGTTATTTTGAATTTTAACGAAGTTTTCATTTCGTTTGGTAACCGAGCGCAGGTGTTTTTCCTTATCAGTTACATTACAGAAAATTGATAATTATTGAAAACTGTTGTTTACATATATTTGCTTGAAAATGTAATGATATTCACGTATTTATTTTGCTAGATATCAGACTACTCTAAAATCCTGAGATTAAATAGAAATAGAAATGTAGTCGTACCTCTATATAACGAAGTTGCTAAATCCCGAAAAAAAGTTCGTTGTATGGAATATTCGCTATACAGAGGTTCATCTTTTAATTTTCTTTATAAACCCCATAAAAATAAGTTTTAAAACACTTTATATTTAAAAAAAGCAATTATCCGCACCTTTTGTAAATTAATATCTATTTATTTTATAAATCTTACTTATAAAAAAAAAGAAAGAAAAAAAGAAAAACAGCAAGAAAAGTTTCTTGACGCCTTTATCCACTTTCTAAAGAATTAAATTTTTTCTTTGATCCTCACGTGCTTACGTTTTGACAATTTTGAGCAACAATAAACGAAGGTACCAGTACGACTGATCAACAATACAAATTAAACGAGACTAGGTTAAGGACGCGAGACTCAACTGTTAGTAAAAGGGGATATCGAAATTGTTTTCAGTGAACTGGACAATTGGGCTTAAATATTACTCTTCTTGGATTAAATGCCCAGAATTCTATTGTTGTCGGTGAGTTAGGCACTAAATGAAGCCAGTTTAAGATTTATGACTATCATAAAATGTGTTAAAAGAGAGAATAACTTGAAATTTCCAGAAATAGTTTTAAAATAGGGAGAAAAAAATTGAATCACAAGAGAAAAAGCTCGTTGTATAGAAAATTCACTTCGCTATTGGGAGGTTATTTTACGAAGAAAATCGTGAAATGTTCTTGGTTCCAGGAAAAAGTTCGCCATATAGAAAAATTCGCAATATAGAGGTTCGTTATACGGAGGTTCGACTGTATTTCGTTTTCACAGTTTATTAAGACATTCCTAAACTTTTTAGATTTCTATGTGTGGTTTCCTTTTTAACACTGAAAAGAAGTAGAAAATACAGTCGAACCTCTATATAACGAACCTTCATATTGCGATTTTTTCTATACAGCGAACTTTTTCCTAGAATCTTGAACATTTCACTATTTTTTTCGTAAAATAATCTCTCTATAGCGAAGTGCATTTTCTATAGAACGAACTTCTTCTTTTGTGATTCAATTTTTGTTCTCCCTTTTTTTTAAAAGATTTCTGAAAAAATTTCAAGTTATTCTCTCTAACACATTTTATGGTGGTCATAAATCTTAAACTGGTTTTATTAGTTCCTAACTCACCGAGAACAATATAGTTCTGGACGTTTGATCGAAGAAGTGCAAGCTTTAACACCCATTGTCTAGTTCACTAGAAACATCTTCGATATCCTCTTTCACCCTCAGTGGAGTTGCCCTGAAACTCCATGTTCTAATCAGAAAATAACGCATATTTAATAATACTTGCATGCTTTAAATTATAAAATGTCTTTAAAATTCATTTATGTCAGTATCAAATTATTTTCTTAAAATTGAAATTACAGTGAATTCTTCGACATTCTTTTTTTCTTGTTTTCCTTGCAGTTTTTCTTTCTTTTTTGATGGGTAAGATATATAAAATAAACATATACTAATTTTAAAAAAGGCGTAAGTAATTATTTTTTAATATATAATGTTTAAAATTTGTTTTATGTGGTTTGTAAAGTATATTATAAGATGAACCTCTATATAACGAATTTTCCATATAATGAACTTTTTTCCGGGATTTAGCGACTTCGTTATATAAAAGTCCGACTGTATATTAACCTCACACTGTGACGGCTGTATCCACGACCTTCTCACTAACAAATCCTCTTGGGGGAATTTTCGGTCCTCAAAAATTATTTTATTAGAACACTCCCTCTGAAGAAGAGAACGTGAGCATATAAATTAAGTTTACTATATAAAGTCTAGGCTTTCAAGTTAGAAGGAGAGAGATAGGATAGACTACAAGCGGAGCAATGATAAATCAAATTTAAAATGTAACTCAGATATTTAGTATTTGATAATTGTAATAGTTATGGTGACAATTTGTCACTGGAGATTGAATATATATTACATAGCTAGGAAGGCAGTGTACTTGAATTGAAGTAAGTGTTACTTATAATTAATGTATTCTCATACCTCGCGTACCTCGTTAATTGTCTTCATAGTGCTTTAATTGGGTGCATATCTCGTAGTTTTGATTGATCGAATTGGTGTTATTGTTTGTGTTGCAAATAAACGAAGTGATTTTGAACATGAACTTTTTTTTGAACTTTCTCCCATATCTCTAGGCGTGGAGGCAAGATCCTTACAACACACTGTATGTATATTCAATAAAGACAAAAGTTATTTTTAATGTTATTTTCATTGATTCAAAAATCCCGGTCTTTTGTTGCCATATCCCATGTACACCAAACTTTACTGCACTGTCGTACGTCAGGGTAAGGGGCAGGTTTCTTGGGGGCCTAAAACCTGTTTTTTCAGTGGGGGGCTAATATATTCTCCTCTACGCCACTGGACATGCAAATAATTAACTAATAGACCAATGTAGTCGGAAGGTGGAATATAAGAGAGGTGAGTAGGAGACAAACAGAGGAGGAATGTTTTGCCACTTGGAAATGTTTTTCTAAAACAATGTACTTGGATAACAATAGCTTTAAAAATGGGAGTTTATAGTCATGGAGCATGAAATGCCCCCCAAATCGAGTGAATAAGGGCTAGTTATAAAATAAAAGGATACACACTCTCTCTTTCCCCTAAATACTACTAGTAACGCTTCAGACACAGAAGCATTCAGAATTACCAACGGAAATTCCTAACCAAATATTATTTTTAAAAAAAGAAATAAAAAACAAGTAATATAAAAAAAATTAAGTCAATTTCTACTTATATATATAGAGAGAGAGAGAGAAAGAGAGAGATATAGATATATATATATATATATAGAGAGAGAGATAGAGAGATAGAGAGAGAGATAGATAGATAGAGAGAGAGATACAGATAGAGAGAGATATAGATAGAGAGAGATATAGATAGAGAGATAGAGATAGAGAGAGAGATAGAGAGAGAGATAGAGATAGATAGATAGAGAGATGGATAGATAGAGAGATGGATAGATAGAGAGATGGATAGATAGATAGAGAGAGATAGAGAGAGATATAGAGAGAGATCAACAAAGAAAATTCCTTCCTCAAGTCCGACAGACTGCCGCACCGTGGCGAGGGGGTGACACTGGACGGAGTGGGCGAAGTACGTCGGGAGTGTATTCTCCTGGTAGGGCCACCCAAGGCGTGAAGGCCACTCCACTTTGTCCAGTTAAAGTCTGTAGGCTCCGGAGCTAAGTCAGTCTTCTGCCACCGGTGCTCCAGGTCTCTGACCATAGAAGCTTCCACTTACCCAATCCATGAGCAAGTCACCCATTGTTTTTCATACTGCCTCGATCGTCGCACAGTCTAAAAAGGATCGCGCTCCTGGCTTAGGTAGAGGGCCAGGTTCAAAAAATTTATTACAGTCTCCGAAGCATTTAAGCTCATTGAAGCTACTCCAGATCAATATAAATGATATCACTTCTACTACTGCCAGATTCAAATTAGGTCAAGTGTTGGAATTGGTCGAGAATTATGGTGTGAAAATTGTTTGAAAGAATCAAAATTAAAGAGTGATACTCTTCTCAAGGTTAAGGGCTATGAAATCTATCGAATAGATAGACAAAATAAGAGTGGTGGAGGCTTAATGTTCCTCATTAGAGATATAAAATATCAAAGTATAAATGTTAGTAGCAATATCATTGGTAACTCTAATCTCGAGATTCAGGGTATCAGGATAAATTGGAGAGGCAAATACCTTAATATACTTAGTATGTATCAGCCTCCTGACCTCAATAAAATACCTATTGACCTGCAAAATTTCTTCTTGCCATTTCTATTTGTTTGGGCGATCTTAATGCCAAACACTTTATGTGGGGCTCCTTTGACATTAATTCTAGAGGAGTCGATTTACTGAACATGGCCGATGATAAGGGTTTTGTGTTTCTTAATTATTGATATCCCACTCATTACTCACATAGCTACAATTCTAAAAAGGCTCTGGATGTAACCATAGTTAGCCCTGATCTCAGCCCCGCATGTAACTGGAAAGTACTTGAGAACATAGGAAGTGACCACCTTCCAATCCTATTTGAACTGAATAAGAGGCAAACTACTTATAAGATCAGTAATAGACGCTGGAACTTTAAACGTGCCGATCGGCAAGCTTACACTGATCGAGCTGAAAAACTGATATGTGCGGAACCCCTCACTGATAACCTAGGGACTGACTGGCTGTCTTTTAAACGAACCATTTACTGTGCTGCTGGCCAGTCCATTCCTAGGGGCAAATTAAGAAGAAAGAGGCCTTAACTAGTAAAATGCCTGTTCTCCAACCATTAATTGCAGAGAGAAGACAAATACTAAAGGATCTGGATTCTGACCGTAGTGACACCAATAGAATCAAACTAAACAGAGTGAATGCACAATTAAAAAAGAAGTATGCGCAGATCAAGAGAGACAGATGGGATGAAAACTGTTCTAGTCTGGATTCAAAATCATCCAACAGTAAATTGTGGCAGCTGGTGAAGGGCATTGGTAAAGAACAGCCCCAATTTGAAAAGTGCAACACTATTCAATCTACAGATGGACTCTTGGCTCAGAATGATGATCAGGCAGCTAATATTTTAGGGGAACACTACCAATTAACAACTAGCCTGGACTTTACTGGCAACGACAAATACGCGAGTAATGTTGATCATATCTGTCGCAGTAATCCTCATGTGGACCTGGCTATCTTCAGCAGAGCCTTCTCAGCTCAAGAGTTTGATGCTGCGATTTTAGGTTTGAATTTAAACACCTTACCTGGGCCTGATGATATTCACGGTGGAATGATAAGTCATTTGGTCCACACGGAAAACAGAGACTATTAGACCACTTAAATGAATCCTGGGTACTGGATCGTCTTCCTTGAGATTGGAAAAAAGCGATTGTGGTATATGTTAGAAAAACTTGCAAGGACATTGCTTCTGCTGGGAGTTTTAGACCAATTGCTTTGACTTCCATAACATGTAAAATAACGAAAAAAATTATTTTAAAGAGACTTACGTTTTATTTAAATTTCCACAACCTATTACCGAAGGAGCAATATGGTTTTAGAGAGGGCCACATCACAATTGACCAGGTGCTTTATTTTAGCCAGAGTGTCAGAGACGCTCAAAACAAGAAACCTACAAACCACACTATAGCCGCCTTTCTTGACCTTTGATAGGATTTGGAGTCAAAAGCTGATTACTAAATTGTATGTTAAGTTCGGTATGATTTTTTGAGAGATAGGCACATTAGGGTGAGATTTAATAGTTCGACTTGAAATGGTTTTAAAATAAGCCAAGGTGTTCTTTAGGGCTCCGTTTTGAGCCCTACCTTGTTTACATTTTTCTTGCAGAAATTGAAAAAGTCATTAATAATGACTGTGAAATTAGAGTCTTTGCAGATGATATTGTCCTCTGGAGTTCCGGTTCTGACACTGAAAAGGTAGAGGAGAGTGTGAATCTGGCTCTGGCTGACGTGTGGAGCTTTGCTGTAAATCACAAATTAAGTATTAGCCCGTCAAAGTCTGTTGTGGGTTTCTTCACAACTAGTAGGAAACTGTTCAATTTTCGACCAAGAATTCTGTTGAACAGTCAGCTCCCGGAAATAGAGAAATACCCAAGGTATTTGGGCTTCATATTGGATCCTGAGATTTTGAGTAATAGACATTTGGAACACCTTGCATTGAGAGCTAGGAAACGTATTAAAATCCTAAAGTACATCTCCGGCCGTGATTGGGGTGCTGATGCTGGTACTTTCAGAAACACGTTTCCCTCATTCGTCCCATTTTGGAATATGGCTTCCCCATCTTCTGTTGCTCCTCTGATTCAAACTTGCAAAAACTTGAACGTGTTCAACTCAGTGCTGCAAGGATTATTACAGGCCTTCTCAATTCTTGCCCAAAAGATATTGTACTCTTTGAAGCTGACCTGCAGCCATTAAGTCTTAAGAAGAAATGCATGTTTAGTGAAGTACTACAGCAAGCTCTCCAGTCTTGGCTTTCAGAATCGTACATCGAAATTTCTAAGGTCATGGAGCAGTCACTAGAGGCTCAAACGAGGCAGTCCCTTTGGGCACGTTGGTTCTGGCCACCTTGTTGCTAGTTCTATAGAACATCACAGCTTATCTCAGATTATTGACCCTTCTGAGGGTCTTGATGGAGTTTACTTTCCTGTTGACCTCTATCAAAGTTATCAAACAAAAGTAATTGCCGTGCTACCTGAAACAGTTAGCTCTTGAAATAATTAATAATGTCCCCAAGGACGCTGCTCATATGTACACGGACAGCAGTAAACTTGGTAGTGACTGTTGTGGCAGTGGCATCTATATTAGGTTTCGGGACCAGGAAATTAAAATCCAGAGAAAAAAACCGGACTCTTGCTCGATACTTCGTTCCGAGCTTGTTGCAATTCTTAAGGGACTGAACTCCATTGAATCGCTTCCACAGCTACACGACATCTGGATTTTTTCGGATAGTAGAAGTGCCATCCAGCACTTGGCCAGTTGGCATATGTGAGGGATCGCACAGGTAAAGACATCTTCAAGATACTAAAAAGACTTTCCATTTCTCGTCAGATCCACTTCCCGTCTCATGTCAACATTGCTGGGAACGAAATTGCGGACAGCTTAGCCAGGGCTGGTGCTGGCGAAATTACAACGCCTGCCACTCCTCTTACTTATTTGGAACTATTTTCAAAGTATAAAGCAAAGAATAAGGCCAATTGGATGATCCCACCGGTGCACTCATGGTATCAGAGCAAATACCATGGCGGCTCCTTGGTTCGAGGCAGCAGTAGAGGAGATCAAACTGCGCTTATTCGTTTCCTTAGTGGTCATCTGATGTCATTAACTTTTGTCGATGGCATTAAACATTTCGAAATTTGCACTAAGTGTTCTAAGTCTTCACTAAGCTCAGGCCTCCCCTGGCAACATTTTATCTTGTTTGGGGCTTACCAGGCAGGACTTGGTTCAAGATCCCCTATTGGTTTTGGACTTCTTCAGAGTGAATGGACTCTTGGACCTGATCTAGCTCTGTTGATCACGGGGATGAGAAACAACAACAGCAAGAAAAATTTTATTTTAGCTACTTTATATTAAATAGTTACAATATTAATATAAATATGTATATACATAGAACAGAATCACAACATTAAGTGGCAATTAATTTTTAAAGTATCGTAATGTCATCCAAAACAATCGTGTATATAAAATTTTAGTTCAACTTGAATGCCTTAAAACGTGAGAAAAAAACGTTTTCAAGTTTTGACACAAGTCGCCAAAAGGGTCACTAAGTCGCCAACGTGGCTGTATTTGTAATTCTTTAAATAATTAGTTTTAATCAATTAATTTTTTTAAAACTATGATTAAATTATTGTATTGTCTTCCAAAATAATCATGTATATAAAATTTCAGCTCAATTGAGCGCTTTAAAATGTATTTTATTAACGATTGAAAATTCCACCAAGATAAATAAATATATATAGAGTGAGTGCGAGCTAATGGTAGGAATTGAAAAAAGGAAGTTTATAACCATACAACATGAAATGCCCATCAAATCGAATGGGTAATGTTTAGTTATAAAATAAAAGGAGACACACTCTCTCTCTCTCTCTCCATACTACAAGTAACGCTTCAGATACGGAAGCATTCAGAGTTACGAACGAAAATTCCTAACCAAATATTTTTTTAAAAAGAAATAATAAAAAATAGAATTATATATCGAGTGCAAGTTCAAATCTATATTATTATTAATATATCATTGATAGATTTGTATATAAATATACTAGTATTAATTGAATGATTTTTCAGTTTAAAAATCGACATCTTCGTTAATGGGATTCTTACATTACAGGTATTTCTATAAAAAATTTTAATAGATAATAAGGTGACCAGATTTTTTACAATGAAAAGGAGGACGCTTGCGAAAAGTTTAAGGAAAAGTTACAACGTAAATATATGCAACATTTTATTAATTCAAATAAAAATACACCAATTATGCTTGCGCTTACGCTTTCCCATTGAATATTTATATTTTTTTTTATCGATATATCATTTTCTAATACATCGGAAATTTCGGAGCAAAAAATATCCTTTATTTTGAGCTTTACAGTAAATGCTACATTCAATCTTGATTTTTCACTTGTTCAAAAACCATTACCAACTGAAAAAAAAACTCTTTCAATTTCTGCATTAGTTCCAGGTCAGCGCAGCGTAAATTCAACAGGAATAACTAAATTATCGTATGGAAAGTGTTCATTTTCGAAATGGTTAACTATTTCCACCCATCTTTTATCAAGTTCAGCGAATGATTTACCAATTGTTCCAATTTATTAGAATTTAAACATACATTCGGTCTTCTATTTTATTCAGACAGACAATTGTCATCGATTTTAATATCAGGCATTTTTTTCGATAAAAACTCAATACAATTTTCTATAACTGCCCAAGTTACTTGCAATGAAGTCAAAAAACACCATTGAAAACTGTTATTTCCTGTGATATTTGTTTCAGACCATTCTTCGACATATTGGAAACATATTTGGTTCATCTCTGAATAGAGATTAACATATCAGTTTTTTAAAATATTGAAAAGGAGGACACTTTTAGAGGAAGGACAGAACCTATAAAAGGAGGACTGTCCTCCCTACAGGAGGACGGTTGGTCACCTTATAAATAAAAAGAACAATTTTTTTCCAACGTAACCTGTTGTTAGGAAGGGAAGTGTATATGCTTTTAAAACAATTTCTTACGCATTTTTTGCATTACTATTTCATACATCTCAACTTTTGTACACGTTTGGGGAGCCAATCAGATACGAAAATCGAGAGCCACTTGAACATAAAAAAAACGACTTATTTATTCTCGATCATGTACTTTTTATTTCATGCCAATTTTGAGTAATAGCACATTACTATAATCCAGTTTACTCTAAACATGGCTTTTGGGCCTCCATCTACTCGAACATCACAACAAAATTCTAGTAATCAAACAAGGGGAGGGAGGAATGATAAAACAAGCGAACGCGAGCCAACCGGTACACTGCCGAAAACGAGCGCAGCAGACATTTTTTCCATCGACAGATGGTAATCTTCCTAATTCCACGCATCTCCATTTGCGTTCTCATAATCTAGTCACGCACAAATTCGCCACAAATCGGACATCATTGTTTCCCCATTATACCGAAAGATAGCGGGAGGGGGGCTCCAATTACCACAAGCAAGCATGTAAATGGCGAAAAAAAAGACTTGTAGAGAAGAACTTGGCGCGAAATAACGACTTTGTAATTTGGCACTGAGGAATTGAAATCGTGCGCCTTTTCTTGGCGAAACAAGTGCATCAGTCCCTGTCACGCGATGAAATTGCATTAGAGTAAATAAGATTAATTGAAGAATCGTCAACAAATGGGAGACATCGGGTTGCGGAATATTTGATGGGTTGAAAAGAGCTTTAAGGTTGTGATTGTGTTTGGTTGTGACTACGAGTTGTTTGTTGTCATGTGGTTCTGGTCTTTCGTCCGCTTCAAGTTCTGTCTTTTGTTAGCCTTTTACTTTTATTTATATATTGGAAGATCATTTTTATGCATTTTATTTTTAAACTGTTGTGCCAAACTTAAGCAGTAATGTGAATTTTAAGCAGATAGCCATGTAATTGCAAAAAAAAAAGGGTTATTGCGATTAGTACAATGAACACGAAATTCAGTATAAAGGTGATGCGTATGCAAATGTTAGAGAAAAAACGTCATAGGCAACGTGAGTGTATGCAAAACGCGTGCTGTCGGTTCAAGACTACAATAAAAGGAAGAACGGAGGCGCCATTAAAAACATTCACTGCAAGTGCAAGTGAGTTCTTTCACGATATATGGTTTGAAGAAATCGTCTGGATGACTTCATACGTGAAAGAATGATCGGAAAGCTGGAGGTTGGGCGTAGTTTGACCAGTGTAACTGAAGAATTTAGAATCAACAAACATGTCGTTTCGCTCACTTGGAAAGCCTTCCAAACCGTAGGCATAGTTGTTAGAAAGGTTGATGGGGGACGATCTAAGAAAACAATTGCAGTAGATAAATCGATGTATCATCTTGCAGGCGAAAAGAGCCCGATACCAGTTAATAAGCACCATTGCTCAGCAACTATGTACAGCAACAGGGCGACAAGTGTCACGGTTTACTGTAGCCCAACGACTGCGCAACAGTGACTTATTTGTCCACCGTCTTGAATACTACATCCCTTTGAACGTTGGCCATCAGCGGCACCGTTTAGATTGGTATAAGGGCATCACATAAATGAAGTCGTGTCCCCTTTACGGATGAGAGTCGTTTCAGTGCCACGAGCGATTCTCGACGTCAGTTGATTTGGAGAAAAGTCGGGACGCAGTTAACATCACCCAGTAACATCACGGAAAAAGACCGTTCTGTGGTCCTCATCTGGGGAGGCATTATGCTGAATGGGTGGACTTAGCTCCAAGTTTTCGACACAGGTTCTGTAACAGAAAGTCGCTATTGTAAGGTGATCCTTCCCCATATACGTCTGTTCCTAGGTACTCTTGGGCCAGGCTTTCTTTTTATGGATGACGATTCACGGCCACATTGGACTGATGACGTTCAGCAGCTACTGGAAAGTGAAGATATCACTCGAATGAATTGGCCAGATTTCTGCTCTGATTTAAATCCCATAGAGTTATAAATTGGAGCAAGATAGTTTGGATCATGACTTCTACCAGAGTCAGCTCCTTTCCCTTCCTTCATACGCATGCGTATAAATGGCTCATTGTTACCTTAGTTATCTTGTTTCATTCACTGCTTGTCTCCTCTTTGTTGTAAGTTTGCCTACTCCTGTACTAGACGAAATTCCTTAATCATTTGTCTGTAACTAGCTATGTTGCAAAATAGTTCAATTATTTCATCATACACACAATATAGCAATAATATAAACAAAATATAAACAAAATATTCTCCCTTTTTGGATTTTCTAAATTTATAATCAATATATAAGAGCTTGTGCTTCTATCTGATAACGATCGTCGTGTAGTGGGGTTCATACACGTTAAACCTGTCAGACCTTTTAAGTTCTTAAGGTGGTGAGGTTTGGATAAGGAGAGTTAGGTGCTTTGATTCACACACATAAGTGTTGTCCAATCACAGTTTAAAATTGTGAGATTTGTCCCCCAATAGCCTTCGTAGTATTTCTAAGGTGACTTTTTCAAATAAAACAATTATTCGGGACGTTTCTTTAATGAGATTGGTCTTAAACTCCCGTTTGTGAGGGACAGTTGTTCATTAACTGTTTGTTGTTTCAATGATCTTGTTGTGGCCACGGTAGCCTAGTGGTTACGATCACGAACTCGTGGCAGGAGTGTCGCGGATTCGAGCCCTACTACCACTGAAGACCCGCTGAGCAGATGGGGTCGATGCACGTTAAATCTTTTGACACTCAATGTCCTCCCGTTGTTGTAGTGTTGCAGAAAAAAGAGGAGGAAGCTACTTCAGATATCATCTTGATCCCTTGACCGATGTCCAAAATTTCGATGTCCGTCTCCAATAGCCTTTGTGTTGCTTTGCAGTAAGACGTTGATATAAGTCTCACTCCCTCAGCCCTCATGTTGCTTAATAGTAGGGCAATAAACACTCAATCACCTTGTTCGTGCTTGTGAATGCCTGTACATGTTTAGTAAATTTAATGATCTCTCTCTATGACCAAGATTAAAAAAAACTAAACATTATAGTTTTTTTTTTCATTCGCGTACATTAGGGGTGGGCAGACTTTTCCAGGGTACAGGGTACTTCTAATTTGTTCAAGGTGTTAGTTAGTCACGGTGTTGCCAGTGTTTGTGGCACACACAAGGGCGGGGGAGGGGGCCACCAGTCCGGACGCTCCCTCATACACTTTAATTTTTTTCGATTCATTATAATCCCATATATATAATACGTAAAATGTAATTAAGTAATTGTTATTAGTAATTTTTTATTAATTAATATTAATTATTTATTTAAAATGATTTATTTTTTGCTGCTTTTTATTCCCTACACTTGACAAAATCAAAAAATATTTTTGGTTGTGTATTGAGATATGATACGAGAATGGCACACCTTCGACCCTCCTCCTTTCTCCTTTGAAAATTTCCTATGTGTGCCACTTCCCTATGTCGTAGGTTCTGGTGAGGTTAGGAAAACTATTATTATAACTTAATAATAAATACCGAGTATGTGCTTACCTACAGAACTAAAATAAAAAAACAACCCTTTCAAACCCGCGTTTAAAGCAAAACGCAAGACAATAATAGCCACAAATATAATTATATCAAATGATGCATTTATTATAAAACAATTCAAAATACATTAGCAAATAAAACCTTTTTATCTAAAGTTAGTTTTCGTTGTTATTGTCAGTAGAAGACTTAGTCTGCGTACTGTCAGACGATCTTGAATTTTCCGTATGTAATTACTAACAGCAAAAATATTCAGGCGGTCACTTCAAAATGTCGTAGCGGTCAACCGGTCAATCGCGATCGACTTAATGCCCAACCTGGGCGTACATCGTGTGTTAAAGAAACACGCGATTGGGATTTCGGCAACAATCCAGGGTTGAAAAATCGTTACCTTTTCCGTTATATTTTTCAGTGAGAATTTCTTTTGATGTTTTGGCAAAACTCCAATATCTGATTTTTCCTGGAAACTGTCTTGGAATGTATAAGTATTAACAAATTCAGTCGGGAAAACAAAATTAGGAATTTTTTCTCCCAATTTCCAGGAAAAACAGATATATTCCAGGTACGATCAAGAATAGGCATTTTTAAGAACAGGAATAACTTCCAACGAGGAAACATTTCTTTTTATTCCTTAAATTTAGTTTAATTTTCACGGATACATTTGGTCTTATGAGGTTTCAAATTCTTCTAGTAAAAAATGGAATTAAAATTTTGGATTAAAAAGTTTAAGATACACGTTGAATTTGGCGGGTATCGAAATGAAGTTATTTCTTTGGTGATTCAGGACCAAATTTTTGGCATAAAAAGGAGTCCATGAGCACAGTAAGTGTCAGAACCACTGCTTTTGCTATTAGGAGACTAATCCAGATACATGAGAACATTCAATGTTAGTCCAAAATCCCCTGATGTATCAGATGGTAGAAGTCTTAAACCACAGTCAAATGAGGAGGACTACACCTCAGTAAGCACCTAACGATGCATGATTAGGCCAACGTAAAAACTTTAAGCCTGGATAGATTCAATGTACATCCCTCCCTTCCCCCAGCACGATGCAATATTATACAATTATCACCATCTTATTAAATGGAATCATATAAGAGATAACAATAACAGAAACCTTTTAAAATCAAACATACAAAGATATTGATGTCTTAATTATATTTTGTTGCATGTTTTAAGGTTTTCCACCTCAGAGCTGCAAAATCAATTTACCTATATATAATATATAGCATTAAGCCATCCCTGTCCATATGTGCACTCCTTAAATATTGCGAGGTCCTTTCATCTGACATCACGATGGCCTGGATTCCACACCTGTGAGCCGGAACCCCGAGTGTAATTCGAGATGTAAGAAAGGACCCCCACCCTAACAGAGTGGAGAAAGAGACCGTTTTGAAACACTGGAAAGAACGGTTGTGTTTGCCTCCTCCTTCACAAATAACAAGTTCTGTAGAATGGAATTAGTCAATAGCTTGAATAACTTGTAACCAAATGTACGTATTGTAGTTAATAGCTATTTACGTAATCAATCAACTACCGTACTTACTCGAATATAATCCACACTTTTTTTCCCAAAATTGATACTACAGAAAATCGAGTGAGGTTTAAAATCGAAAGAGAAAAATTTCGTTGGATGGGGGAAATTGAACATAATACTGACGGTTAGAGAAATTAATGGTACATGTATGTGCTATATAAAAGTTTTTATACTCATAAAATAAATTAATTATTCACTTATTAGCTCTCTTCTGAATTTTCTTAAATTTCGTAAATATCGGATATATAGATACTTATTTTAAAAACTTTTTCACAAGAATGTGTTGAGAATAGAGGGTGCGACTTAGAATCGATGATGGCTTAGATTCGAATAAATATGGTATGTAATTTAACTCTTATACTTCCACCCAATTCTCCTAAACGTCACAATTTCTTATTCGTACTATGCAATTACAAGATTTTTTGTTTTGTTTTGAAGTTTGAGAATTTTGTAAAACTCTATAAAAATAAATACATTTGCATTTTACAAAACACATTAGTTTTACTTAAGGTATCCGACTACGTTTTCGGAACCAAGATTTCAAAAAAGCGATTAAATGGATAATTTTCATGATATTTAGTGTCACTCAGATTAGAATACATGTATAAAATTGTTTTAAGGACATTATGACAAAAAAAAATGATTTAAATACAACATTTTGCAAAAAATTAACTTAGAATAGCCTTTTTTCAAAACGTTCTCTTTTTATAAAAAATACTTCTATAATGATAATATTTTGCTTAGATAAAGACTTCTCCAGAGAGTCTGAACTAGGATTTTTGAAAAATTCACATTATTTTTAGAGTTACCACTAATTGAAATAATTATCAGCGTTTTTTTCTTAAAATTTCTCCCCTCTGTTGTAATAAAATATGTATAAATCCACTTCTAAGTTTTATGTTTCAAAAATTCTAGTTCAGGCTCTGTATAGAGGTCTGAGTTATAGACAGGCAAAATATTATTATAATAGAAGCATTTTTCATAAAAGGAGAATGTTTTGAAAATGGGTCATTCTATGTTCATTTTTTGTCAAAATATTGTACTTAAATAATTTTTTATTGTAATACTATTCTTAAAACAATTTTACATACGTTTTCTAATCTAAGTGATACTAAATATCATAAATATTATCCATTTATACGCTTTTGCAAAATCACAGTTGTAGTCGGATACCTTAAGAATTATAAAAGGGCTTTCACAGCTTTCATAAAATCACATGCTGCGAATATGAATGATTTATTTCGTAAAATAGCGAAACTTTATGACCCTTTGCCGAGAGAATCTTGTAAATTCGTCGAAAGAACAGTAAAAAAATCGATATAATCGATAAACATAGCCCTCATCAACAGGTTTTCCTTAGAAACTGTGAAAAGGACGATTGCAGGAACAACTCATAGGATCAATACTTTATATCTCACAGTTCCGGGAATTTAAGCTGCAAAGGATGAAAAAGTTTGTGTATTTTCCCAGAACTCTAACCAGCGTGTAAAGTCATTCGACATTTATTTATTCTTCAGTTTTCTTGAATATTGTATAAAAGTTTATAAGGAAAAGGCTTTATAATGCAGAGTCATTCTTCTGGGAATTTACCAAGTAACGCGAACTTAAAGAATGGATTCTACAAATGTTAAATTTGTGTCTTAAAGATTCGAAGATAAAAGAAATATTCTACTCAACACATTCAAATTTTAAAAAAATAATAATAAATAACCCGATATTTTATTTTTAAAAGCATAAAAGAGTCAGAAAAAAATAATATTGCTGCGAAAGTTATATGTTATTAAATGCAGTTAATAAAATAATAATAATTGTGATGCGCATGCCAGCTTTTAAATATTTGAATCTCATATTATGAAACCCCGAAATCCAAAATTTTAATTCTTTCAATAGTTCAAAAGATATTCAAGGTTAAGAAATATTACAATTAGAAATCGTGGATTTTGAAAGACTATATATTAGTTTAAAATATTTAATTATTGATCTGCTTATCACACAGTGTACAAAAATTCAATTAAAATATTATGAATCGCTTACGCAAAATAATCTATTATACAGCCCCTAACACACACAGTCTTCCCCTGAATACTTGTAAAATAGGTTTTAGATTCGAATGAAATTTGAGAAACACATATCTATTGAGAATATTCTCTGCTTAATAATACTATTAAAAATCAAATTCCCCAATCAAGAATTCTTTATATGTAGAAGTAAATCAACTACTTTAATTAAGTCAATGAATTGATCCAGTAACATCATAATTTAGTTCCCCTTAAATCTTTGATAATGATCAGGGGCGTAGATAACGCCGTATCAAAGATACGGGACCCCCAAGCTGCAGGGGCCTCAACATTTGTAATATTTTGACACTTTCAAATAAGTTTTACTAATGCGATAGTTTGTATTTATTTTATAAAAAGGGGTTCCCAAGGAATTTGGATATATGGACCACTAGACACATTGATATTCATTTTGTTGAACTGTAAGGAAAGTTATTTAAGTTTTTTGACGTGGAGTCCGTGTCCTATTTTATGTATGCAATCCTCTGATCCCGTGGTAGACTTATTAAGCATTAGACTGGAATACTAGTTTTTTCTAGCATATTTCATTTGTAAAATACTTTTGAAAAATATTTGCTTCAGAGCTCTTATGTAAACTTAACTCGATGGTGCAACAGCCCTTGAGGGCCAAGGTCTACTGTTCCCATCTCAGTTTTCGCGACTATGGACACTGACGCGCATGAGTGTTTAGCCCCCAAGCAAGCTTGGTACTCAATTATCGACCCACTGAATGGATGAAAGGCTGAGTCAACTTTTCCCAGCCCTGATTTGAACCCCGGATCTGTAGTGTAGAAGCGCGATACGCTGCCACTGGGCTTCGAGTTCTTATCTAAAGATGAGAAAATGATGAGTATCAATTAATTATTTATATCTTAATAAATTTTATTTGAAGAAAAACTCAGATGTTAACCAATAAATCCCTATTTTGTTTTAATTATATGTTTTTAAATTTAATTAAGAAATAAATATTTTAAAAACCTTTTTTGATGCTTCTCATTTTGTATTTCTGGGGCAAAATCTTCGAGCGAAATTCCTGTCGGACACATAATAAATATAACAGCATATGTTCCGTTGAATTCAAACCTAACATTGAACATGTACTTTTAATTGTATTTGTAAAATCAAGAAACAATTTTAAATTTCATAATTGGATAAAGATGTCCAGTATATTAAGATTCTTCAAAAAGCTTTTCAAAATTGAAAAAAAATCTAATATCATGTGGGTATTTTTATACCGTGTCTTTTAATCAGTATGTGTTATTATTCTTGAAAATACTAACTTTTTTTTAAAAAAAAAAAGTTTTTGTAAAACGGAAAAGATAGCAAAAGTGAAGCACATGAACCGATTGGCTGGTAACACGGGATTGAACTTATCATGTGACTATGACGTAACATCAATTAAGCCCATTGCATGCATTATCAAATGCCTTGATTCACCTATTGGTTGTATTTAAATAAAACAGTACTATATTTATTGCATTTTTTTCTTTCAAATGGGGCTGTGGATTGGTAATTACCATTACAGAACCTATAAATTCCCTGAGGGCTGGTATCGCTTCTTAGTGTGGCACAATATAGGTTGATAACAATTGCTACATTGTAATTTTGGCACTGAGTTTCCTTCCCAGAGAGAGGCATCTGAACTCTGACGATACGAAATCGTACAAGGAATTTAATTTTGCCGTGAGCACCTAAGCCAAACAAGCGCTATAGGGATCTTTAACATGCCGCTTAATCATACGACATGGACGCTGTCTATTTTTTGCATCATAAAAATCCACCTTGGGTTGGGGTCGAACCCGTAAACTTGGGCGTACAAGGCCAGCTCAAAACCAACTACCTCGCCCAGCTGGTTTTATCACATTATTATACACATAATTATTGTAACCTGTTCTCGTGGTTATTATTCATTATTTTTATTCCATATTTTCAAGTTTCTGTTGATATTTCTGGCAGCATGTTTTGAAATAGAATTCCAAAAAGGAGTTTAAAATATCCGTTGATTTTTTTTTTTTTTTTTTGCTGCTTAGAATGAGAAATTTTCAAAACCTTATTCTATTTTTTATATATTCTTTTTAAGTTTCTGTTGATGTTTTTGGCGGCATATTTTAAAAGATTATTAAAAAAAAAAGAAATTTAAAATATTGGTTGATTGCCGGCCAGTCTATCTTTTTTTTAAAAAAAAGTTAAATAAGCAAATGATTTGCTATGTATTTACGTGATATTTTTGAAGCTTACGAAATTCGATAAATTTTTTCTGTAACATCCTGCAACATTGACCTGCTTTCTTACACACATTTCAACTTTCGAATACATACATACAGCAGCAAATTAGATTCGTAAGTCGCAGGCAGTACATAAGATCCGTTTTAAAATCGCGTTATTGTTTATATATAACTGCTATGTATCACTAGGACTTGCCTAACCGATTACTGACAGTTACCTTGAGGTGTTATTTAATTAATGATGCACAGGAAAGGAAGAAACAATTTTAAAGTTTGAGTTTTTTTTTTAAATTTACCCTTTTTTTAAAAAAAAAGACGTTACATTTGGAATTTATCATTGTTAAATCTTAAACTTATTATATCACATGGACACAGTTGAAAATACAGTATTTCCTGGAAATTTATTTCCGCAAAATTTAAAATGAACAGTGGTATTTGCTACATTTAAATGTGTTCGCAATCATTGATCCAAATCCGTTGGTCTGAAGGAAGTCATTTAGGAAACTAAACACATACCTATCTAATGAATGCCATATTAATTTCAGAAGTAGGCTTTGCCATCAATTACCGAACAGAATTCCGTTTATGTTAGTTTTTTTTTATCTTCGGGCTTTAATTACTTTCAGCGTAATGGAACTAAGTTTACGAAATCTTATTCATCGCCTGAGGTTCGTTTTTGTCATTCTTATTGATTACCTTGTTAAATGTGATGGATGCCTATGGTAGGAAAGTTCGAATGGGTTTGATACTTTTGTTTTAAAACATTCATAAGATTCTCGAATGATTTATGTTTTATACAATGGAGTAAATGAACATGTTAGAATTATTGTTTTTAACGGGCTTTTATTAGCTTTACCTGTATGTAACGGAATATTTGAACTCGATTTTTACCCACATTAGAAGGTCAGATTAATTCGAAATTTTGTACACTTGTCAAGAACCGATGATAACACATTAATTTAATGATTTTGTTCCATTGTCATGATCAGGATCATCAAGATTAATGATTTCCCGTTTCCAGATTTGGCGACTAATTCCAGATCCCATTTCCAGATTTAGCGACTAAAAGATTAAATTACAATCCTAAAACGAAAACGCTCATGGTTAATACAAATACAGCAAAGAAACAAAAAAAAAAGATTAATTCACCAATGAAAAAATGATAATTTAAAAAACTAAAAAAAATACGCTTTTATTGTAGATCGAACTAAAAAATGAAAAATAGATTAGAGTTTAAAAAAAAACTAAAAAAACACGCTTTTATCGTTAATCGAACTAAAAAATAGAAAACAATTCTAAATATAAGAATAAAACGATTAGTGAGAAAATTAATGTCCTTGTGGTAAAAGCGTGGGGTGCTCGATATCAATTATTATAATTTATTTCTAGTTCCATTCCAAAATGCAGAGTTAGTGTAAAAATGTAGTACAAAGCACCCCACAAACGCTTTTACCGCAATGATATTAATTTCGTCGTTTATCATTTTTTTATTATATTAAAAATCATTATTTACTTTTTAGTTCAATTAACCATAAATGGGTGTTTTTTTGTTTTTTTAAACTATAATTTATTTAAAATAGTTTTACCTGTTTTGATTTTCGTACGCTTTTTTTAATGTGATTTCTGAATATTTTGGATTTTAATTGGTAATTAAATGTTGCTAAAACTTTTATTGCTACTGTCAGTATTGCTGTTACCTATATATAAAAGCAATTGTAAAATATTTATGATTGTAATAGTTAAGAGTTTTCGATGTGTAGATGAAAATGATCTAAATTAAGTGAAGAAAAAACTTAAATTCAGTTTCCTTGAATATATTTGAGTTTTCTTTTTTTAAAAACTTTTTATGAGTGGATACAGGGCACCTTGTGCATAATTACTGTATTATTCGAGGGTCACTCTGAAATTTTTGAGATACTACTAGATTTTTAAAGTTATCCTTACAAGATTTTTGGAGTGTTCAATGTAGTCTCCTCCAGCATCAGTGTCCTTTTTGTAGATGAATTTTCCACTGATTAAATGCTTCATATCATTCGTTTCTTGGAATTGATGAAAAAATGCATTTATAGCCACATCAATCTCTTCTTCTGAATGAAGAACGTAAATTCTTTTTTAGATTAAAAAATAACCAAAAGTCACACATGGCTAGATCTGGAGAATAAGGTGGATGTTCTATAACTTTAATTTATTTTTGTCTAGAAACTCAACTGCTAATCCGGTTGTATAGGAAGATGTATCATCAAGGTGAAACAATAGTCCTCTAACATTAACTTCTTGGAGAATTTCTGGAAGACATTTAGAGGTATACCAGTTTTCTGCTACTGTCTTCTGTCCTTCCAACTTGATGACTTTAATCAATCCCGTACTTCTGAAGAAAATGGCATGCATCACTTTTTTCGTTGCTCGTTGTCTTTTCACCATTTTTGACGTGGGATCATCTATAAAGACCCATATTTTGTTTTCTTGACGTGTTGGAACGTCAAAAAACGGTATGTACGTTTCATTATCCGTTCCAATTTTAGAAATGATGCAGTGGCCACCATCGCTTAACAATTTAAGGGTTTCTTTACTGATTCTGGCATGCTCTTCTTTTTCGGTGCTCAGTTAGATTATGAGGAAACAGAGGACAAACTACTTTTTTCATATGTAATTCTTCATGAATAATTTTGTGTATGGCGGCGGATCCAATGTTAAGTTCCTTCTGTATCATTTGGTAGGTACAATGATTATCATCCATTTACATTTTTCGTATGGTAGACACATTATGTGAGATTACGGCCGACCGCGACTTTCCTGTGTGTTCTTCATCATGAAGAGATTTGCGACCACTGCAGAATTCTTTAAACCATCTGAATACAGTAACACGACATGAAGATTTTGACATCAAATGCTAATTGCAACCATTGAAAGCATTCCTCTTGATTTAATCCAGTTTTAAAACCATAGAAAATCATAGCACGATAATATTCTCGCTTTTTAACTCCATTTTCTCTTCTGTCTAAAAGTTATTCTACGCTGAACAACTTGAAGTAAGTCAGTAAAAAGTCGTCTGCGGTGTTAAAATAATTTGTATTTTAAAACTAAACCTGTAATTTATTTTGTAACTTTTCGTCTGCGTGTATCTCAAAAATTTCAGTTACCCTCGTATTTACTGTGAAAATCGCTTAACAAGAAACCGAAGGGATTGAAATATTTTTTTCGTGTTAAAGAATATTACAAAAAAAACCATATTAAATTTATAAGAGCTTTACATTGATATGTATATCTAAATATTTTCAATAAAATTCAATGAAATAAAAACATTCACAAGAACTTAAAGAAATACACTCTATAACAAAAAAACGCACCAAGGAAGAGTTACCCATTTGTAATGAAATTTCGTATACAAAGACATTTGTACCGAACATGCAAATGATTAAAATTTGGTGTCCAATCAATGAATAGTGGGAGCTACAGCGCATCGGAACTGCGCACTCAGCAGGTGTCTATAAGAAGCGATTCTCAGTTTGATTGACAAAATTTCTTTTCAAATGCGACTTAGGATACCTTTCAATGACTGAATAAGAGCCTCGCCACAGCATTCGAGCTCATTACGAGCAATTGCCAGAGTTTGAAAGAGGTCGTATCATTGGATTGTAAGAGGCAGGTGGGACAAATCAGAAAATCGCTCGTCATATGGGTCTTAGCGATGTGACCATTAGAAGATGCTGGCAAGAATGGGTGAACAATTTCAGATTTCAGCGTCACGATGGTAGCGGTCGACCTAGGGCCAAAGCAGATAGGGAAGACAGATTGATTGTCAAATCAGCTGTCACAGCTCCTAATTTATTGTTATCAACTATCAGACGTGCGGCCCGCACACGAGTGTCCACCCTGACCATTCACAGATGGCTGATAGAGCAAAATTTACGCGTGTACCCGACCGCTACGCTGACTATCATTTACGCTTGTATACTTTCGAGCTAGATCGAGCTGCTTGGATCGATCAGGTTAGAATCATGCTGACTGGGGATGTATAGTGTTTAGTGACAAATCCCGCTTCTAACTGTGTCTGGATGATAATCGGAGACGTTGCTGGAGACGTCCAGGACAGCGTTCCGATCCTGCTTTCAGTATTGCACTCCACACAGGCTCTCAGCCAGAAGTTATGGTCTGGAGTGTTATTTCTTTTGACAGCCGAACCCGTTTGATCGTCGTTAGAGGCAACTTGAAGCACAGTGATACGTCGATGACATTCTGAGAACTGTTTTTTTTACCGTTCCTTTAGCAGCACCCTGACCTTATTTTTCAGCAAGATATCTCCAGACCACATACGGCACGTTTTGCTATGAACTGATTTACTGCTTGTCAAATACTTTCTTGGACAGCCTGATCGCCAGATCTCTCTCAAATCGAGCATATCTAGGATATTGTCAAATGGCAACTGCATCTACTAGGGAATCTTGATGACCTAGCTCGTTAATTGTAGCAAATTTGTCAAGAAATACGGCAGGGGATCATCAGGGTGCTTTATCACTCTATGCCATGTCGTGTGGCAGCTTTCCTCTATGCTAGAGATGGGTCAACATCTTATTGAGCTCGTTACTTTGTAACTATGTAACTCTGAAAAAAAACCAATTCCAATTTTCTGAAACTTTAATCATTTTCTATTCTGTGCATAATCTCTCTATCGACTAATTTTTGTCTCTATCAGACAACTCGTTCTTGGTGCGTCGAAGTTTTTGTTATAGAGTGTATAATACAAAATTTTCCAAGTTTTTTGAAAATTGAAATATTTATTGAATTCTTGGAAAATAATCTGATATTTTTCTTTGCACTGTTTTTTTTAGCCTCAAATTGTTCAATATCATCCATTTTGTTATTCATTTCACCATTGGAATGTGCATCTATATAACTGAGCATACTTTTTATGACGTTCCTCATTTCGGTTGATGTGAGAACAGGAGCTGCATTATTTCTTTCATTTTCATCGGCGGAATCTGCATCAATGATATTTTTTGAGTTTTGAACGAACTCCAAAATGTCTCTGTCTGCCTAAATTGGGGCTGTACACACATTATCATTATATACTATCATTATCATAATACAATAGGGCAGCCCGACGTGGTCGGTGTTTTCTGTATTTTGTTCATTTCCAGAGGGGATATCTTTTTGTGTTAAGTGATTTTCGTTTCGTGTTAAGAGAGAAAAATGCATAAAAATACATAGCTGTTGGTTGGGATCGTTATATTATTTCGTCTTAAGCGTTTTTGTGTTAAACATATTTCACTATACATATTTATAGCAAAATTTTATATGTACCCTATTTGAGCACACATGAAAAACACACTTTAATACACGTAACATTCACGAATATTTTAGAAAATATTTTATTATTTTAAAAATTTTCCTATTTTTTTACAAATTTTAATATATTTTTGAACATTTTTTTTTCTAATATTCTCAAAAGTGTTCCTCACAATTCTGTGCATGGGATTGGTATTAGGAGGGATACTTTCGTTTTTATAATTTTTTTCGCGTGGGACACTATATGGAACAATAAAAAAACAACGATACTTGTGATAATTTTTTAAAAAATAGCTATTCACGTAAATCCTTATTTCATGCATCATCAAACATATTATACAGCACAATCAGAAAACTTTTCAAACTTCAAATTGAATATTTAGAGGCCTTGGCGTTTAAAATACATGGTTATCGCAAAAATATAAAAACTTGAGAAAAGAAATAAATGAAAGAGCAAAATGTAGATGTCATGAGTTCTAGTTTCAATTTTCGTTTCGACGTGCTGTTAAAGAAGTTAAATAACTGAATAACACTGGCTAAATAACGTAGCTAGAGCTACGGAATTTTGTACACAAATTTAATAAAGTTGCACAGTTAAAATGAGGTAATAAAAAAATCGATATTTTGATTACTTACAGTAACGCGTCCCCTTATAAGTACGTTTTCTTGGCGAAGTAAAAGACATAAAAATATAAATATCCTATATCTTATTGACTAATATAGGAAGATGTATTTCGAGACCCCATTTTTTTAAAGCTAGTAAAAAAAAATGCACACAAAAAATTTTTTTGAGTTAATTCCTACTTAGATCAACAAAGAAAAATTTTATTTTAAGCTACTTTTTATTAAATAGTTACAATTAATATAAATATGCATATATAAATATATAAATATATATGTATACTAGGGGACCCGACAGACGTTGTCCTGTACATACATCTTAAATTCAAAATAAAAGATTTTTGGATATTCGATACTGCGATCGTAGCACAGTCTGCCGGATCGAATGTCAAACATTCCAAGATCAACAATTTATAAATAAAGAATTAATTAAATAAATATTTCTAAACCGAATTATAAATCTAAACCATTCTCGAGTCCACTGGAACAGACAAAAACTTTCATCAAAATCGGTCCAGCCGTTTAGGAGGAGTTTAGTGACAAACACACGCACAGAAGATTTTTATATATAAAAATATAAATGTGTATATGTTCGTATTACAGAATCATACATTAAGTGGTAATTAATTTTTATTAATTATCATTAAAGTATCGTATTGTAATCCCAAACATTCGAGTATTTAAAATTTCAGTTCAACTGAATGCTTTAAAACGTGAAAAAAAAAACCGTTTCAAGTTTTGACACAAATCGCCAAAAGGGTGCTAAGTCGCCAAAAATGGCGCCAACGTGGCTGCATTTGTAATTCTTTAAATATTTAGTTTTAATCACTTAATTTTTGTTAATTATAATTAAATTATTGTATTGTCATCCTAAATAATCATGTATATAAAATTTCGGCTAAATTGAGAGCTTTAAAATGTATTTTTTTAACGATTGAAAATTCCACCAAGATAAATAAATAAATAAATATATAGAGAATGTGAGCTAATAGTAGGAATTGAAAAATGATTTTCACAAACCTAATGATTTCATATTTAAAAGAAAATACAGTTATATGTTTGAAAAGTTTTTAAAATACTGTTACTTTTTGGGAGGGGGGAGGGTTGGAAGCTGCCTCAGTAACAAGTGTACAGAACATAAATGTTAAGATGAATCTTTGGGTTGAAATAAAAACAGACCAGATAACTTAGTGACTATAATATATGTACACTACTCAATAGCGCACACCGAAATTTTTCAAGGGGGGTGTCCAGAGTCTCAAGTCCAACATTCTTGTATCATGCTCCTTTTGATTTTGTCGGTTTTCGGAAAGAAAACAGTAAAAATCTAATTATTGAATAAATAATTAGCATTAATTTATAAAATTAATCATTAATAACAAATACTTAATTAAATTTTACTTACCATATACTTAGAATTATAATCAATCGGAAAAATTATCAAGGGCTTTGGGAGGGGTCTGGTCACCTAGGACACCTCCCTTGTGTGCGCCACTGACACTACTATTAACTATGTGTTTAGCAAATATTTAAGGTATCCGACTACGCGCGTTCGGAACCGTGATTTTTAAAAGCGAATCAATGGGTAATTTTCATGATATTTAGTGTCACTTAGATTAGAATATATGCATAAAATTATTTTAAGGACATTTTGACAAAAAAATTTATTTAAATACAATATTTTGGCAAAAAATTAACTTAAAATAATCTTTTTTCCAAATGTTCTCCTTTAGTGAATAATGCTTCTATTAGAATAATATTTTGCCTGTATATAGGTCAGACCTCTGTTCAGAGGCTCAACTCGAATTTTTGAAATATATAACTTAGAAGTGGGTTCAGTGGCGCACACAAGGAGAGGGTCCTGGGGGTCCAGACTCCCCTCAAAGCCCTCGATTTTTTTTTCCGATTGATTATAATTCTAAGTATATAGTACAAAAAATTTAATTAAATATTTGTAACTAATGATTAATTTTATTAATTAATGCTAATTATTTATTCAATAATTAGTTTTTTAATGTTTTTTATTCTCGAAAATCGACAAAATCAAAAGAAGCATGATACAAAAATGGTGAACTTTCGACCCCGAGCCCCCTGAAAATTCCTGTGTGCGCTACTGATTGGGTTTATTCATATTTTACGACAACAGAGGGAGGCAATTTTAAGAAAAAAACGCGAATAATTATTTCAATTGGTGGTAACTCAGAAAATAATGTGAATTTTTCAAAAATTCTAGTTGAGCCTCTGTCGAGAGGTCTGAGCTATATATACAGGCAAAATATTATAATAGAACCATTTTTCAGAAAAGGAGAACATTTGGATAAAAGATTATTCTAAGTTATTTTTTTACCAAAATATTATACTTAAATTTTTTTTTGTCAAAATGTCCTTAAAACAATTTTATGCATGTATTTTAATCTGAGTGACACTAAATATCATGAAAATTATCCATTTATGCGCTTTTTTAAAGTCTCGGTTTCGAACGTAGTCGGATACCTTAAGAGGCAGGGAAAAACAATTAATAAAGTCGCTTCAGATGAAATATTTTTTTCACAAATTTAATGCGACTACTCTAAGTTTTGTTGGCTTCGTTAGCACAGTAAAAATTACAAAAAAAAAGATGAATTAAAATGTTTTATAATCTATTTATTGAAAAGTCGTACACGTGGGGCTCTCTATATAGACATTTTGAAATATTTTTCGTGAAAGGAAATATTTATTATAGCAATAATTAGTTGTTCTAATGACGTACTCAAAAATAATACGTAATCCTTTTAAAAGTCCAAAATTTAAACTGTATTGATATGATTCAAGACTATTTTAAGGAGAATGTTAGCTTCTTGTGTAACAGGCAGTGGCGTAACACAGAACATTTGCGCCCTCCTACAAAGTCAGGTTTTGAGTCCCCAAGTTGCATTTTACAAAGGGTAGGAACTTGGAGGCAGTCAGGCTTTGGGGCCCCCGCAATGCGTGGGTATACGTTACGCTACTGGTAACAGGACAGAGACATGTTAAATATTTTGAAGCTCAAAGTCTTTACGTTGACGTAATGTAGAAGCTAGGAGAGTATAATGAACCCGTTCACGTATCGTCCTTGTCACATGACTGGTTTGCAATTATGAGGAGCACACACGGACACACACAAACATATGCACCCACGCACACACACACGCGCGCGCGCGCGGATCGCACACACACCACGCACACATGTTACGCACACACATTACGCACACACATTACGCACACACATTACGCGCACACATCACGCGCACACAAATTCCCTTCGAGTTGCTATATAGGCTCGATGTGAATAAACACTCTCTTCCGTCATCCAGAATTTAAGAAGACTTTTTGAATTAAGGATAAAAGTAAAAACATTTTAATAAAGGAGAAAAAGAATCCTTAAGAACCTATTTATTCATCTGGTGCTGAATGAGTTGCAAAATTTGCTCATTTAAGTGACATATTTTCATGCATAATTATTACTTTATTTTTGTCGATTCTTTCCAAGATTTAAACACATCAAAACTAAACACATTCATTAGGCAATACTTAAAATCCTTGAAAATATCTTTCGAAACTGTTATTTAATCCGGAAAAACCAGGCGTGAAAGGAATATATGGATAACAAATCCTTTCAAAAACACGCGACAGTATTAAATTAAATATAAATAACAGAGTTTGAGCCTTTCATTGAGATTAGTCTAGATATTATGTTAAAAACTGGTTTCCCAACATTGACTATAGACAAATTTTGGGATCAAAAGGAAAAATTGAGAATAGCCATCACGGTACGAGAAAACTGTGAAAATATCAGTTCCCTATACAACCATATATTTATGGGAAGAGGGATTATCGTGTATGAGAGGGATAAAAATTTAATTTAGAAATAGGCTCTTTTTTCCAGTAGTTTAACCACTTCCATTAATTTGGATACCACAATTGAAAGTTAATAGAAAAAGAGCAACAGCAATCTTCTCATTAATATTGTATACCAAATAAACAATAATTATAGATACTAGGGGTGAGATACCCCCTGTCCACCTAACAGCGGACCCTCCCCCCATTGTACAAATTATACAGCTCTTCATACTTTTTACTCAAATTGTAAAATTGCAACTTACATGCATTATGTAGTTCTATTTTTTTCAATATATTGTAAGCAGAAAATAAATACATTTTTAAAGTCTCCATCTCCGCATTTTAATTTGTACTTGAATTTAGTGTAATTTAATACTGTTATATTCGCAAGTAACGTCGTCCCTTACGTTATAACGGTGTTTCAATAGAAACTTGGCGAAGTATTGGCGATACAGTCAAGTCCGCATCATTTTTTGCGATCATGTTGGTGACTATATGGATGCTTCTGGAAATTACTGGAGAAATCTATAACATCACGATCTATGACGTAGCCTGCTGTTTCGAGCAAGCGCTGAAAGTTAAGAATGGAATCCACTAGGCCAGGGATGGCGAACCATTGGCACGCGTGCCATTGATGGCACGTGGCACAATATTTTGGGCGCGCCTCCGATCGAAACGATCAACCGTGATTGATTCTTCAATCAAGGAATTTTCAGTGAGATTTTCGCAGTTCATGAATTATCAGAAACGCTCAAATTTATTATGTATCCTGACGTGACATTTTATAAGCTGAACTTGACTCAATTCGATTGAATGGAAATTGAAGGATTTGAAATGCAACTTATTAATTTCTAGTCTAATTCAATAAGGATTCGAAAATTTATCGAAACAAGGAACAAGTTAGAATTGATTGAAACAGATATATTAGCAAGCAATACATGTAAAAACGACAGTAACGAAATTTTGAAACATGAAATTCGATTTCAGAAACGTTTAACTATTTGAAGAAGCAGTCTCGTGCTATTTTAACCATATTTTCATCGACCTATGTCTACGAGTCATTATTTTCAGAGATGAATAAATATCATTAAAGACTAGCTTAGAAACCATTTGGCAGATGACTCTAATTCAGCATGCATTCTGCTAAAAGTAACATCTTACCCGACCAACATCTTGCCAAAATGTTGCATTTAAATAATTTTTTGTTGCAATAATATTCTTAAAACAATTTTATGCATGTATTCTAATCTAAGTGACACTACGTACGCTTTTGGAAAACCACGGTTCCGTACGTATTCGCTTACCTTCAACGTTTCAAATCGTAAACTAACTTAAGTTGACTCGGAAAGAGTTCCCAACCGCAGATCCCAATTTTTACAGTGAAGTTTTTCTTGTGTTTTGTCCAAAGTTTTAATTCATTAAATGATTTTTTTTGACTTTATGTTTACATAACATTTTCGATGGGAACTAACTGCCGAACATTCCAAACAACACACCACCCAACCGTCATTTAATTAAAAATCTTTTGCACGCAAGGTCAAACATTAATTAATTATAAACTTTAAATTAAATTCCAGAACCTTGAAAATGGAGGTATTATACAAAATCTGTATAATCAGTAAAGAAAAACAAATCACACTTGGCTAAAGAAGAGTATAGGGTGTCCGAAAAGTATGATTACATTCTCAAGAATTAATTAAAAAGAAACAAAGATTTTCACTTATGTGTTCTTATGTTCCATAAAGAAAAGATCAAAGTTTCTGTTTAATCAAATGCAAGTTGGATTGCGCAACGTCCCCGTTTTTCAACACTCTCGTTTTAAAAGTTGTCGCGTTGTTGCATGGTTCATCGAATTTAAATCTGCAACACCAGTGGCGTAACGGGAATATTGCGCACCCCCTGCAAAGTCAGGCTTTGGGCCCCAAGTCGGATCTTACAATGGATTGCAAAACCATACGTACTTGGGGTCAGTCACGCTTTGGGCCCTCTAGAATCCTGCCTCCCCCCTGCAATGCGGGAGTGTACGTTACGCCACTGTGCAACACGGATACAGTTGAATAGGGCACCGAGTTAGAAAGTAAGAAATAGTTCCCCTGCGATGGATGGAAAGAAGAAGTCCAATACCGTGGCCACCTATATCTCTAGATCAGTGATTCCCAAAGTGGTCTATATGGACTCCCAAGGGTCTATGGCGACCTGCAAGGGGTCCACGTCGGCAAAAAAATAATTTGGGGGTCCATGAGGTGTAAATGTGGGTCTACGATAGCCTAAAACCGGATCATGACTTAAATTTTAAAATAAAATTTAATCAAGTGTAAGCCAAATTTACCCATTTAACAGCTTTATTTACTAAATTTATTGGGTTTATTTTGCAGTTTCAAGAAGACAACATAAATTTTACTAAACAAGTACCATCATTTCAGTGTTTCTTGCCAGAATCACAATACAAAACTGGACGCAGCGAATTTTAACAGTTTCTCAATTTATCACAGAACAATCTGCCAGAAAAATTACATTTTAACCTGTGTTCAACATTTAAATGCCCTTCATTCAGGTTTTGAAACTAGGTTTGAGAATGCTCTGACTATGGTAATATTAAAGTAGGTAATGAATTCACGTTGTCATATTAAAAAATTTATCTGATTACAAAAGGAACTGATTTTATAATAGTTAACGAAGATCTTAAAGTAAAGTTTAGATACGAATGTCAGCAATTTTGGCTTCAAAAATATATACCTGTTATTTATCCCGAATTATGAAACATCTCAAGAAAGTTTTTAATTGCTTTTCCCAGAGAGGAGGAGTTTCAGCGCGCTTGCCAATCTCATTATAAAAACAGAAATAAAAACTACTAACCGAGGAGATTTAGGGTTAAACCTGAAAAGATTAAAACCATATGTTGAAAATTTGTTATTGAAGCAATAGTATCGTCCCCCTCATTAAAAAAATTTGTTATTTTATGTAACAATTATTTCATATATTAATTAAATTTTAATTAAATAAAATTTAATTAAATTTTAATTTAATTAAATTTAATTAAATTTTAATTTAATTAATTCACATGTTTCTTTAGTTTTAAACACTCTACCTAAACACAGTTAGAAACATAAAACTTTGGAAGTAAGTAGTGCTATACCAGCTGTCAAAAAACATTTAAGTTGATAAATTTCCAAAAATTTATTATTAGGTAAGTAGGGGTCTACCCAAAACCGAAAAACATGGCAAGGGAGACAAAAGTTTGGGAACCTCTGCTCTAGACAAAACACTGTTGGACTTCTTGTAGAGATACGTAAAAAAATTTTTACCAATCTCTAACTCGTAATACAGATGAAATAAAAAGTCGAATTTCAGCGGCCAATCAGATTGTTGATCCTGAAATGCTTCATAGAAGTGGCTAGAAGTCTAGTACAGACTCGATGTGTTGTACTTAAACTATGGTGCGCACATTGAAATTGTGTGATATGAATTGTGCATTATAAAAAAACACCTTGGTATTTTTTATGGATAAAAAAACAAACAAACCGTAAAGGAAGTCCTTATCTCACTAATACAAACCTTCTTATCTTTAGAGAAAGAGGCCCTAAGATAGAACTGAAAATCAGTGAGAATAAGACCAAGTACATGCCTTGCACAAAACGTTGCTTTAACAATCCCCACTTTAAAATCGAAGAGTATAATTTTGAAGTTGTTGACGGTTTCACTTATTTGGTTCTGAAATCAACAATAGGAATGATTGCACTACTGAAATCGAAAAGAGAATTACTACGGCTAATAAATCTTAAAAGAAATACGAAAATATATGAAATCGAATTTAATTAAAAGAAAAACAGAAATGTTCTATTGCATAAAAGTCTTTTAAGTTTAGTATTAACTTATGCATGTGAAACTTGGTCCCTGTCTAGAACAGATGAGAACATGATAAACATCTGTAAAAGGAACACTTTAAGATTTATTTTTGGAGGAACTCAAGAAAATGGCACGTGACGTGGAAGATCAAATTTCGAGCTCTATCACTCATATAAAGAATCTCTGACATCGTTAACTTCACCAAAATACAACGTATTAAATGAGCAGGTCACGTTATCAGAATGAACGAAGTCTTCAATGCCCAACCAATTGACTCGCGAAGAAAGGGCAGGCCAAATCTTAGATGAATTGATGGCCTAGAAAAAGATCTCCTAATTTTGAGAACTAAAATTTGAAGCAGGAAAAGTCTAGGCTGGAAAAGGCTTTTTTGAGAAGGCTAACGACCACCCTAGGCTGTCGAGCCACTGAGGAAGGAAGGAAGAGATATCCTTATTTATTTTTTAAAATTTATATTTGAAAGTGTAGTCATACTTTTCGCGGATACCCAATCTAATCATACTATTTAAATCATTAAAACGGCCGATTAAAATTTACGTGATTCCCTCCCTAGTGCCCCCGTTTTTCTCGTAGGATCGCGTATGCAGTGAAGGGAAAAGAAAAGACAGATAAAAGCAATTTTTTCTCTGATATACGTAAAATCCGACGTATAACACGCACTTTTAACGCAAAAAATAACCTCGTAACTTCTTTACGGGTGCGCGTTATACCTCGGTATTAAAATATCTTTAAAAAAGAATCAAGTAATATAAAAAAAAAATTAAGTCAATTCCTACTTAAATCAGAGAAAAATTTTATTTTAGCTACTTTTTATTAAATAGTTACAATTAATATAAATATGTATATACATAAGACAGAATCACAACATTAAAGGGGAATTAATTTTTATTAATTATCGTTAAAGTATCGTATTGTCATCCAAAACAATCGGGTATATAAAATTTCAGTTTAACTGAGTGCCTTAAAACGTGAGAAAAAAACCTTTTCAAGTTTTGACACAAGTCGCCAACGTGGCTTTATTTGTAATTCTTTAAATAGTTAGTTTTAATCAATTAATTTTTATTAATTATAATTAAATGATTGCATTGTCATCCAAAATAATCATGTTTATAAAATTTCAGCTCGATCGAGCGCTTTAAAATATATTTTACGAACGATTAAAAATTCTACAAAGATAAATAAATAAATAAACAAATTAATTAATAAATATATAGAGAGTGTGAGGTAATAGTAGGAATTGAAAAGATGAGCATAGAAAAAAAATTAGACTTCTGCATGAATAGAAATGCTGTTTATTTAAAATAAATGACATTTTTTTATGAACTTAAAGGGTTGCATTTCTATAGAAATGTACTATTTTTTCAAAAGCCTGGGATATTACCTCGAATAAGTTACTTCAAAACATATGAGCACTGTATACGTACATTTCAGGTTTCTTCGTAAAAAACAGGGTGCGCTTTATACGACGAAATATATCTAAAAATTAATAATTGCAACTCTAAAGTATATGTGCGTGTTGTACGCCGGATTTTACGGTAAGTAAATCCTTCGCAGATTCAGTCAAGGTCATTTATTATAGTCCAACGCCTTCGGAATAGTTTTATTGATAACAAAGCAAAGCAAAGAAGTGTATTTCGGAGAGACGTATATATACGTCCGGGGCACTTGCTGTCAATGGTTGAGCGAGACCAACATATACGTAGGCGACAGTAAAGGAGTTACATGTGCTAACGATTCACAAAGAACAGTTTACTTTAATACCATTTAATGAACAAAAATGTAATAAATTTCTCCATTACATCCCCTCACCTTCAAATTCCTAGCCACGCCTACGGAAAGGATAATTACACCACTTCTATGTGTATCAGGGTTTCCCCATAGCGAGACACGCTCCCGTGGAACGTGCACACGCGTTTCAATTCAGGAGGTGTTCGATGCGCCATTGCTCTTTTTTTGCGAATGTAAACAAGGCTTGTGCCAGGGTCGCGCGATCCCCTTGCGAAACTGAATCAACCGGTTACCTGACATCGCTTTATCTGCAGGGACATTGAATTTCGAAACGTTTGTTTTTCCAGGATGAAGAGCTCTTTCTCTTCGACAGAGATGATACTATCGAAGGAAATTTTTCCCCCTCCCGTTCTCTTTTATGTTTAATTGGAATTGACTTGTTTGCTCTCCGATTTTTATTTTCGTTTTTTGTTTTTATAATGGTTTATAAAAACTGGGT
The DNA here is from genome assembly GCA_019973935.1 of Trichonephila clavipes. Classification (NCBI taxonomy): domain Eukaryota; kingdom Metazoa; phylum Arthropoda; class Arachnida; order Araneae; family Nephilidae; genus Trichonephila; species Trichonephila clavipes. Next base: position 1,082,100 of record BMAU01019612.1, read on the forward strand.
CCGAGAGAGGATGCATGAATGTAAAATAGTGTTTTTTGTTGTTTAATGATATAGATGTTGATCGCAATAGTCAAGTGTTTTTTTCAAATTCAGTCCGCTTTCTGGAAAACTGTGTTCTCGATTTTGAAAACGAAATTCATATTTTTGCGAGTAAAATTCAGTTTATAGGAAGCCAAATTATTATTTTTGGAAAATAATAATTCCATTTTTCTCAACGAATTCATTTTTTTTTCTTTTTGCAAATCTGATTCCCTTTTTTGGAATTAATTCATTCTTTTAAAACAAATTCCATTCATTTTTGAAAATAAACTTCATTCATTTTTGAAAATAAACTTCATTCATTTTTAAAAATAAACTTCATTCATTTTTGAAAATAAACTTCATTCATTTTTGAAAATAAATTTCATTCCGTTTGAAAAAAAAATCATTCCTTTTGGAAACAAATTTCATTCTTTACGATGACAAATACTTTTTTCCAAAATCTAGTTCAGTCTTTTTTAAACTCAATACCTCCTTTGAAAAACTAAATTGGTCATGGTCGCGCCCTTGTGGCCTGCTATGTCGAATAACGTCTTCGAGTCTTGATTGCAGTCAAGACGCTGCATAGAGGGGCTCATGCAAGTCAAATCTGTCACTTGAATTCTTCTCGATGCAATGGAGTGGAAGTTTTAAGAGGGGGTTTCAGCTCTCAGGTATTGTCCTCGTTCTTTGAATGTGTTTCAAATTTACGAGGTCTGTTGACAATTGCTTTAATGTTGCTTCGCAGAGCAACGTAAATGGCTTGAAAGGAACTAAATTCGTTCTTGTACATTGAGTTTACAACTTTTGTGCAAATCGTACGTTCTGTTTGCTAAGTGAAATTTACTCTTTCGCTAATCAGGTTATCTTTTTTTTTCAAGCCAAACTCTTACTTTTTCAAGCCAACAGCTTATTTTTGCTATCTTTTTAGGCACTTCAAATTCTACCTTTTGCAAGCCAAACTCTCCCTCTTGCAAGTCAAATTAAATCTTCTGTTCAATTTCTGTCTACTGTACAAACAAGGCAAACCATTGTTAATACGTTCGTGAACAATACGGTATACGCTGCATTACTTGCCGGGCGAAAGTGTTGTATACCCCGTCCAAGTTCGCGACAAGCTAAAACTCAAAACAACGCACACCAGAAACAGTGCTTAAGCACATACCAAAAAACAACGAAATATTAGGGAGAATCATTTAAAGAGCCTCATTTAAATCATCATTTTTAAGTTAAGTTTTCGCTAACGAGTTAAATAAAATTTATTTAAAAAGTGTTTTTAAACCAAAAATTAGCTCTTTTAATGTTTGAAATCAAAGATAACATATTGTAATGATTTAGGTCATGTATAAGGATATGGAAAAGCTCCAATAAAAAACTCAGCTTTATTTGGTGGGAAATATAATTATCGATTATCACCTCTAGCACTTGATACGAGAATTCATATAGCTGGCAACATTTACATGGTCATTTAATTTGAGCAATTTATTTGGTTTCGATTGAGATATCCGTTTTCTCTGCCAAAAAGTAAGGTAATTTTGTATTATACAGTCGATCAATTTCGTCAAATCAAAAAACTTTGCCGCTATATGAAGCCAGCAGTGGAAACCGTTTCCGATCACGTTCGAAGAGAATAAGAACGATGAAAAGCTTTTAGCGATATCTTTTGAAATGGCGATGTCTTTCGATTTAGGAAAAGTGGTTGACGGTACATTACTTAAGCACCAAATCTAATTACTGAAAAATTAATAAAATCGATTTATTAATTTTTTTATTGAAATGAAGTGTATAAAATGACAGGCATTTTGTTGCCAGTAATCTTTAACACTCAACAAACAACATTAAAAAAGACACAAGCACAATCAGATGAAAACGGCGAGGATATCGACTCTCTTTGTTACTAAAAAAAGTCAGCAAGGAAAATAAAACCGGATATAATACATAAACACTGAAAAAGATTTCCCATTTCAATCATGCCGTTATTGCGAAAAGAAAATAGCAAAAATAAATGCTAAATAATGAAACGATGAAAGGACTTCTAATTATCGTCGAAATAATGATACCAATCACGTATCCTGATATCCAAGGTTTGGAATTTTGGTTATGTTAATCATATCTTGTAGTACAAAAATTTCTTAAACTCGCATATTCTTATAGAACGTTTTTCAAAAAAAGAACATTCAGAAAGAAATAGTAAAAGTTCCAAAAGAGAGGGTAAAATACATACACTTAGTTATGAAAAATAAATCAACAACCGGTTAATTTTTATTAGCCGAAAATATAAGAAATTTATCACCCAAACACACACAAAAAATACAGTATAATAATCTCAGATAGAGATTTTCTTTTTTTTTTACCATTTAATTCAAACTTACATTTTACTACATACCAACCGAATTCTTCAAAAAAAAAATCTATAAAACTTATGGTAGGAATCTATTAATATAAATATACTTTTTTCACAGGAGATATTTTGCTCGAATGAGCTAAATTCATGTGATGTCATACTCACACGAGAACTGCAATCACGTGTTTCCAGCATATTAGTTCATCCGCCTCGCGGTTGCCAACTTTTGATTTTTGCAGAAACTTTCTTTTAAAAAGTACATATTTGTCAACAATAATGACGCACATTGGTAAACAAAATGAGCTTGATTTAACAACACACGCGTAAGAATTTTTTTTTAATTTTGAAAAACTTTTTGAAGAGTCGCAACATTTTGACCAAATCATTAAATCTGAAATTTTATCTGAATTTTTTACAAGTTTAAAGTCAGTTTTAAATTAGTACGGAGAGAACTAGGAACCTATTACCTGCCTCCAATATCCAAAAAATCGAACATTACGATAGCGGAGGCTTGTTGGTCGCAGCAGGCATCACATTAGATGGCCGCGCGGACCTTTATGCCTTTGAAAGAGGCACTGTGACTGCTGTGAGGTATAGGGCTCAGGTCTAGGAGTTCTATGTTCGTCTTCTGACGGGTGTGGCTGGCCCTGATTTTATTTTATTAGAAGAAAACACGAGGGCTTCGTAGAACTCATCTAGTAGACGACTTTCTGGAAAGAGAATATATTCATCATGTAGATTGACCAGTCAGATCTACAGACCCCAGCCCTATAAAGAATGTCTGGGACGGTCTGGATAGGACAATTGTGACTCACAACCCCACTCTAAAAGTCATCAAAGGCCTAAGAAAAGAGTTTAAATAATTGAGTGGGATTAATTGCCATAGGAACTCATAAATTTTCCTGTTTCAAGTAAAAGATCATGGTGCTAGGCCTGTATATCAATAAAAGGGTACCCTAACTCCTATTAACCAATTTTTTGTGCTGTTTCTTGCCTTCTAATTCCAATGAATGTTGTACATGCGTGTGTATAAAAACTGTTGAATAGTTATTTATTTTCCTTACATCAACCCTGTATATGTACTAAATTTCATTAAAATCTGTCCTGTAATTCTAGATATAATGAACCAAATCTGAAAATTCTCTTAATTTTGAACACCAGTGTACATTAGAGATTTTATTTACCTATCTCATTATTTGATATTGAAGTATTTCTCATCTATTGACAGTACTTATTCTCGCCGGTTATGCACTTTTTGAAATGTATGAAATTCATTTTTAAGTTTGCATGTCTTACTTTAAAAATTGATAACAAATAATCAGATTACATATTTAATACACTATTTTATGTTCATAATAAGAAATAAGGTTATTTAAAATTTATATGGAGTTATATAAAAGCATGATTATAAACATTGATGGGTAAAATTTAAGCATCAAGCATTAAGGGCAGATTTAATGTTCATTTCTGATGTACATTAACTCTGTCGAGGCTCAAATTTCTGCCGCTGGCATAATGTGGTAGCTTAGAGTTAGGGGTGCCTGTTCAGGTATTGACCTCATCACTTGACCATGATTCAAAATTGCGCGGTCCCATCGCCAATAGCCTCATGTTGATTTACAGTGCGAAGTTAATAAACACTCACGCACACCACTGATTTTTCGAAAAGTTATGGAACTGTTTTTTAAAAAAATTGGTAAATACAACAAAGAAATGATACTATTAATCACCCAATAAAATTTGATTTTTTTTTTATTTTATACAAATTAAAAGAACTGTTAAGACAGGTGCTTCAAACACGACTCTGCGAGTTTTTAATTTTGCTTTTGTTTTCGAAGTTCGGCGATTTTTTTTTTGAAATTCCAATTAATGGCGCAATGACAACATCTAGTTGATGGATTACAAAGGAAAAGAATCGGGAGATTGGAGACAAGCCAACTCCAATCACAAGTAATAAGATGGTTCCATGTGTCCCAGAATGTGGTTTCCAGTTTGGGGAACCAGTTCTATAAGATTCAGAAGAGTAATTACAAGGCGCTTTACAGAGCAAAAATGAGTTCTTTTTCATTTTTACTTTAAGGTGCTATAGGGGCGGGACAACTACTCAAAGCGCAAATGACCTCTTCTCTGCATCTGGTAACTCAGTTTCGATATTTACTGTTTACCTAAGCTTGATGAGGCAGGGGCTTAAGCAGAAGATTAATGATCTGCGTCTCACTTACTCCGGTCACTAAGTGCGTTCGACATGGTCCAAACAACGTCATTTTAGAACACGGGGCTTATTTTGTATTCTCCTTTTGGGTCAAGATTCCAATCGGAAATTATTCCTGACTTTTCCATATATGGAGAGAACTAGGGACCCGGTACAATTCTTCTAACATCATGAAACCCTTTGGAGGAGGTGTTATAATCTGTGCCAATTTCATGATGGATGATTATGTCTTTCAGGATGCATCTTGACTGCCTTTAAGTATTAGGATAATATCTTAGTGCCCTATGCGAGGCTTTTGAAAGGGGTAGCTGGCATCCAGTTCATTTTAATGGACGAGAACGCTAGTCCACACAAATCATGGCGGGACGAAGAATACCTCTACAATGAGGATTTTCAGAGGATGGACTAGTCTAATATCCAGACTAGAGTATGTCTGGGCTGCAGAGCAATTGCAGTTTGTCAATCCCCTCCCAGAACACTTATAATCAAACCTTATAAAAAGTCCCCAATCCTCACAAACAGCCTTGTAAACAATAAAAGAATTCGTTGGGAGAGCTGTATTACTGTCAGGAATGATGGTACCCCGTATTAAACCAGTTCCACCCTGCTACACCATTTTTGGACAGTCAAGCTTTTATGAACATATATCATGATCACGAGCTACTACCATTAATTTATCGCCAAATTTTTAGCATTACTTTTAAGTACTTTCATAGCAAATTGCATTTGAATTGGTTCTGTAGTTTTTGAAAAATCCGTGAAATTGTGATTGTTTTTAACTTTTGAGACCGGTGCAACATTTTGAAATATAAAATCAATATATTTTTACTTACATACAATACATTAATCCTTTTAGATTGCTTAACTCTTTCGTGACCAATGGAACTATTTTCCTCCATTTTAAAATTAGGGAGTTTCGTATTTAATTATAACCTTTGTACTGACAGCGGTATTTTTATTAGGAACCCCCACCTTGAGTCCACACTAAAGCAACGAAATTCTGACTCTTGCTCTGTCTTCAGAAGTGAGTTAATTGCGTTTAATATAGGGCTTGATACTATCACACCTTACGATTGCGATTTTGGGGAACTGTGGATTTTATCAGACAGCCTCAGTGCACTACATCATCTTGTGACGGCTCATTACGCTTTCTATTAATTTTCCTCTTGGGTTCTTTGGGGCCGAAAAAAAGGCAAATCCTTTCCAACCAAATCCAGAAGCGAAGCGTGATTATTCAAATTAGGAACCTTTTAAATATCAGTAGTTTAGCGTAAGCGGTGTGGCCTTTTGAAAAGTGATTATGCTAATTGGAGTTTAAGCGTGTAAGCTGAAGTAAGCCGATATTCCAGTGTCAGCTATCTGTGAAAGTGCGTTCAAGCAAGGTGGATACCATTCCACGCGAGATAAGGAAATTACATTGAATATTCGAGAGTGTTGCTGCTACTTAGGATTTAGAGGTAGGATCATTCAAGTTAAGATTAGGAATAGGTGGTAAAGTTAAGTATAGTGATTAGGTCGCGCTTATTTGGTAATACGTATTGTGTGTTTCTCACCTCGGATCTGCTAAGTTTAAATGTAAATATTATCATTGTATAGTGTTTAAGTTAAGATCTTAATACAGAGATATTAAGATTATGGCACACACACACAACGCCTGGTTCTTCATTCTCTCCCACACCCCTAGATCACGAAGATAACTTAGAAGTAAGGCCGCACCCACGAGCGAATGCCTTACAATCTTAGTGGCTAGTCTTCCGTAAATGATAAAATTAGCGTTTTTATTCTGGTCAAACTGAAAATCTCTCAGACCCACGATGTCCACCACACACACACAACGGATACCATCACATGTTAACATGAGAGGGAGGGGGAGAGAGAGACAGACAGAGAAAGAGCGCGAGAGAGAACTGAGAATGAAACGGCTACTGGTACTTCGCTGACATATCAAGAACTGTACTCTAAGGCAAGATCTAAACTAAATTCAATGTGGTGTTTTCCACCTACGCCTCAATGGTATACAGGAACATCCTCTGGCTATCTATTGGAAGTTAAATGTGACCGTGACTCTCAGACTGCTCTGGCTAGACTAACACGTAGCCACTTGAAATGTCTTTCCTTTGAAAGTGGCAGAAAAATCCACCCCACTTGTAAGAAAAGCTGTGACCATCCAGCTTCATCGGATCACATTTTGAGATGCATCGGATTTTCTAAGGAGGACTTAGCATTCGATCCCCTTATTATTGTAGATATTTTTGGTGGTCAACAACCTTCTGGAGCTGTTCTGACGTATGTCAGGTCATTCGAGTGTGAGAAACAACAATTATAACCTTATCTGCATACTTTATACAAAATTTCAAAATAGTACGTATACTAAACATAAACTGTCAAATATCAAATAGCCCTAATGATACACAATATTCACGGGCTGTAACTCTGTTATTATTTCAATTTATTGTGTCGTGTGATAATAAATTACTATGTTTCTTCACATATTTTATGGTATTTAATAAGTATAATTATGTGCAATAGTAAAATATACTTAAACAAAGGAAAACAAATGCTTGATAAAACTACACACATTGATTTAAATCGAATAGATATATATTAATAAAAATAAATTACACATTACTATGTATTTTTCTTATGATTTTTACTTATATTTTACATCTAAACGAACTAAAATTAACAGCTACATACTATTATTTACTTCTAGTAATTATGATCCTTTATTGAATTTAAACAAAAAAAATTATTCTGTCTCAAAAAGTTTTCTTTTTTAAAAATGTTCTTTCCGGAACGGTGGCATGATTTGTCATCAATATTCAAATGACCGCAATTTTAAAGTGGCAACATTTAAGGAAAGGCCTCAGTGTGTGTGTTCTACTTTAAAAAAAATTAAAATTCGAACATGTAAATCAAAAATACAAAGTGGTGGAATTTTCAGCAATGACGGAAGAAACACTTGGTGTTGCCAAACTACAAAAATGACATCATAAATGCATTTATAAAAAACATTGTATCCAAGAAAGATTGAAATTTCGTGACCAATCAATGGTCGAATAAGGTCGGGACAAAAGTCAGTAAGTTCAAACTCCTTCAAATGAAATTTAAGAGTTATTATTTCTGTAAAAAAACACCTAACATTGTTTTAAAATGGTTTTTAAAAACGTGTCAAAGTATGTTAGAAAATTGAACTTTTAAAATTTTGTATTTTTTTTTCTTACCTTTAAAGTAACGAGATTGCATAAAATATGGAACACTAAATCCTTAAGTATGTTATTCTGTTTTTTCGTTGAAACCTACTAGAATATGTTTCGGGCTTTTTAAATAAAAAAATATTTACATCTTTAATTTTTTGAATATTTACTTCTCAGCTATAGCATTTTACACTGAATAATTAATACGTCTTTATTAACATCACTACATTTTTTCACTAATTCAGCATTTCAGAATAGAACTAGTAAGAAATTATAGCAATTAATATCAAGCATCCCACGCTTTTACCACAATGACATTAAGTTTCTCGCTAATCGTTTTATGCTTAGACTAAAAATTATTTTTTACTTTTTAGTTCGATTCACTATAAAAGCGTGTCTTGTAGTTTTTTTTACTATATTTTTCAGAAAAACAGAGTAGTTGTTTATATTACGGTAAGAAATTGCTGATGCATCCTTCCCTTTTTCACACAAAAAGAACTTTTTTTGTATGTTGTATTTGTATTAACCAAGAGCGTTTTCGCTTTAGGGTTGTAACATTTTAGATCAGATCTGAAAATGGAAAATCATTAATCATGATAGGACAATAGAAGAAAATTATGAAATTATTGTATTGTCATCGGTTCTTGACAAGTGTGCGAAATTTCGAATTAATCTGACCTTTTAAAGTGGGTTAAAATCGAGTTCAAATATTCCGTTATATACAAGTGAAACTAATAAAAGCGCGTTAAAAACTTCGCCTTACATTTTGTTCTCGTATTTAAAATGAACACTTAATTTTGCAAAATAATAACTGTACTTTTTAAACTTGTTTTTATGTCAATGACTAAACCCCTTATTCTAAATCGCAGGTTATAGTTATTTATATAAAATTTCTTTCTTCATTGTGAACTTTAAATTACTTTAGCCCAGCACTTGTTTTTTCACAAAAAAATCTCATCCCATCCAATTAACATGTTGTTTATGTTTGAAAGTGATTGATTGCTCTGACTGAAATAAAGCAAAGAGTTATTCACCTTATTTCGTTTCGTATTGAAGGAATAGATGAGCTCCATAAATCTTTTTTTAAAAAAAAACATAACTTATTTATTATCTTTAAATTTCTAGATTGAATACTAAAAACCCGGATTTCGATCTGTCGTCTTCCGATTGATTTATGACCGTTGCCAACTCGTGACACAAAATCCTGATAAGTTTCCAAATGCATATTCAATTAGTTGTTTCTTATCATTCGAGCTATTTCTTTTATTTTCAGGAACTTTTTAAAATCTAATTAAATTTTCAATTATTTTTTGTATTTTCAAAATGTTTTATTTTGTAGTTTTGCTATTTTTTTTAAAGTTGAGCATAAATTTGTTAAATCATGTACATAAAAGTAAAATATCTATTTGCTTTTTTGATCTATCATGTGGAAGAATTTTAGCTTGAACTCTTTGGTCCGCTGTAGTTCTATGGATAGCTGTTAAAAAAAAGTGCGAGGAACGCCACTCGATAGAAGCGAAACTTCTTTGGAGACGTTGGAACGTTGATTATTTGCTCTAATATTCCAAACTAACCGTGTACATATCTCAATCGCCTAATTTGCCTGAAAAGTATTCGTGGCGAAATGAGTCTTTCTGATACCAAATCCAAAGTAAAAAGATGTGCTGGAATTTCTGGGTATACAAAACTATCATATTTTGATAAATTTGGTATACTTTTCCTACTTAAACTTTGTCGGTAATTGTAGCATGCTTTAATGTCTTCTAAATTAATTCCCGGTAAAATATTTTGTGCTCAATAACAGATGTTCTGAAATCCTCTCTAAACCATAATCGATCACAAATCGAATACCCGTGACTAAAAGGATTATGAATGAATCGTTTTTCAAAATCTTTGTGAGCATTTTTATGGTAATCACAGTCCTTGTAATGTAAGTATATTATTGATTCACATGCATCAGTTCCAACACGCCCTAGACTTGCTGAGGGCTCTGTAGTTGATGGCACAGGATGGTTCACAATATATATTATATATATATATATATATATATATATACAATACAAAATCCTCAACTTTCTGAAAAAGAGGTACGAGAGAGAACATGAAATTTTTCTGTTAGTATGAGAAAAATTCTTCTAAGATATATGAAACATTCTTTATAGCATGCTGAGTATACATATTAAAAGCAAACATTTGTGAGGAGGCTTGTGTGTTCCACAATTATAAATTATCACATTCTGTTAAGTATTATGTTTAGCTGTATGCAATAAAAGATGTGCCTTTTTAAGAACATTTCGGGCAAAAAAATTGACCTCTTAATGTCTCATTTTAAATAAGCATTTTTAAATCGTTCTTTGTACGTTTTGCAGAATGTAATTTTAATGTAATGTAAGTTTTCAATGCATTTTTTATCATTATTTTGACAATTTTGAAAAAAAAAAATGATTGATTTGATTATCTTGTTAAAAACGTACGTTTTAAGATAAAACTTGTTTTTTGTAAACAAGTTTTTTATAAACGTGTTCATTCCTGTCACTTTATTGAATAATTGATGCCCCAAATGTAATGGAGGTTATTTTGTCATTTTAAAGCTTTTTTTCATCCTTGTTTTTATACAAAAAAAAATACCGTTACTATTTAATATCACTTTAAATAAATTAGTTGGCTTAGATAATGTGAAACGTTTTTTTTACTATCCTCTCCAGTGTGTCTGAGTGAAGATTAAATCTTGTAATTGTTCAATTCAATGTGATTTTATTGTAGATTTTTTTCCTTGTATCTTCAATTAAATAATTATATAATTTTAGATTACTCTGAAAAATAATATCAGTCATCTCATTTTCTTTAAGTTTTTAATCTTCGTTATTCTATAACAATGGTCTTCAAACTGTTTTCCACGAAACCCTTAGGCGCTGCGAGGCATACCCAGGGGCTCCTCGAGTCACAATAAAAGTTTAAAAATAAAATTAATGTCTATGCAAAACGGATTCGTGTTCCATGTGAAGTGTGTATAACCATAAGTATCTAAAGCTCAACCCAGTCATTAAAGCTGCAAATTTTATTTATTCATAACTATTTTGCACTATTTTTCAATTCCTACTATTAGTTCACAATCTCTCCCTATATCTTGATCAAATTTTCAATCGTTAATAAAATACATTTTAAAAAGCTCAATTGAGAAGAAATTTTATATTTAACCAATTATTCAAAAAATTACAGACACAGCCACACGTTCGTATAATTTTTGGCGATTTGTGAGAAAAAGCCTTTTAAAGTTTTGACACATTTTAAAGCGCTCATTTGAGCTGAAATTTTCTATACACGATTGTTTTGGGTGACGATATGAAAATTCAATTATAATTAATTGACTGAAACTAATTATTTAAAGGATTACAGATGCACTCGCGTTGGGTTCATTTTCAGCGGCTTGGGTCAAAACTTTAAAAGATTTTTTTTCTCACGTTTTAAAACATTCAGTTGAACTGAAATTTTATACACACGATTGTTTTACATATTTATATTAATTATAATTATTTGATAAAAAGTAACTAAAACAGAATATTTCTTTATTGACCTAAGTAGGAAATGACTTTAATTTTTTTTTATACATTACTTGTTTAACTTATTTTAATACTCTTTTATTATATTATAATGAATTTTCATTTTATGTGCATTAGTTGCTAGATTGTGAATATTTAGTTGTTTGCTATCCCGGGTTCCACGAATTAGTTTTATACTCATTAATACAATGTTTTGCAAAAACTAAAGTTTTCTAATGGAAAATGCATCTTTTTTTTTATTTATGGAAAAAAACACCTATGATGGGGAGAGGGAACAACTTACCAACATTTCAACAAATTTGACTTTATCGTCGAAATTTCAGAGGAACATCTCCTATATATATACATATTAGGTTACAAATTCATGCAAAATACGCGGTATTTGTATAAACATTTTGATGCCATTCTGAGTAATGTGTTCAAGTGAAAAACATTTCTCAAAGCGAAAGGCTACAAAAACAAAATATAAAAATAAATTAAAAGCAGAATATGAAATGCGACTGCAGGTGACTTCAATATAACTAGACTTCGATAGTTTATATATATATGTACACCTTATTCTCTTTTAATACATTTTATTAACTACGTCACTTGAGAGTAAAAGCAACGAAAAAAAAAGCGGATGCCACATATCATTTTAAATTATATATTTAAAAAAACTAAAGAGATTTGGGTCATTTGGAGTTCTGCGTTTTCGGAACTAGGTTAATACGTTTCGTACAGTTTCCACAGATCCGATACTGAATTTATAGTCCATAAGAAAATAGCAGTTTGATTAAATCTTTCAAGTTCTCAACGGGGGGTATCGTTTTAATAAAGACGCGAAGAAGGAAAAAAAGAAAAAGAATTTTACTCGTAAAAACGTCAAGAATTAATTATATATTTTTAATTTTTTTTCTTCGTTTCATTTTTTCAAGTTAAGTTTGTGTGTTTAACATTTCGTACCATTCCTGCTGAATTAAGTATGGAAGAATGGGTTTATTCAAGAGATAAATGGATTAATACGTAATTTTTTGCATCGAAATTCAAGAAAGAAATTGAATAACACAAAAGTTGCATCTTACAAATCTTATATTAAAAAAATTATGTTTTGTGAAATTTTTATAAAAATCAATTGAAAGAAAATAGTATAAACACACAATTTGATTCATACTTATTTTGTGAATAGAATTCTTTCATCATACCTTGAAATTTACGGCTCATAACTTTAAAAAAGGTGGTATAGAGTACTGAAGCCATTTTCGGAATAAATAAATTCCATGCAAATACAGTTGGACCCCGATTTAACGAACCCCTATTTAGCGAATTTCGTTATTTAACGAATTTTTCTCTTTCCCTGATTAAAATGAAGGGAAAAAACTCTATTTAAAGAATAATAAATCCGAATTAACGAATTACTTTGGCAGCTGGAAATTTTCTTATTAGTTTGTATTAGAGAAAATTGTTTTTTTTCTAAGTGCCGTATCCTTTCTGTCCGGAGCAGAAAAAGACTTTTTTTGCAAGAACTTGATTTCAACGGGACCATTTTTAGACATTATACACAAGTGTAAATAAATCATGGGTGCAACCTATCCTGCGAGTCTTGAGTAGGACAAGAAATTACTTTCTTATTTCATCCCAATCCATAACGCAGGAGACATTTTAATGACTATGATAAATTTGATGATGGACTGTCTATTTGTAAGAAGAAAGTGTAAGTTATAAGAAATTGCTGATTTGTCGGAACCGATGAAATGCAGAAATTGATAATGAAACTATTATCAAAACTGGTTCATTTCTTAATGGTTTACATTGTCTGAAAGCTGAAAACATACCTCTCTCTTATTCTGCAGGATGCAAATGATGTATTTTCTTCAACGTATAAAGTTGAAAAAGAACTCTTTCGAGTCGGGAATCAAAAAGATCTTCTATAAATATTTAATGGTGTGCAATAATTCGTTCATAGTATATTTAGCTGTTGAATAGAAAGTGTGTCGTTTCTAACTACGGCAGTGGCACACACAAGGGGGGCTAGGGGTCCGGACACTCCCCCTAGCTCTTGATTTTTTTTCCGATTGGTTATTATCCTAATATATATTACGTAAAATGTAATCATGTATTTGTTATTAATAATTAATTTTATGAATTATTACTAATTATTTATTCAATAACTAATTTTGTATTGTTTTTGTTCCCCAAAATCGACAAAATCAAAAGAATATGTTGAGCGGCGTATTGGAGTATACCAAAATGGTGGACTTTCAACCCTGGACCCTCCCCTTGAAAATTTTTGCGTGCACTACTAAACTATGGATATATTTTGTGTAGTTACTTATAAAATCTCTAAAGGGGAAGTGCAAAACGTTTGTATTTTGTTTGGAGTGAGTGAGTGAGTGAGTGTAATGTTTAATGGCGCAAGAGCCAATTCTGGCTATACTGCGCCACAAGTTTGTTAAAACGTTAAAACAATGTTGAAAATAACATAACATATATAGTTTATGTATATATATTTAAATATAGGCATGCCAGCATGCACACATATGAAAATCTACAGGTAAATTCAATACAATTTAAGCTGTGGTCTAGACAGAGAAAAAGAAGAAAAGGAGAAATGGGATGACAAGAAAGAGGGTCGAAAATAGAGAAGGATCACTAGGGTACTCCTGGGTAGTGACACCCGTGTTTACCAAAGACAGTAAACCTCTTGGGAAAAGGAAAAGATCACTAGGGCACCTCGGGATTGTGACACCCGAACTCACCTAAAGAAAGTGAACCCCTGCGGGGGCACTTTGTTTGGAGCCCGATATAACGAATAACCGCAAATTTACGAACAAAATGTTCGATCCCAATGGATTCGTTAAATCGGGGTCCAACTGTATAGTAAAGATAATGGGCGGTCATTAATAAAACTTTTACCAAGGTAGGTTAAAAATTATCTGATACTAAAAAATTTTAAAATTTACACATGGAACTCGTTTAAGGGGACACAGTACGATTCAATTGACAAAATCGGTCAAAAAATCAAATCTAATTTTTTCAGCCTAAATTATTCTTTATATACTTTTCTATAGCCTCACAAAATTTGAAAGTTCTAAACTTGCAGAATTATGATAGCTTTTATATGTTCGTTTTTATTCACATCCCTATGGCAAATCAAAACTTCTAACTTACTTATCTCAGAAAGGTAAAATAACTAGTTTGTCTTCATTTAAAATGCTAGGGCTTTTTTTCTATTGTGCCTAATGCATTGATTTTTTTTTTACCAATTGCTAATAGTACATGTAACAAAAGTTGGTATTCATTTTTGAATCAAAGCAATACTTATTTTTTAAAAAATAATTGAACTCAGAATTGAAACATTTTTTAAGGAATTTTCAATAAGCATTCATAAAAAGAAGTATTGTACGAATACCAACTATCTTATCGCAAAACCCATACCACTTTTGCTATACATAGTTTGACGTACTTGTAAATTTGCGTGTACGTAAATTTTTGTAGGGGAGGAATAGAATTTTAAAATCACTTCACAAATTTTTCCTTACAAAATTAAGCTTCTTATGACATTTTGAGCAGAAAATCTTTTTTGCACAGTAAACACGCACACAAAGGAGGCAATCAAAAAAATTTTGAAAGTCCTTAAATGAAAATTTTTTTCGTAAATCGTACTATGTCCCCTTAAAAATCTTACCCGAGCGGAATTTTTCACATTTTCAAATATTGTTTATATTATCATTACACCTTTAAAAAGATCCATACAGATAAAAAATTTTAAAAAAAATAAAAATACAGTCACGCGTAAATCTGTTTTTGTTACACATGAATCAGGGAAAATATCCATTTTTTTTATTTAGAAAAGTGAAATTTAAATTAAAAAAACATTCCTCGGCCATAAATCTCTGTATATTAAACTCCATTTTATTTTATCTATCTTTTATTTATCTCTTTTTAATGTACTCAATATCGCTAAAAATACTGCTTGTAAAACTAAGAAGGTTTTTTTTTCTTCTCCTGTTTTCCCGTTCATTGCTCAAAAAAATATTTATAAAAAAAGTCACACGACTCTTAATAATGGACAATTCTAATTGGTTGTGCTTTACAGTAACGATATATCATATTCAATCCTCGGATTAACCTTCAGCTGGTTGTCCAAACGTGGCGAAATTTGTCAAACGCAGTCACACAAAACAAAAGGACTTTGAGTAACAGTTTTTTTCCTTCTCAGAAGTGAATCCTGATACGCAACGAAATGATGTAACATCAGTAAATATCGGAGTTGTGTAAATTTATCGCTACTCGAACAAATAAAAAATGACGTCAAAAGATGAGAGGTAGATATTTACAGTTTTGGTTTAAAAAGCAGAAACGCAAATCCTGTTTATCTTTCCCAATTCATGTTTGTTACATTTTGAATCTCTTAGGACAGTTGTATGCAATGTAAAATTTATGCATTTTATGTCTCAGAATGCAGAGGCTGTGAGATAATTCTGAAGTATATACCGGGTGCTCCAAAAGTTCGTTTAAATTTTGAAAATTCATAAAAAAAGGAAGAAATGATGATAAAAAAGTGCGGTTTGCAAGAAAAGTCTCACACAATAGTCGGATATTTTCTGCAACAAAAAATATTTTTGGACGTCCCCGCATTAAGAAGGCACAGTACGATTAAATTGATCAAAATCGGTCAAAAAATCAAATTTAATTTTTTTTAGCCTAAATTTTTCTTTATATACTTTTCTATAACCTCACAAAATTTGAAAGTTTTAAACTTAAAAAACGCAGAATTATGATTGTTTTCACGCTCGTTTTTATTCACATCCCTATGGCAAATCAAAACTTTAAACTGACTTATCTCAGATAGATAAAATAACTAGTTGGTCTTCATTTAAAATGCTAAGCCTTTTTTTTCTATTGCGCCTAATGCTTTGAAATTTTTTTACCTATTGCTAATAGTACATGTAACAAAAGTTGGTATTCATTTTTGAATCAAAGCAATATTTATTTTTTAAAAAATAATTGAACTCAGAATTTAAACATTTTTTAAGGAATTTTCAATAAACATGTGATGTACCTCCCCTTGAAGTACATCCCTCGAAGCATCAGCGTGAGCTAGAGGTGTAGGATTAGCGAAAGAACTCGAATCATACATTATCTTAATATGACTTTATTAAGATATTCAACTTAAACTTTTAACAAATATAATTATAATAATTAATATGAGAGAATCTACGATGACGCAATACGCAACACACAATATAATTCAGACCAATCTCAATAAGCTAACCGCCTAATCCTCAAATATACTAATAAGTAATAAATCCTACCTTATATTATTCTGTATATAATGCTACTTGTCTTTATCTGCAATCGTATGCAGCTTGACCATTAACTTCTAGTCGAACACCAATATGTTTATCCACGGCACGTAGAACTTAAATCTTGAACCACGAACTGCAAATATCATCAACTGCCACAACGCACGTCAATTGTCTAGCATTCCTAGACATTGCCATCACGCTTATTCTAAGATCCTATATTTATCCTATATTATTTGCATCTTTTCACTTCTCGTTTCTTGGATTTGGTTGGAAAAGAGTTGCCATTAATTCTGGCCCAAAGAACCCAAAGGACTTGTTAAAGAAAAGACGCGTAAGACGTCACAAACATTCATAAAAAGTATTGTATGAATACCAATCACGTTAACGCAAAACCCATACCAACTTCTATTAAGCATAGTTTGACGTACTTGTAAATCAAATTTCATGCGTGTACGGAAATTTTTGTAGAAGTAGCATTTTAAAATCCCCACACAAATTTTAAGTTTTTTCCTTAAAAATTACATGGATAGCTTTTTATGAATATTTGAGCACAAAATCTGTTTAACATAGTATACATACATAGGAAGCAACTAAAAAAATTTTTTAAAATCCTTAAATTAAAATTTTTTGCATAAATCGTACCATGTCCCCTAAATCAAAGAGGTCTGTTATCTGTAATAAGCTTCATGTAGAATGGCCCACATCCATACTATGCCTGTTGAGTACCTTTGAAGTCAGTGATTGCTTGAAGTTGAAACATCACAAGGCCGCCTTAGTTGTGTCTAACAATGTTCTGTAGCGAGGGTTGGCAACCTTTTAGCCAGTGGCGTAATGTACACCCCCGTATCGAGGGGGATTCTAGGTGGCCCAAATCCTGACTACCATCAAGTACCTACCCTTTGTAAAATTCGATTGGGGGGTCAAAACCTGACTTTGCAGAGGTCCAAACGTTCCCAGTTACGCCACTGCTTTCAGCTGTGGTGTGCCAAGCCAATCTACCAATAGGATTCAGCGTGCCACACAACAGGCATTTTTGAAACACGATAATGCATTTCCACGATAATGCATGTAGGTAGAGGTCAATAATATAGGTATACAGTTTTATTATGTAAAAACTCTGGAAATTTTAAAGATATTTCTTAACATAAAAATAAACAGCGTAAAATATATCCACTTCTTCAACGAAAATTTGATAAAAAATAAAATTGAATACATATACGTAGTAGGATTCTTAAGTTCCCGAACTGAGTCTATAACTTAAAAAAAGTGTGTGTGTACTTATGTACGCACGTAAGATGTTATACGTATTTGGCGTAACAAGATAAGTCTTTCTAAAACTCTTGAGAAGGGCAAGCTGGGCCAAGGACAAAAGGTGGCCAAGAGCAGAGTTGAACGATACCAACTTTAAATCAATCGGACCAGCCAAACCCGAGATAATCATAATTTATATAAATTTAAACACCAACACATGGGGACAATAGGACCAATAACATGGAGGGCTTACGGCAGACGGTATCTGGAGAAGAGGTGAATCGAATAGAGACACTCGAAACCTCATATTGAATGTCCCGGCGAAGAATCGTTCCCGAGAAAATTAAGACATCCGCCTGAAGAGCCCCCCGAGTTATGGTCATTTTAAAATAAATAAAAAATTTAAAACAAGTAAATAAAATAGAAGCAGGGCACCCAGCAACTCGAAATTCGGCCTGATTGTGGGGAAACACAAGAGTAATCCATTCGAATTGGACCGGAGTCTGTAGTTGCAAAGGGGTGGTGCTAGCTCGGGAAAGAAAAAAGAAACTAACTTTCCCCGAGGGGGGAGCAATTGTGACGTAAATGGTCATGTACATCACAACAATACACAGAGTAGTAGGTGATCCCAAAGTTTCATCCTTTTATCTCTGTAATATCGTGATTTCATCAAAAGATCGAACCCCATAGGAATAACATGGGGATTCTAATTTTAGTGATAATGCCCCCTTAGGACCACTATCTACACACAAACTATAACAGATGAAAGAGATCAACGAGGAGAACCCATGGTCCGAGTTTCATTAACGAAGCTAAAAAATCCTCGGAGATATGCGGGATTAAAAAAACTTAAAACTTTAAAATAATTTTAAAATATTAAATATGGGTGAAGAAATGGGGCTATTGTTTTGAAAAAATATATCTAGGATGCTCATAGGGAGAACAATCGAATCCAGCCGGGGAGATCGTCCAAAGTAGCATAGGATTCGAGTTAATACTGGGGAGGCCCTGTAGGGGAGGGGAGCACCGGATGGGGCCAATTCTACGTAAAACTCGCGCTAATACGAAAATATGGCGAACCTCCAAAAATCAAGTCCCAAGCTCAATTCCTTAAAGGGGTGAAAATTTTTCCAGTCCCCATAGAATTAACATAGGGGCATGATATTTTAGTGCTTAAGCGCTCCCTATACCTACGCAATGGAAATGAAGTAGATGACTAGATGGGTCTCGGCGAGTGGAACAGTTGGTTCAAATCTCAGGTTGATAGAGCAGATAGAGACGGATCGAATGAGCCAGGTTCGAATGGACTGTGAGGCTTGGGTGCCGAGATATTGGCCAAAAAGCTGCAGAGGGGGAATGCACCAGGGGGATGAGTCCAAACAGATATGGTTTATAACAATAGTTATTACGATCCCCCAAATATCAGTTCCCTAGCACCAAAAAAGTGGCATGTTAGAAAATTTCCTACCCCATAAGAATAACATGAAGGACTGATATTTTAGTGTGCAAACCCTCCCCTATCCCAACCACAAGCGCATAGATATCAAATACATGTGGGGGGCACGCCAATTTGATCGACACTCATATAGCCAAGATCCCTCAGTAACTTCCAGAGTTATTAGACAACGGTGTGCGCGTGCTTAGTAAAAACGTACTCGTATCATTTTTCCCTATCGCGCCAAAAGAAGTATAACTTCAAAAATATTACCAATTAAAAGTTGCTGAAACAAATTCTTCTTCGAAATAAGACCCTTGAGCAACAATACTTTTTTGCTATTGTTTGTAAAGTTCATCGAAACATTTCTGGAATCCATTTTTAGCCTTGTCCTTTAATTCAGCCTGCGATGCGCTTTTAACTTCATCTGCAGATTCAAATCGACGACCCTGCAAGTGACGTGCCAGTTCAAGAAATATTCTGGAGTTTCAGGGGGCGAAATCAAGGGAATAAGAAGAATGTGTCAAAACAGTTGTTTTCATTTTCACCCCGTTGTTGTTTGAAGCATGTTCTTGCGTACCCCCGCAGAAAACTTTTCAATGTTTTCAGCGGTGCAGGAACTCTGTGGACGTCCAGAGCGTTCATCGTCTTTGACACTTTCCCTGCCTTCTCTGAAACGTCGATGCGACTGAAAAGCTTGCGTTCGCAATAATGTATCATTGCCTTACACATGCTTCAACATTTCGGAAGTCTCCGTAGAACTCTTTTCCAAGACAACACAAAATTTGATATTATTCTTTGCTCAACAAACGCAATTTCTTTCAACCGCCGGCTACTAAATGCATCCAACTACAAAATACGACGGTGGCAAAGAACCAACCACGTGAATTGGGACAAACTTTTTTTAGAAAAGGGAAAGAATACAATGACACACACAGAAATGTTATCGCAATCGTTCTACTGCAAAAAAAATTTCACGTTACAGGCTCAGTCCGAGACTTTTTGAATCCTACCTTGTATTATGCATTTTTAAACATATTGATTTAAATAAGAAATAGACAACAAAAAGTATAAGTACTTCCATTCATTATAGTTAAATAAAAAGATAAATAAATATTTATAGCGAACCTAGTGCTTGCACTGCTCTACTTTCAAATCAGGGGTATAATGTGTGATTTTCCATTTGTCACGATTCTGAGTATTCAGTTGTTTAACAAATTCCTTGTGAACTCGAATTATTTTTCATATGAGAAAATATTTTTTTAACTTAGATGTGTAGAACAAAAAGCGGATAGCAGTGAACATACAATTTTCTCTTTTAAAACAATTAAATCTCTCCAGCAATGACATTCAATAATTTCAAAATAGCTGTAAATTTATCTTTAAGTTATCTTTCTGATCTTTTCGTAATTCCGTAAATGTCCATAATTCTAAAGATGTTTATCAAATAAGGTTCATTACAAATTTATCAGCTTCCATCCACTCAAAACTTGACAAATTTGTACAGCAGTGCAGAGGGCCACTGAGAATTGTACCGCATGCCACATGTGGCACGCGTGCCGTAGGTTGCTGACCCGTGTTCTAGAGATATGTTGAACAGTTGTCATTTGAAGAATAAATTAATAGATCGCACTCTGTTGTCCTGTACATTGTATTTTGAATTGTTCGAGCCTTCAACCGATTAAACCAAATTACATGCACGTTGTAATGTATTCTCAATTACTTTCTAGACTTCTCAATACAATCAACTACTTAAAGCTTCTCAACAGCCAACACAATTATCTCACTTCTCACTATACTCAAACAAAACACAGTCCGTCGTGTTAAAACATTTCTAAGGAACTCTGTTCTTGGTACAACAAGCCACGCGCTATGCTTCGATTTATTACCGAAGGAATTCAATTTCCTTAACCCCAAAAACAGTCCAGCGCTCCGCGCTTTCAAAACAAGGGATCATCTCTCACCCCTAACCATCCTGCTCCAGAGTCGGTCACCTTCTTAAAAAAAAGGTAGCAACCTCTTTCCGGAAACGTGCCAATTAGCGCCAGCATTTCATAATCCACCGCCAACAGTAGTTCAGACACTATATATATATATATATATGTGGCAGCCAAAGCCAAGCAGTCTTCGCGCGCAGGCGCAGCTAAGTGAAACAAAAAACTGAAACTATGAGAACTGAAACTGTGGAAACTTTTGAACTAGTGAAAGTAGAACCAAAACTTTTAAGAGAGGAGCAAAGGAGAACGAGAGAGGTGCGCGAGCAGGCGTTACGTTTCTTCTGCATATCATCGTCAAACTTATCTGTTAAAATAGCTACCTTTTTAATTAATTTTTGTTTAATTTTAAAATAAATGTGAAGTAAGACAAACGTCTTGGACCCCTTGTTGTCTCCCACAAATTATGGGGACTCGGCCGGGATCGATAAAATTTCGATTTTGAACCAAAGTCTGGACAAGGAACAAAAGCGTCCATGAAGGAGACGCTCCGCCATTTTTTGGAAACTTCGTTCAACCTGTGTAGAGGTTTGAACTCAGCATGAATACTCCGCCTGTGTAGAGGCCGGGATTGAAAAAATTTCGATTTTGATCAAAGTTTGGACAGTGAAAAAAAGCCGTCCGTGGAGGAGACGCGCCGCCTTTTTGGAAACTTCGTTCAACCTGTGTAGAGGTTGCATTCTTCATTTGAATCCAGCGTGAAAATTCCGCCTGTGTAGAGGTTGGAACCATCGACAAATATTCCGCCTGTGTAGAGGTTGGAACCCATCGACGAAAATTCCGCTTGTGTAGAGGTTGGAACCATTCACAAACACCTGCGAAGAGGTGTCAATTCGAACAATTTCAAGAACTATTTTTCATCTAACGATATAACCTGCGAAGAGGTGAAATCAGTGGAATCGAAGTTTTTTCTTCAATTATTGGATACATCGTACGTGCGAGCAACAAGGAGCCAGAAAAAAAAGGTAGGATCTTTCCATATTTTTCTAAAATGTATAAAAACGCTCTTAAAGAGGATTTCATAAGAGTTGTTGAGGAGCTAGACGGTACTGTGGAGAGTACTGACACCATAGCTAAACTATTCTCAATTTTAGTCTTTAGTTTAGCTACTTTCAAATGTACCACTCTTCTCGAGTAGTACATTTGAAAGTGATCCAGATTTCGTTAAAACTTTAATTAAAAACTGTATAAATGAGAGGGTATCGCGAAACGAAAGAGAGGTAACTTTAGAAAAACAGAAAATTGAGCTCGCGAAACTACAGTTAGCAAAATTAGAAAAAGAAGTCGAACTTCAAACGGCTAAAAATAAAGCATTAAGTTTAAATCCTGCAGCTAAAGTCGAAGAGAAAATGTTCGAAACTTTAAATAAGGAAACAGCAACTCATATTAGCATTCGAGAAGCAGAAGATTGGTTTAGGCCTATTGATTTAGCTAAAGAGTGCGATATTTATATTTCATCTAGAAGCGGATCACATAAAGAAATTCCTATTACTTATGGATATACACAAGACCCCTTTAAAAATAGACCACGAAACTTTAAACCAGAGATTAAAGAGAACTATCCCCAATATCTTGAAAGAGAAAATAATAATTGCTATATATGCGGTGATTCATCCCATTACGCAAGAGATTGCCAGGAGCGTTTTAAGCCTAAAGAATCCCACATCCATAATAGAATAAACGTGAATACTTTGAAAGTCGAGAGCGAAAAACAAAATAGCGATGTGTTCGCAAATCTTCAATATGTACACATTTTTGTAGAAAATCAGCCCGTAACAGCCTTGATTGATTCAGGTTGCCAGATCCCAGTTTTAAATTCCTCACTAATTAGAGTGAACCAGCCTTCCGAAGAAATCATAACATTAAGTTCATGTTTTGGCGAACAGCGTATGGTAGAAGTTAAACCCATAAATATTTCTCTTAATCAACACTCTGCCGGTCTAAGTGTTCGAACGGCAATATCACCGACCTTGACCAAAGAATTTATTATACATCCCAGTGTATATGCTGAAATAAAGAAACTAGGCCACGCAAAGAGCGATGTTTTATTGAGTGAAAGTGGATCCTCTTTGGGTGTTCATTTTAATTCAAATGTTTCTGTTTCAAGTGTGAGAAAAAACTCTAGTTATGATTTGCCACATGTTAAAAACTTTAATACTAGAAATGATTCGAGTTCTCTAATTAAGGATTATAAATGTAATAAAATTAAGAGTACTAAGTTAAAATTGAGTATTATAAGAGAAAAATGTTCTGATATAGTATTGTGTAAGAAAGTAAATGGTGCCATGAAAACGAGTTCCATGAACTTCAACACCCCTTCACCTATGGAGAGTAAACATCGTCGGTTTACAATGCTCCGGAAAATCTTTGAGCCTTGGCAGTGGAAACGAAGGAAAAAGAGAAATCGTTTTGAACAGACGTCCAGAACTCTACAGAGGAAAATATCGATGCGTTCAACCAAAGATCAACTTGTTAAAAAAGACGTTCTTATGCCTGTGAAACACAATGTTTTCCTGTGGAACCTTCCGGATGTCGAAGAGATGCCTTCACATTATGGAGAAAATGTCTAGTTCAGCAAAATTACGATATGTTACATCTTTGTTTATTTGTCTTATAGTCCTTGTTTGTTCTGTTTTTTTTTGTATGTTTCAGATTCTCCTCTGGTCTCGATGAAAAAGGAAAAAAGGAAGACGTACCGCTGCGGACAGCGTACAGTCAGGCTGGCCGATTGTGGCAGCCAAAGCCAAGCAGTCTTCGCGCGCAGGCGCAGCTAAGTGAAACAAAAACTGAAACTATGAGAACTGAAACTGTGGAAACTTTTGAACTAGTGAAAGTAGAACCAAAACTTTTAAGAGAGGAGCAAAGGAGAACGAGAGAGGTGCGCGAGCAGGCGTTACCTTCTGCATATCATCGTCAAACTTATCTGTTAAAATAGCTACCTTTTTAATTAATTTTTGTTTAATTTTAAAATAAATGTGAAGTAAGACAAACGTCTTGGACCCCTTGTTGTCTCCCACATATATATATACACACATAATATAATTTCACAAAATAAATCAGGAAGAATCACGATCCTTCAGAGGTTTCACTTATTTAGGTAAAAACAAAATTTGCAGCATTTTAATTTCTGAATAATCTTATTCCATAGGTTTAGCTTGGCTTTGAAAGACACGTGACACGTCCCCGGCATGCCCTGATAATCTTTTACTATTTTCGATCTATTTTCTTGTCATTCTACTCTACCCCTCCCCCTCTTTCTCTTTTCTAAATACTATTCTCGTATTTACAAAATTTTGCCTGTATCATAGGTCAGGACGAGCCCGAACGGTTTCACATGCCATTTTGATGAAGCGTAACGTTACAGCGGGCGCACTTTACATAAACAGACCTTTAACATAACGTAATACAAATTCAAAATGAGTTAAGCCTTATAGTTATAATATGATTAGAGATATAACTGACATACAGGAGACTTAATTCAAAAAATATTTGTTTACCTTTTATTTCCCTTAATTTATTTTTAGTGGTCGTGGTAGCCTAGTGGTCAAGATCAGGGACAGTGATGGATTTCGGTTTGATGGCGCCTAGGCCCAAGTTAATTTGACGCCCTTATATATAATAATAATACGAATAGTAATAATGGATTAAAACTAAATATGGTGAAATAATACTTTGTGTTATGATGAGGAGAAAACAAACACGCTACACTTAGATTTTTTAAGAAGAGTTTATGAAAAATGTACCGTTAATAAATAAATGCTATACTGAACGAAAAAATTTTTTACTACCTATTTGTTAGATATTTAAAATTTTACTATTTACTGACACGATTAATTATTTTTAAAAAATCTACCCTTTTTTAACACTGACATCTTGAGGTTGTCAAAGCAAGAAAAGAAGTATTAAAACTCGGTCTTATAGTTGATAAAAAGCAAAATCGATTTCAAATTTCTTCTACCTCGAAAATTCTGTAGCCTCTAAAAATTTGCCGCCTTAGGCCTGGGCCTCGCGGGCCTAAGTGTAAATCCGTCACTGGTCAGGGACTCGTAGCTGGAGTGTCATGAATTCGAGCCTAGTACCGTTGAAGGCAGGCCGTGTGGAGGAGGCCTCTCTGTCGAGGCTCAAATGTCCTCTCGTTGATATGGTATGGAAGGTAAGGGTTTTGTGACGTTTGAGATAAATAACGGTAGTGTGATATTGATTAAATTATATATTAAGTTTATTTACGCCACAGCTATTATTTACAGATTATGCATTGAAGTTATTAAACTTATTAGAAGATTATTAGAGTTCAAAACAATAGTTTGTGAGAGGAGAGTTCTCTTTTCATGCGTCTGATTCCTTCGAAGGGTCAAAGCGTCTCTCTCTTGGCTCTCCCTCTCTTTGTTCGAGGATCAGTGGCGGCGCTTTTTAGCATCTCGTTACATCCAGCCAGAAGCAGGGAAAGGGTCCCTCGTGATATAAAGGGTTGACGAGGGATCCAGGCTGGTACTACGCAATAATTCAAAGTTACATAGGCGTCTTTTCCCGTGTAGGGATTATTTCCACAAAGATGCCGATCCCAACTGCGAGACAAAAACGTTACAATATCCTCCTCGTCAAGACCCGCACAGTGCAACAACTGTTCTGGAGAAGCATGCACTGAGTTGCAGTTCGTACACAACGAATAGGCTTTTTATCCATCAACAAAGGAGAGGTACTTTATGTGTCCACTTGCAAGTCTGCAGATGGTGGACTGGAGGATTCTATCCCCCTTGATGAGAAAGGAGTGGCCTGTGCCTTTTACACCAGGGATGATTCGGGGAGGGGGGGAATTCCATCGATGCTGATTTGAGATTTTTATTTTGGAGCAGATCTCAAAGAATTTCAAGGTGTAATTTGACATTGGAACTTTAGAGAAAGAAAGCCTTTTAGGACGAACAGAAAAAAGACAACCGGAAAGTGTTTTGCACAATGGTATTTATACAATAAATACTATTGAAAACAATCAGGGGAGTTGATGATCAATAAAAAATCAAAATGTTTTTTTTGGATGGAAACTATGTATGGCAGTGTTCCCCAACCTTTTTTCCGCTGCGGACCAGTCAACGTTTGATAATTTTACCGCGGCCCGCTATTTGTGAGACACGTTGATTGTTTACATTTTAGATTGTTTTGATTTAACAATTTTAATTTAGTTACATTTAAATATGCCTTCAGAATAAAATATAGTTACACCAGAAATGAATTAAAGTGATTTAACTTGGAATTCAAAGTGATTTCCATGGAAAGTTGCGCAAATCCGAGAAAAATGCCCCACTTTAAATAAAATGGCAAGTTAAGTTTAATGTTGTTTAGGCGGCCCGGCACCATTTGATCCGCGGACCGGTACCGGTCCGCGGATCTGGGGTTTGGGATCACTGATGTATGGAACAACTAAATATTTTGTGTAATATTAATAAAATAAATAGTAGTAAGTAAATAATAGTAATATTAAGAAAAAAATATATATACAAGCAAATGGAGAACGTTTCGATTAAATAAACAGCTTTCAAGAATGATATACCGTAAAATCCGGTGTATGACATGCACCTACACTCTTTCAAGCTACAATTTTTAATTTTGAGGTTTATTCGCCGTATAATGCGCAATCCCTTTTTTACGAAAAAACCTGTAATGTGCCAGCGCAATACAGTGGGTGATCGGTTAACGAACATAATCCATTCCAAGACTATGTTCGCTATCCGAATTTAATTCGTTCTGGAGACCCTCAAAATTAAATTTTAAAAAATGTATAATTTCTTAGTAAGTTTTTTTTAAAAAATAATACATACATATATAGTCTTGCATATTAATCAGTCCTTTTCATTTTTTACTTATGGGGCGTTGAAGAACATGTCCAATGTCGATTGCTTTTCTCTCTTTCTCAGTATTTTCCAGAAGTAATTAATAGCATTGTCGTTGTAAAGATCCTCAATCCTACTGACATCAGCTTGGTTTGGGTGCCATTCTAAGACCATTGCTCTGACAGCTTCCCACTTTTTCAAAAGATTTTTAATGGCAGATGTTGGCATTGGTCCTCTTTCGTCTTCCTCATGTTCAGAAAGAGACACATTACGCTGTGTTTCTTGGTGTTCTTCATTCAAAATTTCTTGGAGTTCTTCTATCGTCAGTTCACCTTCATGCCCCATTATGAGCTCTTCAATGTCATCCTCGTTCACCTCAAATTCCAGATCTCTAGCAGTTGTCAAAATTTCATCCATAATTTCAGGGGTGTCTCCCTGATCCCCTCCGAATATGTGTTCGTTGTCCAAACACAAAAAAATCTTTCTTGAAAGTGTTCGTTATATCCGAACACAAAAATCTTTCGTGAAAGTGTTCGTTAACCGATTTGTTCGCTAACCGATCTGTTCGTTAACCGATCACCCACTGTACTCTTGTGCTTTGAAATCATTTACTCGATGTATTAGTCTAAACTTTAGAAGAAAATAGTATATTTCTAGAACCATAACCCTTTAAGTTAATAAGGAATGCCATTTCTTTTAAATAAACAACATTTCAATGTATTCAGAAGTCTAATATTTTTCTCCGCTCATCTCTTTTGATTATTATTTTTTAAGCTCTCAGTTTTATAACCGGCGTATAACGAGCACCTGTAAATTTCGATTTTATTTTTTGTGTTGAAAGTGCGCGTTATACATCGGATTTTACGGTATGCAGTTTTATGTATTCACTTAAAAATCCGACATTCCGTACGCACCCACCTAATACTTTCAATCTATATACCCTCTATAATTCACAATTGAATAACAATGACTGGTGGTTAGCAAAAGATTTTTGTGTTCTGCTGGCATTGTGCCTAACTGTAACAGCACAGTTGACCACTACATTGAACCTTTCCATCACGTTTTCGCTAAAAAAATTAACTGAACAGGAAAAAAGGATGTCATTTTGTAGTCAATGGAAAGGCTTGACACCTCTGTGCTGATATCCAGTTTTTTTATGGCACCTTCTCACGAATAAATCAGGTCATTGCGTTGCTTCTGCTGCTTGTAATTTAACGCCTTCGTGACCGCTGATATATTTATGTTCTAAATGCTAGTTGTGAATGCTTATTTGACAATTGTTTACTGCTTTTTTACTTGTGTATCATATAACACGTTGTTTAAAATGGTACATTTATAAAATATATCGATGTTCGCAAATTTTTCTGATTCATCTTTTTCACTGATGTATCTTTTTATTTGCGTTTCCATCTTCATTTCAATTCCCACAGGTATTATAACCTATTCGCTCAAAAATAATAAAACATTCGAAAAATTAAAAAATAGGCTAATTTCTGTCATCTTCCTTAATTATTTCTCTCTAATACACTGCCCTTCAAAAGTTAAGGTACAACCAGTTTTTTCTGCATAATTCAGTGCTTCTCAAAGTTTCAATATTCGCGACCCAATAATCAATCATAATTTTCATCGCCCCCCTTATACAATAACAATGTATTGGATTCAATAATACTGTACTTTGGACGCTAAAACTACGATACGACTTTAACCTCTTCAGTGCCACCGGCGTATGTAAACGTCTCGCTCAGCCAAAGCGTTAATTTCCCCGGACGTATATATACGTCTTTCCTAAATACGATCTTTTCTATGCACTTCTATGCATAAAATTATTCCGACGGCTTGGGAATGCAATAAAAGGATAATGTTTATGGAAGATTTACTTATTTCAGATTATTTGCTTCTTTATTCCCCCGCAATACATCACACACACGTGCCTACGTGAAAAAAGAATCGCGAACTTTTAATCGGCAGTTCATGGATTAATTATTTGCTGTACGAATTATGTGAAGATAAGTGTTAATTTTTGCATATGATTGTATATATATGACTATCCCATGGGGTCACTGGTAATTATTAAACTTGTTCTTAACTTTGTATTGTTAAATTAATCATAAAATACATTGTGTAGCACTGATATATTTATAAGATTAATATTTCAGTGTAAATGAGTATTTTATTTTTTATTTGTCAAAATGTATTTTCTTTGTTTACTTTCAGTATATTAATATTTTTTTCGGAGCATGGCAGGCATGTCATGAGTTCGAGCCCAGTACCACTAAAGACTCGCCGTGTAGGGCAGCAATGCACGTTAAATCTGTCGAGAACTGAAACGTCCTCCCATTGGTGTGGTAGTTAGGAGAGGGGGTGCCAGCTCAGGTGTCATCCACGTCACTTGACCATGGTTCAAATTACGTAGTCCGTCACCAAAAGCTCTCGCGTAGCTGAACAGTGTGACATTGATATTCATTCACTCACTCGACCCACTGAATGGAGGAAAGTCTGAGTCGACCTGTTTGAACCTCGGACCTGTGGTGTAGAAGCGCGATGCACTGCCACAACACAAACATACTTTACAATAAAAATAGCACTTTTAGTAGAGATGTTCATTATTAGAGGAAGCAAAGCATCACAGGAAGTCGTGGAAACATTACAGAGAAATGGATTGTAATAAGGAATGTGTCCTCGGCATCGAGGCCTTGGTAGCCTAGGTTACGGACTCGTGATCGGCGTATCATGAGTTCGAGCCTAGTACCACTGAAGACCTGCCGTGTAGGGGAGCGATGTAAAATCTGTCGAGAGCGCAAACGTCCTCCGGTTGTTGTGGTGTGGAAGTTAGGAAAGGAGAGTGCCAGTTGAGAGGTGTCGTCCTCGTCACTTGACCATGATCCAAAATTACAAAGTTCGTCACCAAAAGCCCTCGAGTAGCTGAATAGTACGACGTAAATATTCACTCATTCACTTTGACCTCATTGAACTCGCTGTGTTTAGGGAGCTAATGCATGTTAAATCATCGAGCTTTAAGTCCTCCTGTTGTCATGTTGTGGTAGTTTGGAAAGGCAGGGGATACCAATTCAGGTGTCATCCGCGTTACTTACCTGAGAATCAAAATTACTAGGTCCCTCGTCGCCAAAAGCCCGCGTGTTGCTTTATGGAAGGACGTTAATACTCTCTCTCTCTCTCTCTCTTGGTGGCATCGATTTTCCGTGCTGCCAATTAAGTTGTTGAGTATCGAAATGGGAAGCGAAGATCAGACATACTTTCCTTGTTCCAGTTTGTGTAACGACCTCGGGGGAAGACTTAAGCCAACAGTAGGACATTCCCTTCACTCCAAACCGTGACCCTCAAGATCTGGGGTGGGCATTACGTTCATTGTGATCGACCGGTGGACCGCCAAGACATTTTGAGGTGCCCGCTTGGAGATTTTAACTGTTAGTAATTATGTACGGAAATATTCAAGACTGGCTGAAGTCTTCCTTCTACTAATTGTAACAATAAAAACTAACTTAAGATGAAAATGTTTTATTTTTGTATGTATTTTGAGATGCTGTATAACATATACATTAATTTACATTATTATACTTGTGACTGTTATTAATATGTTTGTCTTTTGCGTTTTGCTTTAAACGCGGTTTTAAAAGTGTTCGTTATTTTTATTTTAGTTCTGTAGGTAAAAGTACATATTTCGTAGTAAAATATTGTGGACCTTTTTTTTTTACCTCATCACACCTATGACACTGGGCATTGGTGCACACAAGAATTTTTCAATTGGGAAAGAGGTCGAGGGTTGAAAGTCTACCATTCTAATAAACCCCAATACGCAGCCAAACATATATATATTTGATTTTGTAGATTGTTGGGAGCAAAAAAACAGTAAAAAATAAATTACTGATTAAATAATCAGCGTTAATTAATAAAAAAATTATTAATAACAAAACTTATAATTAAGTTTTACGTGTATTGTATACATGGGATTATAAATCGAGGTAAAAAATCAAAGGCTATGGGAAGGGACTGGACCCGTGGACCCTTCTGTTCCTCCTTGTGGTCACCACTGACAGCGGGTGTCTCGAAAAAGTTAGAAGTAGCCCGTACCCTGGAAAAGTCTGCCCACCCCTGCTCAAGATAGTCCTCAACAAGCAGATTTCGGTGTGGTCGAATATAGGGATTGCAATACCGGGATACCGAATGCCGCTATTTTGAGCTATTTGTACAATTTTGTAATACCGTTTTTTTTTCGGTATTTACTAGAAATTTTTAAAATTGTCTCCATTATATATTCAGGGATCACCAACATAGCAAAATAGTATACGTTTTTGTTTTTATGTCTCCCTAACGGGCGAAATCCGTTTGACTGTGAATATACAGTTGCCTCGTACAATTAAGAGAAGTGATAAAATATGGGAATCATTCAAGGAGGCGGACCAAAACTATACTATTATAGCTCAGAGCGATACTGCACACGCGCAGGATTCGAAGTCTGATATAATATTCGTATCTGTGAAAACAAGGTTGTAGTTGTGAAGAAAGTGCGTAATATTTCGATATTTTTTTTAATAAGTGAGTTAGTTATTCACATTGTATTTGCATATCCTGCAGTACAATTGATGCATTGTGTTTTTTGCGATCACATTTGAAAAATTTGTAATAGTACTACAGACTGAATAGTGATATTCACAGTTTTTTGTTATTTAAATAAATAAGATATTCCTTTATTTTTCTGTGACTCTTTATATACTGCTATAATTTATAAGTTACACATTGTTTTTTTTTGTGATTTTTACACTCTCTAATTTTGTTGTCGTGTGTTTATTACTGGGATACATATGAAAGACGTGAGATAGGTGAATAGATACATACAACACAACCACAGAAGAATACAGATTTTTATTACAAACGATGATCCCAGCATATAACAAGAAGAGGTGCGCTGTTTTTTCCTTTCGAGACGGGAATCCATTTCAGGCGAAAAGACCGACTTCTTTCTCGAAGAAGATACAACCAAGTCTTACTCGGGAGTCGAACCCGAACCCATTCGGTTACAAGCCGAAGGTCATAGCCACCATACTGGCTGTGCGACACACTCTCTAATAAAACTGGCAAATAAAACAGACACACCTGTGTTTTCTTTCTTTTTCTAAAATTTCTACTACTGGTATTAATACCGGTATCCCAGTATTAATATCTAAAAAATACCGAATACCGGCATTGGACTTTTGGTCTGGTATTGCAATCCCTGGTCGAGTACTATCCATCCGAATGATTTCATTACGAGATTGGGTTTTGTAATCAAAGGCTTATGGGTGACAGCACGGCCATGGAAACGAAGCAAAAGTGTTTCCTTGCGGATGGTTTTCATCGAAACAATAGTCCCAGATGTTTCTTGGAAATTCTGGAGTATTACGATCATCGGTTTGGTGTGATTTTGCCAAATTTCTTTGGGCAACATTCGTAGGCCTTTATCTCTAAGTTTCATTAGTCTGCTTGGTCAGAGACATTTCGACAGAGACATTGCCGCCCAACTTCCTTCTTTTTAATTACAAAAGTCACTGTTGATTTTGGAATGTTTAAGGGGCATAGTACCTTACGAGAACAAAAATTGTTCGTTGTCATATACATGTTACGATTCATCATAAGTTAACAAATTTTGCTAATTTTGATCTGAATTTTATATATTATCTATAACAATGTATAAACTTTAAGAAAACTAGAGAAATTTTGTTCTTTAACAAATACAAAATTATAAAAAAGAAGATAAATATATATACCAAATTGTAAAAAAAAATATTACTTACCTCCTGTTCCCGCAAGATAATTTTTAAATTATACACTTTAGAATCTCAATTTTTGCATTAAATTGAATTTAAATGTAACCTTTATTCTGTGTGTGTGTGTGTGTGTGTGTGTATACCCCTTAATTGAAAAGTATCTTATATATATATATTTTAATATTTTTTAAAATTAAAAAATTCATAAAAAATATTTTTTTAAAAAATTTTAATTTTTATACAGTTGCAAATCAAAATGTATTAAACCATAAAACATAATTATGGCATACAGAATTAACATGGCATACAGACTAGAATATGCATGCCAATTTTTGTAGCTCTAGAGTAAAAACTTTTTTTACAATCTTGCGGGAAAGTGTAAAAAATTGAAACTGAGAAAATCAAGTTTAAAGAATGACATTTCAATATTTCAAATAAAACTTAATACATAATATTTAAAATGATCCTGCTTCATATGTAGGACCTTCTAGTTCTGCAAAATGCTCATTTGTGGCTTTTTTTCTCATTCTGCTAGCCCTACGGGCCTCTAATGTATATGATTCTGATTTAATTTCGGCATTTTTTATGCGTGCATAATTGGCCTTAAAGGCAGAGGTAACAGTAAAATGTCCTATTTTAAAGCCAAGAGCTTTCATTATCTTTATACATCCCGTCATTCCCTCATTAAACATCACTATAGCCTCATTTACTGCTATGTCTACAATATTTTTAGATGACCCACACACACACACAGAAGTTTTGGGGCAGTACTTCCAAACAGTCGAGTTGAACGACTCATTAGCGTTTTGTGTTTTACCCCCACACATTTTTTCAGTAATTTTGGTGCAGATAGTTTTGCTATTATAGGCTTTATTTCATCTATTACGGCAATTGGCACAATATTTTTATGTTTGAATAAAAAGCACTATTCGTAGCAACTGCCTTTTGATATTTGCACCACGAAGTATCACCAATTGGGCAGAAGTGATGCATAGGTTCCTCATCAGTGGACCTATAATGACAATAAATTGCCCATATGGCCTGACGCATATCACTAACGGAGCTATTATTCTGTCTAATAGCATTGCCATAATAGGTGGTAATTGTATCAATGAACTTATCAGTCAGACGATTTTTACCGCTGATACTCTTACCGACTGATAATTTTTTGCCACGATTCATTGTTTTTAATTTTCGCAGTCTAGCACCCATACGCTTTTGTATGTGGCCAACACATTCAACTTTTTCGATAGAATATGGTGCTGTCCTTTGAAGCTCTGTGAAGGTTTTTGTGTCCCCATCGCCGATATACTTAATATATTTCGCATTTCGTTGTGGCACCGATCTTTGAAATATTTCCTTCATCCCGTCTACTTCCATTTTACTGGAAGAACCAATATGGTTCTTTACACAGTGTGGTTGATGTTTCAATTTCCACTCTTCATATGAATGTCCAGATTTTGGACCTCGCCATTTTTCACATCCTTTACAATATGAAGAGAGAACAGCAACATCAATCACTTTCCCTGTAACATCTCCAATAACACTACAAACACCAATACGGGAAGTGTGTCCACGTGTTTTCCACGTACCGTCACCACTGTGACACAGATTTCATTACTTCCAGAAGCTGATACTTCTTCTTTCGCAGCATTTTTCATGGAGTCGTCTGCTACTTCACGACTGGCCAAATTTATTTTTCGCGTTATCCTTTCATATGACTTTTGTGATACTGGGGATGGCAAATCCATTGCTGTGCAAAAGTTCTTTATTCCACAAAAACCCAATCCTACTGTACGCATAGCATAGGTTATTCGTGTATTAACTTCATAGTCCTTACTTGAAGCAATAACTGAGGAACTTTTAAAAGTGGTCAATGTACTGCATGAGTAGCATTCAACATAAAACTCAGATACCAATCCATACAAAATCTTTTCTTTTAGAACTACTTTAGTATTGCAGTTAGGACATATTAAATATTTGGATAGTTCAGATAATAAAATATTAATGTTTATCATTCTATATCCATTAGATTGATTGGAATTTCTTACTTCCTTGTCAAGATAATTTTCTTTGCACAATTGAAGCAGATATGCAGTCAACAGCAAGCGTATCTGATACATTTCGAGTGTATTGATTCGCATGAAAACGCTTTCGTTTTCGGCGATAGTCACTGCCTCTACGTTGAGCTTTACTAGACATTTTTTACTAATTAAAAAGGGTTGAATCCTAGGAGGACCCACTTTTTGTCGCCAAATTTTGAGCGATAAAGGTTACAATATGGTAACCTTTCCATTTCATCAAAAAATTTGGATTTTCAAATCACCGAAAAAAATGGCAACCCTAAAAAAAGTGCAACATTTTTCGCCTTTTCCGAAAAAACGTCATTTTGACATTTGACTTCGCTGGAGGTTGTTAAGAATGGCGTGTGAAAAGAAGTTACTTTAAAGTGAGGCTACGATAGGTTTCTTTGTGCTCCTGGGCACATAGGGGAAGAAAGAGACGTTAGAATGGTGTATGAAAGCTAATTTAATTGCTTCTCGTTATGAATGTTCGAGGTGTAAAAAAAATATGCGTTTGCAAAAGCGAAAGGGAACGGTTGATGGCTACGAATGGCGTTGCCGCAACCAGTCGAAAGATAATCGCCACGACGTCGTTCGGAGTGTGAGAAAGGGCACTTGGTTTAGCGAAAGCAAACTTGCTATAACTATTATCTTGCGTTTGACGAGATATTGGTTTTGCAAGAGCATGAATGAGTTCGTGATGAATGACTTGAAAGTTAATAAGAATATGACAAAATTAATAAGACATGTGGCGGCGATCTTACGATCACAAGTTGGTGAATGAGAATTTTCATAAATTCCTTGTATCCATCGCAAGGGTGTATCCACCAACAGATCATGACGAAATGCAAGCGTAAGGTAAGTGCTTTTTAACATTTTTTAAAATTGATTTCATGGATTTCTTCGATTTTATCTTTGCGAAACGCCCCTTTCGTCCTTTTTTAAAAATGTAAATCATGTTGTACACACTGGTTTTAGAATATTTTTTTAAAATGAATTTCATTGCTTTCTCCGTTTTTTTCTTTATATAATGATTAATTTAATGTATTTATTCGATTTCATCTTTGCGAAACGCCCATTTCATCCCCCCTCCTCCCCCCTCCGCTGACGCATGCGCTTCCCAAGAGTTTTTCGTCATTGACGCCTTTTTGAAAATCTTCAATTTGGCGCTTTTGGCGAAAAATTTTTGGCGCCAAAAACAGCAGTGGGTCCTCCTAGGATTTTACCTTAAAAAGATGCAAAAAAAACTTCAATCAACAAAAATTTAAAAAGCTTACGAATTACGAGAATAACGAGATAACACTCAATAAAGCAGCAGTAAACAGTATGAAATACAAATGTAAACAAGCAATACTTCGAACTAGGGCAGTGTTGAGTTGCAAACTTCCTTCTCTCATTAAAAATAGATAAAATTAAAAATTAGCAACAACTGGGGAGAAAATAATTTCAATAACACCATCGATTTCAAAACTGAAACTAACGAACATGGTTTGTTTACATTGGATTTAAATGGACAATCCAGTGCTGACGTTTGACATTTTTTGTTGCTATTGCCGTACTTTTGGTCCGATTTTGACGCGGTTTGTTTTAAAATGCTCCTAACAGTCTGTATTAATTTTTAAAAATATTTTTGAAAAATGGATTATTTTGCCGTTTAAAGGTACTATGCCCTCTTAACTCACTAGATATGTCCTTTAAGATCGAAATTTTCTGTGATATCCCGACAATTACGCCCTTCTCGAAATCGGACAGCTCTGAATTTCGTGGCATCGTGCATACCACTAATGCAAATGCTGTTTTCTACACGATACTTAAGTACAGAAGGTGTGACGTAAACACTGGCGTAGCTAGGTCTGAGGGGGCCCTGTATCAAGATAATTTTCGGGACCCTTAATTAGATATGGGAACTCTGAAAGTGGGACTTCTAATGACTTCAAACAGCTCTGGATCAAACTATATATTAAAGTATAAAAAGCATGAAAAAATATTCCAGTACAATTTAACTGCAAAAGGGTCCACAGATTTAGAGTCTCTTTCACGGTAAAATCTTTATATCGCTCGCATAAACATATTAGTTAAAGTGATACTTTCGGGAAATGTCCTGTACATTTGATGTGGCAAGAGATCCCCAGTTCACTAGATCTCGTTACAGGAAGTCTTCGCCATTCGGTAATTCCTCACCGAGTTTGTGTGAGCTCGCTAGCTCTATCTCCACCGTGCTGTCGTTGACTCGAACCTTTTCGGTCCTAAGTCCACCTTCGTTCTCGTTAATTTGCGGACTCCCAGGTAATTCCAAGCTGAAGTTAGTATCGCTGGCTGGCAGGCCTCTTCGGGTTCTCGCATGTAAAAGTCGTCGTAAACTGTCTCGCCCTCTCTTTTTAATCTCCAGGTTTCCCATGGCCACTTACCACCAATTCCTTTGATCTCTTATCTGTCAGCCCCTCAGAGCGCGGAGTCTTTCTCGGTGCATAGTGAGAACTCTCTTCTCCAGACGCACTGTCGTCTTAGATCTGTGGAAAACCGAAAAGCACATTGTACTGGCGGCCTATTTCGTTCCTCGGACTGCACATGGAAAAGGTGTCAGAATTTTTGACCACCCATTTACGCAACTTTTTCCCAGCAATTACGGATGGAGAGGGGGGTGCCAGCTCAGGTGTCGTCCACGTCACTTGACCATGGTTCAAAATTACGTGGTCCGTCGCCAAAAGCCCTCGTGTAGCTGAATAGTGCGACGTTAATATTCCATCAACCATCAATCAATCAAACCCAGCAATTACGGAAACGAACGGATCTTTCTCTCGTTTGTCGGCGTATTTTCTCCGCGATTAGAGAAAAGAGACCGGGACTATAGTTACACATGTTGAGGCCCTTGTAATTGGAAAGGGGGGAGCCGTATCATTGATACGGCTGATACGGCGGTAGGTACGCTCCTGGATGTAGATCAAGACCGCACATATCCTCATTTGCATGGGTGTTCAAATACTTTTTGGTAGGTAGTGCATATTTATTATATAAAAAATTGTATATAAGATTTAAAATCGCACACAAACACATAACAGTATAACATTAAAAATTACTTAATATTCATTTACAAACAAGAAAGTTTTAAAAAAAGTATTTTTATTCTCATACTACACTACTCTTTTCAGGTTCGTTTTATAAACAAAGCCTACAGCTTGGTACATGTTTTAAATTGATTATTAATTCTTCATAAATATTGCAAACGTACTTTATTGTATGTAGCTATATCTTTTTCTTTCTTTATCACATGAGGTGCATTAGTTGTATCACGTGTTGGCAGGGAAATTCGTTTTTCAAAAAGGATTTTTCAGGAAGAGAAACTGTACTCCGGTATTTTTTAATTAAATTTATATTTATTTTAAAATTAAATTACACGTAACCCTTTAGAGTTATTATTTTTTCTATTTGACTTTTTTTTTTTTTTGTTTATTTGGAACGGCTTATGAAAACTGTTAAATTCTTGTAATTTTAAATAACATAAACGTGTGCTGTTTAAAATACAGCAACCAACTCTTTCCTGAATAAAGGCCATTCTTTTTTTTGTGTGTGTTTTTTAAGTCCGTGAATTCATACTCTAAGCAATTCATAAAAAAATTCTCGTTAATTTTTTTTTTTTTTTCATATTTGTTTCAAACAGCTTTTTTCCCTTCCGAATTTGTAATTTACTTGCGATTTATTCCTAAATATAATAGAACGTTCTTGCAAAACAAAATAAAACTTCGGCTGAAAAAAATCATTAAAAGAACCCTTTTCGAACTAAACAAAAAAAATTCTATGCAATCACTTCCTACAGTTAAATTACACTTGCTTTTGTAAACATTTGTATAACGGAAATTTCCATCTAACAGAAACACAATTAGAGCAGAAATACATTCATTGAGATTTAGTCACTATTTGTGATGATTATTTCAAAGAAACAAGATTTGTTTTTGTTTAAAGAACACCTCTTCCTCCCTCTCCCTCACCCCCCCGCTGATTTAAAATATCTCGGATTTCCAAACAAAAACTGAATTAGAACGCTTTTCCATCCGAACGTCTAAGCAGACGATAAATTATGAGACTTCACTTCCCAAAACTATGACGCATTTATTTTAAACTAACGAAAAGAACTCATCCGTCCTAAAACAAACGAAAAAAAACTGAACTGAAGCAAAGAAAAAAAGAAGCATTCAACCAAAATGCGGAAGTTGTTCTTCGTAAAGGATCGCAACTTCCCGAAAAATTTATCGTTTGCTTTCCGAAAAAAACTCGGCTTCTCCCAGTTCCCAAGAAGGCATACG
Organism: Trichonephila clavipes; assembly: GCA_019973935.1. Classification (NCBI taxonomy): domain Eukaryota; kingdom Metazoa; phylum Arthropoda; class Arachnida; order Araneae; family Nephilidae; genus Trichonephila; species Trichonephila clavipes. The sequence goes on from BMAU01019612.1 coordinate 1,121,353, forward strand.
TCACTCGAAAATTATTGAAGTGATTAAAAAAAATAATAAATTTCATCCCCCTCTACGCTACAAATGCTGAAAATTTATCCGCTTCAGAGTTCGGTTACGCACTTTTTATCAAATGTCATCTAAAAAAAATAATAAAATAAAATCCATTCACTGTGTATATAAAAAAACAAATCGATTTTTTTTGAAAAAAATATTTTGCATTTTCTAGATCAGGAAGCCAGCGGCATTTTTTAAAGGTTTTTAACTGGAATGTTTTTTATGTGTTTTGTGGTTGAAATGTTTCTGTTATGTCAGAACTTTTTTAGGGTCATAAAAATAAAACTGTATGTGATTTCTTTTTGTGCTAAACACTTTTTTTTCCCGATGTATTTTTATGGAAATTTATTTTCTTAAAATAATTTTTCCTCCATATTTTAATTTATCATTTGGAAGATAAATAGGACTTTTAAATTTTAATATGCATACGTTAATTGTTGATTGAAATAAATTTTTGAACCTTACTATAAAACAAAATTTGAATATTAATATAATTTTTAGAGACAGAGGGGAAATTTGAGAACATAATAAAAATGTGTTTATATCAAAACATGACTCTTAATTCTATTTGGAGGTGGGGGGAGATTTCTTTAGTAAAAATTTGGCAAAGGAGAAGTATTTACTTCTATAGCGATCGTTAGTTGAGGGAAACCTTGTTGGGTGGCATTGTGTTGTCTATGTGCGCGTGGTGGCGTTTTTAACACGCTTTTATAAGCTTCACTTGTATAAAATGGAATCCTTGAACACGATTTTTAGCCACTTTAAAAGGTTAGATTAATTCGGAATTGTGAACACTTGTCAAGGAACGATGAAAATACATTAATTTCATAATTTTGTTCCCTTCTCCATATCAGGATCATCAGGATTAATTATTTCCAGATTTGGCGATTAATTACATATACTTTTTCTAGATTTGGCGACTAAAAGATTAAGTTAAAACCCTAAAAGTGTCCTTTGTGTGAAAAAGGGGAAGGTGCGTCGGCAATTTATTACCATAATATAAACAATTGTCTGGTTTTTCTGAAAATGGAAATAAAGACTCGTGCATGTGAAAAAAATAATTTATCGTTTAACTGCTAAATTCAGACATAAAGTCTGTTTTTCTAAATTCTCTTTTCGGATCTGTGGAATGAAACACCATTCATTTTTTCGTTTTACCAAAAAAGCTGAGAATTAATTCAGAGGTCACCGTATTAAATAATTTCTCACAAACCCTTCGATTCAACGCGGATACTTTTATGTCTAATCCTGATGCAAGTTTCAGAGAGAATATTTAGTGAAAAATATCATTTACTTTACACCTTCTACATGAAATATTTCAAACTTAGTTGGCTGATCCTACATTTTGCAAACCAGGCCGTGTCGACGCACTGATAGGATGCCAATGGGTAATCCAGATTCTAAAACATGATGCATTTAAGATTAATTCATCAATAAATAAATGATAGTTTAAAAAACTAAAAAAAACACCCTTTTATTGTAGATCGAACTAAAAAATTAAAAGTACATTATAGTTTTTTAAAAAAAACTAAAAAACACGCTTTTATGGTTAATCGAACTCAAGTAAAAAAATAATTCTTAATATAAGAATAAAATGATAAACGAGAAAATTAATGTAATTGTGGTAAAAGTGTGGGGTGCTCGATATCAATTGTTATAATTTCTTACCAGTTCTATTCCAAAATGCTGAGTTAGGGTAAAAATGTTGTACAAAGCACCCTACACTTTTACCACAATAACATTAATTTTCTCGTTTGTCATTTTATTCTTATATTAAGATTTTTTTTTTAACTTTTTTGTTCAGGTTCCAATAAAATCGTGTCTTTTAGTTTTTTTTTTAAATTTTAATTTATTAAAGAGCAGTTTTTTCTCTCTCTTTTAAGAGGAACGAACGACCGCGTGGTGCTAGTTTGATATCACGGGGCATGACGCAAAGCGATAAAGGAATCACGCCAAGCAGCGTTTGTTGTCGCTGGAATAGAATCCAAGATGGTGGCCTAGAGGTATCAAATCGTTAGGAAGATAATATTAAAACATTTTTTTAAAATACATTGAAATATATTTAAAAAGAAGAATATAGGAAAAGATTGAGAAGATCCAAGATTATATATATATAATCAATAAATAATGAATCACAATATAATATAATAAAAAGTTAATGTACTAATAATATTATGCAGTATATAATACTAATCTCATAACATAATTTAATAGTAATTATATATAATATTTATATAATTATTAATAAAATTATATAAATATTATATATAATTAATATTTATTTATTTTTAATATTTATTTTTTAATAATAATTATTATATATAATAATAATAATATATTATTTAATAGTAATTATAAAAAAGAGTAAAATAATTGTATTATATATAAATTATTCATAAGAATACTCATGTAACGTAATAATTATAAATAAATAACATAATAAAATAATTATAAATGAATAACCTAATATGTAAGAATATTTATAAAGAAATATAATAAAAAACAATCATTATAAGTAGCGAATATTATATCATTATTACGTATAATAATAATTATATATTTATTTTATATTATTAATAAAATATTACATAAAATATATTAACCTTAATAATGGAAAATACTGAAAAGTTGCTATATTCTAAAAACTGCAAAAAAAATTAAGGTAATCATATTGTAATGTTATCGCCCATCTTGGCGAAAAAAAAAACAGCAACTTGGCGTTTGCCCATCAAACTAGTTCCGATAGAAATAAAATTTAGATATATTTTCATGTTTTGTGTAAATTTGAGTGTCTGTCGTTTGTTTTCGTCTTTTATCATAGTGTTTTCATCGTTTATTAAATAATTTTACCCAACAAAAATTATTCAGTTTTCTTGGTATTGTAGTTCAGTTTGTACTATGGACAAAATCTGTTGTAGCAGAGTTGGATGTATCAGCTCTCCCCGAGACTACAAAAAGAAAACTTCCTTGTCTTGTCCTGTGGCGTTTAATTTTTTCTTTTCAAAAGTTTTAATTTAATTTAAATGAAAAGAGTAGATTGAAGGGAAAGTCCTTAATTAGTGTATCTGTATTAAATAAGTCTGTATTTCACATCTACTAATCAATTACCCCGATGAAAATCTTATCTAAGTTTGAAATTTATCAGAATAAATGTATATAATCTCAATCACACACTCACATAGTCATTGGCCTTAATCTCATTTGCGCATGCGCAACTGAATATCTGGAATCATAAAATAGGTTTAATGTATGCAAATCCGGAAAGAATATTTATTAGCTTGCAATCTCAAATAAAAATAAAATATTTACAGACTTTTGTCAACTGGCCGTTTTGCATTCTGTCGAAGAAAAAAATTGCTAATCATCGTTATTTTGTTAAAAAAAATTATACCATTTCTCGTGGCAAAATAAATGATCTTTCCGATTCTGTATCTGATTTCGCTAAGAGAAGAATTGTAATTTTAAAAACGATGAAAATGTAGGAACTCTACCTGCTTCTTTACGACAGCGACTTGGCGCATGCGCAGAACGCAATGTAACTTTTTTTGTTACAAATTTTTTACGCTTGTACAAATTTCACACCTCACAAAATTTCCATGCCGAAGGGTTTATATTAAAACCGATTCTTAAGAAGTAAACGCCAAAAAAAAAAAAAAAATGAAAAAATGTTGCCTTATTTTTTTTTCATAACTTAATAGGGGATTCCAAAATATTTTTTTTTATACTTCTGAGAACTTAAAATCACAAATGAACTCAAATAACATTGAATACTAATACTCAACTAAGATATTGACATTCAGTTTAACTAATATAAAATAGTAGAATAAATTTATCGTAAACCCATTACTTTTTATTTTAGATGCATCTTTAATCTAAATGTAATCTGATAAATAATTATTATCCAAGTTTCCAAGTCATAATTTAAAGGTATATTGGAATAAATTCATATATGGGAGATTTTAATATAGTACATACGTAAAAACGAAATAATAATAGTTCGTTAAATTTTTCTGATTCCGCTTTATTATCACACAAAATTTTGGAGGGAAAAAATGATTTTAAATTATTTTTCACATTTCTTTTCAAGATACTAAGATAGAATTAAACGTTAAAAACTATTAAAATTAAGAAATATAAAGTGTATTTGTCCTTCGCTAAATTCATATATATAAGTATTTAGTATTCCACTTGATCAGTGCTTCTCAAACTGTCAATATTTGCGACCCAATTTTCAATCATATATAATTTTCATCACACCCTCTTCCCTCTCAATACAATAACAATATATTGAATGCAATAATAATGCACTTTGACGCTAACTCTACAATACGACATTAATTATACACGTACAAATTATCAAGATAAGTATTACATTTTTTAATGTTAATTTTAAGTAATATGATAAGTAATATATTACTTTTTTCCTTTATAATTTTTAAATGTGAACAGATTGCAATAAAATGAAAGTGTATTTTGTTTCGATTCCTTTCAATAAATTAACAATTTTTTCAAAAAATAATCTTTTATTTTCGACTGTTCGATATGCTCGTGCCCCAAAAATAGGGTTATCACGCCCCCTATGAGAGTGTCCCACAGTTTGAGAATTATTGAACTAGGTCAGGGATGGCGAACCAGTGGCACGCGTGCCATTGATTTCACGTGACACAATATTTTTGGCACGCCAGTGATTAAAATGGTTTGCAACTACGAAGTAATACGAACAAAAGCGAATAATCGGTTGCGGGGAACACACTCGTTTGTTATTGTTCTTGCCTTAGTTACGTCATTGACTGCAGTTGCTTATGATGCAAAGTTTGACTATACATACTTACGATTTTTAACTTATTTAACATAGCAAGCTCTGTTAAAAAACAAAAAGCGCAAGATAGTAAGTATCCCATAGAATTTGAAACTTGTCGAATCTAGAAATATGGCATTATCAATAAAAGTGACAAAAAGTGGTGTGTGTTTTATGTTCTGTAACAGTGGTATGCAGAGCATCATCTGTAAATTGGTATTTTGAAACAAATCACAAATCCTCTTGTCAAAACAGTGGCCCACAGAAAAAATAATTAATTGCTTAGAGAAACTATTTGACAGATGACTCCAATTAAGCATGCATTCTACAAAAAAATATTATCTTATAAATCCTAAAAAGTTATTTGTCATCCAATATGCAACAGAAGTCACACTAATGTTACTTTAATTAGAATTACACGTATAACTGAAACATTTTCAATTATACAGTGCAAAAGGTATTTTTTCGTAGTCAATAAAGAGTTTTGAGTTGTAAGTATTTAGTTTTATTATATTTTTCCAATAATCACAACTCAAAATTATTTCACGGCACGTCTATATCTCCTTAAACATTTCTTTTGAAAAAAAAATGGCATGTTGATCCATAAAGCACCACCTGCACTAGGTGGTATCCAGAGTTTCGTATTTAATAATTTTCCAGTGCGATTTTTCATTATTTCACTAAAGATATAAAAGAATAATTTAGGCTACCTCTTATTAATTAAATACTCACATCTCTAACCTTATTCCTCTAAGAAAATTCTAATGTAGGATACGAAAATTTATTAAGAAAAGTACTAGCTATATACCGTCTTCGTCATCTGGTTTGGATTTAAAATAAGATCATCACTTCTAGCTTTTCAGGGGCTTACCTACCCTAAGAAAGTACAAGATTTACAAATCTGAGATACATGTATTATATCTTTTGTCTCATGCATATAATTCATTATCTTCGATGAACATGGGTATTGCTCGCCCGAGATTTCTTAGCGATCATTCTCCATTTTCAGCCCTCTCCTCTGTATCAACCGTTACTTATCTCTTGACCTCAAATACGCATTTGTGCCAATTATTTATTTTATATTCTTGATTACTATTAAATTAACGTATGTTTGGCACAGCTTGGCACTATATGGCTCTTTCGCCAGCTGCGCCAATCAGTTGTTGCCAACATTCAACTGAATAGTATTTACACAACTGAATATAGACTTTATATAACGTAGCGTAGTATGTTTTAGCGAATGAAATACTGGCTTGAATATTCATTTGATCATCATTTGAACTGTTGAGGGTCTTTGTAAATAGGTTGCTATGCAGTTGGAATGTGATTACGACAAAAAAATTAAATGCAATCGTCTCAAGAGTATAATACTGAAACACATCAAGTATGTTGTTTTTGCTGCAATGATACACTGCTTGTGGGAAGGAGAGTTTTACAAGGAAAATACGCTCTTCACGGCATTGACTAGAAAAAGATTATGGCAACCTCAGTAGAATTGAGTAGGGTTACCAGATTGATGACTTTATTAACCTCGGCGACAGATTTGGTGACAAATTATGCCGCTACGGATCCAGCTAGAAATCTCTGGAATCGATAATTCTGGAAATTTCCGTAAGACTACAAGGGATTTCTGAGTTTAGAAATCAGTCAGTCGAGGTTAGAATCTGCGTTGTCTGTGATAAGACATAGACTTTATCTATATGAATTCCTTCTAGTGCAGTTGTTCTAGAGAAACATTTTTGAAGCATTAAAAAACTTGTTTTTATAACGAGTGCGTTTTTCCATAATTATAAAATAAAAATCTGTTTTAATATCTCTTTGTGTATATCATACCTTTTAAGTGTGAAATCCGTTATTTCACAGAATAACTAGGTATTTCATGAAATAACTAGACAAGTCAGTTAAAGTATAAAAAATTATTGAATTCTACGATGTAACTAGGTATTCTGTAGAATAACGTTTACTTGATCGTTAGAGTATAAAATACAGCACTCGGAAAATTTTTTAAACTGGTTCTAGCTGCTTTTAGTCAGACAATTTTGAGTTTAGAGAGTTATACTCTAAATCTCGGTACACTATGTACAGAGTGTTTTTTTCCAGGTATAGAAGTTTAAGTTGGCATTACTTTCTAAGATAGCGACCGATTTAACAGCTGTCAAGTGATTTATTCTCAGTTTGGTTTGGCAGTTCATCATGAATAGACTCACGCCTGAACAACGCTTTCAAATTGTGCAATTTTATTTCGAAAATAATGGTCGATTTTCATGAGCGAATTTTGTTTAGTGATGAAGCGCACTTCTGGTTGAATGGCTACATTAACAAACAAAATTGCCGCATTTGGAGTGAAGCTAATCCACAAGTGTATGTCGAAACACCGTTACATCCAGAAAACTGACTGTTTGGTGCGCTTTATGGGCTGGTGGAATCCTTCTTCAAAAACGATGAAGGCCACATCGTTACAGTCAATGGTGATCGGTATAGAGCCATGATTACTAACTTTTTCATTCCTGAATTGAACAATCATGATGTCCAGGAGCTGTGGTTCCAACAAAACGGCGCAACATGTCACACAGCTCGTACCACAATCGATTTATTGAAAGACACGTTTGGTGACCGCCTAATTTCACGTTTTGGACCTGTGAATTGGCCTCCAAGATCTTGTGATTTAACACCGCTAGACTATTTTTTGTGGGGCTATGTAAAGTCATTGGTCTATGCGGATAAGCCACAAACACGTGACCATTTGGAAGACAACATTCGCCGTGTTATTGCCGATATACGGCCCCAAATGTTGGAAAAAGTCATCGAAAATTGGACGTCCAGATTGGACTACATCCGAGCCAGCCGTGGCAGTCCTATGCCAGAAATCATATTTAAAATATAATGACACAAGATTATCTTTCGAATAAAAAAAATTCATGTCAATCGAATATTACATCGTTGTTTTATTGCAATTTAAAGTTCTATACCTCTAAAAAAACACCCTTTATGAGCGAGAACTAATTTCCTTTGAAGAAGTTCCGAATATTGATTAACACAATGCTTCAATCTGTTAGGTATCGGATCGTGGCTTGAAACAGCGATGCACGTTAAATCTGTCGAGAGCTGAAACGTCCTCCCGTTGGTGTGGTGTGGTAGTTAGGAGAGGGGGTGCCAGCTTATTGTTCACTGGTCAGCCCTCGTGTAGCTGAACAGTTTAATATTAAATCAATTCAATCAATCAATCTGTTGAAACAGCTCAAAGTTATTGCACTGGTCAAGGATTTTAATATTGCTCATGTAAAAAAATGTGTAATAGTAAAAAACTGTACTTGTTTAAAAAATAATATAATATGGAATGCAATTCAAAGTGTCACCACAGCGATCCTTTCTCTAATAAATAATGAAAAGTAAAATATATTTCATAAAATTTAAGTTAATTTTCTCTTACATTTTTGTTTGAAAACATTTACACGATGTTTTCATGAAGCAACAGTGTTTCTTCCCAGTATGTATTTGATAATATTTAAATATAGCTATTTCTGTACACAACATATTCTTTTTTTCCCTTTCTAATTAACGAGTATTAACAATATGACCTATAATAAATTTTCCAATCTACCTTTTCTTCATAATTTGTCAATTAACCATCCGCAATAGAAATTTTTTAAGTCAAACCCTACTTAGCTCAACAAAGAAAAATTTATTTTAGTTACTTTTTATTAAATAATTACAATTAATATACATATTTATATACATATGACAAAATCACAATATTAAGTTGCAAAACACCTTTTAAATTAAAATTAAGACCAGTCAGTAGGGTAAAAACTTTTTGAAAATCGATCTTGAGTTTTTGATATTTCTAAAATCTCCAAATCATTACCTTTCTAATGATGTAATATACAAGCCATTATATGAATTAGAAGTACTTTAAAATGACTTTTAAAAAATAATCAGCTGCCCTGGTCACACCCACTTTCACAGATTAAGTGTAAATATTGACTTTTTAAATCTGAGAACTTGCAAAGCCTCCACAAAATTTCATTTAATCATACACAATAAACTGTAGATTAAATGAAACTTAGCTGCAATTTTAACTGTTAGTTTGTTTACGTCCTTTTGGAGCCAAGTTTGTAAAAATCCTGAAAATATTTACTTTTAATTTGAAATTTAGTACTTGAAAAAAAATTTGTAGTGCAAATAGAAACAAATAGTGAAATTTCTCCTTTCGAAATTTTTATACTTCTAAATACTTAACTTGTTTGTGATAATTTTGTTGAAAATGTGCTATTTGAAAAAATGATAATAATAAAATTATATCAATAGCTTAAAAATGAGATTAAGGCAGAAATGAGAATGCCTTTATTGCAATCAATATAGATACTGAACAGGCAATAGTTGTTAAAATATTGCATATGTAAAATACCTGCTTTTCATTTAAACAATAGTAAAAGACATTTCAAACCATTCATTAAATCGATAGAAATTGAAGGGGAACCAAGATTCTTATCCTTCATTACCTTGCATAACAAAATTATAGGATACAATTTTTTTTGATAAGGTAAGATTTTCTTATAAAAAATTCTGTTCTCTAAAATTTATATTTTTAAAAACGTGTAAATGTACTGTATGCATATACTCTATGTTTTTTTAAATGCAATTATGTATACTATAATGAAATTTTTGAAATATTCTCTTAAGACATCTAAATAGAAAGCAGATATAACAAAAAATAACAATTTTCAAAAAATTCATAATATTAATGCTCGATGAACTAACAGTTTGTTTTTGAAAAAACTAATTAATATATTTTTAAAAATTTCTCTTCAGTATAAATATAAATGTCTAATTGATATACAATAAAAAATTGAGTATTTATGCTTAATAGTTTCTGAGAAAAGGGTATGAGATGACACTTCAAATGTGATGTTTGTTGTCTTTTCGAGAAGCTTGTTACATACATAAAAATATATAAATTTCATGTTTAAAAACATAAAAATAGTTTTATTTTTGCTGTTTTAGAAATCATTTGTCCAGTTTTGAGTAATTTTTGAAGTTAAAAACTTAGAGAAACTGTCTGCAACAACAAAACCTAATGATAACTTTACAAAATCCCAGCGAAAACTTTCAAAATGTCGTATATAATCAGGTATTTTTAAATACCATCTCAAGTTCATACAAAAACCATATTGATACATTTTCACATTATATTTATGTTGCTTTATGTTCAAATTTGATACCTGTAAAGCATGAAAGCTATATACTAATTCTTCAAAAATTGATACAGAGTTGAGAAAATTGATGTAATACTAGAAATTATCTCGTTAAAAAAACTGAAAACTGATATTCTGGGCAATTTAAGACTTTTTTGCTAACTATTTTATGCAAAATAAATTTCAAAGATGCTAATGTTCAATAAAATGGGACAAATACATGTTGTAATTCATTAATTTTGTAATTAAGTGACACTTTATAGTGAAAATTCAATTTTCTCAAAAATGATGTTTTTAAAACTGTATTCATGTTTTTCTCAGAATATAATGTATGAATGTAATGAAATTTTTTTTCACTCATGTTACTGATATGTAACTATATATATTCATATGAGTTTTTTGGGGATTTTCCCAAAATATTTGACTGGAGTCCATATATCGTGACAAAAAATGTCAATTTTTTAAAAAATTAATAGTGCTATTTTTATGTTACGTGTTTTTGAGAAAACTCAACAATATATTTTAAATATTTCACTTAATTGCAGATATTAATGTTTATTTATTGTTCAGTCAAGTTTTTAAGCTTTAATATTCAAAAGTTTTTAATAATAGGTAACTAATTACAACTCAGATGTTTAATACTTTTTGTCGTTGCGAGAAGTTGTTACATGCATACAAATACACAAATTTCATATTTAAAAACATAAAAAGTTTTATTTTTGACTTTTTTAGAAAGCTTTTGTACAGTTTAAAGGAAATTTTGAATTTTAAACTTTAAGAAATTGTGTTTGCATTGGAACATACAAATCCATAATTAATTTTTTCGCAACGTCGTAAAATCATGTATTTCCAAATCATGACATTTACATATTGATACATGTTTACATTATATTTATGATGTTTCATGATCAGATTTAATATTTATAATGCATCAAAGCTAAAAATTCTTCATAGATTGATACAGATTTGAGAAAATTGATGCAAAATGCTAAAAAAAATCTCGTTGAATAAAAACTGAAAAATACTATGTATGTATTTTCTGAACTTTTTAAGACTTTTTTGTTTCCTATTTTATGCTTAAAAATTAAGAAGATACTAATGATTAATAAAATAGGGCAAATACATGTTGTAATTCATTATTTTTGTGGTGAAGTGTCTTTTTACACTTAAATTGCAAAAATTGTTTTCAAACTTTCTTTTTTCAGAAAAATGAATAAAACTATTGCAATTTTTTCATAAATATTATGTAACTATTTATAATGACAAAATATTTTTAGTAGTTATCGTAAAAAATGACAATTTTCACAAATTTCAAAGCAATAATTTTACGATGAATTTTTTTGAAAAAAGTAAACAATATATTTTAAACATTTTACATGTATTCAAATAAAAAAGGCTAATTATTATACAGACAAAATTTGAAGTTTTTACATGAAGCTATTTCTGAGAAACAGGTTCCTAAAATGGCTCAATTTAACATTGTTGGTATAGGGGGTACCAACTACTCTTAAAAACTTTTAAACCACATTAAATTTGTAATTACATTTTTTAATAAAAGTTGAATGTAATAGGTTATCTTAAAACCAGTGTAAAAGGAATTCTAACCTCTAACTAGCATATGATTATTTAGGTTAAGTTAAATCTTCACAAATTTTATAAAATCTGTTTTAATCCGTTGGGGCTGCCATCTCTCTAGAGGAATAATATCTACTTGAATTTTTCTCTTAAACTATAATTAATTAATTAAATTTAATTAATGAATTAATATTTGAATAAACTGTATTAGCAACAAGTGTAATCCACTACAAGTTTAAAAAATGTATTTGAACTTGAGTGGATGAATAAAAAATATTTTATTAACGATTGTAAATTTGAACAAGATATATAAATAAATACATATAGGGTGAGTGTGAACTAATAGTAGGAACTGTGAATAACTTTGAAATTGCTTATTTTTCACTTTAACGGTCTATCATTAGTTATTTCATGAATAGCTACATAAAATATGAAATTTTTCATCTATTACATGCTTTAACTGACTTGTCTAGCTATTTCATGAAATACCTAGTCATACTATGAAATAACTGAATTGTGCACTTGAACGGTTAAATACATACGTCAGAGTTTGTCTTCGTGTAGTCATCTGTTTGTTCTTTCCATCAATAAATCTGTTACAATTCAATAATTGGAGTTGTCGGCTGCTACCCCCCCCCCTTCCGCCAAATTTGTTACAATACCATCAATCGAAAAGAAATACCAAGTAAAGGTTTGATTCATTATTCGAATGAAAACATGCAGTCAGTGTTTGCTCAACCCAAAACGGATTCGCCCTACAAAAAACTTTTATTTCAAGAGACTATAAATAAAATTCAAAACATCTGAAAAGAGCAAGAAGTTGAAGAAGAGTCATTTTTCATCACTCGATCCTTTTTTTTCCATTTGTTACTATCCTTAACTTGACACAAGGTCACACAAATATTATTTTGTTAACATTATTCTTTTTCTTTCAGCGTGTTTATTATCACTTTCTGGTAATTATAATTATAAAGAGAACAGGAACAAAGCGAATTGTAAGCTAATAAATAATAATTTATACAATTCGGGTGAATAAAATTGGGTGGAGTGTTTAATTTTTTTATTCTCTTTTGTTTGGGTGGATCCGGTAAAATTTGTTCTGAAAATAACACTCAATCCGCGAAACTGTTAAAATTGTTTGAGTAAATATATGTTAAATTTTTCATTATTTTTTTAAAAAGCAAAACAAAAAAACCCGGATATATTTAGCCCTTTTTAAATCCACTCCCTTGTTTTGATTTTGTAGCTACTAAATGTCTTATTATTTTAACTAAAATGATTTTTATGATTTAGAAATTCTTCTGCCTATATTTATTTAGAGCAGAGTGGTTCCCAATTTTTTTTTAACTCATGGGCCCCTTTTTATAGTCAAAACTTGCCCACGGACACCTTTTAATAGTCAAAACACCCACGGACCTACCAGTGAAAAAGCTACGAAAATGCACAGCATAAAAATAAAAAATTTAAAAAAAACCTTTTGCGTTGAAGAATAATTTATTAAAATTATAACTCTTCTTTAAAATATAATTAAAACAATGAATGACTTGGATAAGCTTGATGCGATATTAGAGTGTATTTATGTCTATCTCAATGTTCGTGAATAGCAACTGCAAATCCCCGCAAGCACTAATTTTCAGTCAATTTTTTTGTGTGTGATGAGGTTTATAACATACTGAATCCATGTTCTACCAAATTGGAAGACGGGAAAAAGCAATCAACAACTTCTGTACAGTAACCCATAACGCAGGATATAAAATTGGGATCTGTTTCTGTAACAAGAGTTTATGATGTCCTTGTTCAAACATTGGTTTAAGTCCCTCATTTGTTTATATTTCAATAAGATGCTCCGGTATTATTATGGATTCATCTGTTTTGGGGATCTGAGTCAGTCCAAGCGCAAAAGGGTTCAACCCCAGTAGGGGATAGCGAAGTGAATTATTGTTATTTGTTTAAATTTACATAAAAATTAAAAAAATTAAAAAAATGGTCAATTTTTTTTATTTTGTATTAAACTCTGCGTGAACCACCTGACATTGTTCAGGAACCCCCAAATTAATTTTATGTTTTCCGCGGATCCCCTGGATAATATCGGGGACCCCAGGGGGTCCGTAGGGACCACTTTGGGAACCACTGATTTAGAGTAAAGACATATTACTGATAGATATAAAAAAGAAAATACGTTTTATAGCATTTTTTAATAAACTGGGGAGGTGGGTAACCCCCCCTCCTGGACGCTTAACGGTGGACCATAACCCCCATTCCACAAATTATACAAGTATTCATACTCATTGCTCAAACTGTAAAACTGTAATTTTAATGTGTTATGCAATTCTATCTTTCTTACCTTCTATCGTGCTTTCTTTTCTAACTGCTCAGGCTTAAGTTTTCAGTTCTCCTGCTGATTCGAAGTTTTTTTAACTGTCCAGGATGTAATTTTTCAACTCTTCTTTAAAAATTTCTGTCTTTCGAACACTTTCTTCATTCGTTCTTTTTTTCTCAAAATTCGTTCTTGGCGATCTTCTTCAGTTTAATTCAACTTTTTACGACTCATTTTTACTAATTATACCTTATGTATAAATAAATTTATTACAGCTTAGCGAGAAACACTTTTTATATATTATGTTTTGTGTAATTAATGTTTTATCTACTTGCGTAATTATTGTTTCTTGTTAAAATAGTGCAAATATTTTATATCTGATTAATTAATACGTTAATATTATTTTCTGTTGTATTTATTTTATGATAAAAATTGTAATATTCGCGAGCAACGCCGTTTCTTACATTATAATGACATTTCAATGGAAACTTGGTTACAGTCAGGTTCGATACAGCCAAACTGGCATCATTTTGGCGACCAAATTTGACGATTTGACAACCACGTTGGCGGCCATTTTTGGAGACCATATGGAGGCTTCTCGAAATTACTGAAGAAATCTACAACATCACATCCTATGATGTAAGCAGATTTTTCGAGAGAACGCTGAAAAGTACGGAGGCAAATCGCTCTCAGCACACCTCTTCAGTTAAATTCAACATTTTACGACCTATTTTTACAAAATATATCTTATGCATAAGTAAATTTATTACGGCATCATGAAAAACTTTTCATATAGAGAGAGATAAATATGTTTTTGTTTTAAATATAATTCAAATATCCCTTTAGAATGAATTTCAAAACGGTATTTTATTTACAACATTCTTAACACACATAATACATTCTTTTTTTTAACAAAAATTTTTGCTGCCAAAAATCAAAAGTTAATATTTCCTAAATATGAATTATATTTTATTTTGAAATTAAATCGTCTGCTAATAAAAACGAGAATTTAATTGCGTTTATATTTATATTTAAGAATTCCTACATTAAAGCTTTGTAATGTTTATTAAAAATGTATTGAACATAAAATAAAGTTAAAAAACAATTTTAATAAGAGAAAACTTTAAAAATTAATTTGAAAGTAATGATTTATCATAACAGATGATTTTTACTTATGTAAACGATCCATAACGAGCTACTTTTGCTCGAAGTAGAACATCTAAAAATTGGAATTTGTTCCATAAGATTTCAGAATTTCACATATTCATCTTCTGTTACTACAGAATGAAAAATTTTGTATCGAAAATACTTAATAACTGCAATAATGATAAATAGTTGTTGCAATTAAGACTAACTATTTTATTTAGCCTTGAAACTATACGATGACAAATTCGATATGGCGCCACACTGTCTCGCCGATTTGCACCATAGTTTGAGAAATATGTGTTTCTGAGTTGATATATATAACTTAAGCATACTTTTCCAGTTATTATAATAGGAAGAATTTCGAATGTGTGCTATTTAGTATAATTATTCCATATTGATAAATAAATGTCTGAACTTCAAATGTATTATTCTTATTCGGTATGTTGTTCTTATCTTCTTTTAGTTCTATTTTTCACGTTTTTTTCAGACGAAAAAAACTATTTTTAATAAAATATTTTGTTATAATAATTGATCACAGATTATTGAGGGCAAAACATTTTGTGCTTCCCAAAATTTGTTTTAAGAAGTTCAAAATTGAAAAGAAGTGAATTCAAAATACTCAAGTGTTTGAGTAATCAGATAAACTATGAAGATCGTATCAAAACCTTATCTTGCAGATATCTAAATAATAGACTGAAGACAAAATGTACTTTCAAAATTAATTGTATTATTTTTAAAAGAAAGGAATTCCTTATGCATTTATTTACCTTTCATAATTTCTGTAGTCTTATTTTTTAAAAATTTGACTGTAAGAAATAGCAATATGATGAAGATATCTATACTCAAATATTTTTTTTCTCTCTTTGCATATTGTTAAAAGAATGGAAATACTTCCATGTTCTAATTTTTGTTCTTATTTTTTGTTTTCCCATCAGGAGAGGGAAGGGGTTGCCATGATAGCCTAGTGGTCATGGTCGCGAACTCGCGGTTGGTGTGCGATTTTGAATTTTTTTTTCTTTTCCTTATTTGAACTCTAGAAATAATTGTTGTGATATTTCAGTTTTTTTACTACCAAGATAATCTTTTTCTTCATGTTCTCATTTTTTATTTATATATGTATAATTTTGAAATTTTAATATATTGTTCATACTTTGCGTGTGTTTTTAAATGTCCCCCGTAATGCATATGAATTTTGATCAGTTCTATTATTTCTTTTTTCCATTAACTACTAAATAACATATTCTTAACAAAAGCCATAATCAGAAAAGGAAAAAGAGATTGAAAGTTCCAGAAATTATAAAAATAATACCGAATAAACATAATCCCCCTTCAACCCCAAATCATCTTTCCTACCATTTTCACGTCACAAAAAAAGAAACCAACTGTTAAAAATTTCTCAACAAGCTTTATCCCCCTTAAGTACCCCCAAACTTTACAATCCATTATTTTAAAGCCTTAATGCTCTGCTATAAACCTATTTGGAACACACAAGAACAACTCATTATCGATCAAATTTGTTTCCAAAAATCATGGATTACCAATCAAGCAAAGACAGGTCCATAGCATTCATCTTCATTAACCGATTTCTGGGAAGGGGGTCCTGTCACCAGATTTCCTCTCTGGAGAATTCTGTAAAGTACCATCTTCCAAGCACGTCAGCTCACTATTGGTGTCCTACATCGGAAAGAAAGCGTGAAGCCTAAAACGTATTGGACTTCGGTTGTTACAAACTGCGTAATTGAATAGCCGTGTTGCTGTCCGTTTGTATTTTTAAATAGATCTCTTCCTTGTTCTCTCATACCTTAAAGCTACGATTTTAAAAATAGTGAAAGAGACAAGAACTTCCTTGTGTATTAGTCAAACTCTTCTTGCGGTGAAGGGTTGTGTGGTGTAATTATCGAAATAGGTTGAGCTGTAGATGATGATTCTAAAAAAAAAGGGAGGAAACAAGATTGTAAATATTTCGATCACGCTGAGTGATTGGTTTAACTGTATCGTATAGAGGAGCAATTCAGACGTTTTTGTGATTCTTTTTCTTTTAAAAGAATTCCGGGATAAAATTCCAGCAATGATGTTGTTTTTAAATTACGGAAGAATTAATTAGTGGTTTTGACAAACCTTATAATACTCTCGGAAGTTAGGTTTGGCCAAATATTTAATGGTAAATCAGCTCAAATGTCGTAATTGTTTACTTGACCTACGTTCAAAATTATGAGGTATAAATATTTTGTTCTATGAGGTAAAAAAATGGTTGTTAATTAGAAGAATTATAAAAAGTATGGATCTACCCTGAATTATTTATTCGATAAATTTGTAAATATATTGCTTTTCACACTCGAAGGTGTACGAATTACACAAATATACCCAAAATATTTTCTTTTTATTGTTTTAAGCCTGGTGGAAAGTGCGCTCGTAACACCGTAAATGTGTTGCACAATATTTATAGCAAAACCTTTGAAATCACTATATTGAACAAGTAATACTCGTATAAAAAGAAAATTTTTAAGTCAATTCCTATTTGGATCAACACAGAAAAAATTTATTTTAGCTACTTTTGATTAAAAAGCTACATTTAATATAAATATGTATATACATAGGTCAGAATCACAGCATTAACTTTTATTAATTATCATTCAAGCATCGTATAGCCATCCAAAACAATCGTGTATATAAAACTTCAGTTCAACCGAATGCTTTAAAACATGAGAAAAAAAAACCTTTTCAAGTTTTGACACAAGTCGCCAAAAGAGTCACTAAGTCGCCAAAAATGATGTCAACATGGCTGTATTTGTAATTCTTTGAATAATTAGTTTAAATCAATTAATTTTTATTAATTATAATTAAATTATTGTATTGTCATCCAAAATAATCATGTATATAAAATTTCAGCTCAATGGAGCGCTTTAAAATGAATTTTATTAATGATTGAAAATTCCACCAAGATAAATAAATAAATATAGAGAGAATGTGAGCTAATAGTAGGAATTGAAAAATCGTGTTTAATTCAATTATGTTTCATTATTTTTAATGCAGCTATTCTATTTTTGTGAATCAAAATAAATAAATATCCTCTACAAATTTTTCTACCTCTCACCCAGTTCCACTTCGTTGCCAGTTTCATCTATTCATTTACTTTTTTTTCTTCTCGGATGTTTTGCGAAGACTAATTTTTTTTATTCGTTTTTACATAATATTCAAAAATTCGAATTATTTAATGTGCGTGAAATGGTTTGTCTATAAATATAATCTTAGACCGGATCAGGGATTTAATGTTCCGATTCTTTTTTAGAATCACACAATGGGTATAATTCTTTCGAAAGATCTTGAATTAAAATTTTCCTTTCTATTTATTTTCCTCACGTTTCCATTTTCTCCTGTTTTGATCATATTTGATGCAGAACTGTAAGCCATTTTAATCTATTTGAATGTTTCAAGGCGCTGTTTTCCTTTGCCGTGCTATTTCTGAGCCTCCTCGAACTTGCATTTCACAAACCGGAAGAAAGAAAGAAATTTCTTTAAAACTTGGAAAATTGTCAGAGAATCGTTTGGTGTAGCAGTAGATCAAAGTAAAATGGCGCGAATTTTAAGTGCTTTCGAGAAAATTTCGTTTAAAGTTTCATAAGTTTTATTCATATTTTTAGTTTTCCCCGCTTCCACATATTTCGAATTGTAACTATCAGCTCGTGAAAATATTGTCAGAAGTTACAACACTGCGTCAAATAGTTATCAAAATAAAATTTTTGAAGTTGTTTTTAGGTTATGAGTAGCTTTAAACTTTAGTTGCATTTCATTCCATTTTTATAATTTAAAAAACTTTATATTAAATATTGTTTTTTAATGGTTTCAAACTAAATTATATTCTAGATATCTTGTCTGAGTGTTAAATGTTCTGTTTCTTAAAAGTTCTAATTTTAAAGTTTTTTGTTTTTTATTTTTCCTACATAAATGAATTTGCTTTGATTAATATGCTTGCATATTAATCAAATTTATTCATATTTATTTGTTAACCTTTAATAATATTATAACTACATTTCCATCTATCTTCTGATCACGTTCAATGAGCTAAATTCCTGCAATGTCTTAGTCACATAACTGCGATCACGTGTTTCCAATCACCTTCGCGGTTGCCAACGTTTGCTTTTTACAGAAATTTTCTTTTAAAAGTTTATATTTCCGAATAATAAAAATTCTCATAGGTAAACAAAACATATTTAATTTAAAAGTAACCTTATAATATAAGAATTTTTTATTTCAATCTTGAAAAACTTAATGAAAAGTTGTAGTACTTAAACATCTTGACAAATTTTCAAATTTGAAATTTTATTTAAATTTTACACGAAGAGCCCCAAGTGCAAGTATAATATTGGTTTTAAATTCAATGAAAAACTCATGATTGCATTTATCATGTGACTATCAGGAATTTAGCCCATTAAAAGAATAAGAATAAATGAAAAATGATAAGGCGATGAGATCGGGAACTGAACTTCCACCCACTTTGAACAAATTTAATTGTTCTAAGCAAAGTTTACAAGCAACAGTTTTAGTACCCAAAGGCTTATATTATTTTTAAATATAGGCCTTATATAACATGACAAATAATTTTTTTCAATGATATAACATAATTTTAAGTTCTTTACTGGAGAAAGCAGACAGGGGCTGTAACGTAAACAAAATTAAAAAGAAATTAACTGATCGATATATTAGTAACTAAAACAAATCTTTTGTGTCTAATATAAATAAGTATTTCTTTATCTTATATTAATCAATGGAACAATATTAGTGGTTGTGGCTAAGAAAAACGTTTAGAATATTAAATTGATATCGGAGTGCTAAGCTCAGCTAGGCACGGTTAAAAAATCGTGCCAAGCAGTGCTTGCTGTCGAGTGGTATGGGATACAAGATGGCGGTGGCCTAAATGTAACAAATCGTCAGGAAAATAATTTTAAAGCACTGTTTTGAAATTTATAGCAATATATTTCAAATAAAGAAAAAAAGAATAGATGATTGAAAATAACCAATATCAATCAATATAGTATATTAATAATTATATATAATAATAATTATATTGATGATGATGATGCCGTATCCATGATGGGACCAAATCAAATAGTACCATGGGCCCTGATGAATGGCAATCTCTTCAATATTGTCCACATAGAGATTTGTTGACGAAAAGAGGACCCCTATTTTTTGCAGAGCAACAAGATAGCTGGACAGTCAAAAATATGAGCAGGTGTCAACTCTGTATCTAAACTGTTATCACAATTCCTATAAGATCTTGTACCAACCCTATCAAACTTCATTCCTCTGTAATGACCTGTTCTTAGCCTAGCAATAGTTTTTGTTATAAGGCGGTCTCCACTTATATTACAGATTTGATGGTTTACAGAAATTGACTTCTCTCTCAATTTGAAATTTGCGACAGAATTTGCGTCTAATAAAGTAATGTTAACAAATTTGTCATTATTAAGATTTCTAGCTTCTTTCACCATTTTATCTCGGGAGACCATGTAACCCCTATAGAGCACGTCCCCAGATGGCGGATCGGGGAATGCCTCCATTAGTTTTTCCTTTGGTTGATATAGCGGGGAAATAAAATACCCACCACAGACCAACAGGCAAAAATCTAACCTCTTTGAGGCAATGGCATCCCTTTTCCATGAAGATTCTGAATAATTATATTATGTAACATAACAGTCATGTAATATAATTTAATAATAACTATTAAATAATAATAATGATATAAAATTACTGAAAAAAATAATTATATTGTATAATTATATAAGATTATATACATAAAATAATTACAAAATATATATTAAAATTAATCAAAAAGGAATGTCAATTAATAATTGCTTAAAACTTGCAATACTCCAAAAACTCTGAGTTCCCTCAATGTATTTTATAGAACAAGGAACGTTTAAAAATGGAAATGCGCAATTTGCAGCAATAATAAAAAGCACAGCTCTCATATTCTTTTAAAATAATATCTTGGTACTCACCAATGATATAAGAAATGTCCATGTTCGAAAATATCACAAAATACAACAAAAGACTGAGACAGTAACTTGAAGAATGATTTTAGTAAAAACGGCTAAATTTGTATAAAAATCGAATTAAAATCGTCTGAAATTAATAGTTACCGTTGAAAAAAACAAAAAATTAATTACTCTAATATACATCACCCCCATGGCACACAACCACATTACCACACAATAAAAACATCAATGTAACCATATTGTATTGTTATCGCCATCTTAGCGAACATAAACAACTACTTGGCAAGTAGCACTCCGATATCAAATTAGCACCAAACATTTTTTGAAAGAAATCTTTGAACCAATATTTTGAGAGCCAATGGATTAAGACAAATAGATTAAAAGTTTATTTCAACTTCTAAAATTAGCAACAAGAAACAATGACAAAAATAATTACATCTAAAACTGTGGAACTTGACTTTACCTTAATTTTACAGCCTGTACACATAAACAAGCAATTAGCATCTGCTATAATCATCCTTTCTAAATTAGGTACAATAGCTATTTATTTGACACTATAATAAGCGAATTATTGTTAATTTACGATACGAAATAATAAGCAACTCTTGCATTTGTAAAAATCTATTGACTATTGTTTTATGACTTGATTGATTGTTTGTGATCGATAATGTTTGACAACCGATTATTTCGCGTTTTATGCCATCCTGGATCTCTGTACATAATTATAGAGTTAACTATAGAATCATTAAATGTTGCTTAAATCTTTTTTTAGATATATTTTTCACTTGTTCAATCTTAATCTGTAATCTTTCTTATGTGATCACAAACCTTCTAAAAACATTTTGAAAGCGAATATTTCCAAAATCAGAACACTTCCTGGAATGGATTATTGTTTACAATTCAGTAGTTTTTTAAAAATAATTCTGAAAAGATAATATGGTACTTTTCCGTTTCACCGGCGCAAATTTCGCCAAGCAGGTTTTATTGGCGGCAACACACAATACACAGATAAAAAATGTTAAGGAATGTTAGTTCTCATTGGTTCTTCGCCTATTTTTGATCTTTTATGAACAAGACGTGGTACTTATGTAATATCGCAATAATACCAACATTCAAGATAACTCGCCAAGTTGGCAACCCCGATTTCGCATGTGTCGTATGCACATAATTGGCAACCATGTGCTTCGTTTCATATAATGTCGCCAATATGGTTGTAATAATACGTAAGTACCTAAGACATCACTCATAAGAAAAGACTGCGACTTATATTGAAAATTTGGTGGTAAAAGGTTACCAGCGGGAATATTCCGTTTGGTATCGGTTGTATCGTTTTTTGGCGACTTTATGGCCTGCGCCAGAAAAATAGAAAAGCACCGAAAATATTTGTTTAATTTCTCTTAGAAAGTTGGAATAATCATTATTAATCATGATTTTAATGTAAAAAAAAAATTTAACCAATAAAATTTTTTTTTAAGAATATGGGAAAAAAACTTTTATTTTAAAGTATATTAAAAAAAAAGTGAATTTTTCTCGTGATAAATAAATTATATTCAAAGTTCAAGAGAGCTAAACTATTGATGGATGACTTAATTAACTAATTTAATTAATATATTAATTTAGGCTTTAAAATTTTTTCTCGTAATCGATGTCGAGTTATTCAAGCATATTATTTCTTAGAAAATAAGCTTAACTTACAAATTTCACCAAATTCTTGAAAGTTTTTGAGTTGTAAAAGCTTAAAGAATGGGTCTCTAACATAAAATCATTGATGAAAGATTATTTTTTATTCAACTCTCAGAGATTTTGGCTCCATATATAGAATAGATAATTTGTTTCCAACCTCTAAAAACATTAAGTTCGAAAAGCAATGCAATGAAAATAGCTTAACACGAAATTGAAGCGACTGAAAGTTTTTTTTATCTGCATAGATATATAAAGATGCATATATTTAATAAGAATTAATGAATGAATAATATAAAAAAATTTTACGTCAATTCCTACTTAGACAGCAAAGAAAAATTTTATTGTATCTACTTTTTATTAAATAGTTACAATTAATATAACTATGTATATACATAGGACAGAATCACAACATTAAGTGGTAATTGATTTTTATTAATTATCATCGAAGTATCGTATTGTCATCCAAAACAATCGTGTATATAAAATTTCAGTTCAACTGAATGCTTTAAAACGTGAGCAAAAAAAAAACCTTTTCAAGTTTTGACACAAGTCGCCAAAATGATGCCAACGTGGCTGTATTTGTAATTCTTTAAATGATTAATTTTAATCAAAATTCATTTTTATTAATTATAATTAAATTATTGTATTGTCATCCAAAATAATCCTGTATATAAAATTTCAGCCCAATTGAGCGCTTTAAAATGTATTTCATTAACGATTGAAAATTCCACCAAGATAGATAAATAAATAAATATATAGAGAGTGTGAGCTAACAGTAGGAATTGAAAAACATTCACACAAAATTTTCAAATTCTTTGAAAAACAAAACTTTTATTGAGTTTTTGGAAAATAACCTGATAATTTTCATTGCATTGTTTTTTTAGCATCAAATTGTCAACAAAATATTCAACGTCGCCCGCTTTGTTATCCAATTCACCGTTGGAATGTGCTTCTCAATAACTGCACAAGTTTTTTATGATGCTCCTCATTTTGGATGATGTGGGAACAGGAGCTTCATTATTAATTTCATTTTCACCGTTGGAATCTGTAACAATGATATTTTTTTAGTTTTGCTCAGTTTCAGTATCCTTCCTTTTCTAGAAGGAAAATTTTTTCGAGTTAAGCAATTTTTTGTTTCGAGTTAAGAGAAAAAAATACATAAAAATACATAATAGCTTGTCGGAACCGTTGTATTATTACGTGTTAACCGATATTTCGTCTTAAAAGTTTTCGTTTTAAACGTATTCACTGTATTATTGAAACGTATTAATTATTACTCGGTTATAAGTTGCAACATACCAAATTTTTTTACCTGTTTGAATTCTTCATATGATGAAATTCATAAATACCAAATCTCAAGAAAAATCACTTCAATAGTTAAGAGTTATTCGAATTTGAGATTATGTTTGGATAAATCGAAGAAATCTGAGACCGAAAACTAATTTAAAAATTCATAATTATCGGTCAAATACACGTAGTTTTAATAATTGGAAAGCTATTATGGATCGTTTGAGTGAAAAGTTAACCTGATACGTATTTATTCCCTAAAGGTTTTTATCGAATATTTCAGAGCTTTCATGCTTTGAAGGTATTTCCTCTAAAGAACAAATTTAATTTTAGAAATATTACATGGCAATTAGAATTAATCTTTTTTGAAAATATTTCTAAAACTACCAATATCTCTACTTCTCTCTCTCTCTCTCTCTCTCTTTTTTGCAAAACAAAATCATACATCTTATTAATGAAATAAAAAGAACCAGAGAGAGAGAACTAAGTTAAATAAACGTAAAATAATAAATTCTTGAACAACTAATGAAATCTTATTCGTTATCCCTAAATTTAAATTAAGTAACCACTCTATATTGTCCTTGCAAGCACGACTAACCAACCAGAACTCTCAAATGAAATGAAACCCATCCAAT
This sequence comes from Trichonephila clavipes, assembly GCA_019973935.1. NCBI lineage: Eukaryota > Metazoa > Arthropoda > Arachnida > Araneae > Nephilidae > Trichonephila > Trichonephila clavipes. The sequence goes on from BMAU01019612.1 coordinate 1,146,024, forward strand.
TGTTAAAAAAAAATAATAAAAAAATATTCAAATTATCGCCTTTAAAAAAGATTATGTGGAAGGAAGCACGCGTATTTTTTAAAAAACAAACTTTTTTTTAATTTTTTACATCTGACACGGACAGTTTTGTTTCGCAAACAACTTTAACCGTTCGAAATGCATCATTTGTCAAAACAACTGTTGCCATTCCGGAGTCGAAAAAAACCTTCCAGTTCGATTGCAACAGCAAGAGATTTGCTTAAAAAGTTGTTTGTTCCGTCTCGATCATGGTTAATTTTTAATTAAATCGTCTGACACAAATCGTCTGTTGGAAGTGCTGTTGCCATTGCACTTGCATAAGTAAAACTTGGAAAGATGATTTCGAAAACAAACAGTTTAAAAAGATCGTTTGCATTCGCTTTGTCTTTGTGGAATATTCCATAATTAAACCTTCCGCAATGAAATAAAGGAATAGCGTATTAACAAGGGAAGTGAATTGTAAAGAATATATTAAAAAAATGAATGAGATCGTGATCTAAATGCATAATTTAAATCAGTAATGAATTTAAAATTTTAATTATTCAGATGAGGTCTAAAACGTGTAATTTCGAATCAACTCGCGTTGAATGAAAGTTCAGGAAATGGGTCATTAACAACTGCATGCCCCAAGGACGAGGTTGTCGAAACGCGTACCCTTCAACTAACAAGAACCTCTTTTCGAATTTGTTTCGCTTTGGAACGTGAATCGGGCTATGTTTAGGAACACAAAAAAATTCGTAGTAGCAGCTGCCCGGATTATGGTTTTTGTTCTATGATCGTTGGGAGTAAACGCTTACGCGTTCCATATTCTAAGCTTTTCGTTCGTAACCGAAGGCGAGAATTACGTTGACTGCATTTTATTGTATTTTTATTTCTTAGAATGTTCGAATATTAAGCGTGGAAAGGGAAAAGGCATTCTAAAAACGTGAATTCGGGACAAGTATTTAACACACTTTCGCTTTGTTGGATTTTTTTGGCTGGGTGTTTTGTCACGGATGAAATAATGCAACTTTTTTCCAGAGGAAAAAAAATATTCGTTTTTTTTTTTTTCTTTCTCTCTTTCCCTTTGGACTAAAAGGAATATGCCGTTAGAATCTAATAATAAGAAGTCTTTCCCCAAAAAGTAAAATAATTTACTTTGATTTAATCATATATGAGAGAACAGAATCATTGACCATAAGAAACGGGACCACATTAAGATTTTTTTTAATCATGCTGTTTTAGTGGCTGCCATATTTGAAAATCTTATGTATCCACACACACACAGGTAAGAGTATTCTGTCTGTCTGTAGCATTTTTTATTATAGCGGAAAAGTTATATTTTGGAACACTACGAGAGAGATGAAAAATTAAAAAATGCCCTTGTGATTTCTTAACAAAGTTTTTACCTTAATTGTTTTTCTAATATTTTAAGCTTCAAATTGCACCAGCAATTTTACATTATTTACTTTGTAATTGTTTTTCCGAAGTGGATTGTGTAAGAGATTTGAATTAAAGCTAAAATTTAAATTTATAAGGAAAGGGTATTCAAATAACAGCCCGCAAAGACAATCAGAAACCCAAATGTAGAGAAAATGTTCTCTATATTTGGGTCGACATATATTTGTAGGCAAAATTTTTCTTACATCAAGATCAACAAAAGTAAATATAGATGCAAGTTGGTTGGCATTAAGTTGCAGGCTGCGATGAAAATTTCAGCAAGCACACAGTTTCACTCCTGGTTTTAAAAATAAATGTAGACAATTCACATCTACACCTTTTAGCTGCATCACACCCATTGATTATTTTAATCGTGTTGAATTCCGGGAGAAATTATTGACCAGTACTTCCAAGCATAGCATCCATCCGGAAATATTCAGACAGCTGGCACTTGAAGTAATAAATGACATACCCGATCAAGCCAATACACAGATGGTAGTCGTTCGGATACGGGTAGAGCAGAGAGTGGTATATTTAGTAACTCCTGGGAATAATGTTAAAATCAGCATCAGGAATTCTGATCACCGTTCCGTCTTCAGATAGGAACTCATCGCTATTAGTCGTGCTCTCAACTCTAATAAGGACAGTATCTGGATCTTGACAGACAGCAGAAGCTCCATCCAATATTTGAAGAATTGGCCAAAAATTATAGACAATACTGGTTTAGATATTATATCCAAATTGGCTAGGCTTGGTCAGAGGAAACAAGTATGTCTCCAGTGGATACCATCGCATGTGGATGTGCTTGGGAACCAGACAGCTGATGAGCTGGATGGCAGGGGGATTGTGATCTCCCTAACCCCAATTCCTCTGTCTTGAGCCATTCGGAAATTCATTTCCTATACAGAGATAAAATGAAATTGACTGGGCGAAACCCTCCTGTTCATTACTGGCACGCAGCTAAGAGTCCTGGTCTATCTCTACAGTGCAGGAGTTCCAGGGCTCTAGTTCTTAGTAGTTAATTATAACGCTATAATTTTAATTGAATAGGCAGATATAATTATTTTTACACTTAAAAACGCAATAACTATTGTTCTGTGTTTCTTGGAGTGTGAGAGTGAGTGAATATTAATGTTGCACTGTTCAGCTACACGAGGGCTTTTGGCAACGGATCGCGTAATTTTGAACCATAGTCAAGTAACGTGGACGACATCTGAGCTGGCACCCCTTTCTCCTAACTACCACACCACACCAACTTAGAAGGAATATTCTACCAATAATTAGCAGGAATATTCTTTGAAATCCACTCTTCCAAGATATATGGCAGCACGGGTTCCATGATGAGTATTTTAGCGGAAAAAATAGTTTGTCAAATTTTAAGTGTCTTATGTTTTTGTATGTTAATGAAGACCTTAGAAAATGATTTGACTACTTATTTTAAGTGAACGGTATATACACTGCTGGACAATTTCTAAGGACGGATAACACTATCATCCATAGCAACCACAAAATGAAAGGAAGCAAAATGTGGAAAATTAGAATAAGTGCGGGATATTAGTAAGAAGAAGTATGAGTATGCAAAATTTTTTTCCACGTCTGTTCATCACGTGATAGCGTTCATAAGAGCTTTAAAGGTTTTGACGCGTGTGGACAGTTGTTGTTTCAAGTCAAAGTTTTACAGGAAAGATTTAATAGACGAACTTAAAATTTTTGGCATGTCTTCCCGACATCACATAGATGATTTTATGCGTGGCTGAATTATTGGAAAGATCGAAGAAGGGCGAAAAATAACAGATGTTGCCAGGGAGTTCGACATCGCTCACAGAGTTGTTTCACGGCTGTGGAAGTCATTTAAAACTACTGGAATGTGTAGTAGACGGCACGGGGGAGGTCGTGTTAGAAGTACGACGCCTGCAGAAGACAGATATATCGTCCTATCAGCAAAAAGGAACAGGCGCACCACAGCTCAGCAGGTGGCAAATCAGTTTCTTGCTGCCTCAGGAAAGCAGATCTAACCGAAAAACTGTTGCCAGACGTTTGACGGGAGGAGGACTATACGCACGCAGACCTGTTGTGTGTGTCCCATTGACCAGACAGCACCGTACTGCCCGTTTGCAATGGTGTCGTGAGCATCACAATTGACTGAACAGGACTGGGCATGCGTCCAGAAAATATCCAGGAAAAGGACCGATATCCGACATGCAGTATCGTGGTGTGGGCCGGCATCATGATAAATGGTTCGACCCCGTGTAGAACCTTTCCTAAATGGTCTCCCAGGGGCAATTTTCCAGCAAGATAATGCTCGTCCGCATACAGCAAGAGTTGCTCAAGACTTCCTACGTCATTTTCAGACTCTTCCATGGCCGGCCCGCTCCCCCGATTTGTCCCCTGTAGAGCACGTGTGGGATCAGCTAAAACGGCATATGCCCTCGTGTCACTCTGTACATGATTTAGAGTTGGCTGTTCAAGATTTGGGGGCCCATCTGCCTCAGGACAACATAAGGTGTCTAATCAACTCAATGCCGGACCGTGTGGCGGCATGTATTGCAGCTGGAGGTGGTCAAACGCGCTATTGAAGTTGCCCAGTATTTGTGTCGTTGCACACCCTGTATTCGTTTAATTGTCTTGTTTTTGAGATCAAGTGAATCTCTCATATGTGTCATTATGTGTATTAAATTTTATTTCAATCCGATGCTTTCTTCTTGGGTCGCTATTTTCAATGTTCCCGAGTGTACATAAGACAGAATCGCAGCATTAAGTGGAAATTAATTTCTATTAATTATCATCAAAGTATCGTATTGTCATCCAAAACAATCGTGTATATAAAATTTCAGTTCAACTGAATGCTTTAAAACGTGAGAAAAAAACCTTTTCAAGTTTTGACACAAGTCGCCAAAAGAGTCACTAAGTCGCCAACGTGGCTGTATTTGTAATTCTTGAAATAATTAGTTTCAATCAATTAATTTTATTAATTATAATTAAATTATTGTATTATCATCCAAAATAATCATGCATATAAATTTTCAGCTCAATTAAGCACTTTAAAATGTACTTTATTAACGATTGAAAATTCCACCAAGATAAATATATAGAGAGTGTGTGAGCTGATAGTAAGAATTGAATAAAAGGCAGTTTTGTGATGCCTTGATTGATTTCAAGAGAGGGCGAATATCTTTATAATATCTTAACCCTCTTAAGCGATTGATTTTTTTTGCCCAAAATGTTCCAAAAAAAGAACATTTTTATAGCATATAACTAATCATATTACTTAACCGAACGCGAAAATAGAAGAATTATATTTTAATTTTCCATTTTAAAGATTTAACATTTTTTATTTTATAATCGTGGAACACAACCCCCCCCCTAAATGTTTGCTTTTTATAAGCACACTCTGCATGCTGCGAAAAATGTTTCATACATCTTAAAAGAATTCCTCTTATACTTATAAAGAAATTTCATATTCGTACCTCTTTTTCAAACGGTTGAGTATTTATGCATGCGTGTATATATATGCATGCGCTCACAATTTGAAACATGATGGTATAATATTCAGTCTTCTATTTCAATGGGGAAAGAGATAGTAGTGCTTTCTTTGGACTATCTTTCCACACACACACACACATTTTCATTTCTTCTCAACCAACAAATAGCACATTGGCTTGCCGATCCCTCTTCTTTATGGAATATTTTCAAGAATCTAAATTTCTGCCTTCAATGAAAAATTTCCGCTTTCTCCTCAAGGAAAATCCCGGATGAGAAGTATTTCAGTACCATGGACAAACATTATTTCTAAAAAGCACTCTAGAACTAATAATCTCACTATAAGAATTAAAAATATGTGCACATCAAAGATAGAAAGAAAAAAATATTAGTGCCCGTACATAGTACGGCAAACTGGTTGTGGTCAGCTTTCAGTATCCCGTACGGTGTACCGGCAAGCCAGTTAAGGGGTTAATATGTGCTGTCTGTTTCATTATTTTGTAAATGCCAATACATCTCCTGAACTGCCGTAAAGTCCGAGTTCAAATGCCCTACACATGTATATCAGTTGCAGACAAGTTACACAACTAATAAAAATATTTTAAAATACTTTAATTGGAATAAATTTAAATGATATTTTTAATAGTTTTTTACGCAAATGGACTTTGTATATGAATTTTACTTGGATTTTTTTTCTGAGATAGGATTTGTGTACGTGTTCATTAAGCAATTCTGAAGTAAAATCAAATTACGAACATTGGAATCATCTCAAAAACGTTGCAAATTTTGATTAATATATATACATATACATATGACCGTAGCTGAATTCAGAATATAAACTATACCGAATGCCTCCAACTTCCTATTTTCTAAATTTTATTTTTGCTCATTTTCTTAGTTTTATTTCTTACAGTATAAGCACACTTTCCGCTAGCTTGTTTCAGTTGTTCTAGGTAAATGAGAAATTCTAAGACTCTTTCCAATTCAAAAAAACTAAAACAGAATTTCTGTTTTTGAATGCAAGAACTGAACAACTAGCTGTAACTGTAACACGCTTTTCTAAGCTTCACTTGTATGTAACGGAATCTTTGAACTCAATTTTTATCCACTTCAAAAGGTCAGATTAATTCGAAATTTTGCTGACTTGTCCAGGACAGAGGACAATACAATAATTTAATAGTTTTGTTCCATTGTCCTGATCAGGATCATCAGGTCTAACGATTTCACATTTTCCGATCCGATCCTGCATCTGGCGACTAATATCCCAAATCCCATTTCCAGATTTGGCGACTAAAAGATTAAGTTACAACTTAGTTCGATTAACCATAAAAGGCTGTTTTTTACTTTTTTTAAACTTTTATTTATTTCTCTGCCTACTTCGGTAACTATAATTCTCAAGGAGATTCTTTCATCGATATTTGGATTCTTTGCGTTAGAAACTGCTAACATTTTCTTTGCTTGTTTTTCTAAGCCTTTTTTGGCATCATTACGCTGTTTTCTAATTCCTATTCAGTATTTACGTATTATCACAAAAATCGCCAAGTTGGCAACCCCAGTTTTGCATATACCGTATGCGCTGAATTGGCAATCATGTGCTTCGTTTCATATAATGTCACCATTATGGTTGCAATAATACGTAAGTACCTCATATTCTTTTTACAGATGTTGCACTATACATTTGAAGGAGGAAGATTCTAAGTACCTTCTGTTCTGAAAAAGAGTACTTTAGCGATCACGCCAAAACGATCATCTGCGCGTGAGGACTATTGCTGGTTTTTTTAGATATCCCACCGCCACACTCGCCCCAAGCCAGTGATTCGGCAAATAGGTGAACGAACGATACTATATTCTGGGCGAGCGTGTTAGCAGTTGCGTCACTTTGTGGGTTGCGTCATTCATGCATGACGGCTTGTGTGCGTTACGTCATTTGTGTGAGACGGCTTAATTGTGTCATATGTCTGACGGCTTGGTTGCTTTTGCGGTGGATAGATTGCGCCACGACTGCTGCGTGTGAAGGATACGGTTCTCTTTGCCCAGCCAGGGTGACCAATGAAGGAGGAAGTTTCAATCTGAGCACCTTCTGTTCCAAAGACGAGTACTTTAGCGATCACGCCAAAACGATCGTCTTCACGTGATGACTATTACTGGTTTACATAGATATCACACCACCACACATTTTTAACAAGCCACTTCCTCGTTAGGATCTATTTCACCTTAAATTAAGTGAGCTAAAAGTGGAGGAAGGGGCGAACAAGGAGTAGAGAAAGAGGAAATGAGAGAAACGATAAGGAAACTGTTAAGATGCACATTATCTGGGTAAAATGTGGAAAACTTTTGATTCTGCACATTAACGGAGCAAATATGTTAATCTGCAAATTAGTTAGGTAATTTGCTCATTAACGGTTTTTGAGCTTTAGCTGTAACATACCCATGCAAAGAGAATGAGTCTTCAGAACTAGAGAATGATGTTTAATCTTCCTGAACTTTAAATTTGAAAGTGCCTATTCACATTTAGAGATAAATATGTACTTAAAGTATCCAAAAATTATGGCTAATTATTACGGAACTACCCATAAAAATGTAATAAACTATTCATACATGGATTGGAAACCCCTCCGAAATTTTTTGGGTCGAGTCCGATCGGCCACACGTGCGCGCATTATCCGGCAATTGCAAACAATCAACTTGTTACACTGACTTCATTAGTAAAGATGTGGATGTCACGGCAAAATGTGCAGCGCGTACTTTGATTAACGGAATTTAGATCAGTCACGCGTGTACCGCGATATGTTCGAACAGAATGGAATGTCGATCCTCCGACATCAAAATATATCCACCAATGGGAAAGAACTTCAAAAGAGGCAGGAACTTTGGTACCTCAAACTGGCAAGTATCTTTAAGTTTTCATGATAGAAGACACTGTTGATCGTGTGTGTGATTCATTTTGTAGGAGTCCTGTTGAGTCTATTAGGCTCATTAGTAACGACATTCCATTCTGTTCGAACACGTTGCTGTACACACGTGACTGATTCAAATTCGTTAAACAAGTTCGCGCTGCACCTGTTACTGCGGCATCCACACATCTTTACTAATGAAGTCAGTGTAAAAGAATTTATCGTCTGCGATAGCCGAACAATGCGCGCACGTGCGGCCGATTGGAGTAGACCCAAAAAATCTCGGAGGGGTTTCCAATCCACGAATTAACAGTTTATTACATTCTGATGGGTATTTCCGTAATAATAAGCCATAACGTTTGGATACTTTAAACCCGGACACCCTGTATATTCAAAACAAGAGTAAATACGTTAGGTGACATTTTCTCCTGTCGGCTGCGATCGATGTGTTGACCATTACAGGTATAAAGAACTACATTGTCAGAAAGCAAATTTTGTAATAAGGATTTATGTGCTTTGAAGGAGTCGTAAACAATCTACATCAGTTTATTGAACTCATTTAATTTGTCTGATTTAGGCAGTAAAATTTTATTATTATTTTTTTTTTGTTATTCTTCAAATTCTTCTTTTATCATATTCTTCTTTTATTATGCATTACCTGTTAAAGTAATATTGAAACACTCCAAGTACGTTGTTTACCCCGCAGTAAAGCTCCCTTGGTAGGAAAATTGAGTTTTACTGGCAAAATTAACTTCCACAAAATTAAGACTAATGACAACCATAGCAGATTTGTCTAAGGTTAACGCAGACCGGCAACTTTATCACCTTTAGGGACACATTTGGAGAAAAGTACAACGATATCGCCAAGGAATAATGGAGAAGACTCTAGGGTCAATCCTTCTAGAAATTCCCATGAAGCAAAAAAAAAAAAAAATGGATCTTTGAAACAAAAGTCGAATTAGTTCAGGCGTGTGCGTTGACTGTGATAAAACAGAGAAACTTTATCTGAGTTCGTTCTAGTGGGACTGCTTAAAGAGCAGATTCTGGAACGTTGTGACTGTGGTGTTATGACGAGTGCGATTTGCACAAATGTAAATAATCTATTATAGTATTCCTTTGTGTATATACGTCGATGGGTCTTTGCTTAGTTATTTGTTCCTCCTCGTTCATTAATAAATTTTCTAATATTCAATTACGTCGGTTTTTTCTCCTACGCAAATTTGTAACATTATTATCTTTTAAAAAAAGAATTGTTCACTATATAAAAATTGTTTTGATATTGTTAACATACGTATCACTTTTATTACCGAAACATTTTAACGTTGTAATCAAAACTGAATAAATTATCTCCATTATGACATGAAATTTGCCATCTAAATTCAAAGTGCGATGTTGATGAAATATCAAATCATTGTTAGTCATGATTTAAAAATCGTTTTCTATTTTGTTATCTGAAAATTGTAATCAAAATAACGAAAAAGGTACAATATTGCTTCAGTTAAAATATTTCCTTCAGCATTTTTATATCGATAAGCGTTGATTCAAAAATTCAGTAATAATAATAATAAAAAAAGAGAACAATAAGATTAAGAAAAAAAGAAGTCACAAAAATAAAAAAAAATTTAAAAACTCCACCAACTTTCACTGTATTTTTTTAGAAAAGAAATCTCTTTTTTTTGTTTTACATCTGCAATATTATGAGTTTTTTTTATTCTAAACGGTATGAACGGTATATTTTCCTTTATTTTCTCTCAGCACCGATTTATATTATAATGTAATCAACAAAATAAAAACGGTATATATTTAACATTTCCATAGAGAACATACTGTGTCATCCAAGATTGTTAAAAAAAAACTTGATTTCATAATTCTTCCTAGAACTGAGCTGATTGTAATACATTTAAATTCTTATATATTTTTAAAATAAGAATAAAAAAAATTATACTATTTTAAAAATTTAATGATGACAAGAATATAAAAAAGAATAATATCTTTTGGAACATTTCGGATTGTAACCTTTTTTAATTTAATTCATTTGGATTCAAATACAAAAAAGGCTTTATCTTCTATCATATTATCATCATTCTTTCTTCATTCTTTTCATGACAAATTTAATTAAAACATTTCGTGTCTTAGAGTCAACCTTTTAGTATATTCTCTACGAATTCTATTTTTTCCCCTTCCAAATAATTGATTATTCCAGTTCCAGAGAATCCTAAACTCTTTAAATAACATTAGGAAAAAATTATTTTCCTACCTTACAAGCTTAGGGAGACAGAGATTTTTTTTCTTTTCCCTTCTGTTCGTTTTAACTGATAATCGTTTGCACCAAAGTTTTCCTTCGGCATATCGCAATCGCAGTTACGGTTTGTGATTTAGTAAAGTAACTACGTGAGATGCTTTAGAGTATTTTTCCTGGTACAACCGGTGAAGTGACAATCTATTATTCAATTGTTGTTTTTTCTTAAATGTATAAAGAGTCATGTTATTCACAATATGCTTCCATTGTGCTACGTTGTGAGCAGGCAAGGCGGTGAAAGGGGTTTGAAATTTAAACACGTATGCATTTAGTGTCAAGAAAGTTAAAATATATCGTTTAAAGTCACATGATTTATTTTTACTTGTTCGAGAAGTGAAGTTTTCCTCGTTCAAAATCGAATAATATATGTAAAGTAGTTCTAAGTAAAATAAATTAATATTTTGACTAACGTTTTATTTATTTATCTTTTACATTACAATCAATGGAAGGTATGTTGATTATTTAACATTGGAAATGTTTATGATTAGATTATTAATATTTCAATGAAAATGAAATGGAAAATTATTTCTGCATTATAATAACTAAATTTAATTACTTATTATTATGCTAATGATTTATGTATCGTTAAAATGAACAAAACGTGTTTTTTTAATTTCTTTAATTTGATGGATATTCTCTTTCCATGCATTTCTTTTTAATATCGGGTTATTTTTTTTTCTTTTTCATTCATTATCTCATTTTATTTAAACGTAAAAAATAAACTATCTTGGTTTGAATATGCATTAGTTAGGGCTGAAAAACCATCTTTTTCTTTTTTTTTTTATTGTTATACTTTAAAAAAGTTGCTTTTCACTACCTAAGTAAAAAGGAAAGGGGGATTTCAAACAAAAAGAAGTTTTCTCCACTCATGAAAAGCAGATTACACATTTAAAATATGGAGAAATTTTGTGCTTTTTTGATTTGTCAGTTATTTAATAACTATCTAACTTGACTATGTCATAATGCTGTTGTTCTGAATTGGAAGTTTGAGAGCAGCAAAAAATATTAAAACCTGTACATTCAAAATGTTTATTCTTTGTAAAAAACACATACACATTTTTATTTCTGCAAATTTAGCTGTATAATTCTCATTTTTATTCAAATTTACTTTTTCACCTTTTATTACCAATTTTAAAAAAGATAAAAATAATTTATGCATCGAAAAAAATGGGGGAAAGTCCGCATACATATGTTAGCTATTTCACGCGGGCCGTAACATGAGATTAAAGATTAAACGGGCGGGGGGGAGGAATGCTTAAGACCAATATAACATTGAACTCCTGTTTTGCTTTTTTAAATTATTATTTTTTCATATTTTTCCTTTCTGCCACTAATACTAAAGTAAAAGAATTCAAGAAACACTTCTGCACAATTTTTGTATCAGTAAACGGTTTCATATGATTGCCAATAATGCAACAAACTTCTTAGGATGTCTTTGTTACCACTGTGACATTACCACTGACGAAACACTTTGTTGCTGTTATAAAGAACATTCAATAATGTCTATTTATCTCTTCTTCAGAGGAAAAATGTCATTAAATAATTTCTGTTATTGGTATTTTTTAAATACAGCACTTGCGTGACAAATCAAACAAGTACTGAACCATGTTTGTTTTTCACTACAAAACAGTCAACCTCCAAATCATTCGAATATTTTTCGCTTGCGAGGTATGAAAGTTTGTTCAAAACTAGTTCCACCCACAAAATTGTCCCTAACCCACTATTGTCTGTTATCACTAACCGTAACCCTTTCAAATAGAAAAAGAATATCAATTCGCAGACATACGACATCGACAGCAAAAACGTAAAATTGATACATTTGATCTCTTGTCAAAGAATTTCCCACCAAATTTTTAAAACATTGTTTTAAATAAAAGAATTTCTCAGAGCAAGGGGTCATGAACGGGCCTCTTAAAAAGGCTCGGTGGGCCACATGCTACCCGTGGGCCATAGGTTGAGTATCACTGGTGTTGAGTGTGAGTTGTTGCTGTTAATTGGTGGTGTTATGTCAAGGGAGTCTGACGACTTTGACTACTCTGGTTGCAGGTAGATGGTGCCACGACATCTGTTTGCGTTTTTTCTGAATTAATCCAAGATCACCAATGTGGAGGTGCATATCCGAGGACAGAACCCACGACTCTAGGTTACATAGCCGCGTAACATAACGACTAGACGACTAGACAAAAGTGATCACTCATGTCCGGAGGCTGTTACTGGCTTATGAAGATACCGCCACAGTTTAACTATAGCGGAGGTGTTGTACAGGAGGTTTTACTGTACCTCAATTCCTGATAGTGATAGATATTATAATGAAAGAGAATATTAAATATATATATTTCAAATTTTAAAAATTCATATTAAATAAAACTATTCAAAATTCTGAAATTTACCTCTGGAATTATCACGTTTAGAATAATGCTGCCAACCTGTGCTCTACCAAAAGTTTGAGAGCAAATACTTTCCTTATTTTAAAGTTTTATGAAATAAAATATAGTGCATTTTAAAGTACACTGGTGTGCAAAAATTAGGGACGAGACGGTTTTTTCAAAATAACTTTGTACAAAAGCTTTCCAAATCAACACATTTAATACCGTAAGATCCCTAATACGTAAGGACATGTGTAATGTAAGCAACACTTACTAAAAAGAGAAATCAGAGGGATAAAAAAGAAGCTTGATTGAAAAAGTAGCATGGAGCGCAATGCTACTGAAGGCCGAAACATCCCTGTGACGGGTGTCCAGCAAGAAACATCCGGTCTTTAGTAGGGGATATGATCTCCCTGACTGCTAGGCAGGTTTCACAGCGTCTGCCCATGCTGAGAATGAGGGTGTCAATGAGTTGTTGAGGCATTGCTGCCCATTCGTCTTGCAGCGCCAATCGAAGCTCCCGAATCGTTACTGGTGGTAAGGTACGAGCTGCCAAGCATCTGCCTAGAAAATTCCATACATGCTCATTGGGATTGAGATCCGAGATCGTACCGGCCAAACCATACGTTCAATATCCTCACTCACTAAGAGCTGTTCGGAAGCTATTGTGCGATGACATGGTGCATTGTCGTCCATGAAAAGGAACTGCAGACCCATAGCGCCTCTAAAAAGACGCACATATGGAAGAAGAATCTCGTTACAATAACGGGTCCCGTTGACTGAACCTGCGTCGAAGATGTGAAGGTCTGTACGACTACCAAGCATGATGCCTCCCCAAACGAGAACACCTCGACCTTCATACCTGTCCCTTTCAATGATGTTCGAGGGATGATTGCGGCTTCCCGCTCTCTCCAGATGAGTATGCGATGAGAATCGCTACTCAAACTGAATCTGCTCTCATCTGTAAAGAGTACTCGTCCCCATTCATTGTCTCTCCAATTCCGGTGTTCCCGGCACCACAGAGAACGCCTTCTCCGATGGGCAGGCGTTAAAGGTACACACCGTACAGGGCGTCGTGCAAACAGACCACCACCGTGCAGTCTTCTGGCCACGGTAAAACGCGATATCGGTCGTCCAGTCGCCTGTGCCGTGTGTCTAGCGATTTCTCCCGCTGTCTGCCGCCTGTTTCTTCTGGCCTGTAAGACAATGTACCGGTCATCTGCGGGTGTGGTTCCTCGTGGACGACCACTACTGAATCCCCGGATAGCTGTTCCTGTAGTTTGAAATTGTCTCCAAAGTCGTGAAACGATGCTGTGAGCAATTCCGAACTCTGCAGCCACACTTGTCACACTGCGGCCTTCTTCCAACTTCCCAATGATTCGACCTCGGGTAAAAGCATCCAGATGTCGTCTAACAGATTGATTATTCGCCATTTCTCGCTGAGGCAGCAACTCAATGTGATTTAACTGCTATAAGGCGTGCAATCTCTTTGCCAGAAATACTGATCTTACACCGACAACATGCTTTATACTTCCAGACACTCCCCATTACGTCTACCTGCATATCTGCGCATGTGCTACCGTACATCACCTTACTTAATCTTCTGATTGGTCTTTCTGTCCGCTCTGCCTCTTCGTTCAGCTGATATGCTAATTTTTCGACATTGTCCTTAATTTTTGCACACCAGTGTATATACAAACGAGGCTATTGTGTTAAAAAAAATTTCTTTGTTCTGCGATTGTATTTTTTCTTCGCCTTGGACAGCAATTTTAAAAAACAAGCCAAATCGCCAACTATTCGACTAAGAGCGCGAACCGTGCGATAGGAACCAGTGACCAATATATTTATTGACATATATTATTGGTCAAAGCTGGGAGTTCGAGTCACTTGTGTCCCGCCTACACTATGTCTGTTACTTTGTAATGATTCCTGTTTACACACAAACTGTGGCATCTGGTGGTCCGTTGCATCTCTCTGGTGGTACCTTTCCCCATACAATCTTTTTGCTGCTCGAGCACTTCCTTCTGCCAATCTGTAAATCAAATGAATATCTGTCAACTCGGGGTACGTAGAACATTCCATACTGCTCTGCAGGCAATGATAGCTTAAATGACTGCGGTGATGCAGGTCTGTTTCCTACGCTGCTCTTGCAAACAAAGCCATCTAGCACCGAACGAAGACGTTTCCGACCAGGGATTGCTAAGCAAATCTGAATCCTTGTGATGTCCCTCACCTCCCCTTAAAGTTTGTCCCAATAATCCTGGGACACCTTGTAAAAAACGCGATGAGTTTATTGATGTTTGGGAGTTAGAAGACAAATCAGATATAATCAGTAGAAATTCTAATTCAATTCCTACTATTAGCTCCCCTCTCTGTATATTTATCTAGGTGGAATTTTCAATCGTTAATAAAATACAGTTTAAAGCGCTCAGTTAAGCTGAAATTTTATATACATGATTATTTTGGATGGAAATACAGTAGTTTAATTATAATTAATTACAATTAATCGATTAAAGCTAATTATTCAAAGAATTACAAATACATCCACGTTGACATAATTTTTGGCGACTTGTGTCAAAATTTGAAAAGGTTTTTTTTCCTCACGTTTTAAAGTATTCAGTTGAACTGAAATTTTATATACACGATTGTTTTGGATGACAATACGATACTTTAATGATAATTAATAAAAATTAATTACCTCTTAATGTTGTGATTCTGTCCTATGTGTATACATATTTATATTAATTGTAACTATTTAATAAAAAGTAGCTAAAATAAAAATTTTCTTTGTTGATCTAAGTAGGAATTGACTTAAAAATTTTTTATATTACTTGTTTGCAAGAAAATACTGGGCAATCTCTCTCAGAAACTAGGCCATCTCAGGTGGGATTCGAACCCACGACCTTCGGGTTAGAATCCAACGCGCTATCCATTGCTCTACAGGGATACAACAAACGATTTTCCTTCCTGTATCTGCTGTTGGACAATTATTTTTTTTGTTAATAGTTTTTTAATTTTTTAATTTAATTAATGAATTAATATTTGAAACAACTGTATTAATATCAAGTGTCATCCACTACAAGTTTTAAAAAACTTATTTGAACTTGAATGGATGAATAGAAAGTATTTTATTAGCGATTGAAAATTTGAACAAGATATATATATATATATATATATACAGGGAGAGTGTGAACTAATAGTAGGAATTGAAAAAAGGGCATTTTCTGTGTACCTCAAGAACTTCTTTTCTAAAACTATTATCTTCAAAAATGTTCTTTTTTAAAAAAATTCGAACGCATTTCTACATTTCCTCCCGCTTTCTCGGCCTGAATTCTTTTCGTTTTCTCTTTTTTACTTTTCTTTCTTTTTTTTTATTCTTGAGAATTTAGAATTTTTTTCGTGTAAGGGGAAAAAAAGGTGGAACACGGAAAAGTAATCGAGTGGAAAGTGTAGGAGGAAAAAAGGAGTTATGGAACGTGTCGACGAGGAGGAGAGGGGGAAAGTGGTGGTTCAAGTAGCGACAAACTCTCTTGAATGGGGGGAGGGGGAAACACGGGGCAATGGCACGGTTAAGATTGTCAGTCATTGCAAAGTAAATGCGAGCACACAAGGGAAAAAAAACCCTCGTTTTGATTCAACGGTAATAATAGTTGTTGGTACGAAAAAGGATTGTATTTTGCGAAAGAGAAAGGCACTGACTATATAATAAAACTTCCAAACCATACCCTTCGTTTCAGAAATCTGGTTTACACTTAATTAAACTAGTGGCGTATAAATCAGCGAAATGGTAATGCAATGCGATAGGGGGGAAAGCTACAACCACGTGTAAGATACTGACTGCATTTCTGATACGATTTTCCTGCGAAACTACAGTTGTGCATTTGAATAATTCCGTAAAATTGCAATACAGTAGAGTACCGGAAACTCGGCGTAATGAGAGCCTCATCGTGGCTGGATAAAATAGGCATCATCTAGATATATATTATAAATGCGAAAGTTTGTGAGGATGTTTGGGCGTCTTTCACTCAAAAACAACTGAATGGATTTTAATGAAACTTTACGGTAATATAGCTTATACATCAGAATAATACATAGGCTATAATTTATAGCATGGACTATAATTTATACAGATATTGGGATAAGTGTCCAAAATATAACGATATTTGTCAAGTAAGTTGGAAAAAATTCTGCCATCTGCAAGCAATTCTGGCGTGCGCTGCAAAAAAGCCCACGTCAGAATATATCTATATTTTGTTTATGAAAGAACCCTTTTTGTTTTGGCTACGCAAGGCGCTCGCTTCTAATTAATTCCTGTGATCAGGATAATCCCTAATTTTTTTTATTTCAGAATAAAACAAAGTTTTGAAGGAGAGATTGTTATAAATCTCTCTTTATTTGAATGTTTTTTTAATGATTTTACTGTGCACATTTGGTAGTAAGAAATTGATCTTTTTTCAAAATAAATACTGTTATTGCTTCTGGTACTTACAGTAGAAAAACTTTGTCTTTCACACTACAGCATTTGGACATATTTGCATAGTTTCTTTGTGGTTAGTAGTTAATTATAACTTTATAATTTTAATTGAAAAGGCGAATATTGCATTTTTTTAAATATAAAAATAATTTTAACTATTGTACTGTATTTTTTGAAGTGAGTGAATATTAACGTCGCACTGTTCAGCTACACGAGAGCTTTTGGCAACGGTACACGTAATTTTGAACCATGGTCAAGTGACGTGGACGACACCTGAGCGGGCACCCCCTTCTCCTAACTACCACACCACACCAACTTAGAAGGAATATTCTGCCAATACTTAGCAGGAATATTCTTTGAAATCCACTCTTCCAAGATATATGGCAGCACGGGTCTTATGATGAGTATTTTAGTGGGGAAGGCGAACAGTTTTGCAGCAGATATGCGTTTTCAGCGGATTGCAAAGATTATTATTATTTTTGTCCCGAAAAAATAGGTTATGACAAAATTTAAGTGTCTTATGTTTTTGTATGTTAATGAAGACCTTAGAAAACGATTAGACTATTTATTTTAAGTGAACGGTGCGTATAATTAATTTTACAGTGTAATATCTTTAATTTATTAGCTCTCACGGATTAAATTTCCCAAAGTAGAGTATATTGTTTATGTATATCCCTTAATTTTCAATGTAGTGATCAAAAAATAATATTGTATGAAAAAAACTGCAGTAAATCATAATGCGGTTGGATAAAGTATTAAAGTGCATTTCTCCCCTACACGGTGGGTCTTACAAAGCTCTAATAAAGCTCGAGCTATGAAAGTGGCTAGGCATTTGCCAACTTGACTCTATCGTTAACATTTCGCTATGTTTTTCATTGAATCGCCATTATAATTTAAGAAACTGGGTTGCTTGCGAATATTACAATTTTAACATAAAATAAATGTAACAGAAAGTAATATTATTGTATTACACTTTCAGATATAAATTATTTATACTATTTTAAGCGTTCATTGCACAAAATTTTTAACAATGTGTTACTTTTGCTGAGCAGAGATCAGCTTAGGGAGGTATTTTCCAAAATCGACCCTCAAGAGTGTTACGGGGAGTTATAAATAAAAAAAAATCCTTTTTATCAGCTATTAGATCTAAAGACTTAAAATTTAACAAAGGTGTTTTTTTTCCTTTTTTGTTCAGCGGACATATGCAAAAAGCTTTTTTTTGTTTTATTTGCAAGTCACGTAAAATTAACTCATTAAAAATTTCCTTATCCTTAAATCTGTGTTGTTTAATTGTTCAGTTCACCCTGCGAAGAACGGGTATGCCAGCTAGTTGTTTATAGTTCGTAGAGCAGTATAAAAGAGTCCGGAAAACTCCTCCTAATGAGAGCCTCGCCGTGGCTGGATAAAATAGGCATCATTGTTTATAGTTCGTAGAGCAGTATAAAAGAGTCCGGAGAACTCTGCCTAATGAGAGCCTCATAGTGGCTGGATAAAATATGCATCAGTGTTTATAGTTCAAAGAGCAGAACAGTAGAGTACCGAAAACTCGGCCTAATGAGAGCCTCATAGTGGCTGGATAAAATAGGCATCATTGTTTATAGTTCAAAGAGCAGTACAAAAGGGTCCCGAAAACTCGGTCGAATGAGAGCTTCATCGTGGCTAGATAAAATAGGCATAATTTTTTATATAGTTCGTAGAGCAGTATAAAAGAGTTCCCGAAAACTCAGCCGGATGAGGACCTCATCATGGCTGGATAAAATAAGCATCATTGTTTATAGTTCAAAAAGCAGCACAGGAAACTCGACCTAATGCGGACCGAAAGGTAGCCGAGTTTGTGAAAATGCCGGGTTATCGAGAATGGGATTAAAAAAAGAGTATGTACGAGTGTTACCTCAGAAAATAACACACACTTGTTTGTGTACTACACTTGTATGTAATGGTCGCTTGTGAATACAGCAAAAAATAAACTGCCCAAATACCCTTTACCCGGGAGCAGACGCGCACTTAATAGTAACGTTAATGCGTCACTCCAATCCTTTTTTGATACTTATTTTTCAATTTCTACTATATATTAGCTCACAATCTCTATATATTTATTTATTTATCTTGGTGGAATTTTCAATCGTTAATAAAATACATTTTAAAGTGCTCAATTGAGCTGAAATTGTATATACAGGATTATTTTGAATGACAATACAATAATATAATAATAATTAATTGATTAAAACTAATTATTTAAAGAATTACAAATACAACCACGTTGGCATCATTTTTGGCGACTTAGCGACACTTTTGGCGACTTGTGACAAAACTTGAAAAGGTTTTTTTCTCACGTGTTAAAGTATTAAGTTGAACTGAAATTTATATACACGATTGTTTTCGATAACAATACTATACTTTAATAAAAATTAATTACCACTTAATGTTGTGATTCTGTCATATGTATATACATATTTATATTGATTGTAACTATTTAATAAAAAGTAGCTAAAATAACATTTTTCTTCGTTGTGATCTCTCTCTCTCTCTTTCTATATATATATATAAGTAGGAATTGACTTAAATTTTTTTTTTATATTACTTGTTCCAGTGAATAATTTAACTAAGAGAAAGTATACTTATTTACTATTAAGAACTTTTCAATTTTTCTTTGATAATTTGAAAAAAAATATCAATCACACTGAACCAAGAAGTTTCAAATGTGCGTGATATCAATAAATGATAAAAACAGAAATTAAACAGGCACTTTCGCTAACATTACAAGAATGTTATTTGCAGGCAAAACTGTCATATTTCGTTCAAGTTAATGTAGTTTTATTGCCCTTTAAGGATCGACAAATAGCATGTTGAACTTCTTGCTTGTGTCTTTTTGACAGGGCGAAGTGTGTCTTGTGCTACATTTACGGTTTCATATTTTCCTTGATGGAGTTCTTCAAATTGTACTTGAAAATTTTTCTTTCCTCAAACATTTCATGTTCTTATAACTTTTATCAAATTTACTTTCGCTGCCATGATTAATATGCATTATTTCAACAGGTTCTTCAATTGCTTGATCAGTTTCAACTTCCTTCAATAGAGATCACAGAGGCTCATTTCTTTTTTTATATTCTGCTCATTTACATTTATAAACCATAATAAGTCGTACAGCACAGCAATCAAAACCACCTAGTTATTCACAGGGGTAAAATGTAGCGTGTTCATAGAAAATATTTTGAAAATAAAGTGGTCGCGCGATGAACTCAGTCAAAACAAGTACCTTATGGTTGTAAAAAAACGTTCGCTACTTTCAAAAAAGAGGGAGATATGTGACTAATACATTTTAGTTCCTATGAAGACTGTCATATATGAGGATACTGTCAAGGTCATTGATAAAAAATAAACAGTTTCCCTCAGAATTAAAGATTTCGTGAGCTTTGGAGAGAGGAGGACTCTGGGCAACGCTCCCGGGTTAAATTATTTTCCATGTAAGCTAAAAACTCGGGTAAAGTTACGCATAAAAATCGAAGTGTTTTTTATTAATTGGCAAGCACTAATACCCTTTTATAACCGGTATATACTATGTAAAAGTAAATTTTTGTACACTGTGGGATCAATTTCTTCTTTCTTGACTACTGTCTCAAAGCGATTATTATAAAAAAATGGAATAAAATCAGAGCAAAACACAAAATTAAAAAAAAACAAATAAAAGGTGTTTATTTTGAGATAAAAAAAATATTGGAATTTTTTTTTAAAAAAGCGAGCAGTTTCTTTTTTTTATAAAGGAACGCAAAAAAGTCGATTTCCGTACAAAAAATCCATTCTTTTTGGATTTATGTTCAACAAAAGACATACAAAATTTCAAGTATGTAGGAGGTCTAACAGATAAAAAAAAGGAATATTTACCTATAATGCCCCTTTTGTCATCCCATTGGCATGGTGCGGAAGTTAAGGGAGGGGGTGCCAGTTCAGGTGTCATTCTCATCACTTGACCTTGGTTCAAAATTTATCCTTTCCTTCTTTTCCCGTTTAGATCACAGATTTTCACAAATGTTTGGCGCAGTATAGCCACATTTGGCTCTTGCACCATAAAACTCACATTCACTCACTCACCTCTTGGTTCAAAATTACGAGATCCTTCGCCAATAGACTTCGGGTTTCTGTAAAGTGCGACATTAATAAACACTCACTCACTTACGGATAGCTGTTTTGAACAAAACATTTTTGGGGAGCGGGGGGGAGATAAGACGGACTGCGTTGGCTTTGGTACTACTTACTCTGAACTAGAATAAAATTACAAGAAGCAAAATAGAATATTTTATATGTTCTCCATATAGCTCTGTCTCTCTCTTTCGACGTAATACTCAAACCAAAAATAATAATAAAACTAGCGAATTATACATACAACCTGTAGCAAATGCAAGTATGCACCTAATGGCGCTACTCTCCCCCCCCCACACACTAGGTAGATGGTGTGACGTTTAATATGAATAACGGTAGCGTGATCTTGGTTAATTTAAATATTGAATTTATTACGTCACCGCTATTATTTACAGAATTATACATTGAAGTTATTAAACTTATTAAAAGATGACTCTAGTCCAATAAAGTGTTTTGTGAGAGGAGGAATTCCTTTAGCCACTGCTCTCTGGTGAATTCAGAGCATTATCTTCCCTCCCGCATCTGCCTCCTTCCGACGGGTCAAAGCATCGCCCCTTCGAGGGGTCAGCATCTCTCTCGGGGATCAGGTTGACACTTTTGCAGCTCTGGTTGCATCCTGACAGCGATGGGAAACGGTCCCTCGTGATGTCTAAAAAGTCGGCGGGCGATCCAAGCTGATACTAGGCAATAATTCGAAGTTGCACCTGTGTCCCTGCCCGGGTGTTGATCATTTCCACAAAGACGTCGAACACAGCTGCGAAACCAAGACGTTACGATGGCAATCAGTCGGACTATAACTACGGTGCAGCATTGTAAGGATGCCCCCCTCGGGTGTCCTTTTACTAGATTATCAGAGTGGGGTAGAGGTGTAGGAATAAATGAAGAACGATGCCATAATATTAATATTACTTTATTAAGATATTAACTTAAACCTATAACAGATTAGATAATATGATATGTGAGAGAGTCTACGGTGTCTAAACACACATTATATAATACCGAAATAACGTAACCCGGACCACTATCAATAACTAACTCGCCTAAGCTCAATTACAATGTACACTCAGATCTGAATATTTAAATGGTCACTCACATCTTTAATGTCAAACGAAGTATCAATCTATCTGATCCTAGCTGAAGTTGCGGTTCACTGACGTGCAATGGTATGCACCTTGACTAAGGACTCTCTGTAATGGGTAACCTCTTTTGACTGTCACTTAATTTCGCGAAATACTCTTCACACTTGCCAAACGCAGTAACATAACACATCCCCAATGCCACCCTGCTTACTCTAAACTTCTGTTATTTAAAAGCTTCCTAATTTGCATCTTTCCTTCACGTTTTAATTCTCAGGTTGGTTGGAAAAGAATTGCCATTTAATCTGGCCCCAAAAAACCCAAAAGGACATGCTAATGAAAAAACGCATAAGCCTGTCTAAAGATGACCGGTCTGTGTGAGTGAGTGAATATTAACGTCTCACTATTCAGCTATTCTAGGACTTCTGGCGACGGACCTATTAGTTTTGAACCATGGTCAACTGACGAGGACGATACCTGAGCTGGCACTCCCTCTCCTAACTTCCACACCACGACGGTCTGTGTGAAAGGATCAAAAATGTAGGTACAGGATGTCCTGAAAATAGCACTCAGATTTGTTGGGACTCCGGCGCATTCCTGTGCTTCTGTACGTGATCGGTTGAATATGGCATATCCTGACCGCTGGGTCAGACAAGTGGGTCCGGTTCTATGGCCGACACGATCACCAGACCTCACACTGTTTGATTTTTGCCTATGGGACAATTTCAAGGAATTGGTGCATCGAGACGTAGTGACTACACAAACGGATGTAGTTTCTCGTCTGCATGCTGCTTGTACTTCGGTGGACATCGCGTTGCTGCAACGATTGCACTCATCTATTCCACGGCGCTATCAAACTTGCCTTGATATACACAGAGGACACTTTGACCATCTGCCTTTATGAATATTAGCAAATATTGCTGTTGATGTGTTCTAAACAGTATTTTTTCCTTACAGTGGCTGTGACATCATACTTTCTCGTAAACTATAGATCAGGGGTCGGCAACCTATGGCACGCGTGCCATATGTGCCACGTGGCTCAATTCTTAGTGGCACTCTGCATTACTCTACAAATTTGTCAGTTTTTGAAAAGGATGGAATTTGATAAATTTGCATTAAACCTCATTTGACAAACATCTTCAGAATTATGAACATTACGGAATTACGAAAATATCAGAAAGAGAGCTTTAAAGATAACTTTAGAGTTACTTTTTAAATTATTGAATGCCTTTTCTGGTGCGATTTAATTGTTTGCACTGAGAAAATTAAATGTACTCTGCTTTCCGCTTTTGGTTCTACATATCAAATTAAAAAATCTTTTATCGTATGAAAAATATGCTGAGTCCGCTGAATGCTCAGAATCGTGTCAAATTGAAATTCACTCGTTATACCCTTGATTTTGCAATATGAAAGTAGAGCGGTGTAAGCACTAGGTTCGTAATAAAGATTTATTTATCTTTTTATTTAACTGTAATGAAGGGAAATGCTTATATTTTACGATGCCTATATTTCTTATATTATTTAATGTATCTAAAAATGTATAATATATGTACAAATTTAATTTTTTTTTTATTTCTGATAAAGAAAGTTATATTTTAGGTTGTTTATTTTTACTTTAAGAAATTTCTTTGAATGTTGCAAAATTAATATATAATAAAACTATAAATCTAAATTATTGACCTTTAAGCTCTAATTCGGCCTGCATTATCATGGCCGCGGTAGCCGAGTGGTATAGGTATTGGACCGTGGCTTGCCTTGTCACAAGTTCGAGCTCAATACCACTAAAGACCCGCCGTGTAGGTCAGCGATGCACGTAAAATCTGTCGAGAGCTGAAACGTCCTCCCGTTGGTGTGGTGTGGTAGTTAGAAGAGGGGGGTGCAAGCTCAGGTGTCGTCTACGTCACTTGACCATGGTTCAAAATTACGTGGTCCCTCGCCAAAAGCCCTCGTGTAGCTGAACAGTGCGACGTTAATATTCAATCAATCGGCCTGCATTACCTTGGAAATCGAATGATTTCAAAAATTCCCTATTGTGTGTCACGCTGAATCATATTGGTAAATTGGTTTGGCACGCTACAGCTAAGGGGTTGCCTACCCTTGCTATAGATCGTACAGGTATAGTTCTTTGGGCATTTTTATGTACTCTCTATGAGGAATATGGCTGTGAAGAGTTTGGGTGTCCTTTTTGGGACACCCTGCATGTGTAAATATCTAATAAATGTGTTCAATAAAATTAACTCACCGTTCAAGAGCCCAAGTATATTGTCACACTGACATACATGCCCATTTGAATTCTAACAGTTCAACATTGGTAAGCAATACCCTCCAAGTTGTAATATACCTTTTACAAACCTAGGCAAATTTGAAGTATTTTAAAACATCATTATATATTATCATCATTATGTAACAAAGAAACAAAAAAGTAATATAAGAAAATAATTTAAGTCAATTCCTACTTAGATGAACAAAAAAAAAATTTTTATTTTAGCTTTTTTATTAAATAGTTACAATTAATACAAATATGTATATACGTAGGACAGAATCACAACATGAAGTGGTAATTAATTTTTATTCATTATCATTAAAATATCGTATTGTCATCTAAAACAATCGTGTATATAAAATTTCAGTTCAACTGAATGCTTTAAAACATTAGCAAAAAAAATTCTTTTAAAGTTTTGTCCCACGTCGTTAAAAATGAAGCCAACGTGACTGTATCTATAATTCTTTAAATAATTAGTTTCAGTCAATTAATTTTAATTAATTATAATTAAATTATCGTTTTGTCACCCAAAGCAATCGTGCGTAGAAAATTTCAGCTCAAATGAGTGCTTTAAAATTATAGAAAAAAAAAAACTTTTCAAGTTTTGACACAACTTGCCAAAATGTTCCCTAAATCGCCAAAAATGATGCCAACGTGGCTGTATTTGTAATTCTTTGAATAATTAGTTTTAATCAATTAATTTTTATTAATTATAATTAAAAACTACTGTATTGTCGTCCGAAATAATCATGTATATAAAACTTCAGCTCAGTTGAGCGCTTTAAAATGTATTTTATTAACGATTGAAAATTTCACCAAAATAAATAAATATAGAGAGAGTGTGAGCTAATAGTAGGAATTGAAAAAGGAGCGATAACATTGAAATATATGCAGTCACAGTTAAGCATTTCATTAGATTATTCGACTGAAATCCATGACTTTTAGAATCCAATTATAAAAATAAAACTCCTTCGTATAGATGAGATTCTTATTGTTAAATAGAATAAAGAAAAATGGGGTGAAATGTTATAAATAGAGCCAATTTAAACTCGTTTGTTATAATTGGTATAAGAAAAAGTACCCGTTATTTATTGTAGCGAATCGTAGTAAGATATAAATAAAAACTTCAACAGTTTATTTGCATTGTGCCAATTGTAACGCTTTTAACTAACCATACATTTTAAAACTACTGCTGGATTGATGAAGCGTAAGCCATAAAGAGGCTCTTCGTTACTGTTTGAAGCGGAAATAAAAAAAAAATCATGTAACTTTGTTAAACTATATTAACCTGTCTATGTAGTCAAATTTATCTTGATGCTTTAGTGAAGTTCAAAAAAAAAAAAAAAAAAAAAAAGGGAAAGAATTGAAAAAGGTTAATTATATGTTTGTATGCGGTGATCGAGAAACTGGTTAAGATTTTCCAAATCTAATCAAAGATCAGAAATCTTTTTTTATTGGATTCTAGGCTAAATTTGAAACACGTTTCTGCCTGCCGGGAATTTAAAGAATATTTCATTGGGGGGGGAGGATTTTTCCCCAGTTTTTAAGGAATTGAGGAGAAGGGTATAATTCTCTGTGCGTCAAAATTACATTTTTCTATAACTCATACTATTTTCTTACTGGGTTATTTTTACTCTAATATATAATATTTTTTAAAACCCTCGCTAATTTATGTATATTAATTTTTTCCAAGGCAGTGTTTCTCAAACTGTGGAGCGTGATACCTTTACAAGGGGGTGCGAGTATATTGAAAAGTCGAAAACAAAAGATTATTTAAAGAAATTATTACTTTTTACTGAAAGTAAACAAACAGAATACAGTTCTGACATAATAAAAAATAAAATACACAAATTGATATAATACACTTATAAATGTATCAGTACTGTACAATGTATTTTATAATTAATTTAACAATCCTAAAAGTTAGGAACAAGTTTGATTATTACCAGTGACTCCATGGATTTGTGTTAACACTTATCTTGATAGTTCGTACTGTGTTTAATTAATTCCTAAGCTATCCATTAAAAGTTATGCGATTCGTTTCCCAATGCCATCGTTTTCCATGTAGATGCGTGTATGTGATGTTTTTTTTGGGGGGAGGGGAAGAAAAGGAATGAATAAATAAGTATATGTAAGTAAATCCTCTCTGAAATAAGTAAATCCTTCGCAAATACTATCAAGGTCTTTTTGATGCATTCCAAAGCCATTGGAATAATTTTATGAACAGCAGTGCAAAGGAAAGATCGCACTTCGTAAAGACATATGTATACGTCAAGGCAATTAACGCTTTGGCTGAGCTAGACATTTATACACGTCGGTGGCACTTAAAAAGTAAAAGTCGTATTGTCGTTTTAGTATCAAAGTATAGTATTTTTGAATTCAATACATTGTAATTGTATGAAAGGGGGGGGTGCGATGAAAATTATGATTGAATATTGGTTCGCAAAGATTGAAAGTTTGAGAAGCACTACTTTAAGGCATCCGAACACTTCAGAGTACTACCCTTTTAAAAATATCGTACTGAAACGTTATTAATACTTTTGGAGGGATAAATACCAATACATATATTTATATTTAGTCACAATAATATCTAGATATATATTATAAATGCGAAAGTTTGGGAGTCTTTCACGCAAAAACAACTGAATGAATTTTAATGAAACTTTACAGTAATATAGCTTATACAACAGAATAACACATAGACTATAATTTACAGCATAGGCTATAATTTATAAAGATATTGTGAGAAGTGTCCAAAATAAAACGATATTTTTCAAGTAAGTAGGAAAAAATTCTGCCATCTGCAAGCAATTCTGGCTTGCTCTGCAAAAAAAGCCCACGTCAGCATATATCCATCTTTTGTTTGTGAAAGAACTCTTTTTATTTTGGCTACGCAAGGCGCTCGCTTCTAATTAATTCCTGTAAACAGCATAATCCCTAATTTATTTTATTTCAGAAGTTTTGAAGGAGAGATTGTTATAAATCTCTCTTTATTTGAATGTTTTTTAATGATTTTATTATGCACATTTGTAAGAAATTGATCTTTTTTCAAAATAAATACTTTTATTGCTTCTGGTACTTACAGTAGATAAACTTTGTCTTTTTCACACTACATCATTTGGACATATTTCCTTAGTTTGTTTGTGGTTAGTAGTTAATTATAACGCTATAATTTTAACTGAAAAGGCGGATATTACATTTTTAAGTATAAAAATAATTATAACTACTGTACTGTATTTTTTGGAGTGAGTGAATATTAACGTCGCACTGTTCAGCTATACGAGGGCTTTTGGCAACGGACCAGGTAATTTTGAACCATGGTCAAGTGACGTGGATGACACCTGAGCTGGCACACCTTTTTCCTAACTACCACACCACGCCAACTTAGAAGGAATATTCTACCAATACTTAGCAGGAATATTCTTTGAAATCCACTCTTCCAAGATATATAGCAGCACGGGTCTTATGATGAGTATTTTAGTGGGGAAGGCGAACAGTTTTGCAGCAGATATGCGTTTTCAGCGGATTGCAAAGATTATTATTTTTGTCCCGAAAAAATAGTTTATGTCAAAATTTAAGTGTCTTATGTTTTTGTATGTTAATGAAGACTTTAGAAAACGATTTGACTATTTATTTTAGGTGAACGGTGTATATAATTAATTTTACAGTGGAATATCTTTAATTAATTTATTATCTCTGGCGGATTAAATTTCCCAAAGTGGAGTATTTAGTTTATGTATATCCCTTAATTTTCAATGTAGTGATCCAAAAAAAATATTATATGAAAAAACTGCAGTAAACAATAATGCGGTTGATAAAGTATTAACATGTATCGCTCCCCTACACGGCGGGTCTTACAAAGCTCTAATAAAGCCCGAGCTATGAAAGTAGCTAGACATTTGCCAATTTGACTATCGTTATCACATTTTTCTGTGAATCTCCATTATAGCCATTATAATTTAAGAAACGGCGTTGCTTGCAAATATTACAATTTTAATGTATTACAGTTTCAGATATAAATTATTTACTCTATTTTAAGCGTTCATTACGCAACACTTTTGACAATGTGTTACTTTTGCTGAGCAGAGATCAGCTTAGGGAGTTATTTTCCAAAATCGACCCTCAAGAGTGTTACGGGGAGTTATAAATAAAAAAAATCCTTTTTATCAGCTATTAGATCTGCATACTTAAAATTTAAGAAAGGTGTTTTTCTTTTTTTGTTTAGCTGAGATATGCAAAAAGCTTTTTTTGTTTAATTTGCAATTCACGTATAATTAACTCATTAAAAACTTCTTTATCCTTCAATCTGTGTTGTTTAATTTTTCAGTTCACCCGTTCGAAGAACGGGTAAACCAGCTAGTTTAATATAAATTACCTAAATTTTATAAAGATCACGCTTATAAGTGATATTTTAGCATTTTTTTCAAAATTTTTAAAAACAGTTAAAGTGAAAAAGAAGGTAATAAGCTTATTTATACCGATAAAGGTATTTCTAAAGTGAACTATGCATATATTTACAAATGGGATGTACTAAAATTTTTATGTTTTATTAAAATTTAAAAATTTTAGAACTGATCGAATAAATAGGAAAGATATATGACATATTTAGGCTATTACTGAAATTACAGGGCATAAAACATTTATACGGTAAGATTTATTTCAGAACGTTCCTTAAGAAATAATGTAAATATCAGGTTCAAAGAGTTTCATAAAAATACATTCATAATATTTTGAGTTATTTGAATTGCCATGATGGATGTTGAATCCATTTAAGGGTATTCACCAGTGTGACATCCTGTTTTTTAAGCCTTTTTAGGAAATTTTTTTTGACGACCAGTGAAATAATAGAAATTTACGTTTTTTTTATCATTTATTTATATGTATCTTAAGAGTATGTATATAAATGTTTAGCCTAAAATATGTAATAGAACATGCGTTACAGCGCTTTACATACACTCGCCTCGAAAAATTGGACGCTCACTTCCTCCACTGATGGCTTATTTGAAATTTTTAAAAATCAACGGCATTTTAATCTATAAGCTTAAATATTCCGAATGAGCTATGCTCAATTGAAAATATAAAAAATTGGATTTTTGGTAGACCTCTGAAGAAAAAGTATCAAATTTTATGGGTTTTTTGTTATGTTTTTGTTATAAAAAACAGAAATACACTCATGGACAAAAAAAAAAATTAGCGCACTAAGAAGAAGTCGTCAAAATGAAACGAAATTTTACACACGTAATGATTACTTTGATATAAGTAAATGATTAGAATATCAAAGAAAAAGGATCATTTATTTCAGAGAAAAAGGCAAAAGAACGGATGATTTAATACCCTGTTGAACCCCCTCTAGTGCGAATGCACGATGCGATACGATCGGGCATTGAGAAATACAAGTTTGTATGATGTCTTGAGACATTTCGTTCCATATTTGCTGTAACCTTGCCACTAGTTCGTTCAAACTCGTGGGATGCCCAACTAGCCAAAGGATCCGAGGTATGCTCGATTGGAGACAAATCTGAGGATCAGGCAGGCTAAGGAAGGGTAGTAACAGTGCAGAGATAGTCTTTTGACACCCTTGCCGCGTGAGGCAGAGCATTATCTTGTGGAAAATTGGCTCCTGGGAGCCGTTGCATGAGTAGAAACACATGTGGTTGCAGGATGTCATGGTCAAAACCGCTCAGCTGTCATGTAACCGGATCAAGACCAGGGGTGACAGTGTATTGTAGGGCAATGGCACTCCATACCATCACACCAGCTGTGGGAGCGGTGTGTCGCTGTAAAGCAAAGACAGGATTGAGGCGTTCACCACGGGGTCTCCACACACGAACACGATTGTCATCACTGGTGAGATTGAATTTGGATTCGTCTCTAAAAATTACCTGGTTCCATTCCGCTGCAGTACATTTTCCTCGTGCGCAGCACCACTCCAAACGGAGGCGTCGATGGGTGGGCGTCAAGGGCAGCACACGTAATGGACGCCACGATCCCAAATGTCCTTCAGCCAGGCGCCTTCATATCTTTTGAGAAGACACAGGGGCCCCTAATGAATAGTGATGGTGCTGCATGTGTCTGTATGACGGCCGATGAAGCATTTGGCTGTACGCGTGCATTTATTACCGATGTAGCGGTCTTCTTGACGACTGGTCTGTCGAGGGCGTCCTGAGCCAGGTCTTCGTGTAAATGACATCTCTCGAATCCACTGGTCCCCAAACCTCCTCACAACACAATCAGAGCGTCCTAATTGACGAACTACTCGCCTAGCTGACCACCCAGCTTCCATCATGCCGATGATTTTCCCCCTCTCAAACTGCGACAGCTGCTCATATTGTGTTCGAAAACGACGTAATGGCATGCCTACCTCGGCTCTTACTTTGTAAACGATTCAACACACTCAAACAATATTTGGTTACCTGTTTTTTATTCCACGGAAAACGACGCTAAAAGTCCTCTACCGGCTATACGTAAAGCGCAATCATTCTGCATTTCTAACCATTTGCATATCTCCCCGACATGTACCTTCATGCCAAGTTTAGTTCTTGGTGCGATAATTTTTTTGTCCATGGGTGTATTTTGACTTTTGGAATGATCGTAGTTCATTTGGTGTGTATATTTGTGCTGAGAGAGAGTCTACCCTATAAATTCCAAGTCATTTGGCCAAACCGTTTTTGAGATACGATGGAGGGAACTCTGAAATACGCAATTTTGAGAAAGACGCTTTTAAGGTTCCAAAAGTCTGATTAAAACAATTAAAATCTTAACTTAGCGTGCCGAATAGCTGGTCTTCTAACACCTGCTTCTTTCTAACGACTTCGAATTTTAAAAATCACTTAACCTACAGTATTCTAAACATATTAAAAAAGCAATTTATGGGAAAAAAATTTTTTGATTACTTTTTTTCGAATTTGTATAATTTATTGTGTCACTCTGCCTCTTTGTTACTTAGAAACAAAATAACATATGTTTTAAAACCAAAATAGTGTTATATTCAATAAAATAGGAAACACACACACACCAAAAATGTGTGTTTTGATCGAAATTGGCCCTTTTAACGAGTTTGGATATCGATCCTTTTTCTTCTATTTTACCTAAATTCACAAACTAAAGGTCATTTAAATTTCTTGAGTTAATAAATTGCATATTTGATCGGAAAGAATCAATATTGGAAAATATATTTTAGCGATGTCAAAATCTAGGAATTTCCCTAGTAGTACTATATTTTTTATATTATACTTAATTATAATATATCAGTGGCACACACAGGAATTTTTCAAGGGGGGAGGTCCGGGGTCGAAAGTTCACCATTCTTGTATCATGCTCCTTTTGATTTTGTCGATTTTCGGGAACAAAACACAGTAAAAAACTAATTTTTGAATAAATAATTAGCGTTAATTAATAAAATTAATCATTAATAACAAGTAATTAATTAAATTTTACGTGTTATATGTTTAGAATTATAATCAATCGTAAAAAATCAAGGGCTTTGGGGGAGTCCGGCCCCCCCTTGTGTGCGCCACTGTAATATAAATATATTATTTTAGTACTATATTTTTATAGTAGAATACTGCTTTAAAAAATGCTGAGTTATATGAGAACTTACCTTTTATTTTATCATTCATCTGTTTTTATATAAAGCTTTTGTTTATTTTTTTCAAATTTTTAATTCATTTCATTTCATTCCAAAAAGAATCTCTTTTTTTTTCCGTATTTTTTTGTATTTTTATATTTAGTTAAACGATAAATTCTTTGAGAAAATTAAAAACAAATATAAACATGGAGATATAGAAAAATAGAATAGAAATATATAAAAGCAAAAATTGTGAAAATTACTTTTATCTTGTTTTATAGTAATCAAAACTCAATATATGAAGCAAAAATAACCTTAAATTACCTTTACATTACAAAAACACTCCAATGGTTTGTTTGTTTTTCGATCCATAGGTAAAAAAAAATTGTGAAACAATTATTCCTCTTCTTCCTTTAGGCAAATCAGCTGCAGTAACTAATGTCCAAGGACATTAAAACCTTGACTAATGTCAATTCAAATGACGTAACATGGTTGTGTCATCAACTCCAGCTGATATGTTTAGTTGTGTTGTAACCTGTTCTTTGTAAGGGATTGTTTTAAAGATAAAAAGAAAAAAAAATTCGAAACCAAAATTATATTCATCTGTAAACATTAATTCACTTATAAAAGAAAATAGAATAAAAGCGAGAAATTATCTTTGAAAGATTTAGTTTATTATTATTCTTACTCGGAAAAACAAAACAAAACTTGTTTTGTTTTGTTTTTAAATTTTGGATGTGTTTTAACCTGGGATATTTTTTGTATTATGTTAAATGAAGATTTTTCCTATAGTCCCTGATATTACTTATGGATACTAATTGCCGAGCAAATACTATATATTTCATCTATACAAGAAAATGTTCTTCAACAATAATGAAGAAACAATTTAATCCTGAATGATTTTGCAATGGAACGAAAACCGTAATTTTAAATCGCAGGTGGGAAATTTTTTTTTAACTTTAGCTTTACATCTTCAAAAATAGTTAATGGAAACATAAATGGATTCTAATAATAAAATTCACTTCGAATATTGAAAAAAAATTATACTTGGAATTTTTCTGAATACATGTTATTGTCAACTTTTCATAAACACAAAAGGTATAGATTTAAACTAAATTATACGTTAAGTAATTCGTTTTTTATCATATTTTCCCTATTTTACAAGAATAAAACATTTTTTGATGGGTTCTGTATACAATTAGATCGAGTATTTCCTTTTATTGTTGTTTTAAAAAGCTGTCAAAATAATATCCCTTCTAAGTTTGTTTGGGTTATTGTTAAGAAAAATACTCTTCACATAAATCAAAATATTTTCTATTATAATACTGATAAGTTTTTTTAAAACAGATGAAAATTCAATTTTTTAAAATTATTTTAAACAAGTATGAAAGGAGTTAGTTCTAAGCAAATTAAAATATAAAATTTTGAAATACTTATTCTAAGCAGACGTAGTACTTGGACATTTTGATCGTCATTTTCCCACCTTTTTTCGAGCTAAAACGCTTCATTTAATTTCTTTAAAGTTCGTTTTTCGAATATCTGTTTTCAACAAAATATTTTCACAATAAATAAATAAAATAAAATGGAGTGCGTTGACTTTGGCACTATTTACTCTATACTTAAAAAAATAACTAAAAAAAAACTTGATTATTTTAATTTAATACGGATGACTTTTGATGAATCAAGTAGTTAATTCGAATTTTAGGGTTAAAAATAATGCTCTGCAACTGAATTGAAAAAGATGTAGTTCATCTCTGAATAAACTAAAAACAGGAAATCTTAATTTTTTTTAATGGAAGCATTTTCGATCTACTAAATGTCTGCATCGGAGCTTTTGTAATCCAAAAATACAGCCAAATTTATTTAAGATTTAATAAGGTATCTTTCTAGAAGTTTTTATTTTTTAAAAAAAAGTTCTTGAAACTGTGGACCGATGGTCACGGTCACCGTGGTAAATGAATAATTCATCTATTTCTCGAATTCAAAGAAAGTAGGTTAAGAAAGAGAAAAATAGCAGCAAAATGAATAGATTTTTCATCTAAAGATAACTTAGAAATGGCAGAACCGAATTTGATAAAGAAAAATGTATAAATCTTTAGTAAAATAAAAAAAAAAAAAACTCAGTTTTTAAGTACCTTATAAAATGTTTCTTGATGGAGGACATACTGAGAATTTAATTGAAGATATGGTTATGCTAGCAGCTTTTTACCCCCCCAAATGTACAGGATTCATATTTACTTCGTTGAATTTTTTTTAATTTAACCTATTTTTTTAATGATATTTAACATTTATCGTTAATCTTTATACAGGATGTCTACTAATTAGTTGGGCAAAAAGAATGATTTATTGCATGTAATATACAGAAAAAAATTAAAGTACATATTGTTGTAAGATAGACAAATGGTCCGAGTTTAACATTATCATGAAGGTTTGATGTGGCTTCTTTTCTTTTTTCTACAAATGTTTCATCGGTAAATCAGTTCTTGCCACAAATTTGTTTGTATATTTCTGTCGATCAAATTTATTGTAGTTTCGAGTCTTGATTTTTGTTCTAAAATAAACCCAAGAGATAGCGAAGTGTATGCTTGATCTTTTACTGAAATACAGCGGTGAAATATCTGGTGATCGTAGTGGCCATTGGATGGATCATGGTAGCCATTATCAACACAAATTGGCACCTCAGCTTTGAAATAAGACGTAACGTCGTTGCGGTAAGGCATACCATCCTGTTGAGAAAACATAACCTCCCGCTATTTTTTCTTTGATTACTGGCATAAGGAAAAATTTGTAACATATCCAGGTAAATACCATGAAACAATAGTATCTCTTTTTGGTGATTTTTTTCTTATATTCTCGAGGAAAATTGCGGTCGTACTTGAACAGCAGGATGATTTTTATGAAACCTAAGGCAGCATTTTGGTTTCTCAGCACCATTATATGTCTGCATTATCGTAATGCCGCACAAAGAATTATTAGAACTCGCTTAAAGGTAGCGCCATCTAGGAATAAATATAGGGTAAGTTACTACTAGTCTGACTTTAAAAGGGTTAATTTCTTTTAATATTTCGGGAGTTCTTAACTTGCGAAATTGCCCAATTAATTTGTACACTCTCTGTATGTAAAGGAGAAAAGCGACTCACTCACTAGCTCGAACTCCAGAAGTATTAGATCTACAAACTTAAAATTTGGTAAACAAGTTCCTTTTGGTGAGAGTAGAGAACCCTAAGAACGAATTGAACGAAAATCGACTCTCATGGAGGGGGGATTATGGGAATTTGATGAAGCGTACTGATAAAAAAAATCCCGTTTTCAAGCTATTATACCTATAGGAATGAAATTTGGTATGCATGTTTCTTTTATTGAATTGAAATCCACTAAGAACGGGTCTTACGGAAAACAAATCTCAAAGGGGGTTACGGGGCTAATTGATAAAAAAAAATTTCCGTTTTTGAACTATTAGACTTGGATTTTAAATTTTTCAAAAATGTTGGTTTTGTTGAGAAGAGACACTAAAAATGGGTTTTGCGGAAACTCACTTTGGAAAAGGGTGTTACGGGAACGTAAAGGATAATTCTTTTACTATTTTAGTTATTCCAAATCCAGCCCTTTTTAAACCAAGAGGTGAGGGTTATAAAAATATTTTTCAAGGCAATCAAACGCTTAATTCTAGGATTTAGATATCAATAATTTATGCGTGCGCGGGAACAGTACAAATAAACGCAACATCATGTGCAGATGTTTCGGTCAAGTGGTCAGTCTCACGTGAAACCCCCAATGTTAAGTTCCCGAGAAAGCTTGGTGCTCCTTTATCGACCCTCTGAAGGAATGAAGAACGGAGTCGACCTTGCCCACCCAGGAGTTTGAACTTCGAACCTGTGGTATGGAAGCGCGGTGCACTAACCTCTCAGCCACTGGACTTCATAGATATCTGGTTCACTAAAATATTTTAATTAGTTTCGCAATTATAGTCATCTCAAATTTCCCAAATTTGTCTTATGAACTCATTGAATTAACTAATTCCTTGAAAAAAAATTACTATGATTAGTACTACTTTTAAAGT
This sequence comes from Trichonephila clavipes, assembly GCA_019973935.1. Taxonomy (NCBI): domain Eukaryota; kingdom Metazoa; phylum Arthropoda; class Arachnida; order Araneae; family Nephilidae; genus Trichonephila; species Trichonephila clavipes. The sequence goes on from BMAU01019612.1 coordinate 1,182,077, forward strand.
CCTTTGAGGTTTTATCGCAAAAACAAAACTTTGCTAATTGTAACGCCTTTTGTTTTGTTAAGTTTCTTGTGTTTTGTTGCTCAATGCCGCATGTAGGTTTAATGCTGCTGATCTTTCAAAATTGATGAAATATTGCAACTTCATGAGATCAGAAATTTCTGAGCAAATCATTTTTTTTTTTTTTTTGCATGATTCCCCAATAGATGAATTTTTATGTGTCATCAATTGCTATACACTTCTCTTCCTAGATATCTTTGGATAAAATTTCTAAGCGATATGTTACGATAAAAAAACAATTACAAAAGTTTTCACAAAATTTTCGCAACTACGTTTCAGACTAAAATATTTTTACCTCACGTATAGACTCGTTTCAACACATCTAATTCATCTCATCACTCCGAATCAGATCAAATACGAGGTCGACGCATGAGGAAATACTTCATCCTTTACATCAAGTTAAAGCGAGATTGATTGGTTGATTTGGTTTAAAAAAACGTTTTTTTTTTAGAATTCAAAGTGATATGAAGCTTACTGGGAACCTACTCTTAATGAATCAGAGAAAATGAGCATCCATTTTGGGTAAAAAAAATTAGAGTATGTAGAAGTGAAAACTTCTGATTTACTCTGAGCAAGAGAATCCAATTGTTCGGATGTATTACGTTTTCTTTCACGACATTTTAACATTCGGGTATTTAGCAGTTATCTTTTTCGTGTCTCTTCATCGGTGGATTTGTTTATTTCATCCATTTTCTGTAAAGGGTTTAAATAATTATGCATTATGAGCAAATACGATTTAAATCTCAATTAGTCAAATAATTCTAAAATATTTATGTGTAAATTACTTATGTTGATTATATTTATATTACATATATATATGTTTATATGGTACTTACGTACTATCGTAACAATGCCAACGTTCATTATAACTCGCCAATTCGGCACCCTGATTTCCCATGTATCGTACGCGCAGTCTTGATATTCTCATGTGCTTCATTTCTTATATCGCCAATACCATTGCGATAGTACGTAAGTACTGTTTATATAACTTATATAACGCCGTGTACTATATGTAAGGCAAGGAAACTTTATGCCCTGACAGCCGCGTATACTTTTCTCAAAATTCTCTAAGAAAACAAAAGGAGAGGGTTCGTACTCTTTCAGAGTTAATGTTTTCATTTTCTCGTAATCTCTTAGGGGGCATCACAAATATAAACCAAAATATTAGCAACTTTCTCACCAATTAAATTCATTGAAATTTTGTATTTTAATTCTTTTGACACATTTTTGTACTTAAAAGCTTTTTCTACTGAATCAATACCATGTTTCGTTTCCCCTTATCTTCGATCTCCTGCATAAGAATAATTTTTTTTCAATTATTTTCGCTTGTGCTCCTCTTCTCTCGTTCACTCGTTGGAGTTGAGTAGAAATGGACTGCATGACAGAAATATTTAAATATAGGAAATAAAACTTCACGGAAAAAAGCGTGCATGAAATTTTTACTTAAAAGGAACATGTACCTAAAAAGGTTTCAATTTAAAACTAAACGAGCGTTCCCGACGCTAGCATGATTGCTGACTGAAATCATATAAAATCGATTGAGCTTAACGCAGTCGAACTTGACGCTTAATTTAGTTTCATTCTTCAGCAAAACGCTCCTGAAGAAGTTATCACTTTCAAAAAGTTCCGTGCACGGCTTTCAACCACAAACTGTACCTATAAATGTACAAAGTTTGGCAGAACCATATGTGAGTGTGATCTTAAATACCACATAGCATTTTGTAGTTATTTAACCATCTACAGCGTGTTTGAGAATCAGTTAGTGTTATCGCCTCCAGAACATGACATAGAGTTCTACAACAAATTTATAATGTCAATTCCAGCATGACATGCGAATGCAAAGGGTTAAATCCCAATTGTGAATTTGTGAGAAGCTAACACCTCTCTCTTGGGCACCTAGATATGTGGGAGGTAGGGAAGAAACACTCGACATGATCCAATTAATCTATTTATTTATCACACAATGAAAAGACACAATTTCAACTAATAATAGTAAGAGAATGTCTCACTGCTAACCGCGAAAATGGAACAACAACGGTAAAACACGGACGATTAGGAGACTATCAAAACTGCTCCTTACCTTAATAAAAGATCCAACTTATAATCCGATTTAATCTAATATCAATTTAATCTCAGTGAACAATCATCCCTTTAAAACTTCCTCCTAATGAGTACTTAATCACAATAATTCAAATATGATACCTTCAGTAGCAATCTCACCTGATTCGAGTATATCTCCTCTCCTACTCTCCATTTAAAATAGAAAACTTCGACAATATTTTGTAAGTTATTTTGAATACCACGATTTTCTTCTTCCGAAGGGTTGGTTGTGAATAACGCGAAGGGGGTCACTTCACGAAAATCCATGAAAAATTGATTTTTCAATTTTGACTGAAACATAAAATACTATTCTTTTTCTTTCTAATGCAGTTTAAATTTTTGCTCTAGCTTAATTAGAAGTATTTTTAATATTTTTTTAAAAAAGTTGTTTACATCTGTCAAACCCCAAAACCGCTGATTGCCACGCCCTCTAAAATCAAAACAAAAGACACATGCTACTTTTCGGCCTTATCAAATGGCTTAAATTGATTAAAAGAATTTATTTTGATCAGCAACTTATTCAGGAAAGAAGTGAAGTGAATGGTTGTAGATGTTTGTTTACTTACAGCCTATTTTTACCTCGTTAAATGCAACGAATTTCTGCTATCGTGCGCAATAGTGTTTTCTCATCAAAAACATTAATAAAACGTTTACAAAACGTTTTTTAAACTCTTTTAAGTAATAAACTGTTTAAAAAACGAAAGAGTTTGGAAAGAAATGTACAAAAATCCAAACATTTTTGGATTTAAATGTCGATAAGTCAGACAATTTCAACATAAATAAATCAGCTTTAAAATCTAAGTTAGGTAAGTTTAATAAAGAGTATGTTTCCTTTTTTTAGATTCATTTGAATGTTTCTGTGAAATTCCTGACATTGTACTGTTCTTTTGTGCTTTGAAACAACATTAATTACATAAAGTTAATGTAAAAACCAATGTATTCACATAAATTTTGGTCGCCAAATCTAGGGTTTGGCTACAAAATTGTTAATATGTTGTGACTTTTGTGGTCTTATTCAAACATTTCTTAATACCAAGTTTACTAAAACAATAGTTGATCAAAAAAGATACAAAATTATATGAAGTGAACCCAATAGAATTTCATATGCTATGAGGTCTATTTAAAAAGAAGCAGTTGCAAAAATATTTTGCGGAGTTATACATTTGTCACCTACACCATAGTGGTTTTACGATTCCATGCATACATTAAATAATGCGACAGAGAAAGTAACCAAAGTATCTATGGCTTTAGCTGCTGCCGAAACAATATCATTTAATAATGGATAACCAAATGTACCAGTGGCTATCAATGGTACCTGGCTAAAAGAAGCTATACATTTCTAAATGGTATTGTTACGGCAGTTAGTTTGGACACTGGGAAAGTTGTTGATGCTAAAATATTATCGCAGAAATTTTCATGTAATTTTAACAGCGATGTACATAGCAATGAGTGTTCGGCAAGTTACATTGAAAGTAGTAGGGGAATGGAAGTTGAAGAGGTGCACTTTTTTTTGTATCTCTCATCGCTCGCAGACATTACACAATTTACGATATACACAATATTTGGACTATATGGGAACTCAAAAGCATACAAAGCAGTTTTAGAATCTAAAGATATGTCAATATTGAAAAATAAGAATGTGTTGATCATGTTGAGAAAATGATGGGGACATGACTTAGGGCCTTAAAATCAAAATTAAAAGACAAAAGGCTTAAAGACAAAAACTCTCTAGGATGCCGTAATGGCTTGACAGTTGCAGAAATAAACAAATTGCAAATGTACTATGTTTTGACTGTTCAAAACAACTCGGGAAAATTTTTCAGCCATAAGGCAAGCTATTTGGGCTATATTTTTTTATAAAATGTTCACAGATTTGAATCTACGACACTGTTTATGCCCCATGGGATGTGACTTGTGGTGTAGATATATGTCCATACTGAAAGGTTACACATACAAGCATAAACACGACTTACCTATTGCAATTAGGAATTGCATAAACAAAGTATTTAGAGGTCACTAATCTTGAACATTTATCTGGATGCTTGCTTGATAAAACTCAAAATATTAGTGAAATCGGAAATAGTTTTTGGTGTATAATTCCAAAAACTGTATTTGTGCAATTAGGAACTTCAAAAACTATAGTACATGAAGCTATATACTTATATAATCAATGCTTCATTGCCAGATTAAAAGTTTTAGATGTATTAAACATTCAACCCCTGAATTTTACAAATGTCGAGCGTTGCAAAAAGTAGATCATCCATGTATTAGGAAAGCAGAATGGTCAGTTTTACAATGAACCAAAGAAGCTAGAATTAAAAACAAACAATTAAAATGTAGGTAAGAAGATGATCTTGCAGATGACACTAGCAATCCCCAAGTTATAGTTCTGGTATGCATTAGTTAATAGTAAGTTTTTACTTTAAATCACTATTTCTCAAAAGTGTAAATTTCAACACAAAATAAACATTTTTGAAAAAACTACTTATTTTACAGCCTTGAAACTTTGCACACATGTTAACACTATACAAATAAATATTTCAATGGGAGATTTTGTCAAAATAATTATTCAAAAAATATTTATGGATTAAAATGTACAAGAATTTTCATCGTTTAAAAAATTTTGACGTGTTACTCCACATATGAATTTTTTTAAAAAAAACTAATCAAAATTTTGAAAAATGCTCCAATTAAAATAATAAAAACAATACAATGAATACACAAAAAAAATTCATGACTGTACAACCAGCCAATTTTTAAAAAATGTTCCTTAAACTTGGTCATTTTTAACATTACGGAGATAGGGAAAATGCTGCGTGGAAGTGGCCCCCCTTAATTTGAATACCACGATTTTCTTCTTCCGAAGCGTTTGTTGTGAATAACGCGAATTGATAGCTCAAAGATTTTCCAAGAGGATTAAAAGAAGGAACGCGGATAGGTCCGTCACACATTTAGTTACGAAACTGCAAGCTGCTGTTTTTTTTTGTTTTTACTATAAGATTAAAGTGCCTTTGTTTATATAAATATGTGTAGTGTTCTTGCCGGTAAAAACAAAACTGTTCTAAAAAAAGGCAAATGTTGGATCCATCTTGCTAAAAATAATGATACTTAAAATCAGATGGTCGTTATTAACCAATTGTTTACCTGTTTCATGTTGTGATGTTTAGTAAAATTGGAGGATAGAGTAAAGGCCGTATCATACGTACACATTACGAGTAATTTTTCGTCCAGTTCGTGCAATTTTTTCTCAGTTTCCATAGCACCGGCTTTCGAACAACATTTTGCTAGTGAACTCAAAAAGATGTTCCAAATAAAAGTTACTTGAAATTCCAGCCAATGGAGTTCTTCGGCGCCCTACGTCATAAACAAGATGGCGGCTTCGATTTCGTTAAACGCATCAGATATGGCGTATAATATTTTAATGGTGTATAATATTTTCACGGCGTTTAATATTTTAAATAGACTGGCGCTCCATTCCTGTTTACGACCATCAACAGAAACGCGAGTTAAATAAAAGAAATAATTTTGGATGTTCGTTTGCCGAAACAGAAAAATCGGCGAATAATTTTTCAATGTGGAGAAGCGCGGCTGACGTCAGAGCATGTCGGGTTTTTTTTTTTTTTTTTTGCTTACGGCAACACTTCACCTTCAGATGGGATGAAAAATTGGTCCAAAAAAATGTCCAAGTGATACGGCCGTAAGAGCTAAGGAATTAAATGTTTTATAACTTCCACGGCTATGAATTACAGTATGTAAAGTTGGTTACAAAGTCTTCAAATTATTGTCTATTTTCATTTCACATAATAGGAATATGCGAAGATAGAGGCAAACGCAACCATTCCTTCCAGTGTTTCAAAACAGACTCCCTTTCCACGCTGTCGGGGTAGGGTGGTCCCTTCTTACCTCGAATTACATTCGGAGTTCCGTCTAACAGGAAGTGTTGTTTTCTCACGGCCATCGGTTGTCTGTGCGATATCAGATGAACGGACCTCGTAATATTTTAAGGGTGGACATGGACGGCGTAATGCTATATATATAGGGAAGCCGATTTTGCATTTGCGGGCAGCAAACGTTACAATACGCTCAATGGTCTTGGTCACTTACAGTTCTCATCAAACCACCTTTTTGAATTCATTAACGTAATATTAATCCTATGTAATTTCTACTTTCCTCTGCAAATCTAGACGTTTCGCAGGATTCACGTTACTTTTGTGAATTCAAAATAGTTAGTAGAAGGGAGATTAAAGTCTCTCGGTTGTGGCAGCTTTATGTATTTTTTTTTTTAATTCTTAAGTATTTTAGTAAATATCGCAGGACAAATGCAAACATTCAAGTAGGATAAAAAAGAAATATCAATTTAATACAATGAGGTTGATTCACGACGCCAAGTCGGAATCACGTGACGAAGATAGTAACATTTCCACGCGTTTTGAATCAGTGTGTAAATTTCGTATGCTTGATATGTTTACTTCTTGTGTGTGAGGCTTATTTCTGAAATTTTATTTATTATTATTATATTTTTATATATGCTATATAAATCAGACTCTATGAATGTAACATAATACTATAAGGACAAATAGAGAACAAATCGAGGATCTAACTGCCAATATTTAACGTGCATAATATTTTGTTCAATTATTATATCTCAATTTTTATCTTATTGATAATATCCAATAAAATTGTTTAGAAACCTTATAAATGGCTTTTTCATTTTATTTACAAGAAAAAAGTAATAAATATCCTCAACCCAAACAAATAAAATGGCACTGTAAAAAAATCAAAGAAAATTCTCTCCTAAATCACAGATTAAATAGCTAAAAAAAGATAAAATTATGCAGAATTTCTGAAATTTTCTCTCACTTTTTTTATCTCATTAGGTTTATGACATAAAAACTTAAATTTTTAAACACCACCACAGGCAGTTAATAGTAAACAAACAAGCAATTGGGTTGTCTCTGTTGTTTAAAATTAATTAAATCTTCAAGAAAAACAACCAGAGCTATGTGACATAGGAACTAGAAAGAAAAAACAGGAGACTGCATTATATTTGTAGGTTGTCAACAAAACTTTTCATTGTATTTTTGAGAAATTGTATATGGTATGGACCCAGATTAAATGAAATATCCTAAAAATTTTAAAATTTCAGATCTTAAATCTAGACAATCAACTTTCTGAATTTACATAAAACAAATTAGAATACATAAGTCATGCAACTTATAGAAAGTAGTTTTGAATAAAAAAAAACAAATACACATATAAAATGGCAATGTAACTATTTTTTGTAAAATATCTCGATACACTTTTTTTCATGTCCTAAAAGTACAATAAACCTTTGCATAACATTTGTTTATCATAACTGAAAAATTACATATTAAATACTAAAGCTTATTATATTTATTTTTAACCACCCTAATTTTCCTTACATTAATTTTTATTTTTATTAATAAATCTTTACATTGCATATACATCAAAGTAAAATTGACAAAGGATTTTCTTTTCTTTTTTTTTTTGAATTTCACACTAATTACAAAATTCCTACAATCTGTTCCCTCTAAAATATACGAAGCATTATCTTCTGTTTTAATGGGAATATTTGATTTTTTTACAAAGAACATACCAACACTTAATGCATACCTATTTCTACAAGTTATTGTATGCATAGTGTTGTTAAATATACTTCAGTTCATCCAAACTTAAACTTATTTGGATTAATGTATTGACATGTTATTTCGTTATCACTGATTTTGCATCTAAAGTATCCTTTTATACATAATTATATTTATACTAAAAAAATTGAAAATGAAACAACATTAAGAAAATAGATTCAGAATTCTTGCTCTTAAGTTTTTTTTTGATGTTTGAAAATATATTAACTTCAAATATAAAATTAATTACTTCAAAGTCTTCTAACAAATGCTAAATCAGTACTCATAACATTCCAAAATTTGGGAACATACGTATTAAACTGCCAACTAATTTCGCCAAGCAAAAAGACATCCGAATTTTAAAAAAATTATATCACTATAATTACTGTGTTCAAACATGATCATAAGCAGTTTCCACTATTGGTTGTATATCGCAGCATTTGGCGGTTTTATGATTTGAAGAAATTAGTCGATATTATTATATACAAGTGCTCCAAATGTTCTCTTTCAACACATGCCATACAAAAATATCAGTGATTTTGGACAATTAACCCCTTAACAATAATTTTGAAAAACAAATTCTGAAATTACCTCTTTTTTACCGAATTTTGCATGAATATAGATTATTGCGAAAAGCAATTTGTCAAGTTATTCATTTAACAGTAAATAGAGAATTGATAAAGGTTATATTAAAGTTTCGAATGTAAACATCCTACAGAATCCAATGTCTCTATGTAAAATCATATTTGGTTTCATGATCCTAATTACCGATGAATGTCACAGAACTGATCTAAGTACACTTCTTGGGTCAATATTTGTAACTAATTCAATATAACAAATTTATTCAGGACTTAAATTTATAAGCAGGATAATATCGATAAAGCTGAGCCTTTTAGACTTTAATACTTATGAAAAAATTAAAATCCAGAGTATTCTTAATCTTAATACAATTCAGCTGGGGTTGCATAAATTTCTTCAACACACAATGTTAATATTTCAACAACACGTGTATAGTCTATATGTGAAATTTATCATCAAAATTAATGAATTTTACTTTTTAAAAATCCTTGTGTAAATACCAATACATGTTATCCATAGTAAAAAAAATTGTACATCTGTGTGACAAATTTATACCAGTCAAATTCTGAAAAACAAATGTTGTGTTAAGAAATCCCTATACTACATAATAAATAGATACACCACACAAATATTTTATAATTTTTATTTTTTTTGTGTAAAAGAATTATGAATTGAAAAAGGACTTATTATTTTGACCATGCAGGAGAGAACCGGACTTTTATATTCAATATATATGTTACCGGCAAAGTATGAAATACCGGCATTCTATAGAATGACTGACGTTTTTAGGCAAAGTATGAAATAGGAGAATTATTACATACTATGCCCAGGCATTGCATAGATTGCCCAAAGCTATTTAGGCAAAGTATGAAAAAAGGTCAAGATAAGTCTATTATATCAATGAAGTATATTCCTAAAGAATACGAAAGCTATATTTTAACAAAATAATGAGAGTACCATTAAAAAATTATTCAAAATACGTAAAGGAAAATGAAAGTTGTACCAAACAAAATGTATGTCTTTCTTATTAAGGAAAATAAAACTTTCAAATTAAAAGTAAAAATTTAAAATCAACCTTCTTTTTGCAACTTGGCAAGCTTGAGTGGCATTTTGTGAATTACATTTCATTACATTTTTCACGCAAAAACAATTCTTATTTAGGTACTTTGTTTTACATATACATTTTATTAATCCTTGGCCGCTCTCCATTGGAATTATCAATTGCAATTGACAGAAGAGAAAAAAAAAGATTTCGTGGTCAAGAACATGTTTAATTCTAAGCAAGCTCTTAGGGCACAAAGTAAATTATTATTTCACATATACTTGTTTTAAAATTTCTTCAGAAGTTCCAAGTCGATAGAAACCCTCCTATTTCTCACTCAGTACAAGTGTCAATCAATATACAGGCATTCAGAAAATGATCACAAATTTCCCAACAATGCTTTTTTTTATATCATTTTCTGTTTTTTCTGGCAAGGTTCACAAAGATGGGTGTACAGTTCAATATCAAAACGTGTAACGTTCTTGTATTTGGTTGCAAGTTCTTTCCGAATTCTATCACGTCCCTCCATGTCCAATAGCCAAATGAGCTTCATGAAGTACGCAAAATAACTCAGAATATGCGGCGCTATACCGTACAGCAATGCTTTCCAACCACTTTATCCCCGCAGACCGGTCAACTTTTGATAATTTTACCGCAGCCCGCTGAAGGTGGGACGTTCATTGTTTATGTTTTAAATTTTTTGATTTAATAATTTAATTGCATTTAAACATACCTTAAGAATAAAATTCAGTTACTCCAAAAAAGGTATATAAAGTAATTTTACATCAAATATAAAGGGATTTCCATGAAAAATCTCACTAACACTAGAGAAATACACCCCAGTAAATAAAATAGAAATAATTTAATGCTCCTTGAGTAACCCGGTACCATTTGATCCACGGACCGGGGGTTGGGAGCCACTGCTGTATGGTACTGACGCCTTCTTTAACAGGGGTTATATGAGTTTACTTTTATTTCCCACAAACATCACCTCATAGCTATTCCCAATAGTCCCTGGCTTCCTTTTTAGTAGTCATTATGGCATTTTGTGCATCAGTTATTAACTACTAGAAAGTAGTTTCAGTTAAAAAAATTCTTTTTCTAACTGAATTTCTTCATTCTTTCATTTCTTTCTTTTTGCAGCATTAACTTGAATTTTGTGCAGCTCGTCATCGAATAGTTGTTTCATGCCCATAAACCAGGGTTCGGCAACTTTTTAGCTGTGGCGTGTCAAAAACATATCTACCAATTATGATTCAGCGTGCCACACAGCATGGCATTTTTGAAACAATTCGGTTCCCGTGATAATGCATGCAGAGTTAGAGAATATAGATTTAAAGTTTTATTATTCATTAATTTTGCATCAATTAAAAATATTTCTCTACTTAAAAATAAACAGTATAAAATACAACTGTTTCTTCAACAAACATTTTAGCAAAAACTATAAACTGTGCATATAATATGAATTTTTTGAAAATATTTATTAAAATAAGAAGTATACAACGCGTAAAATACAAGTATTTCCCTTCATTACACTTAAATAAAAAGACAAATAAAATTTTTAATGTGAACCTAGTGCTGCATCGCTCTACTTTCATTTCGCAAATTTGGGGGTGTAATTTGTGACTTTCATTTTGACATGATTCTGAGCATTCAGTTGTTAAACAATTTCTTTGTGGGCTCAGAATATTTTTCGTACGGGGAAAAATATTTTACTTAGATATATAGAACCAAAAGTGGAAAAGCAAAATACATCTCCAACTCTTCCAATCCATACTCTTCCAACAATTAAATATCTCCAGTTATGAATTTCAATAATTTACAAAAAAGCTGTAAATTTACCTTTAGAGTTATCTTCCAAATTTTTCATAATTCCGTAATTGTCTATAATTTTGGAGTTGTTTGTCACACACAAATAAGTTCCATTACAAATTTATCAAGTTTGATCCATTCAAAAATTGACAAATTTGTTGAGTAGTGCAGAGTGTCACATGTGGCACACGTGCCATACGTGGCCGACCCCTGCTTTAGTGTGTTACGTTAGCAAACATTTGATAACTCACATTGGAAATGAACATCAAAAGCAGATTGTAAGTGTACGATTTATAAATTCTGTGAGTAATCTATTCTGGACTGTGCAGTTAAAATGAATTAATATAGCTTTTACTCAATTAAACCAATATTAAATAGTAATATATTTGTTCCATTTCACTTAATTGATTCAAAAGGTTATAGGTTGCCGACCCCTTCTATAGACCATGACTCCTTCTCTAACACTACAGCTTGCTTTTGCATTTTCATGCAGCACAGGAAAAAAAACCAATTTTTTGTTGAACAATTTTAAGTAAAATTGACACTTCCGAACAAATCACATTGTGCAACTGACAAATTCTGAGCCTCAGGAACGCATTGAAAGTCTCGTATCTTGCCATGCAATATTCGAAACGAATCGGAGATGTATTTCATACTTTACCGGTTTCTCATTAGGCATTCTATAGATTCTTCCTAGGCAATGTGTGAAATAAGGATCATTTCATACATTGCCGGCTAGTTTTAGGCATTCTATAGAATAACGGATTTCATACTTTGCTGGTAACACACACATATATATATATATATATATATATATATATATACAAATTTATCTTCTATAATATACACCCTTTAATTAAAAAATTTTAATTCCTTAATTTTTTACCACATTCAGAATGAAATTCTCGATAAATAATATCTTTTTACTAAAACGGTGCTGCGAATAAAGGCTTTAAAAACGTTGCGTAATTTTTTTACTTATAATTTTACAAAAGGTAAATGGTATTTGCATTTCTAATGTTTGAAAGTGGTATTTAATTTATATATATATATATCATCAAGTATAAACATTAATGAACCTGTAGTAAATTAAGATATTTTTTCATTTCTGTAATGAATGCTTTTCGAAATTTTTGTTTCCCAAAAGAATGTAAAATTATACAGTATAATACATTATATATAGAGAGGGAGACAAGAACTTGTTTTGATATATGACATGTAGGGTTACATATCAGATTCTTGTGTTTTTATTTTAGATAATTTAATACAGAAATATCTCTATTAACTACTCTGAAGATGTGTAAAATAATTAAAAAATGTAAGTTAACTAAATATATTTTATCTTTTTATGTATGTTCTCTATATAATTTAATTTAAAATAAACAAAAAGTATTTACATTCCTGTAGATATCTATCCAAATTCCTTTTAGCAGAAGTTTTTTTTGTGAACACAAAAATAGTGGGAATGGAGCTGGCGATGATTTCTAAATGTTTGGTATTGAAAACAAGTTTATTCAAAGTGGTCAGAGCATAATAAGTGAGGAGCTGGTTTAAAATCCTTACGCTTCATCATCTTATCCATGTTTACTAAACACTCGAATTTTTTACCGGGATATTAAAAAAAAATTTTTTTTTTCCTGTACAATCATCTTATCTTTTACTGTAATCGAGTAACCATATATAGTAAAAAACGAAATTTTAGTGGGTATAATGTAAAAGAGCAAGAGCAAAATAGTACACAAAAGAAGTGTTAGTTTAAAGTTAAGCGGGAAACAAACCAAAACATATTCACGTGCAATCCTCATCACGTGATCGGGACGTCACATGAATCCTCATTTGATTACGAATCCAAACATTACGTATCCTCTCTCTTCCCCAATTTCAGCAAATCACGTGCAGTTATTTTTCAAAAACGTGTTATGTTTACAAACATCTCTCAAAAAAAAACTAACTCATCCAAAAAATTCAGTAAATAAATAAAAAAGTTAAATTTGAATTATTTTTAATGATAATTCACAACGAAAGATTGACATATGTAATGAACGATTCTATGGAAGTATTCTCGTTTAGAAGTGTCAGATTTCATCCTCTGTTTTTCCTGTCAATAGTGTGATTTGTCCTTTCGACCTCTATTTCATTTTTAATTTTTTTGTTTGTTTTATTTTAGTATTCCCTTTCATGATTTTTGTATTTCGTTTCTACAGCAGCGTTTTTGTTCCGCGTTCACTTGAAAAAGAGAAGGAAAATGAAATGGTGTAAAATTATTTTGATGAGCAAATACGAAGAAATATTGAGAACACATTTCTATTATTTCTGATGAAAAAAAATATTTCATTGGGGGAGATGTATCCTTATTTTATAAAACGCGAATATAAATAAATGAAATTATGGGAGGACAAATAACTTTTTATTTTCGTATTAATTATATTAACCTTATCACCAAATTTGGCGTAAAAAATAGATGTACTTGAAAAATCCAAGTTAACCTAGGAGCATTATTTGCCGAGAAAATATTCAAAGTACCAGAAGGTTCTTCCTGACCTTTACAAGAACAATGCAAAGAAGTAACATTGTAGTTAAACATTTAATAGCGATTGTGCATTCATTTACATTTTGTGAAATTTTGATGACGGGTTTGGATTGCTGTGTTCAATACTTTGATTGATTTTTGAATATTTTACTGGGGATTTAAATGCGTGTTAATTTATTTCAGTTAGAAGAAAATCTACTGTGATTACTAAACAGTTCCAAAATAAATTGTGATTTGCTTCGTAAAAACTTGCGCATGAATTGGGGAAACCTTTCCAGTACATGATTATCAGAAAGGATAAACCCGATTTTAAAAAGTTATATTATGGGAATACTGCACACATATTACAATATGTGATGCATGAATGTAAAGAGAAGTATACCAAGTTTATTTTCAGTTACAAATTGTTGGATGCGTGACCCTTCTGTTACAAGGCATACGTCTTTTCCGTAATCCAGTTTGTTCCATGCATTTTGTAGCATCACTTTATCAAAATGATTTGCAATGCTGCACAAATGCTTACTTACTGTCCTTTGCTGTTTGTTGTATCAATTGCCAATGATACGGCTTGAAATTTAAGTATTTGTGTAAAATATTCTATGCCTTTTTCTGGGACATTCCAAGTTCACAGGTGGCAGCTCTCGTAGGCAAAAACTCTGTCATTATCAGCATGCTTGAATTTTTAATCATAGCAACCTTGAATGTGCTGCAACCTGTTGATCGTTGGTGGGGAAAAAGACTTGGTATATTTATCTTTACATTCATGCATCACTTATTGTAATATGTGTGCAGTAGTTTCAATAATATGATTTTTTAAAATTGGGTCCATCTTTTTTGATAACCCTGTATTTAAAAGACAATCTATTACATAACAATAATCATGTAAGATCGTCTTGTAGTTGAATTAATCATCACTCAAATTAACCGGATTTACCGTTTTATTATTTTCTTCAAAGCATATTACTATATATCTACAACTCTATTTACAATTATAACTCGCATAGGGAACTACAGGCATCGTCCTCCATTTTCACGTTCGAGACCACCTTCTTCAGGAGTGGATCAAGACAGCGCTCTGCACCCAGTTAGATTTTTTAATGCAGTGCTAGCGCCATCTGTTACGAAATATGGAAACTAAAATAATTGATCGACTTGCTATTTTTGTATCCCTGTATTAGTCGAACGGTTTTTGCGGAAGTGCTTTTGCATTTTATTTACATTTCTAATAATTTTTACTTTTGGTTTATTGTTTTTTTTTGCTTTATTTTGTTAATTGTTTTGTTATCTTTCTTGTTATTTTAATTAGTCAATCTGTTTTTTCATTTTCTGGAATAAATTTTTGCATACTTATTGTTTTCTGAAATGAATGTGCATAGCAGAGACTTAATCTGCTCATTTTGTAATCAAGTCTTCACTCGCCCTTTCTGTTTGAAAAGCCATTTAAAAAATATTCATGATCACGAACAGTGTGATGTAAATGAAGAGAGATTTTGAAGGAATTCAATACTTTCAGTGGTATGAATAGTTGCATTTAAAAAAACATTTAATTTAATTGCAATTTGGCCTTACAGAAAGAATGATTTCATAAAAATACATGTTTGGATGTAAGAGAGGAAATTAACATTCTACAAAGGTAAATAAAAATGAATGAATGAAAATATTAATATTT
The DNA here is from genome assembly GCA_019973935.1 of Trichonephila clavipes. Classification (NCBI taxonomy): domain Eukaryota; kingdom Metazoa; phylum Arthropoda; class Arachnida; order Araneae; family Nephilidae; genus Trichonephila; species Trichonephila clavipes. The sequence continues at coordinate 1,197,511 of BMAU01019612.1, forward strand.
AATTATAAATTATTTTCATTAACTAAATAAATTGCAAATTAAACTGAGGTTTGATAAATAATCATGAGATATATATTCACAAAAACAACAAGACAACAGATGGCGATAGCACTGCATTACAAAAAAACTTTATCTGGGTGCAGAGCGCTGTCTTGATCCACTCCTCCTTCTTCTATCCTTCCCACTCAAAGACCAAAACAGTTCACAGCAGCGGCCTCTTTCTAGTCTATCGTGTGCTATGTGCCACACCGTTACAATCACGAGCTTCTTTCACCTGCTACTTTTACGTCCTAATTTCCGCAAAGATTTAACACGGAATTATAAGTGTTGTGTTCATTTTCTGTATATTTATTTTAAGTTAAATTATATACACACAGAAATACATATTACGAAACAAACGTATTAGCGAATGACGTAAATGAATTTTGGTCCGAGGACATGGGACATTGTTATCTGGGGAAAATCCCTTCGTCATTTCGATACATACAATCTATGAATGGATGAAAATTGTGTCCAAGTGTTATAACATAATCATTTCCAGTCTATAATTTGTTCGAACTTACCACATGAACCAGTTCGTGGCACTTAAAAACAACCCACACGATTATGAGGCCCTAACAATTTGCACAATGTTACAATTCCACAATGACGCAGATTTAAAAATCACAAAGTATTGAATACAGCAGTTCAAATCCATCTTCACAATTTCACAAAGCAAAGGAAAATGCATAGTCGCTGTCAGATGTTTGACTCCAGTGTTGCTTCCCTGCATTGCCTGGAAGCCGATAGGAAGAAGCTTATAAGATCTTTTGGAGTTATATTTTTGAAAAAATCACCTTAATACATCTGGATTATTCTAAGTGCAAGGTTGAGTTCTTAAATTTGGCAACTTGAGAAGAAAATTTATCGCCAAGGTTATCCTAGTCGTTTCGCTTTATGGGAAAAGAATTCTATTCAGGGCTGCAAATGATCTTTCTAGCCATAATTCTGTTTCGGCAGAGGAGCGAATAAAGTTCAAAACTTCAGTAACGGATTATATATATTCAAGATCACATTCGAGAAAATATTTTACATTTGTTATAAACATCTATATTACCTGACAATTGAATAGGGTTCGTTACATATTGTCAATCCAGTAGTTGATTTGGTGTAAATTGCCAAGAGCTAATCTTAACAGTTGGTTAGTATGAATAAAACATTCTAAGTTTGATTAATCTGACCATAAATTAGCTTAAAGTTAAATATCAGAATATATTTGGTATAGCTACTTAAACTATCAATAAAAAAGGAACTTTAATAAAGAATAAATATTGGGGTTCAATTAGCTTATACAAATCGATAAATGAAAATAAGTTTTATTAATATCAAAGGTATATGTACATCTAATATATATTATAAATGCGAAAGTTTGTGAGTATCTTTGTGGGTCTTTCACGCAAAAACAACTGAATGGATTTTAATGAAACTTTACAGTAATATAGCTTATACATCAGAATAACACATAGGCTAAAATTTATAAAGATATTGTGAGAAGTTTTCAAAGTCTAACGACAATTATCAAGAAAGTAGGAAAAAATTCTGCCATTTGCAAAAAAGCCCGTGACAGCATTCATCTATCTTTTTTATCCCTTCTGTTTTGTCTACGACATTCCTCAGTGCGCTTTCGCTTTTCATTGATTCCCTTCATCAGTGTCGTCACTGTTTTTATTTCATAATAAAAGGGAGAGGTGGTAGCAAGATTTTAACATAAAATAAATACAACAAAAAGTAATATTAATATATTACACTTCCTGATATAAATTATTTACACTATTTGAAGCGTTCATTACACAAAATTTGTAACTATGACAGTGGAAGGAAAACTATGAAATTAAAATAAAATATCAAAATGTTTTTATCATTTAGTTTTTTTTTTTTTTCAGTACATGTAAATATATATCTACGCTTCCCCCATACTGTTTTTGTATAACTTATATATATATATATATATGGGGGGGTTAAAGTATTTCTATTAATTCATTACTAAATTAATTATTTGTTAATTAAAAAAGTACATTGTCTATTATTTTGGATAAAAATACATTTCAGAGACATTTTTAAGCTAACTAAAGAATCGTTTTCTTTTTATTGCTTCACATTAATAATTTTTTAACTAATGCAATATTGTTTTCTTAAAAGTCATAGATCGAAATTTGAAGCTATATTTTATCTGCGAGGGGGAGGGGAAGAGGAAATAGTAATTTTACACTAAAAAAACTGTGTTATGCCTGGCTAGAGAGAGGGGGAAAAAACCTGTCTTAAATCGAAAATATGTGGAACAATTTTCGAAAAAGGGAAATTTAATGAAATAATTTTAGAAATCACTCACATTGCGTGCGTACAAACACACACATAATTGCTGGCGTCATGAGGGAAAGAGAAAGCCCGTGCAAAGCCGGGCCATGCAGCTAGTATTTTTATATATAATGGAGAAAACCGATTCATTCATCA